>OV656848.1:17404634-18076419 GCA_927399475.2 Acleris emargana | reverse complement strand
TACACTCTTTCTTTTAAACAACCCCAATAAAAATAGTCTAGACGGTTCAAATCCAGTGAACGAGGAGCCCAAAACAGTGGAAGAGCTGCGTAGTCGCGTCGCAGAAGCGAGCCGACAAATTGGTGAGCGACAATATGCCTCCGAACTCAAGAGGTCGTTCATGAAACGCTGCCGAGCCTGCATTAGGGCTGGCAGCAAGCAATTCGTACACTTGCTTTAAATTTAAGAAAATGTATGTTATTACCTTTTATCGTAGTGTCGTTGTATTTCACATTAATGTAAACTGTCTTTTAAAACATTTAGAACCAGCTAACCTGATTTTAAACGGAAGAAAAAGTCGTTTATATAATTCGCTAGTTAGATAAAATTCAGTCTTTGTTGGACAAACTTAATAATAACTTCGCTGTTGTAATCAATGAACTCAATTGTTATATCATTTTAGAATCTCCATTAACCAGGCCATTTTTTAGGAAAGCAGCACTACAAGTCTTAGTACTTTTTTTTTACACCGTGCGATGTTAAACTTGCCGCAAGTTAAACTCAGATTCCTAAACATTAAATTTGATTTGAAAAATTAAAAAAACTGCTATTTTTTTTATTAATTCCGTTGATAGGGTCATATAGCAAATTTAAACAGCTATCTTTCACAGTAAACGAAACTGAAAAATTCTAATAAATGTGGCCGCGGCATCGAAAATGGTGAACCAGGGTACCGCATTTCCAAAATTTTGAAAAGTTGAGATATCTCGTTTTTAGTGCGACTTTTACTAAACATAATTTATCATATTTTGGCCACTCCTGAGCTGAGCTATCCAGCCCTGTAAGGTAGTCCACTATTTACCGGACACCCTGTATATGACACAGTAAGTTATGCAAAACTTTTTTTTTTAAATTTAATTTGCTACCCTAAAATGACCCTTAATTAAAAAAAATACTTTGCACATCTGTGTTTGGGTCATGAATTTACATATGTGTGCCAAATTTCAACTCAATCGTCCAGTAGTTTCGGAGCAAATCGGCTGTGATGTGACAGACGGTCAGACAGACGCACGAATGAAAAAAGGGTTCCGTTTTTTTTTTTTTTCAGTTATCGAACTGCTGTGTTTTCGTGTGTAGGCAAGGTGAAGGCATTTTTTCTTTATCCTCGGAGTTGGCAGTGCAATTTTGAGATTGTATTAATGTCTTTGGCCTTAGACTCGTATTTAAAAAAAAACGGTTCACAGATTTTGCTCACTTCCGAGTGAAACTTTCTAGCGCTCGAAAGTCAAAAAGCAGCAATATCTAAATAGGTTGGTGTTACAGAAGCTCTTAGGTATGCATTTGACCATAACAGTTATTGTAATGCCAACAATATTATTACGAAGTAGCAGCAAGCAAGATATAACTTAAAAGAACTGTTGCAAGTGGTTTTGTTGGCGGTATCAAATTTAAGACCGATAAAATAAATAAATTTAGTTCGAATTAAAAACCAATTGTTTTTCACTGATTTAGAAGATCTTTTAAATTGTTAGAATCGCGGTTCGTAAGGATAAATGGAATTACTCGATTAAGCCCCATAATAAAATATCTAGGTGCCCTCAATCTACAAAAAACCAATATTCACAACTAGGTACCTATTTCATCGTTCATCATAAATCCATTGGCATGGATTTATTAAACGTCAGATTTTCACCGGGCCGTTGTGGCCCATTATTCATAAATGCGACCGATCGCCATTTCCCATTGAATTAACGTGTTCAGCCCCAGGTCCTCAAATTCTGATATCCAATCGACCCTTTACCGGGTCACTGGCAATTATGGTGTTAACAATAAATTACGCGCTAATGCCTTGTGCCATTACGGAGCAATTAATCAAATTTGGAGAAATGAAAGTCCCAAAAATAAGACATTCAGGACTACTGATAAACATCGTTAGGCGGCTAAATATCCGGCAAGTTATGAATGCTACAAAGGAATGTTTTTCTCGAATGCCGATGAAGACTTGAGGATCAATCGGGTTAATGATATTTGTATTGCTATATTATCAGTATTTAAAGCATGTTTTCTGAATTATCGCTTAGTCACTAAAACGTTTTAGTCTTACTTCATCAGATTCCCTCTTCTTTAGCCACTTTTCTCAAAGATTGTCTATCATCTCGGGATAAAAGCAACCCAATGTTCAAACAATGTAATACAGAGCCTATTTGTTGTCTTTGCATCAAGTCTTCAAATGTCGTGAAACACAGCCCAGATAAGATTAGATTAGATTATTTATTGGTAAATTTTACAGGTCATATTTTAAATTAATATTCATGATATCACATTATTTTACAGTCAAATATTTATTATTACAACACAATTAAAATCTTAAAGTGTCACAATTATTAGAAATTTATAATAATTGTAATTGGGCCAGTGTCTTGTAAGCTGCAAAGAATTCGTCAATACTATAACAAGCCACGTGGAGCAACACAGATTTCAGTTTTTTTACAAATAGCGTACCACTAGCAGACTTTAAGTCATCTTTTAGTGTGTTGTAATCTGCCACTTAATTAAATACAAACACCCATAGCTCCCATCCATAGGCGGTGTTAACCTTTTTTTTCATCAGTTTGTCGACATGTTTGTTATCTTAGTATTTAATAAACCTTTTCGGGTTCTTCTTCCAGTTTCACTACACTACAAGGTTAGTGGCCAGCTCCGTAAACATCTGCTCAAACTCTAGTCAAAGGAAACCGCCCTTCAAGGGCTAGTAATTACAACCATGGAGTTTCAATTGGATCGAAATATGAAGGCAATGCTTCAAGCCAGCTGCTTTTAGGGCATAATAATAATTTGATCCTAAGTGAAAGAGATGTGACACCAAAATGACCAGTTCTAGAGAACAGTAATTCCTGTCGCGTCTTGAGGCAGTCACCTCACTCATGATGATCAATGCTTTCGCAAGCTTTCGTGACTGTGCAATCGTTTGCGTTCACTTTACGTAGGAACGAAAAGTAATCCGATGGGAATCAGATGTTTGGAGTCACGCCAAACGTCACTGGTAAATATGTATGTATGCACTGCGCAAGCGCAAATCGGCATGTCTCTAAGAGTTGGTTCTTCAACAGAATAGGGATTCATTTGAATTGTGAATAAGATAGCTATTTTTGAGTTAACCTATTAGTAAAACTAGTCTCAGAATAAAAAACCGGCCATGTGCGAGTCGGACTCGCGCACGAAGGGTTCCGTACCATTGTGAACATTGGACAGTATACCAGTTACCGTTATTAATATCGAGCAAAAAAATGGCAAAAATCAGGTTTGTTGTATGGGATCCCCACTTAAATATTTATTTTATTGTTCATCATCTGTGAAAATTTCAACTGTCTAGCTATCACGGTTCATGAGATACAGCCTGGTAACAAACAGACAGATAAATAAGTCAACAGACTTGTAGTATAGAAATAAGAGTACTCAATATCATACATACATACATAAACTCACGCCTTCATTCCCAGAGTGGGGTAGGCAGAGCTACAGAATTACCAACAACTCTAATAACTTGTTGATAATTCTGTAACCACATTTTGCAAAATCAGGCTAAGATGTTTACCAGAAAGAAGAAAAATGACAAATCTAACAGGAGTTAGGTACTGTTGCAATAGTAAAATTTCAATGGAGATGGGCCTCCTTATACTGTGAAGGAAAATGGTCAAAAATAGTCTGTCTGGTACCCCAAGGATGGCAAAAGAGGCAAATGGTAGCAGTTCTAACATGGAGACAAACAACAGCTATACAAATAATAAAAACAAATAAGCGTTTTATTCAGACATTCACGAATTATAATACATTAAATAAGATTCAACAGGAACAAAATACATGGTTCTTATATTTTAGAAATAGCGAAACTGGAAGACATGGTACTGCTCGGACTCCAAATTTAACACTTAAGTTTTTTAAATTTTTGTGATTCCACAAATACTTCTAAGGAATCTACGGTTGACTAATCATATTTTTATATTTCACTGTTTTGCTATGGTCTCTGTCTAAATAATAAATTTGGTTATTATTAAATTAATTGGTGACATACCAACAGCAGCTCCTCCTCTGCTGGGTTTAATCGTGTTTTCAAACCATCCAGGAACCCTTTGAAACACACAAAAAATTTCATAGCTTCTGCCGACAAATCGCTTCTTCTTTGGCCAACTTTTAGGTCCGTACCCATATCTGTCAGATAAATGCCAGAAGAAACTTTACGCATCTATCCTGATCAAACAATGCATTAATTTGACCTGCATTCTCCTTTGAGCTTAATGATTGGATTATCGGTAAGCAAGCAGGAACTCGACATCACATAACATATTAGTATACAACGTTAACGATAACATTTTAATATCTCTATCTATATATAAATAAGCAGGGGCCCGTTTCTCAAAAAGTATTGGGCCCTTGATAGGAGAACCTATCAAATAACCATATAATTTGTAAATGGAATAAAGGTTTTTTCATTTTAAATAGTAGAAGACAAAATATTAATGCATAACTTGGCGTCCCAATTGATCAAATAGGTGTGCTTGGTGTGCAAGATATATTAAAACTACAAAATTATGTAGTAAAATTGGCATAGGTTCGTACCTACGCATATCAGGGGTTAAAAGGTCAATTAGAAACTTAGTTTTTGTTTTAGTAAATACATGTATTTAATTATTTATTCCAATTTTACTATATGAACTGAATTAGGAAAATCAATGTTACTAAGTAATTTTGCAACACTAAATGTAAATGAATATTTTAAATTGTTTTTGAGAGCTGGCCAACTGCCAGCAAGAAGGTCAGCATGCTGGAAATGTGTGAGGGATTTATTTAAAATTTGTTCCTTTCTTATAGATGGAGCTTTACCACACTGCATGAAACATACCTTATTCTATTTTAATTTAATTTCACAATAGTACATTGTTGCCTAGGCGCGGAAAGTAAGGGTTTTCCTGACGAGGTGGTTAGCAGGCCGAGCAACAGCGAGGCCTGCTAAAATACGAGTCAGGAAATCCTCGTTTCCGCCGAGGCATACATAATGCTTTTCTCAAACATGTGAGGAAATAATACAAATACATTTCTAAAAAGCAAGTAATTTAATTTCCTTAGATTTAGCGGGAAGCAGGTTTTGCCTAACCGAGGCAGCTTCAGATTTTAATATAGGCGGTGTGGTACCTATTTCGTCGCTTTCGTCGCTTGAGCTCATTTTTTATAGTAAGTATTTCACACAACAAATAGTTTAATATTCGGTTTCACAATTATATTATGCAGAATGAACCAATGTTACCGACTGTCAATTGTTTTTAAATACTAACCATAGACATTGGAATGCAAATTCAAAAAGAAACACACGCACTGTGCTAAAAAAGCGAGCAGTTACCTTGGCTGTTTGGAATTTTTGTCTTGGTCCTTTTGATTTTGTATGCAAATTGACAGCATTTTTAAGAAAATATGGACATGGACGGAAAGAGTTTTCATATGGTTTTTTTACTCCTAGGAGTAAAATGAGGCTCTTTCCGTCCTTGTGTTTCAATCGGAAAACCGTTTTTTCCGAGCATGTTTGAGAAAAAACTATTTTCCAATACTTATAAACATTGAACTTAGAGTATAATTTTTCATGTTGACAAATTTATTGAAAGTTGATGTTGTTGTCAAATTTATTATGTTGATAAGCAATAAAAGTAAGTTTCATATTCATGTTTTGCATGATACTTACTTTTCTTTTGTCATTTATTTAAAAATCAACCAAAAATATTTTTAAATAAATTCTTGTTAAATATGAACTACATCATTCAATCTTTTATTTAATCAAAACCTTATACGGATTTATATAGAATTAAAAATAAGTAAATATAGTTGTTTTGTTTCCATTCAATCGTGCAAACCGCGGCGCAATGGCTAATATATTATAATTAATTCAGGTCGCATTCGAGAATAAAAATATGAATAATAAATAATAGGTCATACCACTATAAATAGATTACAGAATGATCTTGCAGTCTAATAATTCTGGGTCTTCAGTAATACGCAAGACAATTTTATAAACGCGGTTACGAAACTTGTTTTGCTCACAGATGTCTTGTTATACGAACTCGCCCCGTAATTTAGTATTGCCGTAGAAAGTTGAACACACAAGCAAATTATAAATGGGTCATTAAGTTTCACTGCATAATATTGAAATATCTACAGTTACTCTACTAGAATATTAATAATTTCAAGTTCAATATGCAATAAAACATAAGTTTTCTCTAATATCGATCGGTTTTTCTAACAGAAGGCATAATACGTACCAATAACCTCGTCGGAGTTGAAACACCGGAGAATTTATTTCAAAGTTCCAGTCCAGTTGTAGCACTCAAAAATAAATACACAGCGCAATAATTCAAATAGCGAATTTTAATACTTTTTTTTCACAATTCACAAAAACGCGACGACTAGCGAAACGAAACCAAACTCTTGGTGGCGCCACTGAGCTATTAACAGAAAGTGACATTAGTTCTTAGTGTTGCAAGTGACAATAATCTCGGTGGATTGCAAAAAAACTTATCGAGACTCAATCAAAATCACAAAACTCTGCCATGTTATTATATCACAGTACCTAGCAATAATTGATTAAATACTAAAATGTTTGCCTACAACTTCATCTATGTAAAACTCATGGTTCCATCAGATTATTTTTGTGATAAATAGGATAGGTACTTTAATTGGCGTTCCTGTTCTAAATTGAAACAAATCGGTTTAACCGCTGGAAAGATCAACGTCCAAATATCCATTCAAAATTTCACATCAATAGTACTAGTTAGGATAGGTAGAATAATATTACATTATCATGATCATCATCATCATCATCATCGTCATCATCATCATCGCCATCATCACAATCATGCTCTTGTCGATTAAGTAATGTAATATTGTATTATGGTACAAAATCAAACACAACTAATAATAAAAACGTTTTAATTTTATATAAAAAGTAGAATTCTTTGGCTAAATACTACAATAGCTAAAGTTTTTTTTATAAAACATTTACAAATTGCCTGATACTGGCTTGTTTTTCAGCTTAAAAAAATGGCGGGTGTGATTCTATCTCAACCAATCGGAAGTAGATGGTTCAATTACATTAAGCAGTGGGACCAATTAAACAAGACAAAAAACATGTTTTAAATCCATTTCCAGACTCAATACAGACCCTTTTATAACTAAAGAAAATAAAAAAACACCCTTGTACATAAGTTTCACTGTCCCCCCGAGGGGACGCGTCAGTAACCGCAAGCGGTAGGTATAATACAAAAACACACACGCGCCGAAGTAATACAAGCCAGCTTCTACTCAAACATTAATATAGATTTCACTTATAGACCAGCCATTTACTTTATTTGCTAGTTTAACATAAGTTATAAATAATTATACTTATTCTAACTTTAAAATATAATATTGTCACACTTATGATTACTTGAGTAAGGCACATTTACAAACGATAACAATTTAAACTTGAGCAATTTTTCATTCAGTCGTTTAATTTTAGACATAAAAGCCAATCTACATATTTTGTGAATTGGTTTAAAATTTTCAATGTTTCACTATAGGAATAGAGCTAAAAACAAAAACATATAAATTTCACGGGAAAATCTCACGAAAATTACCTAGTCCCAATCTTAACTCAAGGCTTGTAATATGGGCTTAAAACGACCATCACGCTAACTTGGGATCTACTAAAAATCAGTGTTGCAGCATCAGTGCCGCAACGATGTAAGCCGATGTACTTGTACCTATACTTCATTTGTTTAGGTACTTTACTAAATGTAAACAAACCAAACCACGTGGCTGTGTTTAACAGCCAATCAAAACTCAACTGTCAAACTTTGACATATCAGTGTGCTTCTATTGGCTGACGAACTAAGGACATCGTGATTCTTTTGTTTGCAGGTAACCTATATTCCATACCATCTGACTTGTCTAATTTAGTAAACACTTTTATAACCTTAACCTGTCACTAATATACAATGGTAAACATCGTAGCCTGTTTGTGGAAAGTGTGGTTACAAAATTAACGAAAAGTTTTTAGAGTTGTTGGTAATTCTATAGCTCCGGCCCACTCTGGGAATGAAGGCGTGAAGGTATGTATGGTATGTTTTATAACCTCAAAATGCTCTTTTTTCGCTTAAATTAACAATTTCCTCATAAAAATAACAATCCATGATATAACATCGGGAAAATTATGGGCATTATTTACCAGAAAACGGCTGTTTTAGCCAAAACGATGCATTTTGAGGTTATAAAAGTGTACTAAATAAGGTAAGTCAGATGGTATAAACTTTAAACAAATGAAATACAGCTTCGCGCCTAAAACTGAACCCTAATCTCCCCACTTCACCCAAAGTCCACTCCGGTATCCAGCAGGTCCCGCACCAGCACCGTAGCCTTCCTCGGCAGCATCCTCAGTAGGTGCCCCAGGAACAGCAG
Organism: Acleris emargana; assembly: GCA_927399475.2. Taxonomy (NCBI): domain Eukaryota; kingdom Metazoa; phylum Arthropoda; class Insecta; order Lepidoptera; family Tortricidae; genus Acleris; species Acleris emargana. Next base: position 18,067,962 of record OV656848.1, on the reverse strand, counting down.
GTGTTTGGGCACTGAGGCCTCGGGGCAGTTCCTCCGGACGCTCTCGAGGATGCTCGCAGCCGCCTCGGTGGGAGATATGGTGCCGAAATAGCTTGGAATCCTGGAAGGTTTTACGAAACTTATTGTTAAACTCAATTTTACTAACATAGTCAAATATTTTGACAGAAAATCTAAAAGGTAAAATAATATCACTTAGAGATATTTTTATACTAGTAGCGAATTTAGAGACGTGGCGCTGTAGTACATACATGCATACATTAAATCACGCCTGTTTCTCAGAGGGGTGGGCAGAGACCACTTCTTTCCAGTTGCTACGATCGTGACAAATTTCTTTCGATTCTTCAACATTCATACATCGAGTCATGCATGCACGTCGGTTTCGGGTACTTAAGATTCGGCCCTTTTCCAGTATTTCTCCGATTTGATTCGAAAACTTTCCCGTGTGGTTGCCGGGTTAGAATAGTGCCACTCCATGTCTTCCCGTGGATGTCGTAAGAGGCGACTAGAGGAATATAGGCTTGTAGTACTGTTAGGCGATGGGCTTGCCACCTGTCACTAATACGCTCGTAAACATCTTAGCCTATTTGTGCAAAATGTGGTCACAGGATTATCAACAAGTTTTTAAAGTTGTATGTAATTCTGTTGCTCTGCCTACCCCTCCGGGATTACAGGCGTGAAGGTATGTATGTATGTAGCTTGTGAAATATATACTAATCCGTTCATGTGCGGTACCCTCAGTGGGCGAGTCCGACTCGCACTTGTCCGGTTTTTTTTAATGATCCTGACTTCAAACTTGACCTCCACAACAAAACCCCAAGAGCTTAACGATAATACTTTCTCGGATTATTTATTTGTTATCAGAAGATAACAACACTTATCAATACGAAAAAATGCAGCCCATGTTACACCTGAGTCATTTTCAATACTTTAATTAAATTATTACGTGATAAGATAATACAGTCTGCCTCTGACCTTAAGTTTTTAAATGCAAGGTTAACCATCGATTCTACTCTCATATGAATACTTTTATTTTTTCAGAGTTATCTTAATGATACTTCACTCAAGGTCATAGCGTAATACAATAAATACCTTTGTTTTACTTGCATGGGCCGTCCCCGATTTTTATAACTCAGCCTATTAGTTCAGCACTGAAACTAACTTGAAACCAACCTCAATCTCAAGTCCGAGCTGTCCTCACCCACGATAAACGGGTAGATGTGGGTTAGAGTGACGTGGACACCATCTATCTTGTTTATCCTGAGGTCTTCCATCAGAGATTCGGCGAGGCCTGGAAAGAGATAACCGAAATAAATAATTTGGTAGAGAGATACAGTAGACACCATCACTGTAGAACCTTGTGGCAGTAACATGACGCAACGCGACATTGCTCAAATATGAATGCGTCTTTCCGACGAAGTTGTACTATTATTGAGTCACCCCGAGGTAACTCCTTGTTTTAAATTGACCGGAAAAGTGCGAGACGGACTCGAAAAAAAACACATTTATTTATTCAGTATTTCCAACTTCATACATACATACATACATAAACTCACGTCTTTATTCCCATAGTGGGGTAGGCAAAGCCACAGAATTACCAACAACTCTAAGAACTTGTTGATAATTCTGTAACCACATTTTGCACAATTAGGCTTTTTTTTTTTTTTTATAGCATGGGAAGGCAACCGAGCACACAGGCCACCTGATGGTAAGTGGAAACTGTGACCCATAGACATTCGCATTCACAAGACTGCAAATGCGTTGCCAACCCTGAGGACTAAGATGGAATGCCTCTATGCTAGTCATTTCACCGGCTAAACTTGACCTCCACAACAAAACCCCAAGAGCAACTATATTATTTCAATTTGTAACTATATTAAATTTTTGGCGTTTGTTGTTATAATGGTCATAGTTATATTTTTAAAATGTTCAAGTGTCTGTCGCTGACAGACAGTAACACGAACAGCAGAGGCTTAGTAATAGTGTCCCGTTGACACACTTCGGGTACCTATGCAACCGTAAAAACTATCTTCTCGTGAGGTAAGGCTAATCAGCCAATAGAACTTTACTTAGAGCATTAATAAACTCATCTTGACTGAGAAGTCCGTCAGCAGAAACATCAAAGTAAACGTCAAGCCATAGAAAACTATAACTTTTGACGCATCGTACTTGAGACAATAGAATGTACTATCAGCCCATCGGAACCCTGACCCACCATAGAACGTTGTCACAGTGACATTATAAAACAATTTGTTTGGCACTTCTTACGACTTGCATCATAACGTCACTATGACAGACTTCTATGGTGGGTCAGGGTTCCGATGGACTGATACTAAATAATCAAGGCAATTTAATTTGAACTGTGTTGCAATGGAAACAATGTTTATTTTCCAACCTTCATCAACTGAAAATTGCATTATCAAACAAACTTAATTGAGCTTTACTGCCTTGGTGGTAGATTCAAAGTCCCACTCACAGGCCTTACCTGGAAAGACGCATGAGCCATTTGATAGTCAAATGCAAATTTAGCCTCCTATCTTAAGAAATAAGGTTACTTATACAAACGCGGTTCGATAAGCCATGCGCCCTTTTTTCTTAGGATTACCCGTATTGCAGTGGAGATCAGTTTATTTACACGGCGCTTAACCTTTTGAACGCCACAGGCTCTGGCCGACAACTGAAAGTCGTGCCACTGACGCCACCGACGGCCACAGCCGACACAAGTTAGAGATTAAAAGAGACTTTGTTTCGTATGGATTAAGTTGTAATTGCTTAGCATAGCAAACATGTTTGGCGTGTGGGTGACGCATTTTGTATTTGACGTACGGCGGCGTCCAAAAGGTTAATCTACGACTATGTCTGGTCTACAGACCTTGTACTGCGAACTGCGCGACGCTCAGCGGCATCTGGTCCTTGATGTGGCTGAGTCCAGCCACCGACGTCAGTGCTACCACGTGTCCGTGGTTGCGGGCCTTCATAGTTGGCAGGAACTGGTCGATCAGCTAGGGACAAAACCGCTTAGATTAAAAATCCATTTAAAATGAAATTCTTTTTAACAGCGATAAATTGTACATACATTTAAACCTTAGTTTACTAGCTAACGATAATTGTTACTAAGAATAAAATCAGTTAAGAACTTTTTGATTGGTTGTTAAAATTGAAACGTCATATTTGTAGCCAATAGTATGGGAAAAACCCCCGGGTGGTTGCCAGGTTAGAATAGTGCCACTCCATGTCATCCCGTGGATGTCGTAAGAGGCGACTAAGGGAATAAAGGCTTGTAGTACTATTAGGCGATGGGCTTGCAACCTGTCACTAATATGCTGGTGGTGCTGCTGGTGGCACTCTCAAAGTAAACCTCAGGCCATGGCGTCATAAAGTTCAAAATAATAATCATGACGTAACCAACTCAATCCCACTTAAACCTGGCAGTTTCAATCCAATATTTTAACCTTCGCACTCTGGACTTTCAATGATTATTAATTATCGGCGAAATTTTTAACGTAACACCACATACAAACTTCTATGCGGAAGTACGAGCTAGTTTCAAATATATATGAGCAGAAACTCACCCAAAAGTAAGAGGTGAGGGTGAGGTCCAGGGTCCCGTGGATGTCTTGCGGCGGCTGCGTCAACAACGACCTTGGGCTGGGGATGCCGCAGCAGTAGAACAGCATGCTGACGAAGCCTATCTCCTGAAACATGCCAGGCATATCCTATATGAATACAAAAGTTAAAAACCAAAAATTTACGAATTGCCCGGGACCTCAAGATTGTATAGGGACAAAGTGAGGAAAAGTAAATAACCAAAACCTGGTTTTACAGAGGCAAGAACCAAATTGACACAAGGTAGTGTCAATTTGGTTCAAGGTAGGTTAGTTAGCCTAAGTATAAGTATACAGCAGTTAGGTATGCATCCAGCTGACATGGTAACCATGCCACAGTAGACTTTATCCAAAAAACTATTGCTACAAAGTAAGTAATAAGTACCTTCTTCACTTCCTTAGCCAATTCCTCCACATTCTCCTTCTTCGTGATATCACAGGTGAAGGTCAGTGCAGAACCGCCTCTAAACTTAATGGTGTCTAGTGTCTCTGCGTTGTTGGGGATGTTTTTGTCCACACACAGCACAATGGCACCTAGGCCGGACAACTGGATCGCTAGCTCGCGCCCGACTCCTCTGCCGGAACCTATAACCTAGAGTGATAATTCACAATCAGTAACAAACAGTTTTGGCAACATATTTGCAGTCTTATGATTTGTTAAATCCATTGATTAAACCCTAGTACTATCAGGTACTCTGTTTACTCATTTGACTCCTTTATGTTAAATAAAAATGTTGGTAAACAACATGTTACAAGTTCATGATTTTCTCAACACAGAGGTTTTTAAAATGTAAATTGCAGCGCCATGCGCCAGCGACTTGGAATTATTTCCCTCACTTTCACACTAAAACCAGAAATTTGCAGTTAAATATCTGGGCACAAATTAGTAAAATAATGACCACCAATTTATTTCAGAAGTAACAAGTGGAAATTTTCGTTTCCAGTAGTTTCCACTGGCACACTAGTTAACTTTTAGCAAAAGCAGAGATGGCTTAAATTGGATTTGCTTTAATTATTTATATACTTGAATACTAACCAAAGCAGTTTCCATGTTTAAAGACTTCATCGGTGGTGGCCGGAACACCTCAAATGCAGACTGGACTATGGCAAACATGGCATTGACAATGACCCAGGATAGGTCTATCATAAGGATGCACAGTGAGTATACGCGGAGCAACATCTTGATTGGGAACATTATGTTCAGGATCATTCCAAAAAATGAGTCCAGTTGGCGAGGCTCCTGAAACAAGGATCACCACAATAAGAGAAAGGTTTCCATCTGTCCAGGTCTCAGGTTTCCTTATAAAAAAAGTTGGTTCGATCTAGGATGGTCCCTATATGCCAGTCATCTCATAATATCAATCACTAAGTAACTATACTCAAAAGAAAGACAAAAAAGAGGTGATTTACAATTTAAATAACTGCACATTGTCGTAAGGTTTGTATAACGGTAGTAGAGATGAAAATTTAAAACTCAAAGAAGTAAGTGTAATCAATGTATTATTGTAATTTAAGTATATGGACGTATATTGTGTGAATAAACTTTGAATTATATGAGCTGTAACAGGAGCATTCTAGATTGACCAAACTATAGTGGAATTTGTGAAACTGCATCAAGTTAAAGTTAAGCCAAGATCTATATACTGTGTACTTAAATGAATTTGGTGTTCTACTTAACTCTGACCTTGACCATGGTTGAACCTTGCTGATAAGCCTTATTACGATTAACATACACAAGAACTCTCTTAAAAGCAATTAGTTGATATCTTCTGACAACTAAGTTTATGTGGGTAATTTAAACTAGTTTGAAAACTTAAGTCACTAGTATGAAAATAAGTAATTATATTAAATACCTACTTGGAATTAACTTACCATTTCAGAATCAAGTATACCTTCATATAACTGATTTAATTAAAAAATACACACTGATAAAACTTTAAGATGCCGAATTTAGAGCATTTAATTTTTAATGATTGGCGAGCACACGCTAAAAGAAGTACTAAGTTACTAAAGTCAACGGATTTGACACACGGAACTAAATGAACTTAGTGTTTTGATAACTGAAACAAAATACTGATAAAGTTAAAGCCTGATAAAAAGTTTAAAAACGCACGATTAATTTTAAGCGACATGACAAGATGAGTGACAGAACAGAACTGACAGAAGCGACAGTACACCGACAGCAATATGTCAGTACTGTCAGATCCAATTACTGCTTTTTTTTACTAACGTCTAAATAAAATTGACTTAGATATTGAAACATATGGTCTATGAATACTAATGATAGTAAAATAATTATTGATCACATGGGCCAATAATAGCTCAGCGATTCATAGTTTGGCGTGGTGACGAGTGGAATGGTGGTGGCAACACTGGCAACCACCACATCAAGCAGCAGTTTTTGTGTACAAAACAAATGCACTCGCTTTGTTTCAAACTTTATTTGCCCAATTCCTTCGTACTCATTCTCAAATTAACTTTTTATTTTAAGGCTAATTTCTTCCAACACCTTAGCACAACCATTTCCTTAATACATACACATACATACATACATTAAATCACGACTGTTTCCCAGAGGGGTAGGCAGAGACCATTTCCTTAGGTATTTCTTTAATACTACATACATACATAAACTCACGCCTTCATTCCCAGAGTGGGGTAGGCAGAGCTACAGAATTACCAACAACTCTAAAATCTTGTTGATAATTCTGTAACCACATTTTGCATAAACAGGCTAAGATGTTTAAATTAATATTAATTTAAATTGTTCAGACAGGCAGTATGGTACGTAATTGCTAGTCTACCATAAAATACCTTTTAAATTATAAGTATTGACTACATCTGTCAAAAAATGACAAAACAACAGTTCGATTCGATTTCGATACGAAAATGAACGATAACGAAATTTAGTGCAATTTAATGATACCCGTCTCCTTTGGATCAAAATAATCTATTCTTTCTAACAAGATATCGCGAAGAACAGATTCGACCCCATCTGATTTTGTTCTTTGCATAATGTCATTTGTTTATCAGGGGGACCCTGAGTTGGAAGCCAAAGCTAGAAAAGGTAATTATTTCTAGTTCTTACCTTAACTATTCGAGCTTACCTTACCCCAGTTTGATGAAGAGGTTCTATTGTCTTTGAATTCTATCTAGTAGGTTGATGCCAAAATAATTGTTATAATAACAACAGATACAACCGTCACAGTTGACGGTGCAGTCGATTATGGTTGAAATTCTTGATGTTTTTTTATATTGTTAAAATACTATTAATTTTTACTAAATATAAAAAGTAAATATGATCTTTCTTGCTTATCTTTATACTAGTTACCCACCCTCGCTTCGCTTCGGTTTATGTGAGTTTTTTGTAACACCTGTACATAAACCAAAATGTATTATACATTAAAACCTTCCTCTTCAATCACTCTATCTATTGCTGAATCTGAATGATCTGCATTAAAATCCGTTGCATAGTTTAAAAGATCTAAGCGTGCAGACAGCTGAAGTAACTTTATTTTATACTATGTAAAGAAGTGCTCTGATTTAGCAAGTAATTATGAACATATTTAATCCTCACCTGCCTTTGTCTGAACTCCAGCTGCAGAGCGCATATCTGAGAACATGCACATTGTGGCTAACGAGCCCTCGCTGGCACTTTACCGGCTGCAGGAGCATGTGCGGAAAGCCCTCCCGCCCATGGTGGAGCGGAGAGTTGAGGTGACCAAGCTGCAGCATGAGCTGCAGGGACGGTGTTATGATGTGGAGTATGCTTTGAGGTGAACAGCTTTACTTTTCATAAGATGCTTTACTAGTATCATTTTAATTTTACGTTAAGCAAAACTATATGTTGTGGATAGTTTATTCTCATTTAAACATGCTAAAAGTCTATTATGTATCCCCTAGATTTTATCAAGCATGTGCACTGGGATTGTTTAGAACATTTCTACATAATTCCAGGACAGCTCGCACAACTTACACATGCTTTGTTTGTCAGTCTGTAATTTTCTTTCGGTCCAGGTTATAATGAAAGAGAAAAAGCAAATTTGTTACTCATACTAAAACTGTTGATAATACATTCATGATACCAACTTGAATGAAACAATACTCATAATATCTTAGGTGTAAAATTAAAAAACAATATTATAACTTGTACTATTTTACCCTTCCAGCGCAGTGAAATCAATGGACAGTGCAGTAACCAGTTTCAAGAATATACAAGACATGTTAAAACAATCTATATTTCTTAAACAGCAGTTAAAATATGAAGAGGGTAGGAGAAATAAAAAAGATTCCAGTTCAGTTTACAAACGTCTCTCTGCGCACATTGTGTTAGATCTTCCTGATCTCTCTGAGTTCTCTATGGTCCGGGAGACCACCAACAGGATAGAGAATATGATGGCTCAAGCTAGAGGATCGTCAACAGCCGAGTTGCATAGGTCCCATACAACATTACATTAAACGAATATGTTCCTGTGCTTGCTCAGTGCTTAGCCTTTCCCATGCCATTGACGGATTGACTAGGTTCAATGTTGGATTAATCCGTCACAACAGCCAACTTAAAATAGACCTCAGTAATTACGCATATTTTTGAAATTCACACTTTATTTCAGCTCTTCGTGGCATGAACTGTTCCATGGTTTTTGTATTTTACATGGAAATGGTTATTAAAGGTTATTGGACATGGACTATCAAGAATGATATGGAAATGCCCGAGCTTACCATATTAAAGATACATAGCTATTATAATATCTTCGCGCTTGAGTCATTAGGTTTAAGTATAATTTTATAATAATGAATTTAACCTGAATAAGACGTAAAACTAATTGTAAATTGTTGAATCTCACCAAAAACATTAACTGCTATAGGTATAACCAGGTTAATTATATACAACAATAACAATAACACATTGCAAATTTACACAGATCTATTCAGTACTAGCCATAGGTGCTACACAAGAAAGTGAAGTGTTGAAAGCACAGAATAGAACTAAAACAAAAAGTTCAGAGAATCTCATATATTTTAGAAAACCATTGATGAGATGGAGCAGCATATTTCTAAATCTAAAAGGCATCAGTTCTTTGAACAATATTGGAAACATTTCATTTCTGGAATCTCGTATTATGCTATTAGCTAACAAGGGCTGTGGGCTTGTTTGAGTGTGATATTAAAAATACCCAATTGAAGAAGTACAATTCGTTATAAGTGTTGAAACATCAATTCTAACACGCGGTTCGTTTATTTTGGGTGTTTTATTCATCACAATCATGGAGAGGTTTAGAATTACTAACAATGGTTATGATTAACGCATGTTTATACTCATGAATATACATTCCGTATACTTAACATTTTCAATGCCACAGACGGATTCAACCGCACAGGTTTACCTCCAACGAAGGATTTATCCGTCACCGATGGCAGGTTTAATATTAGGCGGCTGTTAAAACTTTCGCTACATTGACGTAATATACTACCGCCTTTTTTATGTTGTGTGATTTTCGCACAATGTTAATAGAATATTTTTTTGTAACACTTTGGCACCCAGTAAATGAAAAGAATCCAAAAAAAAATAGGTGTCCACCTGGATTTAAAAATCAAAAATTAGACCAATGCAGACTATCACATCTTCAATAGCACGCCCCACCACTCAAGTTGACGTTATGGCGTTGCGTTGATGTAGATAAAATTAAGTAGTGGAACGCCTTGCCGTGGGTTTAAAACACTTCATGAGCACTACAAATCATAATAATTCCCTCTAATGAAATTGTTTGTTTGAAACTAACTTAAGTAAAGACTTTTCGGAGTAAAACAGGCAAATACATAAAGTTTAATCAAACAACTTCAACTGAACATCGTTAAAATAACACCCACATATTTAACGATAATGAGGGTAAATCCGTCAGGGTTAAAAAAGCAAATTAAACCTTCTTTGGTAATCATAAGATTGGATTTCGCAATGCCTTACAGATCTCATTAACGTGGTGTGTTATTTAACTTGGCTTTAAAAAGATTAAAACCACATAAGTTTGAGAGCGGGGCCTGTATTCCACTTTGTCTTTTCCCCTATCGCTATCGTATTGTTTACATTATTTAATTTATGATAGCTCTTATTATCTTGTAACTAATGGTGACTGAGTCATAAACAATAAGGTTGCAGTAGGGGTATTTTTTATCTCCTAGCAAAGATGGGCCTTTATGACAATACAGATTGTAGAATGTGCGGCGAAGAGGCGGAAACAGTGAAACACTTAGTGTGCGAATGTGATGCCCTCGCCGGAGTAAGAATGAAAATCCTCGGTTGTGGCTACCCGGAACCAAGCGATTTCAAAGCCTTGCCATTGCACTCCACTATCCGGTTTCTGGAAGGGGTGGAGGCTGCATTGGATTAAGCGCTAAAAGAGGGGTAATTACACAAAAGATCCCATAGGGTCGAAGTGTATCCGTAAGGACCCCATATACAAGATAAGATAAGATAAGGGGTATTTTTTACCCGACTTCGGCAAAGCTCAAAAGGAGGGTTATGTGTTTGACCTGTATATGTATGTCCGACTCTATGTTCCCTCGTAAATACTAAACGGCTAAACCGATTTTAATAAATTATACGTGATTAGATACGTCTTAACCACTAAAGTGTAAAGCGTAAGTGTGTAGGCTATATTCAAATTATTGGAAATCAAAATGGCGGATTTTTGGCGCCAAATTGCGCGGCATGAAAACTTACATTATGTTGACGACATTATTCAAACAGAAGTTGGGTTTACAACGCATTTTTTGTTATATTTTTTTATTTTTTGTTTTTCATTATTAGACTTTTGTGGTTTACCCTTGTTTCACCCACACTGCATTTCATAGAATAGAACCTATAACTTCGCAGAATTTTGGTTTCATAGAATGCTATTTTCTGCTGAATCCGTGTTGATTTCAGGATATCTTGTGATGGTTACAAGTCTAACCTTACCTACGTATATCTACGTAAATCAATTAATGATATTTTGTATTTACCGGGTTAGTTTCCGGAACTTTTTATGCGCCTACTTTGCATGAAGGTGGGGTTAACAATAGGGGTAAAAACGCAGTGGAATAGAGGCTTAATTGTTTCACACCGACGGGCACTAATATTTAAAAAAAATGTAAACTGCTTCCGCTTCAATCATTTAATTGTAGTCGTTAAGGTGAAGTAAATAACGTGTACAATATAACAAAATTGCTTTTATTTCCATTGCATGAACACTAACACCTGTATTTATAATTGGTGGGGTAGCCATAGTTATCGACGTCTCACTCATTTATCCGTTATACGTTGTACAGTAAGCACTTAGGTGTTTCGCGCTTGTACTTCTCTCTCACTTGCTCTTAACAAGAGCGTCTGAGAGCGAGTGAGGGACAAGTACAAAGTCGAAGCACCTTGTAAGAGCTATTGCACTATACGTTCACCCTCATAGGTAGCTGCACACTTGTACCTTGTCGCTTTAAGAGAATTGTAACCGACGACGCTTAAACCGACTTGTGGGAGGACCTTGTGCAGGGTCCGTCCGGGTTGGTACCACCATCTGATCCATTAACCTACCGCCAAGCAGCAGTGTTCGCATTGTTGTGTTCCGATTCGGGGATAAGACAGCCGGTGAAATGACTAGCATAGAGGCATTCCATCTTAGTCCTCAGGGTTGGCAACGCATTTGCAGTCTTGTGAATGCGAATGTCTATGGGTCACAATTTCCACTTACCATCAGGTGGCCTGTGTGCTCAATTGCATTCCTATGACTTAAAAAAAATATAGTAGTAGCGTAGCGTAGCTGTCAAAGCGAAGTTTGAAGTTACGTTTGCTCCATCCGTGTCACTAGTCATTCGAGACTAAATCGGTAGAATGGGATGGAATGGAACTTCGAATGTCGATTTTCAAAGTGGGGCCTCAGCTCCGGGCGGTGACGATTGTCATCCCCTAAATCAAGTCCGATTTCCACGTTTTTTGAATATGTAGTAGTAATTATAAAAATCTTTTTTCGCTTTTTTTCTTTTCATCTTTTTCTCCCTAGTTTTGTTTTCTTGAAAAGGAAAAAAATATTTACCTAGTTTTTAAAAATCATAAAAATTGTACTTGATTTAGAGAGTGAGTAACGTTACCGCATTTTGTATGGATTTTATTCAGCTTAAAAAGCCTCTTAACCTTTTGAACGCCAAGCGGCGAAGTAATCCGGCGTGCTACTGACGCCACAGCAATAAAACAGAGTGTAGAGCTCTTAAAAACTAGTGATTGCAAAACGCGGACAAAATGTGGATTTTTCGAGATGTGGCTAGTTATATTTGAATTACATTAGGCAAAATAGAAGGAAGATGGACAAAGCAATAATACAAACATAAAAATATAAAAGTAGGTTTATTTATTACGGAATCTTTGATCGATGAAGTTTGGGCGGCAATTGACGTCGTTGGCGTCAGTGGCACGATTTTTCGATTACGTGATTTGCCGTCTTTGGCGTTCAAAAGGTTAACGCCTTTGACAGATTGTGCAGCAGTTTAAACATGACGTTTAAAGTGACAAAGCACTACAGTGTGCAGTGGGTCTTGAAGCGCGTGGAGCTAACCCCATGTGCTTTTGTTTAGTCCATTAGAGATAATACTCATTTACCGAACAATTGTATTTACGTGTGATATCCATGGACTTATTTCTCTAATAATTTCTCTATAAATAAGTCATCATTGGCGAAATACACCTTAACAGGAGTGGAAGCCATTAATTAAAATAATTAGAAAATGTGCAGCTACTATATAGCCGACCGTATCTGATTATCATGATATCGTCGGTGAAACTGCAAAAATCGCGTAAGTAGCATTTTAAATAAGGAACAAAATGCACCTTTTTGATAAGATCTTAAGGTTTATTTTGCTCTATCATAAATTTGTTAGTTACGCGGTTTTGCATTATCACCGACGATATAAGGCTTTCGTGATACCAAAGAAAGCGGCTAATAATGTTTTAAGAGCTGTGCGAGGCAGCTAAGCGGTGTCGCGAAGAAATATCCACCAATAAGATTATTTTGTTTTACTAGCCTCACTATCCTATTGGTGGATTTCCACGCTACAATCCGGTGGAAACGCAGCCTATCTGCATAGTAATAGTATAAGTATTTTAAATTCAATGTGTTTACCAATAAGGTACAGAATGCATCGACTACCACAACACAAGCAGTTAGTCGCCTTCTTTGTTATTACGGCAGATTGTTCGACATGACTTTATATCGATCGTTCCACAGGATTAACTGGTTCTCTGCCCCATGAATCCCATATGATAATGAACGCAGTTTTGTGATATAATTTGGATATCGTCGGTGATACTGTAAAACCGCGTAAATAACAAATCTATGATAGAGCAATATAAACCTTACTGTCTTATTATAAAGGTGCATTTTTGTCCTTATTTAAAATGTTACTTACGCGGTTTTGTTGTGTCACCTTTCGACGTACGTCGATGAAAATGAATTATTGTATGGGGAATAGGAACTTGTTAGTGGGACCCAAAATCTTACGATGCTTACGATCGAAGTCAAAAGTAGCGATACATTTTAGAGCTATTCGCTTGTGTCTAAAATCATTTACCACTAGTCTACAACTCCGCAAAAGTAGGTAGGTTAGGTTCGTTATACATCTAAGGTGCCCGAAGGGTACTCTGCCCAGAAATAGGAGTCCTAATAGCAGTGGTCCGAGCTGACGTTTTTGCGACAAGATATAGATGCCGGCAAACATCTTGAACAATAGTTATTTGTTATACAAGTGGGGAAAGTTGTATTTTGCCTGCGAGTGTTCATTTGAAACACGAGCTAGCGAAAGGATTCTATGATTGACCACGAGCGAAGCGAGTGGTTCAAAAATAGAATCCTGAGCGTAGCAAGTGTTTCAAGACACGAGATGTAAAATAACTTTTCACCCGTGTATAACACAAAACTTTTCACCTCACTACAACGAGGAAACTAAGAAAAGGGTTTGTACTGTAAGCGCAGTTCCGCATTTTGCACGGTTTCATGTAATTCCACAGGTGTTAATACGTCTTTATCACTCGAATCACTCATTTTTAATAACAAAACAAATTAGAAAAACATGCGAATATTTAACGTTGACTACAGCGAGGAAACTAAGAAAATGGTTTGTACTGTAAGCTCAATTCCGCATTTTGCACGGTTTACTGTACTTCCACGGGGGTTAATACGTCTTTATCACTCGAATCACTCATTTTAATAACAAAACAAACTATAGTCGAGTCCGGAATTAGGCGAACTAACTTGACAGTTCATTGGACACTAATGTTGCTACAGTTTGGCTAGTGCTGTTAATATCGATATTTAAAAAGTCTAGTTTATCATTATTATTGTTTTTGGAATCTAACTAATAATTTGGAAGCCACCTAAAAGGATCACAATGGCCTGTTGTAATGTCAGCATTATTTTTGTATTTTATTCCTAATTTGAGGAGTAAGTATCGTAAATATCTTCTTTAAACAGTACATCCTTCAGATCATATTATATCGTAAAAATTGCTGTAGTTTTTCCCTATTGGGCAAGTATGTGTGAGTGTGAAAGTTTCGACGACAATTAAGTACTTGATAAAATATAAATATAATCAGATTTATAGAAGGCACAAGGTTATATCGACATATTTGTGTCGACATAAACCTATCACTATTTATTTTTTCCTATGTCTGGCAACATTTTCGGCTGTCAAGTTAGTTCGCCTAATTCCGGACTCGACTTTAGAAAAACATGCGATGCGAATATTTAACGTTGACGGCTTAATAGAAAAGTTTTGACGTAAGTTTTTTTTTTATTATTTCGGATGCGTTCGTTTGCACATCGACTTATTTGGACTGTCAGAATATTTTATCCGTTTTTAAAACAAGCATGAAGGTTAATTTTGAATGCTGATATTTCTGAATTAAAATAAAGTAGTAAGACTGTATTTTGTGTTTTTTACTCGATGCAATTCATTAATTGTGATGTTAAAAATTCAGCACTGTAAGGTTTTACGTTTGGTTAGCTGTCAAATATCATTTAAGCTGCCTTCAAATGACAAAACTCTTTCTTCACTTGTGGATAAAAAGCGATTTTCTCAATAGATATCAAACAAACAAAAAGGGCTTTCCGAGCTAGTGAGATGAAAATGTCCTTGCCTGCGCAGAAGCGATTTTTAGGTATCACTGGGAGGGGGGCGGCGGGCGGTGGTGCGCGGCGGCGGGAGCGTGACGTGGCGATCGCGTGATTGGTAAATCAGTTGACGTTTGTGTTCTGCGCTGCGTCCACGTTCCTTTGCCTCCAAAGTACACTGGCGTTCAGTGATACAGTGATTGTTGTAATTTGTTTCGATGCGGTTTTCATGTCTTGTTACCATATTTTAGAAGGTACCTAGTAAAAATTATATTTAACAACTCACAATAATATCTGATATACACTAACAATCTGCAAAAATTAAAACTTACTATTTTTAAAAGTTTACGCAAAAAGTATTCTAAAGTTAATTAAAATATTTAGGCACTTTTTTTGCTCGTATGTGCACGATGCGCAAACTTTCCCCCACTCCCTTGTTTTATGCTCAAGATGTTTGCCGGCATCTGTACTAAAATGTAAAGTTACTTATGAGTGATAAGATGAATTAAAGCTAGAAAAAAATACCTTGAATTTCGTCAGTTTTCTTTTGCATCTAGTTTCTTCATTCCTCAGGAAAGAGATTCAAAACACGTGACGGAATTCAAGGATATATTTCTCAGCTTCAATACAAAGTTTGCTCTGTAATCTCCTTAGTAACCTACTATTCAAGGTTCAACAGAGATCCAGAGATCAGGGGGGTTACCATGACATGCTAAAGCAGTTCAGTTTAGGTCGAGAGAAAGGGACAGAGCTATACCAGTTATATAGCTCTGTCCCTTTCTCTCAGCCTAAACCTATTGTCTTTGATCTGTTATCGTATACTTGAAAGTAATGGCGGCTGGCGTCAAAACAATACCATAACAGGTCAAAGACGATGTCGTTATAACCACCGGGAATAGAGGCCTGTATCGCAGGGCGTAGCGAGGTACGGGCAGGGGGGGGGCAGTTGCCCCCGTATACGTACGCAGTAGGGAATGAAAATATCCGGTTATAACTGGTTTTAACCGGCTATTTTCATACAAAAACGGTTAATAACCGGTTAAATTGCATTCCCTAGTACGCAGGTAGCCCATTAATAAGGTTAGGTTAGGCATAGGGTTTGCAATATCCGCCCAGTTTTTTAATATTCGGATAATTGAATACTTCAATATTTATTATCCGAATATTCGGATATTTGAATAATTTCGGATAATTTTGGTATTTTATAAAATAAAACAAAATTAGCGTATTTAAAGGTGTGTAACGTAATAGATACAGACTGACTGACTGAGTGACTGAGCGAATGGGTTCGGTGTTCGGTCGGTTCAGAGTAGGTAGGTAATACCAATAATTATTTTAGTGACAGGTAGAAAATCCGCCTTATCTGCAAGTGTTTTCGTTGCTCATTTAAATACCTAATAATAGTAACATTAGTAACAATTCGTGTCTGCTAGATTTAATCAATATATTATGTAATTTATGTAAGTTGGTATTCAGATACTTATTTAATAAAATATAATAATAATACTTAATATGGAACATTTCTCTAAACACCTTATTTGGGCAATACAGATGGACATAAAATGTCATTAGTCATTAGTGTTTTTTCTCGTATTTTTTTGAAATTTTCCTGCTTATAAATGATTTTTATAGTGTTTTCAAAATATCCGTTTATTCGGATAATTCGCGGTTTAGTATTCGGATAATTTTGAATATTATTTTCGGCGGATATTCGGATAATTGAATATTCGGATTATTCGGATTGCAAACCTTAGTTAGGCATTAACCAAGTTTGCGTACTCCTGCCCCCCCCCCCCCCCCCCCCCACCCCTCCTTAACAAAATCCTAACTACGTCCTTGTCTGTATCGTGTACACTATGAACTAGGTATAGCGCCATAAGACAACGCCGAAGTTGACGACGCGCTGGCCTAGTTGGTAGTGACCCTGCCTACGAAGCTAGCGGTCCTGGGTTCAAATCCCGGTAAGGGCAGATATTTGTGTGTTGAGCGCCTTGAGAGATATTTGTGTGTTGAGATTTGTTCCTGAGTCATGGATGTTTCAGCGGATCATTTTAAAATAAAAACCAAAAGGAGACACTGAATAATCATAACAGCTTAAAAGTTAACCAAACTTTATTTACACCCATAGGTATACAAAGAAAATAATCTTATTCCTCTAACTTAAATTAATACCTTATTCTCAATGGCGTCAAAACGAGGACTAGGAAAAGGAATTCGCGCTTAAATAAAAATTAAAGCCTGTTTTCTACAATTACAAAATAAAATTATGATTCATTGTTGACGACACCACTAAACGGCACCCCTAGGGGTTTCATTAACAAACATCATATGTTAACAACACTACCGGGGATTAGTGTTGTACAATATATCGAGAAAAATCAAACTAAAATTATGATTGATAGTCAAAGTGTAGGTACCTAATGTGCAATAATAATAATGTTCGTGCTATCTATGGAAAACATATTTCAGTCCTGCGGTGGTGTCGTTATCAAATGATGTTTGTTAACGACACCCCTAAGGGTGCCGTTTAGTGGTGTCGTCAACAATGAATCAAAATTATAACTATTACTTATAGTCGGTACCATCGGTAAGACTCGCATAAGGCACTTGTCCTATTGCCGACGACGAGCGGGAAGCGAGAAGAGCGCGATCTACTATGAATACTTATGTCTCTTTCATTGATACGGGATCTACCTATATCTTTTGTTCGTTTCTTGAGCGAGAAAATAGTCGATAGCTAATCGATTCCTCGCCGGCAGCGGCCTGACAAGTGCATAAGGGCGTATGATAGCGACTAAGAGAAAATTACTAACCCTATGGCTGTTCCAAGAGCTATCGTACTAGCTAGTTAACTGACCCCTAATGAGTCTTATTGTAAGGAAACAAGAATCACATCTGGGAGTCGATTTTTGAGTCTCACTTATGATTATGACAAATGAGTAATTTTTAAATACGAGTAGAGTTTATTCACCGGTGACATCAAAAATATGAACCCTAGACAAAAAAGTCTTATAAGTTAAACATTGTGTATTTGTGGGTAATCGATACTTCACTTCATCGAACGCTACTTTCCCACTTTCCACCTAGCCATTCAACAAAGTGGTTTTTTTCCACTCTTCCAACCCTGGTGGGATAAGAGGAACATTTCAATTCCACTCTTGCTACCCTAGGGCCGGCTGCTAGCCAAAACTATGCTGTTTCCAGGATACCGTAAACATTTAAATGCCTTTCAATGGAAATGCCAATTCTGTGTATACGATCGTTGAAAGGTTTTTCGATTAAATAATAGGTACCTACCCGTATTTGTGTATGTGTGTCTATCTGTGGCATCGAAGCTCCCAAATGGCTAGAAAGATTTAGACGGGTTTTTTTAAGGTAGTTCTTAGCTAGGTTTCATGAAAATCGGTTGTGCCGGTTGAGAGATATCAGCTCTGAAAGAAGGGGTCGACATTTTTTCAGGGGTTTTTCTATTTGATAGTTATTGTCATATATGTTGACTAGTATTGTCAATATCCCAATTTCTGCGGCACGTCCCGATTTTCAAGGGTCTATGGATACGTCCCGTGATCGGGACCCCAACTGGCCCTATTTTCACCAGATCGCCAGATAATTCAAATATGAGATACTAATTTATAACAACAGAGAAGGCTAAAAACGGATTGTCACAATTGGCATTGAGGGCTGTAATTCGCGTTATGTTTTTGGGTTAGTTCCCGATTCGCCGGATTCTTGTATCGTCGTAATTACTTATAAATGAGATAGTGAGAACTTTTAACCGTTAACAAGAATCCGGTGAATCGGATTCCTTTTTTGTACTGTCCCAAGTCCCGATTTTTTCTTGCTCAGTCCCGACTTCGGACACTTGAGCTAGCAGCAGTAATGGTGATTCATCACCGAATGAGCTTCAAACATTGTGAGCCTCGTCGGACCCCTGGGGTGGAGTTGTACTAACATCACTTTTGAAGATAACCGACCAAGGCAACATCCTCAGAGTAACAATATCATAATTATGCTCAAATTTTTTCAACGCCATCACTTTTTCGGGGATTGGTTTGATAATCTTCCTATGAGTGTTAGTGATGTAATTCCACCCAGGAATCTTAATGAAGGACTTGACCGGCCTCAGGCCCCTGCTCCCATGGAGGATCTTGTTGTAGACGCAGTCCATGGAGATGGACGCGATGACGTAACTGTTGACCTCCTTGTTCTCTTTCACGAGTTTTTCCATGCGATCAAACATTTGCGCGTAGTCTAGCACGTCGAATATTTGCACGTTGGCCAATACCTGGATAAATTATACAAAAGAGTCAAAGTGGCAACAGTGGATCAATATTTTTCCAAACCTACATACCTCTCTAGAATTGTATTGTTCAAGAAGTTAATCATTATTTAATTGACAACAGGTTTTTTTTTTAATACGTGTTATGATAAAAATCATGCTTATATAGAGGGTTTGTCTAGGTTTCTTTGTAAAAGCATTTTTTTTTAAAGTTCTTATTTACAGTGGTTGCTATTGGACTGGCGCTCGCAATGACGTCATTTGGTTTGTAACAGCGTTTTGTTTTTTAAGTCAAGCTCTAGGTGACGTAGAAAAGACCACGTGGAGTTTAAACTCCGTCAACACTGTCTAAAGATTTCATTTGAAATAAGAGTGTCGACGGAGCTCCGTGGATTATATTATGATATATTTCTACGTGGTTTGGCCCTCCAGGCCTGCTGCGAAACTAACATAACCAAAACCTGTCTAGCCCCCGTTCCAATTATCCCTTATTCCGAAAAAGTATAAAAGTATCGTAAAAAGAAGATTTTTCTTCTACCGCAACTGGTTACTAACCTCCGGTTTCGTACGCGGTCGAAAGGTGTCGACAGAATTTCGCAGCAATAATGAACCAAAAAAAAATGCTTTTGAGACAAAGCTCTATAAGCATGTTTTTCAAGAACATCTTTGAAAAAAGTTCCAGTCGTCAATTCATACTCACATTAGTCGTATCGTTGATCACTAACGCCCTGAAGTATTTAGTGAACATCTTGTGGACTTCGACCGGATTATTGAGGTTCACCACCACGGTGTAGCCCTGCTGGCTACGGTCCACCAGGTTGACGAGGTGGTCGATGTCGTAGATGTACCCGTCCAGCAAGATCGCCAGGTGGTTGGTTAGTGGTATCTGGTTCTCCACGCTGTTGAGGATGAGAATAGTTAGACTTTGATGGAAAACTTATTTTTGTACTTAATTCAATTCCTTGCCCTTTTGAGATGGCATGGACAAGGAAAATGAGATCACAATCCATCCGGTGGGAAAGCAGTAGGTATCTCAAATTCAATAACGAAAGCAAATTTAATTTTCTTTTGTTAGTACTAAGGTTGATATTGCTGTAGGAGTTTGGCTTAGGAGGGCAGCTCTATGATCCATGTACTGTAATAATCCAAGGTTTTTTTATTAGATGGGTTAGCTTCTGACCCTAGTCGAAATCGAAGAGTCTGGAAGTCGCCGCTGAAGCGAGCTCTCTTAAGAGGTATGGATATGACTACTGATTTGTAATGAAAACTGCATATCGCACCTTCGCCTTCAGTAGGAGAAGGGCA
Organism: Acleris emargana; assembly: GCA_927399475.2. NCBI lineage: Eukaryota > Metazoa > Arthropoda > Insecta > Lepidoptera > Tortricidae > Acleris > Acleris emargana. The sequence goes on along the minus strand of OV656848.1, from coordinate 18,047,647 downwards.
CAGTCAATTGCCCCTATAATCGTATAGTACATTGTGTCCTTGTTCTACCGAAGAAGGTGCGATATATTTTGAACAAACATCGTTATCGCGGGAGCAAAAACGATTTGCCAGTAGTGAAAAATTATGACAAATAGGCAATAACAGAAGTGACACTCGTATCGAGAAACGTTTATACCTACCAGTTCAAAATGAATCAATTTACTTTCTAAAATCTTAACCTCCGTACTTGACTTGATTAGTAGATAGTAAATATTTAAAAAGATTAGCTACGCAATCAACCTCAACCTTAAAGTCAACCTTTAGTAATTTTTCCTGCTACTTTAGACATTTGTAAGTTCTTGATTGATTTAGTATGTATGTGTACAAACAAATACGTATTGTACTCACATATCTAAATTAAAGGCTATAGCCGTGTTTCTATACAAAATTTGCCTTTCTGTCAAATGTTCTAGTAATTTTATTTTTAGATACTCCTTGTAGGCAAAGGTCTGTTCCCCAAAGAAGAGCCATGTACACTTGTCAGTTTTCGTAATATGGCGGTTTGTTTTTTTTCACTTTTTAATTTTTTTCTTGAATTCGGTCTTTGCGATTAATTTGATTTTTTGGTAAACTATACTACATAATAAAACCCATCACTACAAAAAATATTGCTTGAAACTTTAGTACAAATATATGTCAAAATAATGGAAACTATAAATTGTTTTTTTTTTTTTGGTGTTCTGGTGTAGCGGCACCTACAGTTTTTATTTAATAAATTGCCCATCTATAGACCTACTACATATATTAAATTCAAATTATTAGCTTTGGTACTTCATGCCAAAAACTAACTACAAATAAAATTATTCCTTCCTTGTTTCAATGATTTTACAGGATTGCTTTAATTACTTGTATGAATGAAATCGTATACATCCTATTTTTGTATTTTGTCATTTTTGGAAGTTGGTTTCGTTTTTGACATTTATTTAAACATTATCTAAAAAATAAAAAAGTGTTCTAGTAAGGAATAATTTTATTTGTAGTTAGTTTTTGGCATGAAGTACCAAAGCTAATAATTTGAATTTAATATATGTAGTAGGTCTATAGATGGGCAATTTATGAAATAAAAACTGTAGGTGCCGCTACACCAGAACACCAAAAAAAAAAAAAACTATTTATAGTTTCCATTATTTTGACATATATTTGTACTAAAGTTTCAAGCAATATTTTTTGTAGTGATGGGTTTTATTATGTAGTATAGTTTACCAAAAAATCAAATTAATCGCAAAGACCGAATTCAAGAAAAAAATTAAAAAGTGAAAAAAAACAAACCGCCATATTACGAAAACTGACAAGTGTACATGGCTCTTCTTTGGGGAACAGACCTTTGCCTACAAGGAGTATCTAAAAATAAAATTACTAGAACATTTGACAGAAAGGCAAATTTTGTATAGAAACACGGCTATAGCCTTTGAGTGCAAATGGAAAGCTGATAGGATAGTTTTGAGAAAAAAACTGGATTTGATAAAGGTAAGGAAAAAAATAATTCAAGTTGACTTAAGTTACGCCCAGACCAATGCTTAAAAAACGGTGACGGTACGGAATCGCAGTGACGCGTCGTATCCGTACCGTTTTTGACGCATGCCCTCCACACCACACCGATGCTTAACGGTGCGTATATTAAGGTACGTCAAAAACGACGCCATGTTGTTACTATGACCCCTTCTTTTGTTCACGCAACGACACCGTTTTTTATGCAGCGGTGTGGGGAGCGTGCGTCAAAAATGGTACGCATACGATGCGTCACTGCGATTCCGTACCGTCACCGTTTTTTTAAGCATTGGTGTGGGCGACCTTTATAGGTTCCTAAGCGTTTACTCAGTGTAAGACAAGTTTGATTCACCTTTTCCAGTGAAAACTTCGTGCTAGACATGAAGAACTTCTTAACCTCTCATATGCGGTAGGCAGGAAAATTTGTTGACGGCTCAGTGCGGCGACGCGGTCACGTGACATCAAACCCACAGAAATAGCGGCTATATTGAATATTTTTATGTAAGGAGCGATTTTTGGTAAATTTGATTACTTTTTTGGCTAACCTACAAGAAACTTTAAACTCTATTTAGCTTTATTGTAAGGTTCAAATTAAATTCGGGAAGGCACGCAAAGACGTGGTGCAGATTTGCTCGCTAGCAGTTTGCGTATATGGATCAGATCTGCTACTACGCATACGAGGGGTTAAGAGGCTTAGAATGTATAGGCAGAATATTCCGTTCCGTTCCGTTTATAGGCGATCCCTAGCTGTCATTTAATTTTGCCCCGTATATTCCGAGGTCTGTTAGTGGTCCCGGGTTGGATTCCCGGTATGCGCAAACATTTCTGTATAAGCACGAGTATTTGTTTCTAAGTCATGGATGTTTTCTATATACATCCCAAGTAGGTACCCACGGTGTCCCAAGTATCCATGTTTGTATTTAAGTATTTATTGCTCATGTAATCATTTGTATCGATGTCTATGTAAAAGCCGTTTGGTCAATGAGGGTTTCCGCGCATCAGTTTTTTCACTAGATGGCGCCTGTGAAGAGAGGTCTTTTTGACAGTTGATGTTAAAATATATGCCTAGAAGAAGACCAAACTAGTGACAATTTACTTTTTCACTTGATATATACACATATCAAATATTTAGGTGCAAAATTATTTCAATTTATATTTTTTACGTATTATCAACTGTCAAAAAGACCTTACGTCCCAGAGGCGCCATCTAGTGAAAAAACTGATGCGGAAACCCTCATTGGTATAACATTGTTGATTGTCTGATATTTATTTATTTCTTCTTATTATGTCACATACCTAAAGGAGCTGACCACTATGGCATGCCCACGCTTGCGCAGATTATGCAGGATGAAGTACATTGAGCGGACGACGGAGGGCTTCTGTTGGGCGGTGTACTCGTCCAGCACCAGCACCGGTGGGGCTCCAATCACCACCGCGGCGAAGTTAATCCGCGTCATCTCTTTCTGGGGCAGCCGGCACACATTCATGTTCGCCTTGTCAGACATTTCTGGAATCATCTTAGTTATTATCATCATCGTTATCGACGTCGTCGTCACCTCTGACTACGCAGATTTCATTATTAGAATTGTCGCATTATTCTTTTGTTTTTGTTAACGGTTCAAATTCAAATATGTATCAACTATGGTCGAGTCCGGAATTAGGCGAACTAACTTGACAGTTCATTGTACACTAATGTTGCCACAGTTTGGCCAGTGCTGTTAATATCGATACTTAAAAAGTCTAGTTTATCATTATTATTGTGTTTGGAATCTAACTAATAATTATAACCTAGCAACAATACTTATTAGCGTATAAAATTAATTAAAATCGAACACAACGGATTTGGAATTATCATCGACGATATATAGCGTTTGTCTCTATCGCACTTTCATATTTGCCAGCAAGAAAGGAATGCATGCTATAGTATGTATGGTACATGAAATGTACCGTACTAGCCCGACGGAAGCCCCCTAAAAGGATCACAATGGCCTGTTGTAATGTCAGCATTATTTTTGTATTATATTCCTAATTTGAGGAGTAAGTATCGTAAATATCCGCTTTAAGCCGTACATCCTTCAGATCATATTATATCGTAAAAAATGCTGTAGTTTTTCCCTATTTGGCAAGTATGTATGAGTGTGAAAGTTTCGACGACAATTACTTGATAAAATATAAATATAATCAGATTTATAGAAGGCAAAAGGTTATATCGACATATTTGTGTCGACATAAACCTATCACTATTTATTTTTTCCTATGTCTGGCAACATTTTCGGCTGTCAAGTTAGTTCGCCTAATTCCGGACTCGACTATACATACCGCCGCAAATCAAATATACGCAAATTTCCGAGAGCGGCTAGTTTCTTGCAAGTTACTGTTAAGTATCCGCTCAGTTTAGAATTTTGATATGGCAACATTCAACAAAAATGTCAGTGGAACTGTCATGTAATAATATGTGATATCATGTCTTTCCCCTTCCTTTTTGGATCGCGCGCGAGCTGCCACGTAAAAAGTGTCGGTTACAATAATTTCAATGTTTGGTGATTAATTCGTGTCGGTACCACCTCCAATACCTTGGACACTGGATAGTCAGAAGGACGCTTGCTGATGCTGATAATCAAGCTGCAGGTAGAACAGGAGCCTCGGTAAGCCATTGGTACTTAAGCTCGGGGCCTGGAGAGCCTGCACTTGGAAGCAGTGAGGATTCACCGCTGCACCGCATGAGGTAAGTGTTCTCTTGACTATTCACGGTATTCGTCATTTAATATTGTGATATTGTCGTTGTCGTTTATCGTGTCGTGTCGTATTAAAAATAATAATTGCAATACAGTCTATTCATAACATTACTGTCAAACAGTAAAAACGTGCATTTCTCGCAAAAAAAACTTGCAGTCACAATCGGATCAGCTCAGGTGTGAAAGAAAATATTTGCTACCAAGCGCTTCTATGTAGTCCTTGACTTCGGCGTGGGCGTATTTCTTGGGGACGCCGCGCAGCACCGCCACCATCAGCAGGGCGTCGTAGACCGTCATCCAGGGCGGCAGCGGCACGCTCTCGAACGTGCAGAGCCCCACTTTTGAAGCGAACTGCAGAAGAAAAGTCACAAGTGACGTAATTGAACGATTCTACCCGAGGTTGGACTTCAAAACGTTTTTTCCAAGGAATCTACATCTACACAAATAGTATAAAGAGGAAAGATTTGTTTTCTTTTTGTATTTTTGTAACGAATAAATTCAAAAATACATTATCCCTTAATACCTACTTGAATAGCCATTGGGCTGGGCATTAAGTCCGCCATTTGTAGTTTATTGTATTTAGTGCAAAGAAGTTTAAATAAATAAATAAATAGCCAAAGCAGTTGCAACTCCGTTCCGTTTGTAACTAGGTTGCATTTTCTACAGGTGTTTTGTCCGAGATATCGCCATTAAGCTTAGTAGGGCAGAGTAGCGAAGGCTAACCTGTAACTAGTCTTAGCCTGATTGTGCAAAATGTGGTTAGAGAATTATCAATAAGTTTTAAGAGTTAACCTACTCCACTCTGGGATTACAGGCGTATCATACTACATTGGCCATGTTTTTTTTCTGCTCGGACTTAGTCGCGGGCAACAGCTAGTATCTGCTATGATATTATATATAATTTCGGTTCACTATATAATTACCAAATCATCATTTGACAGACTATATCAATTTACAAGATTTCATTTCGCAAAGAGATACTTCCCGCCGCATTATATAACAACACCTCCAACCAACCTAACCTAACTTATTTAACAAGCCCATCTAACCCATGTAATATGTAATGGTTTGGCAACAAACACGTTTTTGCGATTTTAAAGGATACTTAGCACTTCATATCACAGCGATAATTGAAACCGAGAAGTAACCTAACTGCACCTAGAGTTCTCCCTAAAATATTGTTCTATTTACCATGAACCCCCCAGAATCAATTCTTAACACCACATGCCACAAGTTTAGACGGTTCAATGTTCGTATCATTACTTAAAACTTACCCCATACTCTCGTAATCCTGTTCCTGCGATGTCCAAGTACTCGCAGTAATTTTGGACACGTGACTACAAACTGGACCTTCACCTGTAGCTCTATGCCCGCCTTCCACTCGTTTGCCTTACAAGTCTTACAACGGTGTCTCTTCAGAGGTTTGCTCGCGATGGAAACACTTGAAGACACCGTTGTAAGCTAAGCCAAGTCCATACGGGGCTTGGACGTAACGCCTCTTCAACTCTGCAATAGCTTCGTGGAACAGAAATACAATACAATACAAAACACTTTAATGAACACCACATATACTAAGTAACGGATAAGAAAATCTAGTGAATATTACTTACGCTTGAAAAGTGGGATTTGTGGAGGTAGCTTTGAGGAACAGAATCTTCGCAGAGTTTGAAAATTACGCAGAGTATTTTCTAGAACATGTTTACTCTGCACTTTTATCCTGGCTTTTGCAGAGTGGAAGTGGCTTTCTGGAACGGGCGCCTAGTCTTACCAAGTGGGGGTTCGTGGTGAGTTGCCACTTGGACATGGCGTAGACCTCCCCAGAGCTGGGCAGCCGGTAGCCCGCGAGCACCTCGCACAGTCTGATGCGGCCGTGGCGCTGCAGGCCCGTGAGCCCCAGCGCTTGCCCGCGCTCCACGCCGAACGACACGTCCCTGATGATGTACTTTCCGTTCTCCCGCAACGACACTTTGTAGGCGAGGAGAAGCCCGCCGTACGTGTCGTAACGCCTGTCTGATGTAATTATATAACGTTAAATAAAAGTATTAAATATCAGGAGACCTTGGGATAACACAAGGAAAACCATGCACCATATCGTCGGTCATACTGCAAAACCGCGTCACTAACAAATTTATGATAGAGCAAAATAAACCTTACGTTGTTATTAAAAAGGTGCATTTTGCTCCTTATTTAAAAGGGTACTTACGCGGTTTTGCAGTTTCACCGACGATTTCGATTTAACCTCTGTAAGTATTTTTTAACATTTTCGCTGCCATTGGCTTGATTACAAAAGTCGTCCTCACACGCCAATGACAGCTGAAAACCACTGCCAATTTCAACCTTAGATACGTCATCACTTGATAATATGAAATCATTGGCGAGCGCTAAATGTACTGTCTTTATATCAAGTCAATAGAGGCGAAAAGGTTAGAGAATTTTGTAGCTATTGATTTTATGATATAAAACGATCGTTTCTAAATGCTATTACAAAATAAGGAGCGTCCCCACAGAGCATTCGCGTGTAATGAGCATTCGGCGTCGAACATCGAGTGGTGCGTAAGCTTTGTAACGCTCGGCTCAACGTCCACACCACTCCAATATTCGACGTCAATGCTCTCAGTCCACACCACTCCAATATTCGACGTCAATGCTCTCAGTCCACACCACTCCAATATTCGACGTCAATGGTCTCAGTCAACGCTCCTATAATGTGAAATACTGCGCCTAAAAATATTTTGCTAATACTAAAATACACGACCGAGACCAAAATGATACAACAAAGTATGTAAGCGATCGAGGTTAAATGCCACTACTTAACGATATTAGCGATCAAAATACATGATGACTGTGACACCAAGCGAAAATAAAATACAAGATCGAGGTGTAATGAGAACATTGAAAACCGATGAATCGCTACAAGATTTTTATGATTTTCAGGTATACACCGTGTCCAATAAGTTCGAATACACATCTTTTTGCACTAACCCTAAAGACATACAGACTACAGGCGAACGAATTCTTATTTTAATTAATAAAGTATGGTGTCGTTAACAAAATACAATCGTTTCAAACATCAAGCATTTGTAGTTTTCTTTTAATCCACGATGAAACAGTTTCGTGAAACGATTATCAGAAAATTTAGCAATGGCGACAGCCCAGGTGCTACTTTAAGGCCTTAAAACCCCTTGGAATTAAACGCAATCTAGTTTACACCACAACCAAAATGTACAAAGAGACCTCCTCAGTAGAAGACAGGAAAAGATCCGGTCGGCCACGTTCAGCTAGAACCGATAGAGTAGTAAAAATTGCGAGAGAGCGACTTCGGCGGAAAAAATACCGTTCTATCCGAAAATTGGCTGCTGAGCTGAAAATTTCAAAAGGATCGGTACACAATATTTTGAGGGTGGATCTTGGATGCCATGCCTACAAAAAACGAAAAGTTCATGGCATTTCCGAAGCGACCAAGAAAAAGAGAGTACAAAGATCCAACATAATACTTTCTTGGCACGCAGGGGATGAGTTTGTATTTTCTGGCGAGAAACTGTTCATGTTAGAACAGCCTCATAACGCCCAAAATGATCGATTGTGGGCACCAATGATAGAAGACATTCCGGACAACCAGAAAAATGTTCCTAGGTTCCAGAGCTCACCATCCGTGATGGTGCGGGGTGCAGTTTGTAAGCGGGGTAAACTACCTCTAGTATTTATCGATAAAGGCGTTAAAATCAATGCTCAATAGTCAATACTATAAATCCGAGGTTTTGGAGAAAATTGTTGCTCCCAATTTAAAAAGGAAGTTTGAGAACGAATATTATGTTTTCCAACAAGACGGGAGCTCCTTCACACACGGCAAACGCTGTTCAAGCTTGGTGTCAGGCTAATTTGACCGATTTTCTGCCGAAACATGAATGGCCACCCAGTTCTCCGGACTTGAATGTATTAGATAAAATAAAATAAAATAAAATCATTTATTCTGTAAGTAGGCCCTGTAGGCACTTTTACAAGTCTGAATCTACCATCTACCAGCGCTTCAAGAGACCATTGTTGAGAAGAAGCACCGCAAGAAACTCAACAGTAAGCCATTTTTTTAAATAAAGAACTTATTACAATACTAAACATAAGCTATCTAATTTAAATGTCACAGGGATGTACAGGTCCCAGTAGTAATAATAATGAAATTAATAAAAATTTCAGGTTAAAATAATAATACAATTCCGGAGATGTAAAGAGTCTCCAAATGTCAAATTAAAATTAAATATAGGTAAGTAGGTAATTAAACAAAAAAAACAAAACAACAAACACAAACAAGGGAGATGTAGAAAGTCTCCACGGTCAATTTTGGAGATGTAAAGAGTCTCCAGATGTCAAATTAAAATAATAAGCATACAAGGAGATGTATATAGTCTCCACGGTCATTAATAATTGTAATACACTTGATTATTTCGTGTGGTCGTACATGCTCTCGAAACTACATGATTATAAAATCGCAAACCTGGATCATTTCAAAAAGGTTATCGAGCATATTTGGGACCAAATACCGATGGAAGCGGTGCGTGCCGCGTGTGATTCATTTGAGAAACGTTTGAACTAGTAAAAAAAGTTAAAGGTGGAGTTATTCCGAAACATTTGTTGTAAATATTATACATACGTGTGCCATTAATAAAATATACTTTTGATTGTATTAACTGTTTGTACATTTATTTTACTGATAATCTAAACTGTATGCAAACTTATTGGACACGGTGTAGTTCTAACAACCGTCCTAGCCAACGACAAAAACGAACTTTTCTCCCTTTCGCCCTTCATCTGCAGTTTCTTCGCGATCACGTCGTTCATCTCTCTAGGTGGATCGATTGCTCCAATTGGCGACGGTTCCTTGTGCGTGCGGTAGACAAATCTCGTGAAGATCATGGTCCATAGCCGCTGAATTCCCTGGTACTCCCATATCATCAGGAGACTCATGAAGACGATGCTGCTGACCAGAAGAGCGATGAGCTCGTCTAGGACACCCAATCGGGAGAGGTAGGTGATGCGTTTGAAGCAGGGTTCCATGATGCCGCATTTTGCTGTAAGATTTAATTTAGTATTAGATGTGGGGAATGGGAGGATAAAAGCACTTCAACCTAGAATTACTAGGCTTAAATGGTAGGCGGGGCACGTCTCTCGCAAAACAGATGGCAGATATGGGGTCCAACACTTCTCGAGTGGCGTCCGCGTACGGGAAAAAAAGCGTAGGTAGGCCTTTAATAAGGTAGACTGACAACGTACGGAACGAGAAGCCTATGGATGCATGCGGCGCAAGACTTGATGAACCTACAATAATTTAACCTTTCATCTGTGGAGAAGAAACATGGCCACTTTTGTGCATTTGTGGAACCCGATTTTGGTCGTCCCATCGAATGTTATTGACTTCGATTGTTTACGGTATTTAAAGCCGGGATTTCGGATGAAGCTTAATGTTTTATAAATTACTTATCTACCTAAAAGTATGCGTTATCATTTCAATATACTCTTGTTTACTGCTTACTGTTGGCTGGCTTCATTCCTAGTGTGACGCAAAGTAGACCGTATTTAGGATTTCAAATTAGTAAAATCCTGCCTTATTATATGCGGTAATGTTCAAAATTTATGTAACATATAAGTATATTAAGAAATCAAAAAATGTGGGGTTCAAAAGTGAACATTTCAAAATAAACTGCTTGAAGTAACTACCAAAATGGTGCCGTCAATGGCGGCCGGTTTTTTCTGTCAACAATACGATATTTCTTTCCACGGCCAACATTCAAATTCCCGCTTGCTAGATATCCTGCTTCATTGACTGTACGTTTCAATAGGTTAAAGCGAGACTAATACAAGATTCGTTGTTTATTCGCCACAAATGTAAGCACAGTTTATGGTCTATTCCCACTAGTTCCATTATTTAAAGGACTTCAGATAATGGAATAAAATAGATGATTTGGTAAAAAGTCAGGATACCGTGTACACTTTGTAGTGTACACCAATCTAAAACACTCCAAAAGATTATTCTAAAGATATTCCATGAATCCTGAAACAATGTAACTTGACATGCCGAAAAGTATCGAAGGATCCGAGCCTTAATCCATAGGTCGAAGCGCAGGCGCAGTGAAACGTAACGCACGCTCACGCTTGACCGAATTATTGAAAGGCTCCGTCTCACTCCTTCTCCATCCATAACCAAAGCGAGAGAAAAGGACAACACTAGGTGTATTCGTTCCTCTATTTTGGTGCAGAAGCCCACCAGCGGTAGTATTGCTATATGAAAAAGCTTATAAAAAGAACGGGTGTTACAAGGGGAACTGTAAATTATTGTGAGTAAATTATAGTTTTCTGACTCACGGCAGCATTTATGCAATGGGTTGGTTGCGCACAAGTTCATTTTGGTGAACAGGCCGCACTCGCTGTTGTAGATGAATATCTGCGACATGCGGATGAAGGCGTTGGCCACGTTGTACTGCGGCGAGAGGCTGAGGAACCGCTGAGCGTAGTCGTACACGTTGCCGTACAATATTTGACTTATAACCGTCGCTTCACCTGTACACAATTTTTACCATTTTTTAAAGTCTGTACCATTTTCCTTTATAACAAAATATGGCTTAATTTACCTGTAACAATATGAAGTGTAATATATAATGGGATTATGAGATATGTGACTATGAAAAGTAATAATTTTTTTTTAATGACTTTCGACAAAGACCCGTGAACATCGGAACTGCAAAATATACTCTCTAATATATATGATTGTTAACATTATGATAATGATTAACACTAATTATGATGTAAAACGTTATGGACTTTTTCAATCGGAGCTTTAACTTTATGGCGGACAATATAGTTGATGAAATGACTAAAGTTATCTAGAAAACATTCTAGACTAAGGAACAAATATTCATTTATCCTTTTGTAATTTATGTTTTGTGTATAAATAGTTATGTGTGTGTAACCTTCTGTGGTTTCATGGCGGTCCCAACGGAAGACCAGCGCTGAATTTAAGTATACGACCACACCGGACCTGAACGGTGCGTAAATTATGGTGCGTCAAAAACGGCGACATGTTGTTACTAATGTATGACCCCATCTTATGTTTACGCAACGACACCGTATTTTATACGTCGGTGTGGCGGTCCTTAATGTCATTATTACGCTGAGTCGGGACCATTTCGTGGCTACATTATTCCTGTGCGTATTAATCTGTCCTTTGTTGTTATGTCACGAATAAATGTTTTTCATTTTTTTTACGCTAATATTTGGCGTACCCTTGGATTGCTATCTTTGAACAAAAATAGGTAAAGGTACTTTCTCACCAAAGACGATGTTAAACACGATGAAGATGACAGTGTTCAGATGAGGGTTGGGCCCCAGGCTAAAGAGGTACGCTTGCGGCACGCTGCTCAGCCCGTATATTACCATAATAAAAGGCATCACGACTGAAACAAATTGTCAATTCGTCCCTTTACTTTCTCAACCTCTTATCTGAACGAATATTTTAATAGGAGTAGTCATTATGAACCTCGGAACATGAGTGTCTATTCTATCAAAATATTCGATCAGATAAGAGGTTGAGAAAGTAAAAGGACGACTTGAGTCTTCGTTAACCTCCAACAGAATTGCGACTTTGTTGAACAAGACATCGCAAATCGCACAATAATTTACATACGGAAATAAAACCAGATTTAATAAAGTCGCAGTCGTAACGGATCATGCTTTTGGTATAATTATTTTTCAGTAGATATGTTTGAGATTTATGCGTAAACCAATCGACTATTAAAATTTTGATGATCTTTGAGGAAATCATTGAGGTGTTTTGGAAAGTTGGACCGAAATTTAAGTACGTTCATGATTTCCGAAAGACTACATCTAATTGAATAATTGTATTGTTTTGTTCGTTATTGGCAGGACTAGGTTTGACTGTCTGTCAACCGAACTTATCAAAATAGGACCTCACGCCACGCGGCCAGTGAAGCGTTATTTACTGAGATGTGTTTTTGGCGCCGACCCGTTATCTAGTTGGTATTGTTGATCGAAGGTTGTAACAATAAAATAGTGGGTAGTGTTGAGTTAGCGTTCACTTACCCAACTCTTTGAAATTGAAGTATATTGTAGGAGTAGTGAACGTATAGGTGATGGTCATGAGTATCGAGGACATTATTAAGACGAGGAACCAGAACAGGATCAGGTCGCACGCCATCAGGAAGAACCAGTAGCGGCAGGGGGAGAAATTTGTGGAGTACGCCTGGAAATAGATAATATATAATAAATGGAAATAGATACAAAGGCTGGTAGGCCTAGTCAAAATGCAAAATGTATGGAGTTAATATAAGCGGTAGACGCGATCTGCGATCTGTCAACATTTTCTCGTAGGATTATGCATATTGAATAGGCCCCCGGAAGAAGCTTCCTATACGTATGTACAGTCAAGGAAATTGATTTGTAGACCATTTTAAACTATGTCAAAGTGACACAGTAAATAAAATCATAAGAAGTCTCTTACGTTTTGATTGATGACGTCACTATGACATAGTCCAAAATGGTCTACGAATCAATTTCATTGGCTGTACTTATGCACAAAGTATACGTAGCAAAAATAGATGAGCAGACGGAATAGTCAACGATATTACCATCATTCTCCAGATTTGTGGTCGGTAATGTTTTTTTTTCACTTCCTTTTTTATGCCACATATTGACCGTTCAATCTTTAATGATTATTTCGTAACTTAAATAGTAATTATTTTTAGCGAAATAACTAGAAAAAAAAACATTTGTGGAACGCGTTATTTAGAAAAGTGACGCGTTAATTAAAATGTATGCATTTGAGCAACGCGCGACTTAGAAAAACGACACGTTAATTACATACATTTGTAAAAAGATAATTCCGTGAATTGTTTTAAACTGGTTTTGCATTTCACCTCAAACGGAAAATCTATATAAATAAAAATAAATCAAAAAATTGTATGTACGCGCATAATTTCCGAAAGATTACATCTAATTGAATAATTTTATTGATTGTTTCGTTATTGTCAGGACAAGGTTTGACAGTCTGTCAACCGAACTAATCAAAATAGGACTTTACGCCGCAAGTGAGGCGTTATTTACCGAGATGTATTTTTGGCGCTGAGCCGTTATCTGGTTGGTATTGTTGGTCGAAGGTCGTAACAATAAAACCGTGGGTAAAGTGTTAAAACCAGATCGATTCTCACCTGGGTGTGTCGAATAAGCCCATACTCGTTCGAAGGCAGCAGAGTGATATGTGACATCGTCACAATAAGCATGAACTGTATGAAGAGCGGGGACACTAAAGACTCCTGCATCGCCTGAAATTGTATTAATGCAAAAAGTTTCTTAAGGTATGGAAATGAATTTAATTTTGTTTCATTCGGCGTCGAGAAGAAGAATGTGCAAGTAAATAAATAATATAAAACAAATAAACGGTTAAATTGTTAGAGTTAATTAATACAGCTTATTTTTCGCCGAAAGTATAACATGGCTATGATTCTATTTGAATTTCATGCACAATTTATATATTAAAAATATATGCAGCTTTATAATCGAGGTTGTAACGTGTCTTAAACGACGAGATATCAGTTTACAACTAGGTACTCACTTCTCACATCTGTTGATGTAGACAGGTACATTATCTTTATATAAATGGATCCTCAATGTCAAAGGAATCGATTGACGACATCAAACATAGAAAAAAATATTATAATTTATTATAACAAATTAAATTCAGTGAGATTTGAACAATACAGTTATAGTTATATTTTAACAACACAGACTTATCCATATTAGTCATTACGTTTGACGTTAAAGTGTCATAAATGCTACCAGTCCGCAGTAGAACTAAGGTTACCGACAAAGCCCGAAGAATAGCTAAACTTAAGTGGCAGTGGGCGGGACACATCGCTCGCAGGACTGATGGCTGATGGTGTCAGAAGGTTCTTGAGTGGCGTCCGCGGACCGGGAGACGAGCTGTAGGTGGGCCTCCAACAAGATGGAGTGACGACCTGGAGGGACGCGGTGGATGCGAAAAGCACAAGACCGGTCTGGGTGGAGAGCCTATGTCCAGCAGTGGACGTCTTTCGGCTGACATGATGATGATGATGATATTTTAACAACACAGACTTATCCATATTAGTCATTACGTTTGACGTTAAAGTGACATAAATGCTACCAGTCGCCGATCGTTAGTCATCATCATCACCACTTACATTTGTAGACTCCAGCTCCAACGGATCGTCGGTGACCTCGATGTCCGCGTCCAGCAGCCCGGTGTAGTGGCGCTGATAGTTATATTTTAACAACACAGACTTATCCATATTAGTCATTACGTGTGACGTTAAAGTGACATAAATGCAACCAGTCGCCGATCGTTAGTCATCATCATCATCATCACCACTTACATTTGTAGACTCCAGCTCCAACGGGTCGTCGGTGACCTCGATGTCGGCGTCCAGCAGCCCGGTGTAGTGGCGGAGCAGCGCCATGTAGACCCGGGCTATGGAGCGCGCCGCCGCCGCGCTGTCTTGGTGGACCGGACTGTACATGGCGCTCAACTGGAGTTACAAGAAACAAGCTACTTAGTAGGGAAATTATAACTTATACACAACAACCAACGTAACACGAACCCTCAAACATACCTATTTCACAAAAACCACTATAACCTGAACCATCCACACCCAACACCACACACCACAACAGAGCTCTACTTACACTGGACCGGAAGTGGCCCAGAACCCTTAATAATACCCTACTTACAAGGCAAACTTTTAAAACTCCTTCAGCGGGCCAAGTCTGGTTGCGTTTGTCGCGTGACAAAGCATCCGTCACTCTCGTACTTATACACGTGTCAGAAAGTGACGGCTGCCACAATACGGGCCCAGTTCCTTAGCCACTCGTCCCACCGCCGCCGACGACGACGATGAGCGGGAAGCGAGTAGAGCCAGCGATAAAATGATTTAATAGATGAGAATAGTATTTTCAAAAAAGTTTTTTTAACTTAACCCTCTGCGACGGGCGTGACGTCTATCAGACGTCGCCAAAAAAAATCGCCGTATACCGTGATATAGCTCTGTATCGCTCAGTACCTTCTTCAAACGACACGCGGCATTGTCAGTTAATCTTTGTGAAAATACTATATTTTTTTACCTTATTCAAGTAAATTACATTTTTTTAAATTAAAATCTCATATACGTGTTTATTATTAATTCCGCATTAAAATTCAATAATCATGCTATGCACTAAATAAACAATACTTATCATTGAAACATTAGTATTTTTACTGTATTTTATCAAAAATGACGTCTGACAGACTTCACCTCAGTAAGAATGTTTCTAAAAAAGTCACCACGGATGCAGAGGGTTAATAAATATACAAAATAATAGTCCGGTTAGGAACGTAAAAAGTAACTCCGGATCCCAGACTATAAAACTTATTAAGCTTAGTTATTAATTTAAAGGTTGTTTATAGACTCGTTTCTGTGTTTTTTTGATGATTAATAACCACATAAGCCACGTAATTTTCTGGAGACTTAATATCATCAAAAAGTATTATTTTTAATGTAACGTAAATCTAAAAAACTCGTTTTGCAACAATGTTTACATGTTGAAGAAAAACAAATAACATTTCGTGATTAAACTTGTATAACACATCCATAAACCGATTAAAATATTTCGCATGTGACAGCCCTAACTTTGGGCGCGGAAGACAGCGGGGCGTAGCGGGGTGAAGGGGGAAATAGGTATTTAAAGGGCAGCATTTTGGGCCTGGGTAAAGGAGATTCGCTTCTACGTAGGGTTACCATATCTCAGGATTTGTCCTGAGATCTCATCATTTTTCGACTTTTCTCAGAATTGCGCAGCCGGATTTTGCAAATCTCATGAAATCTCAGGATTTTCAATAAAACACACCTTACATTTAAAACATCTCTTGAATTAAAAGTTACCAAACTAAAAATAATCTTCCTTTGGTAATAATTGCACAGTTGAAATCTCAAACTGTATAAAATCTAAGGACATTTCCATGGAAATCAGGCCTTTTCTCCGGACTTTTGATTTTTTTATCTGGTAACCCTATTTCTACGTGTATTAGTATTTATTGTAATGTCCGTACCACTAAAATTAGATATTTCTGTGCTTAGCGGGAAGACGCAGCAAGATGTTACAAATCTTTCACCATATATCGCTGGAGTGGTACTGGTACTGAACGAACAACTGACGCCATTTTTGTATGTTTAATCACGTTTCGCTCGATCATAAAATCAATTACAATATTCATCACCAAAATTGACTATTTCGCTAGGACAGTTTTATTAACACTGCTCCAGTTTCCTTTTTTTTTGCGAATGCAATAATTGAAATATTTTAAAATAGCTTAACTAATAGGAAATACAGATAACTAAAACATAAATCTAATTGAGGCTTAATAACTTTGTACCACGGTATATCAGTTCCGGATAGTTACCCAAAGAGTGTTGTTACTGTCGAGAACAGACAGCCCGTACGCGTACATGTACACATAGTGCTGGGGAGAGTCGATCGCCCTGAGAATGAGGTACTCCGTCGCGCTCTGAAACAAAAAATATACCAAGAGTAACCAGAGCCGGCCAAGTCTGAGTTGGACTTGAACACAAAGGTCCCGTACAAACATACCGCCGAAAAAAACTCGTTTCTTGCATGGGGATTAACCCTTTGAACGCCCTGACTTGATACAAACGTCGTCCTCACACGCCAATGACAGCTGAAAACCACAGCCAATGTCAACCTTACGTCACAAATACTCGGGGCTATTTTGCACTGTATCTGTGACCACTATTTGGGTCAATGGCGTCGTAGGCACGACAGTACACGACCACTTTAGTGGTTCTTGGCGTTCAAAGGGTTGCTTAACTCTGTGACAATGCCAGGTATTTAATTTTATGGTTCAAAAGAGCCCTGTGACAGATGGACGGAGAGAAGGACAGCAGTCCTTAGTAGGTAACAGGATCCCACTGGCACCCATTTCAGTTGCAGAGGATAAAAAGAATCGCAAGCTTGACCGTAGCCTAACTCGACCCTTGCGACGTGATAAAATAAACTCCCCAGGGGTTATTATGATCGCCTTTGTCGATGCGGATAAACGTGGATAAAATAAACCCGGACAAGTGAGAGTCGGACTCGTGCACCGAGGGTTCCGCATAGGGAATGCAAATAACCGGCTATAATTATAAGCATACATCGTTATCGCGGGAGCAAAAACAAATCTATTAAAGAACACATATAACAGAATGTATATTTAGTACAAATTGGATATTCTGCCTAGCCTAAACACTCTAAGCCTCTAAGAAGTTCTTCATGTCTAGCACGAAGTTTTCGCTGGAAACGGTCAATCAAACTTGTCTTGCACTGAATAAACGCGTCAACTAGTCAAACTTATTTTTTTTATTTTATTTATGTCGAATCCAGTGTTTTTCTCCAAAAATTGTTTTAACTTTTTAAATATATGTTTTCTATTTGTACTCATATTTAATTTAGATATATTTTTGTATGTTCCTGTACATATCAAATCAAATAAAGAATAACAAATGTCTAAAGTAGCAGGAAAAGTGACTGAGAGGTTGACGTTAAGATCTCTTTAAATATGTACTACTGATTAAGTCAAGTACCGAGGGAAGATATTTGAAAGAAAATTTATACATTTTGAACTCGTAGGTATATACGTTTCTCGATACGAGTGTCACTTCTGTTCTTGCTTATTAGTCATAATCTTTCACTACTGTCAAATCGTTTTTGCTCCCGCGATAACGATGTATGGTTATAACTGGTTTTAACCGGTTATTTTCATACAAAAATGTGCACCGCCGCTCAGTAGGTATCATTATATTCTGATTTCGGAATAGCGCTAGCCCAACTTACACATGAACATTTTTAGTATTTGTTTTTTTTTCAGGTTTTGTACTATAATCAATTCATGACAGACACAGGAGTTCCACAAGGTGGACTGACGATCTGATAAAGGTCGCGGGAAGCCTTTGTTTGACAGCAGCAGCGGACCGATCGTTGTGGAAAACCTTGGGGGATGCTTTGTCCAGAAGTGGACGTCTTGCGGGTGATGATGATGATATTTATTTATTATTTATTTTATGGCATAGGAAGGCAATCGAGCACACAGGCCACCTGATGGTAAGTGGAAACTGTGACCCATAGACATTCGCATTCACAAGACTGCAAATGCACTGCCAACCCTGAGGACTAAGATGGAATGCCCCTATGCTAGTCATTTCACCGGCTAAATATATAAAAGATGTTTATTCAGTAAGTAGGCCGCACGGGCACTTTTACACGTCAAAAATCTACCAGCGCTTCGCAAGAGACCACTGCTGGGAAGAAACGCCGCAAGAACCTCAACAGTCAGCCAGCCAGTCAGTGATGATGACTATAATAATACCAAAAAAATTGACGCTCGTATGTTTGGCCATTTTTACGATAAGTACAACAAAAATAAATTACAGTTTTTTTTATTAGTTTCTTTATGTATATTTTATTTGTTAGTAAATCCGACAAAAACACATTTCGAAAAAAAAACTACCCGATATACCTATTACGGTTCAAAATAACTTTAAAGTTAGGACGGACAGGCATCGCATCGTAGGCATATAATAGGGTCCCCTTCTTCTGGTACGGAACCCTAATAAACTTTCAGGCCAGTGTGTAAGTGTGAGAATGAATTTTGTCTACAGGTTCATCGCCAGAGGGCGGAATTTTCATGGGAAAAATCAAACTTCAATAGGGTTGGAATGTAAAATTTTAACGACTTTTCCAGCTATCGATAAGTTTAATCTTCTTCTATATTACTAACTTTTAACATTAACCTTTTTGGTTTGTGAGTGGTACCGGCATATTGTGTTGAAACTCTCATGACGAGTAATACATACACGTGAGTTTAAAGCGGTAAAGGACGATAATAGTTTTTATCTATATTTGATTTTCTTTCTAGTTTTTTGCAACATATCATGGAAAAGAAATAAAAATCAACAATTTCTTTTTTTTTAATATACAATAAGTACCTAAATAATGATACGCTTCGAACATATAACTTATCGATAGTCGCTATAATTCAACGTTCCAACTCTATCCTCCTAAGTCAATTGCCATGAAAATTCCGCCCTCTGTTCATCGCGATAAAGGCGACCATGATATAGAGGCCAAATTCAGTTAATCACTAACATTCCGTAGTTGATATTATGGACGTGTTTATGTTTATAGATGTGGGTAAGCGTGGATAAAGCATCTGTCACTTTCTGACCTATAGGTAAGGTACATATCTAAGTGCGAGCGTGATGGAAGCCTTATCCACCGCGATAAAAAAGACCATAATATGGGCCCTGATTTAAGAAATAATTGAGAATTAATATTTTTCCGTTGGTACCTCCGTACTTGGAAGCGCGGTGTACGATATGTGGGCCACGTTTTTTGACGTCATGTTCGTGTGTGACAATGAATATCTGAAACAAAAAAATCGTGTGAAAATAACTTCAGTCAAACAAGCAACAAATTTAATCTTGAGATATCTAAATCCTGTATCTTATTTTCGATTTTAATTTAAATTTTAATGTTTACTTATTATATTTATATGTGTGCAATATGGAAATTTAATTTCTAAAATACATAATTTTGAATTTGAATTTTGAATTTACCTTCTATCCAGAGATCTGAATGTCTGGTTAGGGAACACAAAAAAATATATATAAGGAGACAATCTCACATAAATTTACGTAGTCAATTACTAATATCTAGGCTTGTACAATGGGTACTGTACTAGACAATAAATACTTAAGTAAATACATAGAAAACATCCAAGACTAGGAAGCCAATACTCGCACTCATCAATAGGCATCGGAGTTTTTGTCGCACGGTAAGACTAATAGCAAGCGATGGAGTCGTCATTTTCCAAAAATCTAAACTCTTGTTCATATTCATACTCATTTATTTATTTAACTATTTAGGTTTTTTTATAATCAATGTTGACGAGTTTAGAAACGATTATTTAATGCTATATTTGGAAATTAAATATTACAATAAAAATAATTACCATTTTTATACTGATTTAATTACGAAAATTTATAAACAAACAAAAGATACATTAAAACACGGCAGAAGGGAATGTTTAAGTCCACACTAGTGGCGAATTGTATGTTAAAATATTTCAAGTTATGAATTTATAATCTAATGGTTTTTTTTTTAATATATAACTTGACTAAGATAATTATACACGACCGACCGCTATAGAGGCATTTTAAGATAAATTAAATAAATGAGTATGAATATGAATGAGAGTTTAGATTTATGGCATATGACGACTCCATAGCTTGATATTAGTCTTACCGTGCGACAAAAACTCCGATGCCTACTCATCAATGACACTATATATCGTTGCTTCCCAAGAATAGTGACACAAAGCGAAATAGGTTAATTTTGAGTTATTGATACAGATCGCTTTAAAATGTGCCGTATTGGTACGGTGGTGGCGATCTGTATCAATTACTCAAAATTAACCTATTTTGTTTTGTGTCACTATTCTTGGGAAGCAACGATATATTTTTTGAGTTTAATGTCGAATAATACAGCGTGACTTCAAATTGTTTACACTAAACACTTGATTGTGACTCGGTGAATGACGACATTAACTCAGTTTTTTAAATTAGCGTTCCTTCATTATCGTTAGTTTTCTAATAAAACAAAATTAGCGCTTTAAAGCTTAATATTTCATTTACGAATACGGACGGACGGACGGACGGACGAACATGGCGAAACTATAAGGTTTTCTAGTTTGACTGCGGAACCCTAAAAAATGGGATAAATTAATTTCTTTTATACGTAGTACAGTCACCAGCAATAATACATTATCCACAAATGGGCTCAAAATTATCTGACACGTCTCTATCATCAGATGCATAAGAGCATGTCAGACATTTCTAAACCCATTATTGGATAATATATTATTGCTGGTGTCTGTACTCGATGTTCAACTAACGCTGTAGCGATTTCAATGGCTTCATTGCTACTGTCGGCATGCAAGACGAGGGTAGTCTCCACTGGGTATGCTTCCACTAGCATCTTCTCGCCGTGCATCCGCTTGGCTGTCATTGAACTGACCATGGTCTTGAGTTGTAACGAGAGCGAAACGCCGATTATGCAACCAGTCACTACCGCCGAAATCATCTGGGGAAATATATTATTATCATCATCACCAGGGGCCGGAATTTTCGTGGCACTTTCGGGCTGTCGTAGTGACTTCTCATTTATTAACTTTATGTAGGTATACAGGGTTATTGGTAAGTCGACCTATTCCCCTCTAGGGGTTATGGGAGAGGTCATTTGCAATCATTTTGGTCCCATAATACCGTATGCAAAAGTTCACCATTTCTGAGATAATTTAAATTTAAGTTTTTTGCTAAAAAAGTCAGGAACGCATCTTCAAAAATTTCCAAAATAAATAATTAGGTCTTTAGTTTTTTTTTATATCTTTTGTACAAGGTAAAATTGCAGATCTTATGCAACATTAAAATTAGAATTGTCTGTAAACGTTTAAGAATGCGAGACAAAAAGTAAAAAAAAAACATCAACATAAATGACACAAAAACAGAAAATTTACTAACTTTTGGGTAGGGTAGTATGGGACCAAAATTATTTGCAAATGATCTCCCCCATAACCCTTAGAAAGGAAAAGGTCGACTTACCAATAGCCCTGTATATCGGATATACAAAACTTCTAAATAGATTGTTGGCAACTTGTCATGCGGGTAACCAGATAATTTGTAAAAAAAATAGAACAATCTATTTACTTGTATTTATGAAGGAACTAAAGCAACACTTGTTAGCACTAGCAAGTATTTTAAACATGAATTTAAAAAACAGAAATAGATTAGTAATATATATTGTTAGCGTATTAGCGTGTATTTGGAACTGAGTTTATAAGATGTGTTGTTTTCTAAGCATCTTTGGGGATAAGACCGCGCGTTTACATCTACCTTATCCTCATTAGATTTTTGTGTTCTGTATTGTATTGCATCGATATCGATAATGTATATCGGAAGTCGATAAATGAGATACTAATTAACTAACGTTATTGAAAATTGCCACGAATATTCCGGGCTCTGATCATCACATCAATCGGGGTTAGGATTTTGGCGGCATATCGTGGTTATAGAAACATACAAATGACCCTCAGTAATGGTCACAATAAGTAGTACTTATTTCAAAATGGATTCGTTTGTTAAATCGCCAAACCAGTTTAAACTAATTTTAGTAAAGGGTGTATCTCCGCTGTGAAAGCGTTTCAAACAAACAAATATTAAAATAGTAGGTATGAATAAATCGAATTAAAAGTCTATTAAGTTTATTTTGTAATATGACATACTGAACACCAAAATCAAAGCATTATATTTATAATAATTAGAAAATAGCGTCTTCATAGATTTTAGAACCACGTTATGCCACCAAAAGAACTAACCTTACTTATTATATAGCTTTGTGCCAAATTTCATCCAGATCATTTCTGTACCATAAATAAGTGATCATTTCTGTACCTTGTCGCTTTCAATCGTTTCACAATTTTGTAAAATATTTCAAACACAACGTTAAAGTGACAAGGTATATAAATTATCACTTATTTATGCTGTTGACTGTACTATGGGCTTACCGTAACAATTAGCCATAACCGGTAGTGGACGTAGAAAGCGATGAACTTCCACGCGATCACTTTGAAGCCGGCCCAGTTCACGACCCAGGTGTCGACCCTCTTCCACTGTACTGGTCCTAATAAACGCACACACAAGTATATAAAGATTAGTAGTAGAATGACTCAGCCGTAAAATTACCGATTTGCAAAATTATCCCTTCGCTTGGTGCAATCTTAAGGCGCGATTAAACGACGCGGGCTAGCCCGATCCTACGCGAGCCGAGCCGTCCGTGGAGATGCGGCTCGGCTAAATACGGACGCAAGCCTGCTCGTTTAAACGACGCGGGGTAGCACGATCCTACGCGAGCCGAGCCGTCCGTGGAGATGCGGCTCGGCTAAATACGGACGCAAGCCTGCTCGTTTAAACGACGCGGGGTAGCACGATCCTACGCCAGCCGAGCCGTCCGTGGCGGCTACACATCGCGCTGTTGAACCGAGCTGTCCGCTTGTTCGTTCTTCAATATGGATAAAAGAAAACGCCTTGCTGCAGCAGCAGCTACTGTTATTTTGCTCGGTGGTGAATATTTAAAAACAAAAGAAAGACGAAAAAGACGGTGGTGAGAGTCACAAAACGTAAGTTTATATTTTTATATAAAGTCAGTATATATTTATTATATCTGATGTCCGAATCTATAATATTTACATATATGACTAGGATCCTGATAGCGGTAGAAAGTCTCACTTCCATACCTCATACCTAGTTACCTACATATAAACGTATTGTAAACAAACCTAGCCTTTTAGTCTTGAAATGAATAAAGAACATAACAATTATTTTTCAATCATTTATTCAAGAATTAGACAGATAGGAACATAAAAAACATAAAACATAAAAATCTTAACAATTACTGCTTTAAATCTTAACAATTACTCTAATAATCTTAGGTACAATATAATATTATTTTCAATATTTTAGGTACAATGCTACAGATCTGCTATATGACCTAACTCGAGAACCCTCTGGATATTTCGAAATTTTTTGTCGGATGTCCGCAGCTGATTTCGAATATCTGCTCAACAAAATCGGACCATTCATCGCAAAACAAGACACTAACATGAGAAAATGTATTCCGATTCAAGAAAGACTGGCTGTAACTCTCAGGTTTCTTGCGACGGGTGATAAATTTAGCAGTTTGGCCTACCTATTCAAGTTTTCAAAATCTACAATAGCTACATGCATAATTCTGAAGCGATGCCTATCTTCGTTGCCCGGCAATTAGACAAGTTACCGCCGTTATCTTTGGATCACTTGGATTGCAGTAAATTACTAAAGGATCTCGTTAGACTGCAAGATGACATTAATAAAGTAAAGGCTAATTATGTCACGACGGACGAGCTTGATACTTTAAAGAGGGAAGTACAGGGCATGAAAAATGTTGCACCCTCGCGGTTATCTACGTGCAATGTAAACACGAAACGTGGAGCATGGTGTCTGGACAGCGGGCCCATCGGGTTGTCCCATTCGCATCACTCATTAAACTATAGCGAGAATACTGCTAAAGATGCCACATCTTCTGCCACATTGTATGAAGGGTCACAAAATCAATATCGTTCGATCATGATTTCGGCCATTTCGGGTAGTCAGCCTACCGCGGTTGCAGATAAGACGTCGCCGGCCGTTACGGTCAGCGGGATGACTCAGCGCGGCGATCAGCTGATTGAGCCGGTTGGTGCGCCTACTGAGAGTGCAAAGTTAGCGGATAATAAACAATTATCTGTAGTGTATCCGGAAACTATGGAGAAAGAAAGTGATGGAAAAGACTGGAAGAAAGTGACTCGCCGTAAAAAGAAAACACAAAATCGCTTTAAAGGCCAGATGGGTGTAGCGAGTCAAAATAAGTGTAACTTTAAAGCGGCCGAACGTAAAATCCCGATGTTTATTACGAATATACACAAGGAATCGAAGGAGTCAGACATTGTTACTTATATTCAACATAAAATTGATGAGACTGTCTCCCTTGAAAAAATAGAAATGAAAAAAGAAACGAATCACAAGGCCTTTAAGTTCTTTGTAAGTGAGGCAAAAATATCCATGTTCTTAGACAAGGATTTATGGCCTGCGGGTATTATTTTCCGTAAATTTGTACACTTCAAGTATAAAAAATCGTTCGGAGGGAACTCTGCTGTCGGCTATATTCCGAAATAATGTCAATTAAACCGTATACATTTACTAGCTTTAATTGTAAAAGCGTTAAGCGCTCCGTTGATGCAGTTAAGGAATTGTGTCGATCGTCAGACATCATAGCCCTACAGGAGACGTGGCTTTTACCGGAAGAGATCCCGTACTTAAGCAGCATAGACTACAATTTTTGTTCAACGGGGACTTCGGCAGTTGACACCGCGGCCGGAGTGCTGCGTGGGCGACCGTTTGGCGGAGTAGGCATATTGTGGAGAAGTGCTATTTTCGACAATGTGTCTGTGGTGGAGTGCGGTAACCCTCGAGTGTGCGCGATAAAGGTTGTGACCAGTGGGCGGCCTTTTATAGCCGTAAGTGTCTATATGCCAACGGATAGTGCGGACAACTTAATGGAATTTACAGACTGCCTGGCAACGGTAAGCGCTATCATTAGTGAATATGGTGTAGAATCGGTGTATATGATGGGTGATTTCAACGCTCATCCTAATGAACTCTTTTTTAAAGAACTTATTAATTACTGTAAGGAACAGAAATGGACTTGTGTTGACGTTGAATCGTTGGGCGTTTCATCCGACGCATACACGTTTGTTAGTGATGCTCATCAGTGCAGGCGATGGCTTGATCACTTTGTTGTAACGCAATCCGCACTGACGTCAGTGCGTAATATATTTGTTAATTACAATGTTACATGGTCAGACCATTTCCCGATAGTAATGGAATTAAATTTAAATGTCTTGACACCCAGAGTGCATTCTCAACCAAATACCACTAATAAATTTATTGTGTGGGGGGAGAGAACGAACGTGCAAATCAATCATTACACTGATGAATGTAACCATTTCTTGAGGGAGATTGATTTTCCTTCGGAACTTAGGGAGTGTGCAGATGAGTGTTGTAATTTGGCCAGTCATAGAGCCGTCTTAAAAAATATGTATGATGACATAGTGTCTGCCCTCACAAGGGCTGCGACCATTTCTCTTGAAACTGGTAAGCCTAGAAATAAAAATCGGATAGTGGGGTGGAATAAGCACGTCAGGGAGGCGCACGGGGTGGCTAGGCAGAATTTTCATGTATGGACGGTACACGGAAGACCAATGGCGGGTGTAATTTTTGAGAAGATGTGCGAGAGTAGAAAAGTATTTAAATCTAGGTTGAAATGGTGCCAAGATCATCAAAATCAGATAAGAATGGATATTATTGCCTCGCACCACTTTAATAAGGATTTTCGTTCGTTCTGGAAAGCTACCGATCGTGTGAAAGTTCGGTCTGGCCTCCCGGTGAGTGTTAATGGCGTAAATGACACAAAGGCCATTGCTAACCTCTTCAGGGACCATTTCTCTGTAAAATCTCCCTTAAGGCCTTCGTTGGGCGAGGTGAGCAGTGCTGAGACCAACGTAAAAGGGACAACAGCTGGAATCGCCTCCATTGACGTGGATAAGGCTATCAAATCTATCTCCGGAGGTAGATCCCCCGGCCACGATGGTCTCAGCATTGAGCATCTCCGTCACGCCGGCCCCCACATGTCAAGAGTGTTGTCAATGTTTTTTACCCTGTGTGTACGGCATGCTTTCTTGCCTAATGATCTCATGCAAACAATAGTTGTACCTATAGTCAAGAATAAAACGGGAGACTTGTCAGACGTCAATAACTATAGGCCAATATCTCTTGCTACTGTCATAGCGAAGGTGTTCGATAGTGTGCTTAACACACAGTTAAACAAGTACGTGCAGCTAAGTCACAACCAGTTCGGTTTTCGCCCGGGATTATCTACGGAAAGTGCTGTACTTTGTCTTAAGCACACTGTCAAATACTACGTTGCTAGAAAATCACCGGTGTTTGCCTGTTTCCTCGATTTGTCTAGGGCTTTTGACCTGGTTTCCTACGAAGTTTTATGGAAAAAACTGGAAGCCATAAAACTCCCTCCCGAATTTATACAAATCTTCCGGTACTGGTATGGAGGCCAGGTCAATAGCGTTGGGTGGGCGGACACACTGTCTGATCCATACAGGTTGGAGTGTGGCGTGAGGCAGGGGGGGTTGAGTTCGCCCACGCTTTTCAATTTGTATATAAATGGGCTTATCGAGGTGCTCAGCAGAATGCGTGTCGGCTGTCATATTGACGGTGTTTGTGTCAACAATTTAAGCTATGCGGACGACATGGTTCTGCTGAGCGCGTCAGTTTGCGGTATACAAAAATTGTTAAGCGTGTGCGAATCTTATACCGAATCCCACGGCCTAAAATACAATGTGGTCAAAAGCCAATATATGGTGTTTGAAGTCGGACGTAGTCGTACAGCTGTATTGTCTCCAATTACCCTTAACGGTGCCTCTCTTGATAGGGTAAATGCCTTTAAATACCTTGGGCATTTAGTAACGTCCGACCTCAAGGATGACAAGGACGTTGAGCGGGAACGGAGGGCTCTTTCAGTTAGGGCCAATATGATAGCTCGTAAGTTTGCGCGCTGTACAAGGGAGGTAAAAGTTACGTTGTTTAGAGCATTCTGTACATCCCTTTACACGTGCAGCCTATGGATGCAATACACGCAACGGGCCTATGGGGCCCTCCGTGTCCAGTACAATAATGCGTTCCGGGTGATAGTGGGGCTGCCTCGCTTCTGTAGCGCGTCAGGGATGTTCGCAGCCGCCGGGGTCGACTGTTTTCACACTACCATGCGCAAGCGGGCCGCGTCCCTGGTGCGCCGCGTGCGGGCCAGCCCCAATATCATCCTCAGCATGATAGGGGGCAGAGTAGACTGCCCTTACATGCGTCATTGTTGTGGGCTACACGCCCCTTACAATTAGTGTAAGTTTGTAAATTGTTACTAACATTTAGGATTAATGAACTACTAACAATATATGGGTGTAAATTTACTCGAAATAAATGTTTCTATTCTATTCTATTCTATTCTATAATGGAAGTTTGCCAGGCTTTGATTCAAGAGTTGCGAGAAGAAGTCAAGGTGAGCGTTTATAATTTATTCAGATTTTTCAAATATTTTAGAAACTGCATCTGCATACAATTGATCAATTGATTGCTCTTTAGAAAGAGACCAAACCCAGGAAACGGTTGAGAATGAGAATACTCTTCCATATCAGAAGATTGTTGCGAATTTGAGTGTGGAGATGGCTGGAAGTCTGCAGATTCTTGAGAATGTGACTGCGGTGACGGCTGGAAGTCTGCAGATTCTTGAGAATGTGACTGTGGTGACGGCTGGAAGTCTGCAGATTGTTGAGAATGTGACTGCGGTGACGGCTGGAAGTCTGCAGATTGTTGAGAATGTGACTGTGGAGACGGCTGGAAGTATGCAGATACTTGAGAATGTGACTGTGGAGACGGCTGGAAGTACGCAGATTGTTGAGAATGTGACTGTGGAGACGGCTGGAAGTACGCAGATTGTTGAGAATGTGACTGTGGAGACGGCTGGAAGTACGCAGATTGTTGAGAATGAGACTGTGGAGATGGCTGAAAGATTGGTCGCCGTTGAGAACGAGACTGTGGAGATGGTTGAAAGTTCGTTTTGTGTTGCCACTCTACTCGGTACGAGTGATCAAGGCATTACTATCCGGTATCCAGCCTATCCGGCCCTTAACCGGACATAAAAAAAAAAAAATGATTAAAAAGATATTTCCTCACCTCTGAACTCTTCGTTTTTGTTGGTTTGTATACACCATGCAGGAACTTGGCCATTTGTTCGTAAAATGGCCAATTAGGTTTAAACATGTCATCCGTACCACTCCCGCTTGTTGAACTTGACTTCACTTTCGCATTTAATTTTCTGTAAGTAGCCATTAAATTTTCCTTCTTTTTCTTTAATTCTTCCACTGATATACTTTCCCCGGTCCCCTCACAGAACTTAGTTTTTATTTTTGTCTAAGCATCGTGCACATTGTTGCGGCTTTTGTGACCTGGGTCTTTTGGGTTCCATATGGCCGGTTCCTCTTCGTACAATTCAATGAAGAGTTGAATCTTCTCGTTGCTCCACTCCATCTCGTACAAAACCAATCCCCAATTAAAAACTTCGCTAAAAAACAAAATAGGTCTTCCTTCGTCGCGCGCTCTGTGACATCTGTTTAGACGGCGCGTATTAACACAAGCCGAGCCGCAGATGGCGCGCGCGCCTTTGATCTGTGTCGAAAAAACCGACAAGTGATGGATCGTGCGAACTTTGCCGAGCCGCGCCGAGCGCAGTTGTTTACACAGCGCGTGGCGCGGCGAACCACGAGCGGAGCCAGGCTCGGCTCGCGTGTTTGCGCGCCGTTTAAACGCCGCTTTAGTTAGTTAGGTTCGTTAAGATTGCGATCTAATCATTCACTAACCAACCTATAATGATATTTGAATTAAGTTTCAAAAATGATTGCTCTTCTTATTGCGCAATCGCCTATGAACACTAATGTTTTCTATTATTATATCATTTATATGTGTAGAAGACTATCATGTCGGAGTGTCATAGTCGTCATGTATTCAAGATTCTGATCTTTGAAATTGGGTATTAAATAGGTGACAGCCCTAGTGGCGTCCGCAAGGCGACACCCTACTCGTCCGCGTGGGCTGAGCGGGCATGTAGGTATTTATCCCATCAAAAACATACATGTGAAATGAGAGCCAAGTTCAATATTATAATATATGCCTTGGTTGTTGACTTCAACGACAAAAGAAGCGAGATCTAAATCCTCCTTTTGTCACTTTTTAGTACTTTAGAGGACAATTTCTCCGAATAGGTTCAGTTTGAGCAGCTAAAAAAAAAACGTGTCCGTGTTTTTAGGCTACTCTCTAACATAATTATATAAATTTAAATCAAATCGGAGCCGGACAGTTGGGTACCTTTCCTTGTAAGTATGAGGTAAGCGTTCCTAAATTTCCTAATAGAACCATTAAGCGACTTTTTTTATAAAATGATAAAAAATTACCAGTTTCTGATTTATTACTTTTAATTCACCTAATTACCTATCAGCATGCCAAATTTCAACTTTCTAGGTCATCTGGAACTGGGTTAGAGTTTTGATCTATAGGTCAGTCAGTGATAAAAATGACGATTTTTTGACGTTGATATCTAAATAACCGTTTGAGATGTGTTTATGAAATTTGAAGCACATATGTATCTCGCAAGTCTCAATTTATGAGGCAAATTTGACATGTTTATGTGGAATAGTTTTTGAGTTATGAGGGGTCAAAAGTGGCTCGAAATGGTTCGTGTAATATTATATATATTACACACGGTGCTGCTCGCCAGTTCTGTCGCTTGAACTTGGCTTGACACGCTACCGCGTGTCTAGATGACGCGGGTTTTGGGCGCGCATAAAGGAGTATCATTACGTCGGTGATACTGCAAAACCGCGTAACTAACAAATTTATGATAAAGCAAAATAAACCTTACTTTCTAAATCAAAAGGTGCATTTTGCTCTTTATTTAAAATGTTACTTACGCGGTTTAGCAGTTTTACCTACGATACTATTTGTACACTTATTTATTTTTGTCTGAACCGAGTTCCTTACTTACTTGTCAGCCTTTTGAGGGCTTCCTTGGTTTCTTCCGGCACCCCTGTAATGTCATCAGCTTCTAAACTCGATGCGTCTTTAGCTCTGTACGTTCAAAATACATGTTTTAGTAAGCTTACTATAGGTACAATAACTATAAAAAATACCTATTATAGAGTAAAATGTTTAAAAAACTAAAAGACAACTCTAAATCGTCTTTCTTCTTTTTCTTTTCAAATTAGTAAGGAGTACCGTTGATTTTCTATGGATACCATGACCATACATTGACTTAACACATACATATTAATAAAAATAATAAAATTTAGCTTAATAATAATAAATAAATATTCAACTTAAATTATTTAGTTCAAATTAAATTTGACCTAATTTAAATTATGTGCAATATAATTACTAAGTAAGTACGAGTAAGTATGTTAAGAGTTTTGTTTATTTTATACTAGCGGCTTCGCCCCGCTGCAAATTTCTGACTTCCCCGGTGGATTTTTCAATTATTTTCTTTCATAAAAACCTTGTCCTGCCAATGACGAACACATCAAAAAAGAAATCAGTCTAATCGGTTCAGCCGTTCTCGAGTTTTGCGCTTAGCAACACATTTAGCGATTCATTTTTATTATATAGAAGATTATACAAGTGCGAGGATTGTTTGGTGTATAGCTGCCTAGCAAAACAGGTATTAACTATGTTAAGCAGGAGCAGAAGAGTAATTCCTTCTTTTATATATGTTGGAAGGGATTATTGGTAGCCTTCTGTGCGTTCTCAATATGACACGTATAACGTACAGCTTTCTTACTGTGGGCATATCACGCAACGAGTAAAGATCAGTGGGAAATCTGTGCGGTGAAAACCAATTCTTTTAACAGTGCTCTTTCTTACCCCAGGAATTTAGTTTTTGAACTTCCACCCCATAAGGGGATACAATATGTAATAATTGATTCAGCTAATATGACGTACACTTTTTTAAGAAGAGAGGGTTCAGCGATATGTCTTAGATTTTTAAATACAATGAAATCTAAGTCGTAGTACAAATGATCACTAATATGAACAACTTTCATTATGGGACCAACTCTGAAATCACGAAAAAAATATCAGCTGCTTCATACATTTTGGTCGAGTACGTATTGAACTTTTCTATGAATCAGTTGTATATTTTTTTCGTCATTTCAGAAATGGTCCGATAGTGAAAGTTGTTCATATTCGGGGGTAGAATACAGATGTGATCATTTGTACTACGACTTCGATCTCACCCTGTATATAAGTTTTCTAATTCTATTGGCTAATTAATCAACATGAGAGTGCCACGAGAGGCGCTGGTCAATTATATTATTACCCTCAAGTATTTCGTAGAATTTATTTTTTATGAACATCTGTTGGGCCGTTTAACCCTTTGAACGCCAAGAACCACTAAAGTGGTCGTGTACTGTCGTGCCTACGACGCCATCGACCCATATAGTGGTCATAGATACAGTGCAAAATAGCCCCGATTATTTGTGACGTAAGGTTGCCAATAGCTGTGGTTTTCAGCTGTCATTGGCGTGTGAGGATGACGTTTTTATCAAGTCAGAGGCGTTCAAAGGGTTAAGTGATATAGCTATACCTTTTGGAATATATACCTTCTACAAACCTCGTCACAATCAGGCAAGCTGACGTGCAGCGTGTTGATGCCGTATTTGTCAGAGTTCTCTGAGAGATCCTTGATGAGGCCGGCGACCGTGGCAGTGGGCCGGGTGGGCATGCGCATGATCAGCAGCGAGCCGAGGAGCGTGCGCACCTTAGCGCCCGCCGCGTGCACGCGCGCCAGCAGCAGCGACACCTTCGTCGGGTCCTGGCTGGACTCGTAGGTCACCGTTATACGGATGCGGTACTCGCGGCCTGCGGGGCGGATATTGATTTACACAACTATAGTACTGGGCAGATTACAAGTCAATCCTGACACCTGTCATCGCAGTACAGTTTATAAACCACTGGTAGCTGTTGATAGGGTCGTGCGAAGAAAATGACAAATATTTGTTTGGTCAAGCAACGATAGAATCATGTTACCGATTTTTTACAAACTACCTCATAATCATAATAAATAGCACTGTCTCACATATTTCAAACCAATATTATTTCATTGACGACGCGCTGGCCTAGTTGATAGTGACCTGCTTACGAAGCTAGCGGTCCTGGGTTCAAATCCCGGTAAGGGCAGATATTTGTGTGATGAGCACGAATATTTGTTTCTGGGTCATGGATGTTTTCTATGTATACAGGGTGTCCCGTAAGTACCACGTCAAACTTAAAAGGGAGGTAGGTGAGCAAGCCACCTCCCTAACATGAAAAAATCGCCTTAATAAAAGTCGCATCGTTTTCGAGATATTTGGATTTTTCTAATTTTTAGAAAAATGTACACCCTTACTGAGTTTTTGATCTGTGGTATTCGGAATTTATTATTTTTTCATTTCTTTTTTATTGCAAAACAATCTTGAATAGTTGTGTTATCAAATGGTAAAAACTATTAAAAAGTAACTGTTATAGTTTATTTTATTTTTTAAATTGAATTTCAAATTTGCCTCTTCAGTTTTATTTTGGTCAAACTTTAGCCCCTCCTGGTGAAAAAAAAATACATGACCACTAGTTAGCCAATTAGATTAAAAACATGCTCGTTTAATGGGCATTGAAAAATGATAAATATTTTATCATCAAAACACTTATAAATATATTTTTTTAAAGAAAAGCGTAAAATACACCTCAATTCACGTTAAGCCAGGACTGCCACCCAAGCTTACTTGCGACGCGAGCTGTATCAGAATTCCATTCTAGTTTAAATCAGCAGCAATGCAAAGCTAATCGAACAAATTAAAATCTTTAAATTTCGCTTAATTTATAAAAAAAATGTTATAAAACTTTTAATCTGCAATATTCCAAGTAGGTAATTATTCGATTTGGGCTTACAACCTGCACAATGCCAAACTCTTTATTAAATATAAATACTGTCCTAAAACTATTCGAACTTCGTTCGAAATTTAAAAATAATTTTGTTCCTCTTTTGTTTATTGTCACATTTGAACCCAATCTTACTGTTTCTTTGGTGTGTGGTTAAATTTAATTAAGTACTTACTTATTTTTGTGATTTGCCGTTTATTTTTGATGTTTTTCGGATTTACTGTTTTTGCTTGTATTTCGGACTCTGATTTGCTTAACGATTTGGCCTTTGTGACAATTGTGACTGTGGATTAAATCACAAAAGTAAGTAATAATATTTAACCACACACCGAATAAACAGTAAGATTGGGTTCAAATGTGACAATAAACAAAAGAGGAACAAAATTATTTTTAAATTT
The DNA here is from genome assembly GCA_927399475.2 of Acleris emargana. Classification (NCBI taxonomy): domain Eukaryota; kingdom Metazoa; phylum Arthropoda; class Insecta; order Lepidoptera; family Tortricidae; genus Acleris; species Acleris emargana. The sequence continues at coordinate 18,013,702 of OV656848.1, read as the reverse complement.
CGAATAGTTTTAGGCCAGCATTTTTTTTAATAAAGAGTTTTGCATTGTGCAGATTGTAAGCCCAAATCGAATAATTACCTACTTGGAATATTGCAGATTTATGTAAAGTTTAATAATTTTTTTTATAAATTAAGCGAAATTTAAAGATTTAAATTTGTTCGATTAGTTTTGCATTGCTGCTGAATTAAACTAGAATGGAATTCTGATACAGCTCGCGTCGCAAGTAAGCTTGGCTGGCAGTACTGGCTAAACGTGAATTGAGGTGCATTTTACGCTTTTCTTTAAAAAAAATATATTTATAAGTGTTTTGATGATAAAATATTTATCATTTTTCAATGCCCATTAAACGAGCATGTTTTTAATCTAATTAGCTAACTAGTGGTCATGTATTTTTTTTTCACCAGGAGGGGCTAAAGTTTGACCAAAATAAAACTGAAGAGGCAAATTTGAAATTCAATTTAAAAAATAAAATAAACTATAACAGTTACTTTTTAATAGTTTTTACCATTTGATAACACAACTATTCAAAATTGTTTTGCAATAAAAAAGAAATTAAAAAATAATAAATTCCGAATACCACAGCTCAAAAACTCAGTAAGGGTGTACATTTTTCTAAAAATTAGAAAAATCCAAATATCTCGAAAACGATGCGACTTTTACTAAGGCGATTTTTTCATGTTAGGGAGGTGGCTTGCTCACCTACCTCCCCTTTAAGTTTGACGTGGTACTTACGGGACACCATGTATAAGTATATATTTCTCTATATAAGTATTTATATCGTTGTCTAGTACGTAAACCTAGAGCTTAGTTTGGGACTAGGTCAATTGGTGTGACATGGTCCCCTGATATTTATTTATTTTATTTTAAATAATTGACTGACATCACTGTGACATTAGGATTAGGAGTCACAGCTATAATGTTTACACCATTAAGTTGGCCAGAGTTATTGTTCTCAAGGCAAGTCCACACAAAGTATGTTATATTATTATGGATACTTCGTTTGAAGCCTAAATTGTATTGTATTAACATTGCTAAAACTATAATGTAAAAATTGACAATCAAATCATCGGCTATACTGTAAAACCGCGTAACTAACAAATTTATGATAAAGCAAAATAAACTTTACTGTCTTATTAAAAAGGTACATTTTGCTCCTTATTTAAAATCTTGCTCACGCGGTTTTGCGGTTTCACCGACGAAATATTATTACGGTATTCCCAGCTTCTTAATAGCTTTTGGCTATCGCTATCACGCTTGCACTCGAAACCTATAGTATATTTGTCACTCGTGTGTCATGGAAAAACGAAGATTGTCGATCGCTATTCAGAAAATGGTAGCACTGTACCGTACGTTCTCATTAAACGTGCTTCGTCCGTAAGTCTTTCATTTAATTCCGGTCATTTCAGATTAATCTCGAAAACTTTAAACCTTTGGTCTGGATTCCCGAATCGAAGAATACATAAGTAAACCTGTGCGCAATGAAATATTACGGTGTCTAGGAGCTGATCTGATTATAGAGTCGGAAGGCGGCTACACCTCCGCGCTGACAACGGAATTTATGACCATCGTACTTTTTCCAGCATTTTTGGTGCAGTGCTAGGATTGTCATACATATATACATACATACATAAACTCACGCCTAGATTCCCAGAGTGGGGTAGGCAGAGCTACAGAATTACATACAACTCTAAAAACTTGTTGATAATTCTGTAACCACATTTTGCACAATTAGGCTAAGATGTTTACCAGTGTATAAGACGTGACAGGTTGCAAGCCCATCGCCTAACAGTACTACCAGCCTTTATTCCCTTAGTCGCCTCTTACGACATCCACGGGAAGACATGGAGACAGTAGTGCCTAATATTAAATTTTTTGAACCAAGAATAAAAAATAAAAATAAATGCTTTTTAAACAAATCGGAAATACAGAAAATATTCTCAGAACATGTAAAGCCTAACATAATATGCATAATGAAATGAAGGGTTGATTTACTACGAGTATATGAGAAAATGTAACACAGTTGCAATAAATCCTTATCTCAGGTTATAGCTCATATTTATGATTAGGAATTGATATACTAACATTATATAAGCATAGACAGTGTAATGCGTAGGTAGGTAATGGCAGTGCATAAATATAGAAGTCATTTTGTTTCTTCACTGACGGCAAAAACTAATCGTCAGCATACCCTCCGAAAAATTTGAGGAATTTTGGATTACAGTATTAAATGTTATACACAATTATAATAGAGGTAGGTAACTGATTAAGTAAAAAAAATAGTGTTTCATTTTCAATGACAACATAATATTACATAATTTCAACGTCAATCATATTATACACGTTGACACCCCTAGGTCGCTGTCATGTGTCATCTGACGTCATCGCACCAAGAATGCTGGAAAAAGTACGATCACTGTTTATGACATACCATGCTTGAAGAACATGTACGCCGGCGTGCCGCCGAAGGCCAGCTTCTTTTTATCAAAGAAAAATATACGGTCGGCGTACTCTAACGACTGCGTCCAATGGCACATCTTCAAAATGGAAACCTTCCCCTTGGACCTCTGCAACAATTAGGGTTCAATAAACCAATTTCAGGGTTCCGTTCCATACATTCGCAATAGTCCCATAAAGTTCAACACGTTACGTCGGTGAAACTCCAAAACAGCGTAAGTAACGTTTTAAATAAGGAGAAAAATGCACCTTTTTAATAAAAACGTAAGGTTTACTTTGCTCTATCATTAATTTGTTAGTTACGCGGTTTTGCAGTATCACCGACGATTACCTAATCTGCCCTCCTAAGGAGAAAAGGCGTATCTACTATATGAACTGTATTGAAAATCCAACCTTATTATAACCCGTTAGAGTTGAATATGCTTCTATGAATTAATGGCACATGCGCCTTTTCTCCGTAGGAGGGCAGTAATATTGTCAATTTTATTGAGGCTTTTTTTTTCAATTTTAGTTTGGGTTTTTAGCACAGAGGACACTTATTTTATTTTACACGACACTGTATGTATGTACAAACAGGAAAATATCAGACAACAAAATAAACAGAATCACAAAAGGTATGTACAAAGGCATGTCGTGGGTGAATTGTGGGTAATGTTGGTAAAAAAACTTACCAAGATTTTATCATTCATCACTGATATGTAAGAAGGATCTTCGGTAAAATGCGTTACGTATATCATCTGCAATAACATAGTAATAATTTGATAAATCGGTTATTTAATCTTATGAAGTAATCGTAAACCAAAACGAAGTCTGAGCTGAACTTATATGTATAGTACTTAAAAAAGAAGAAATAAAAACATTTATTCGTGACAAACATAACAAAGAACAGATTAACAAATACAAAAATAAAGTAGCCACGAAATGGTCCCAACTCAGCGTAATGCTGGCATTAAAGTCAGCGCTGGTCTTCCGTTGGAACCATCAGGTGAAAACCTACCCTCTTCCCTAGCTTCTTTTTAAGTAGCGTAAACCTTCTTATTGGTTTTCCGTAGGTAAGGAACCTACCTGCGGTTCCAGAAGAATAGCGATGGCCCAGCATAGCTGTGCCTGGTAGTAGCCGTCCAGGTCGCCCACGGTCATGTGCCGAACGAACTCAAGGTCACACTCCTTGACCACCCTCGCTATGTGGACCACGAAGTATTCGTTCAGGTCGTCGGTGGGCATGTCCCAGAGGGAGAGCTGGAGGTAAAGGCTACAATTGATAATATCATAACGTAAAGCTATTATGAAGCTGGGAATACTGTAATAATACTTCGTCGGTGAAACTGCAAAACCGCGTAAGTAAGATTTAAAACAAGGAGCAAAATGCACCTTTTTAATAAGATGGTAAGGTTTATTTTGCTCTATCATAAATTTGTAACTTACGCGGTTTTTCAGTATCGTATCACCGACGATAAGTCAAAATCTTGACAATATGTGTAGAGAAAATAAAGAAACGATGTATCGACTATGTGAAAGCTGTAATTTGGTATGAATATACAGAATCGGGTCCACTGTGTCGTTATCCGCAGCCTATCCACACAAAATATTTCGTTATACTGCCCCATAAAGCCTCACCTCAGTGAAGAACTGCAGCTGCTCCTGCACGGTAAACTCACTGACGAGCACCTGCGACTGGTGGCAGTAGCCCACCAGGTGGGGCATTGTGACCAAGGTCTTACCCGGGGGCAGGTCTGCGATGTTCCGCCCGAGGACCGTGATTGAACCTTTGTCCGGGACACTCAGACCTGGTATTACAGAACGAAGGCCGAATGATAGATACGATAGAGATATTTATTAAGAATAGGGTTTGGGTTATAAAGAGTGATGTCCAAGGACCGGCATTCTTCATAGCAAAAATCAAACTGTCAGAGAGAATGACCAAATTGTTTTATCGACCATTCCACTTATCGATGTTACGGAATATTATCGCATGTCGACTTATACGATTATTTTGTAACATTTGACCTCTTTGATAAGCAACCTGCATCTCCAATATCTCCATATTAAAATAAATCGTGCCCACGTCACATATGTCATTTACGTCGCTTGATTGTCATAAGTCATTTCCGTGCCTAAAATCCCTTCAATTATTGTAGAAGAAGAAGAAGAAGAAATTATTTATTCGTGACAAACATTAATGAACACATACATGCACATAGGTATATAAAAAAAAAAACTTAACTAGGCTTTATCTATGGTATGGCATACAAATCAACAATTATTACGTAACGCTAACTACATCCAATACATAAATCGCAGCAAATATGCGTAAAAATAGGTGAAGGACCATGAAAACCAAATTAAAAGTACAGAATTTACTACAAAACCCTATTAACCCTATTTTTTATTGGTGACTGGAATTAAGTGTTCGAGGTCCTCGTCACCGTCTTGAGTTAAGTGCGTATCCATTATTTGTTACTCAATTATTTGTTACTCTCTTGATTGCTATGGTCTTACCTTCAAAACAAATTTGGATAAAATAGAAAAGATGCAAATTAAATTTCTGAAGCTATTAGTGAACAATAAAACTAAAAATAAATATAAACAAGATTATCATCAACTATTTAAAATATGCAAAATCCTACCCTACCGGCAACTCTTAGACACAAATACTTAATAGCAGTCAATCAACATGGCAATCGGGAGAGTAACTTATCGCAATTGAACCAAAAACATGGCACCAGGTCGGTAGCCGCGGGTAAGTATGCTGTACCCAGAGTAAGCAATTACTATGGGGACAGGCTTATTGAGAAGCGCTTACCGTACATTCTCAACAGCTTGCCTGCGGCTGTGAGACTGGAGCCTAATAAAAATAGGTTTAAGAAAGTCCTTTTTACACATTATCTTAGTTCTATTTAAATTTTTAAGTTAAGTATTACATATTTAATTTCTATGATATATACCCACATAATGTAAACCAAGACTCACGGATCCCACAGTCAAACTGTAAAAACAGTTTTGTGGGACATTGTATTAAAACAAAATTTGTCAACATGTCATAATAAATAAATAAATAAATAAAATAAAAATGTTATAAAATGAATGGACTATGACCACTTGTTCCTGGTTTTTCGGAGTAAATCGGGTTCTTAATTTATTGAAGATCCATTTATGAGTGGAAAATGATCGATCTTCATCTACCGATGTCATGTTAATGACTCATTAAGTGACATTTATTTATCGATAGTCGATGAAACATTTTGGTCAAACCCTGTGACTTTGTGACTAGTTTGATTTTTGTTATGAAGAATTCCGGTCCTTGGTGTGGTGATGTGGATGTCGGATCCACATGCTTGGTGTTTGCCACAATAACTGCAAGAGTCGTTCGATACACGTTGGGAAATGTCATTCTTCACTCGTCCCAAGTGTTGCCACTCGTAGCTAGATGTCTCGGTACTCGTGAAGTAATGACATACTTTCCGCACTAGCATCGAAATGTACTACATTTGTTTGTCCGTCGCTTGACGTCATTAACTTCGTCCCTAAGCGAGGGTTGGCAACTTAAATTGATTAGTACGAGTAGCGTCTACCTAAGAGTGCAGAGCCCTGAGAAGCGTTCGCGTCGCCAACACGAGGAGGCATATTAACTCTTTGAACGCCTCTGACTTGGTACAAACGTCGTCCTCCCACGCCAATGACAGCTGAAAACCACAGCTAATGTCAACCGTACGTCACAAATACTCGGGGCTATTTTGCACTGTATCTGTGACCACTATATGGGTCGATGGGATCGTAGGGACAGTTAAGTACACGACCACTTTAGTGGTTCTTGGCGTTCAAAGGGTTAAACGGCTCACGTACGGTCACGGACGTTAATTTCCCATTTCAAGAAAAATATGCTTGACACCGTCAATGTCATTAGAGATGTCAAGTCTTCTAACTCAACCGAAACGAAACGAAACTCAACCTTATTGTTGTAGAATCTCAGATTGACTTTGGACCTTAGGTGGGTACCAAATGTAAGTTCTTGGCTGTATATAAAAATTTCGTGTCCGTAAGGTTTATAAATCATATGTAGGTCAGTGCATCCGTTTCTATAATAAATTACCTGGCGTTGTTTTACAGTTAAATACCATTTCCAGTTCTTAAAACCTACTTGAAAAAGTCGTTGATGTCTAAAGCTTACTATAGGGTCGAGGACTATCTATCAGATAAAAATGCTTGGCCTAAACTAAACAACTAAATAACTTAGTAATAACTTAGTCATAAAAAATAAAAAAAACATTGTTTATTGTCTGGGGGACACGGTTTCTGTGGGAGAATGTGTCGAGGCTTTTTATGTGGGTTGTCTTGCACCGTCATAGGCTCATAGGTGAGTGTAATTCCTAACATTTCTATATTTTCAGATTTCTTATTACTACTACTTATTAGTTCTTGTGAGTTTTGACACATTTTCCTACTCAACTGCGCTGCGCATGAATGTATTTATTTTTTGTTTTACGTGAGATTCATTGTTTTATATAACGCTAGGTTTATTATTATATAAGCAATATTAGAAAAACGACTGACTGTTGAGTTTCTTGCGGCGTTTCTTCTCAGCAGTGGCCTCTTGTGAAGCGCTGGTAGATTTTTGACGTGTAAAAGTGCCCGTGCGGCCTACTTACTGAATAAATATATTTTATCTTTTTTATCTTCTATGTATATGTAACCGTACCAGTGACCAGATCCTCGACGGCGTTAAGCAGCTTCTCCTGGGTCCTGTCCGCGAAGAACATGGTCAACTCGCCGCGATACGTGTCAAAGGTGATGTCCGTTATCACGGGGACGGCCATGGTGCTCTGTAACATCACATAATTATATTTTCAGGGGTATATTAACTAGGAAATGCAATATATCCGGTTATTAACCGGTTCTGTATGTCAATAACCGGTTAAAACCGGTTAAGGTTAATTTTCATTTCCTAATATTAACCGCGATCACTAAATTTAACAAGCCTTTGCCCGTGACATCGTCAGCGTACAATCTTTTCCCTATAACCTCGGGAACTGTTTAATTTTTCGGAATAAATACGTAAGTCAGAATGACTTCAGTGGTGGTAAGGATTGCTACCACCATAGATCCTTTAACCTACCGGCAAGCGGCAGTGTGTGCATTGTTGTGTTCCAGTGTGAGGATAAGAGAACCGGTGAAATTACTATCATGGAGGCATTCCATCTTAGTCCTCAGAGTTGACCACCAACTCACCTTGGACACGTGTCGGAGGCTAATGACCTTGGCAACCATCTCACCTTGGACACGTGTCGGAAGCTAATGACCTTGGCAACCATCTCACCTTGGACACGTGTCGGAAGCTAATGGCCTTGGCAACCATCTCGTCCACCTCCTGCACCTTCTCGCGCTCCTTGCCGGTGAGGTGGTGGATCACCCTTAGCTTCGCGGTGTCCTGATGGGCAAGTTTCATTTTAAACACTTTGCGGGTGGTAGGACCTTGTGCAGGCCCCGTCCGGATCGTTACCACCATCTTATCCATTAACCTACCGCCAAACAGCAGTGATTTGGGGTTAAGATAGCCGGTGAAATGACTAGCATAAACGCATTCCAGCTTAGTCCTCGGAGTTGGCAATGCATTTGCAGTCTTGGCATTGCAGTTTTGTGAATGCGAATGTCTATGGGTCACCAGTTTCCACTTACCATCAGGTGGCCTGTGTGCTCGTTTGCCTTCTCTATGCCATAAAAAAAAACAAGATCTGACGGACAACGGACCGACATCTCTTGAGATGCTGGTGTTTATGGGCGGTGGTGATTACTTCCCATCAGGTATAGGTACAAAACTTAAGTAAAGGTCCTCTTGCATGTAGATGTGTACAAAACTAATATGGAATTTGCATCAAATTTCAAATATAGAATGTCAAACGGTGTATACAGATGTGTTACAACAACTTGCAAGAGGACTAACTTGTGCCCACGACTTCGTCCGCGTATATTTCGATTATCGTTATTCGGGAGTAGTCTATGTCCAGGACCTAAACTATATGTGTGCCAAATGTCATCCCGATCCGTTCAGTGGTTGAAGCCTGAGATAACAAACATCCAAAAATCCAAACTTTTTCATTTATAATATTATAGTAAAATAAGATAAGATAAGATGAACTAATTTTCAATCCAACTTTTATAAATTAAAAATACCACTGGAATAAAAGTTAAAAATGAATATTAATTTAATCCTGCAACGTACCACAGCCTTCTTGAAGATTATGGACTTCCAGGAAACCTGTCCGCCGATGGCGCGCTCCTGCCCGATGGTGCGCTGCAGCAGCATCAGCACCCCGAAGTAGAAGCTGACCATGAACAGCCACAGGAATATGGTGTTCACCTCCGTCGGCTGGGAGCCCTTCCTGCCGCCACCTGAGACGTTTTCATTATACTAGGGTGACAGAGCCCGTGATGGACAAGGACCAATGATGGACACATGATTCTTATTTTACAGAAGATAAGGGTTATTATTCAGGGCCCCCGTGTGGTTGCCGGGTTAGAATAGTGCCACTCCATGTCTTCCCGTGGATGTCGTAAGATGCGACTAAGGGAATGTAGGCTTGCAGTACTGTTAGTGTACTGTAAGGGTTATTCATTTGTTTTGCAATAATGAATTTACGACCGTCATCATCATGCATGCGAAAAGAACAAGACCGGTGTGAGTGGAGAGCCTTGGGGGAGGCCTATGTCCAGCAGTGGACGTCTTTCGGCTGACATGATGATGATGACCGGTGCCTGTCAGCTAAAAGGGTCCATCACTGGTGCCATCACCCTACTGTAATGTAATACTAGAGACGGAGGCCAACTGCAATGTAGTAGTTGCATTATACACCGTGTTTTTAGGGAGTTCCGTAACGAAAGGGTTAAAACGGGACCCTATTATTAAGACTCCACTGTCCGTCTGTCTGTCTGTCCGTCTGTCCGTCTGTATCTTCTATATTAATCGTATATAGTAAGGACCAAAAAGTAGGCCACGCTAACTCACTCAATTAAATTTTCTATGATACTTTTCTGTTGTGACACGAAAATTAGTTATACAATTTATCTTATCTATCTTAGCACCCCTCCTTTCAAACATCAAGATTAACCAGTCCTATTGGACAAATAGGGAATATTGAATTAATTTTTTAAATCACATTTTTCTACAAAATATGAAAATACCGCAAAAGAGATCGCCTAATGTGAAATTAAAATTAAAATCGGCCAAAAAACACGGATGACACCGATTAGACAGAGAGGTCCGAGGGCTTACACACTCGCAATCGCCATCGTTTTCATTATGACCAGACATAGGAATATTTGGGGCAAAATTAAATGACAGCTAGGGATTGCGTATATCGATAAACTAAATTATCGATGCTTTTCCCATATACTAGTGGTTGCTCCAAGTTTTGTTTGTAAGTGTGTATTTTTCAATTTGGTATCACCCCTATCACTTCCACAGACATTCAAAAGGCTTTTACCTACCTGAAATGGATTCATCAATCGAGAAGTAAAAAATGAACGCTCGAAAATTTGGAACCAATTCTGATTGTTTACTTTAACAATAGTCAATGGGACAGTAATCCTGAAATACACAATGAGGAAAAAAGTATGATGATAATGAGTGAAGATCCAAAAATATAAAATATAAACAGAATTTGGATTCTATTTTGTTTTATTTTCGTACTATTAATGAAAAAAAAAATACAAACAAAACTTGGAGCGACCACTAGTATATGGGAAAAGCATCGATAATTTATTTTATCGATATAGTCAATCCCTAGCTGTCATTTAATTTTGCCCCAAATATTCCTATGTCTGATTATGACTATTTATGACAGTCCAAAAGCGAGTCTGCATACAAAATGAAAACAATTGTATTGCTTTGAAGCTGATTGCGATTAAGAGTGCGTAAAGGCGCGTCCAGATTATGCGCGGCAAACACTCGAACATTGGCTCGCGCGGCGGCCGCGCATAATGTAGACGGGGTTTCCGCGCGCGGCAGCTCGAACGTTGCCGCGCTCGAACGTGCCGCGGGGCGATCCGAGCGCTGTCGGTTTTTTAGCCCGCATCAAAGGAGCTTCAGTCGCTGCCGCGCGCGCAATTTGGACGGTTTTTTGTGCACGACGAATGAACGTTTGCCATGGACAATGACAAGTGTCGCAAGTTAATACAATTGTATGATTTGCTGTGGAATAGCAAATCGCCTTTACACCACAACAAGGCACGCAGGCATGAATGCGCTGATCGAGTTGGATCGCTTGCCGCGCGCGGCAGCCGCGGTCTACCTAAATTCCGTCGAACATTTGCAGCGCGAGCCAATGTTCACGCGAACACTGGCTCGCGCGGCAGCCGCGCATAATTTGTACGCGCCTTTATGCAACAGCGACGCCGGTATGCACTGTGACGTCATGTAACAAACAGGTCGGTACAATAAACTCCATGTTAAAATAGGTTTTACTAGAAATGGATAGAAATCTTTGCTGGCTTTATATCTTGGTTATTTTTATAGTTATTCAAATAATGTTTTTTCTCGACTATTTGTTTCATGAATCAGCTTTTAATTATTGTACTTAATTAAATGTTTTTTTTTTAATTTACTTTATAAATCATTTATAAACTATATTTAATGTTTGTCTTGTTTAAGAAAAACTTAAAAAGTTGTCATGTTTTGATGTAATCAATCAATTCACATGTCTCCTAACGCACGAAGTAAAAACGTTTAATGATAAGAGTGCTACCAAGTGCTATTAATGTAATTTCCCAAGTTAAAAAGTTATTTGTTGGATACAAACCAGACTAATTGGTGTTGTAAGAGAGAGATCCAAAAACTTTACATCAATTGAGTGAGCCAAAGATGTTTTAAAAAAACCATTTTTTTTAACATATTTTGCTATTTTAGATCTCAATGCATCTTTAGATTTCTATGAGATTCTACCCCCTATTGACGTAGGGATCCTATTATTGAAGCTGTGAAAAAACTCATGAATATTCCCTATGGTTCTCGAACTCCTCGGAACTCACGGCCGGTCTGCAGCAGCGCGAAGCTGTTGAACCCGTGCACCAGCCCCAGCGGCGGCAGCAGGATGTGCAGCGTGAACGAGAACCAGTTCAGGGAGACGAAGCCGTGGTGCACCAGCAGCTCCGCCATCGACAGCTGCAGCAGGGTCAGCAGCGCCGACCAGACCATTGCCAGGTCGCCTGGAACACAGGTGATAAACCTTTTTAACTCCTTACGAAATGTAACTGCCGTGTGGTTGCCGGGTTACAATAGTGCCAACATGTCTTCCCGTGGATGTCGTAAGAGGCAACTAAGGGAATAAAGGCTTGTAGTACTGTTAGGCTATGGGATTGCCATCTTGACCATTGAGCATTGATTTGTGTTAGTACCATACATTTTTAAAAGTTAAAGTGAAAACCCTGACACCCTCCACTGCAAAATGTATCGTACTAACAAAAATTAAAGCTCACTTTTCAATGTCTCACTTTGACCTGATCCGGTTCCGAGCGGTTGTCTGCGCCAACAACCCTGGCTGCCGTAATATCTAAGAAGGCGGCTAACTGCAATGCAGTAGTCGAGTCGAACCATTATGTACTCTATTGGTAACCAAATAAAATTTAAAATGCTTGTACTATTGGTACTCACGACTCGTATGGAACATGGCCATGATCAGCGCGAACATGATAGTCACCGCGACGTAAGCAAACACGAACACCACGGCGAAGAACAGAAGGATCCAGCGGAAGATGATGATCAGGGCCAGCGAGCCCAGCAGGCAATTCGGCAGCGCCGTGATGAACGCGTACGCCAGCCAGCCCAGGTACATGGAGGAGTAGTCCACGTCGCGCATGCGTAACGCGCGCTGATAGCAAATAGGTATTATTCATTAATTGTTCCCAGCTTCAATAAAAGAAGAAGAAGAAGGAAGACGTTTATTCATTACAAAGAAGACACACAAATAGACAAATAAAAGAAAACAAACAGTGTTACACAAAACAGCACGGAGTGGGTCCTCGCGGTAGCACATCCTACACTGGCTCAGCATTATGCTGACGCGTAAGACATGTACAGCGCTGATTTTCAGCCAGTACCGTTTTGGTGACTCACCCCATAAAAACCGGGCAAGAGCATGTCGGGCCATGCTCAGTGTAAGGTTCCGAAGCCAAACGAATAAGACCTCGCGACAAACTTAACTTTGCCGTTGGAAAACTGTTATCTCCATACATCGACACAGGTCGCGGTCAGCTTACCAACACCGGAAATAAGTTTTCGGTAGGTATAAACATTTAAACCGTTTGTAACTCAAGAACCACTGAAGTCTACTTACCTAATAGTGATCGTTTTTCTATTAAATTCATTATAATGGGCTTTCTGATATTTTTCAGACTTTTAGTATTTGTAGTTTTGCCTTTAGGGGGACCATAGGGGGACACTTGACTCTAACAAAAATTGGCGTTTTTAAGCTTAATATTTCACAAACGGATACCTTAATCGTAACTTTGTTTTCACAAACCTGCAATATTTTTGAAAGACCTATCCAACAACACCCTAAACTATGGGGTAGACGAGAAAAAAATACATCCCCAAGTTACGAGTAGGGGAGGTACAATAAAAAAAAACAGGTTTTATTTTACCACTTTGTTGGCGGGACTAATATGTATATTAATGCAAAATTACAGCTTTTTAGTACTAAGAATCTCTGAGCTAGGCTGCGGACGGACGGACATGACGAAACTACATAAATATATATTGGATAACGTACTTTCGATATCAGTTTAAAGTTTTCTGACATCTGTTATATTTACGGAAAAACACCCTGGTTAAACTTAACGATTACACTCTGTATGTATATAAAAACATCCATACCTTGTACCTGCTGTTAGTCTCTGTGACCACCAGCGCTGAGATCTCCATGACGGGCGGGATGAAGGCCACGGTGTAGAAGATGAGGATCCATGCGATGGTGGAACGGACCTGGCGCTCACGCATCAGCGGCGACATCGGCATGGCAACCAGGTTGATCTGAGCAAGACATGGCGGGGGGTTTACAATGGGCCTATCATGCCTGTATGTATACTCCATACCAATTAACTTATCCCCTTCGGCCGTCTACGAACCCGGAGTTTCGAAACTAGCTTCGATCGAGGCTTTTGTAGTACTTGTACGTAACTGGCTTCGATCAAGTATTTTTTTTTACTTGTACGTAATTTAATTAGTTTCGATCGAGGCTTTTGCTGTGCTTGTAGGTAACCGACTGCGATTACTTCATAAAGTAATTCGTAGGTAACTGATTCCGATTAATTTATACGTACCTATATACTATTTATTATATATATATACTATTTATACCTACATACACTCGACACTCTTACTTCAAATCAATTAGACAGTGTCGACGGAGCTCCGCTTACGCGGAGCTCCTATTTCTGCGTGGTTTGGCCCTCCGGGCCTGCTGCAAAACTAACATAACCTAAACCTACCTCAAATGTATGATACTAAAGATATATAGCTATGTGCACTTTGATGTTTACTGTATAAATGTTCTACATAGGCATAGGAATCAATTAGACATGGGTCGGAACATGATATCTAAAATTAAAAATAAATCATAAGTTAACTCCATAGAACCTCAAACTAACTCTGCTAAGTGCTAAGTTTGTAAATACTTTCCAACTACGGTTCCGTTGGCGGCGGCGGTAAAACGGTAGTTTTTTCCTAAATAAAGCAACTAGAGACCACATTTTGCACACCATTTCCCTGATCTTACATCATGGATGGTTTTTTTCATGACAAAATTGTTATTGTAGGCAAATGAGAGTGTGGCGCCCTAGCGACATCTTACAGCAACTTGTATCAACCAACTCGCCAGCGCCACCAGCGTCAGACAGCGGAACTAAAGTGTTCTACATCGCACTAACGAAGTTTCTTCAGTCCGTGGAAATTTATACCACTTCCAACTTCATACCAATGGACTTCGGTCCCCAGGCATAACACCCGCCTGGAGAGAGATCAATCTATTGTCCTCTCTTCCTACAGGAGCATTTTGAGGTTATAACAGTGTTTAATGAATAAGACAAGTCTATTGGTAAAGACTTTACACACGTGAATGCAAAACTGGAGCGAACCCGAACCGAAATACTCGCTGGGAAGCTCTAAAATTTCAGTGAACAATCTTACACAAATTGACCTCTGAAGCTAAGCTCTAGATTTGTACCTATTATAGTATCATGGGGAATGTAAATTTCGTTAAAAAAAATTTTTGGTATAGACCCCATTGTAAACATTTACAAATTTTTGGCCAATATGATAAATTACTAAAACTTTTGTGACGAAATAAGTCTAATTAGACGCGAATGATCCGACGCAAGCTCAAAAATGCAAGGGTTAAATATAAAGTAGTCTCCTAAATAATACTAGTACCAAGAGTTACAATGTTCAGTAAATAGAAGGATGCGAGGATTACAGACGACCAATGCAACACTGGCTGAAGCGAGCACGCTAACAAATAGCATGGGACCACACAAACTCCAATGGCCAAAACAAAAACCCAACTTTTTTTTATAACAAAGGCACGTTCCAAAGACAAATTAATAAGCCTAAATCGTTAACTTAACTGGTCCCAGCGAGTTAAATAACGCCACGAACCCGAGTTCCTTGTCTAGTTTGTAGTATGTATTACTAGGCAAAAATAAAGCACAATTTGCACCAAACGGATCGGAACGGAAAGAATTTTATGATCTTTAAACGATACTGAATCATATATGTACTGTTTTTAAGTCTACATTGCCAATGGGTTACGATCACATGTCGCGGAAGACGCCCGCGGTCAAGCTGTTGTGCTCACCTTGGTAATGTAGACTTAAAAACAGTACATATATGATTCAGTATCGTTTAAACACCATAAATATCGTTGCGTTCCGATCCGTTGCGGGACGTTTGGTGGAAATAGTGCTTAAATATACTTATATAGAGAAACAAGTAGTTACTACAATTACTAAGACTTACATTTGACTTGAGATCAAGGGACTAAAGATTGAAAAGGGCATGCTTCGATGCTGCATGCTTCATTTGGAAATAATGGATGGATGCATTTTGCGTTGTGTACATTTTGCTTATTGTTCATTATACTCTGAAGGGATCAAAATCAGCGGAGGTATTTTATCATCGTATCTAGTCCAAAACGTGATCAATTTCGATATAATAATATTGTTCCTACACCCCAGAAAGTGTCATCGAAATTGGTTCAGTTATTTTTGAGAACACAAACTCTAACTACAGTGACAGGCATAAACGTATCACTCAATGAAGGTAAACAACAAAAAAAGATTAATTTAAAGTTAATTTATTACGATATATAAACTCATCAGGGCCGGTATTCTGTATGGTATCGTTATGACGTCAGCCGCCATTACTGTCAGGTTAATAATACTAGTTTATATACATTTATCATAATTCCTCTATTATGCGTTCAATACTCGTGGGAAATGACCGGTATTATTACAACCAATTTTACCTACTATGAGAACTTTCTTGTCTGTGGTCGTGGGTAAAATGTGTACTTAGTTCAGATTTTGGTAAGGTTATGAGTTTAAATTTGGAACAGCTATCAAAACTCAAAAGTATGTATTCTAGTATTCATAGATATTAAACGTCAATTCAGTATGTTTCTTTAATCACTCCATACGCATAATAGAGGCCTTAACGTCGGTAAAACAGCAAAACCGCGTAAGTGAAATTTTTAATAAGGAGCAAAATGCACCTTTTTAATAACATCGTAAGGTTTATTTTGCTTATCATAAATTTGTTAGTTACGCGGTTTTGCATTATCAGTTATCACCGACGTTATGATTTGTGTGTAGAGAAAATAAATAAAACGGTGACAATACGATAACCGCTCAAACACGAATAACGATATGGTTTTTTTTTACCGTGTTGAATAGAGGCCCAAGTCAATCTGTTAGCATTGAGTGGCATCCGTGAGCGATGACGTAAGAGGTAAACTTGGTATCTTGAGCCGCTCGATAATTTCGCGCCATCACGTAGCGGCCGAAATAGCTCAGTTGGGAGAGCGTTAGACTGAAGATCTAAAGGTCCCTGGTTCGATCCCTGGTTTCGGCAATCTTTTTGTATTTTTTTATTTCAAATTAACAGAACGAACGATAAAAAATGAATTAGTTATTTATTAGTCTGTGAATACAATTTTATCGTAAAAATGTTTATCCGAAGTTTTGTACTTTGCATTAAATTTTTTAGTTGAAAATTATGATTGTGCAATTCGTATTTAAATTTCATCATCATAATCAGCCGAAAGACGTCCACTGCTGGACATAGGCCTCCCCCAGGAAACTCCACTCAGACCGGTCCGGTTGGTCTTGTTCGGTTTTGATGTTGTTTGTTGTATTTAAATTTATCTTATCTAAATCTAGTTGATACGAGTATGTGTTCCGTTTTAACTATCGCGAGCACCGTCCAATGTCAATTTGCAAGTGGGGCGCGCCGTCGCGGATTAAAAAATAATACTAAAAAACTATAAAATTAATTTAATGAATATTGACTTTGCTATAGGTACACAAGTCTTTTTTAACCGCTATGGAAAGTACTAAAAATAAAACGTAATTTTGCCTATTTGTCCAGGATTGTATGTTGTATGTTTGGATTGAATTTATGGATGGATGTGACTGTGCTCCGCGACGCGTTTTTGACGACACTATCTATCTTATTGGGATGGATGGGTAATCTAATGGATGGATTAATGGATTGATGGGTGGATCGGATCGATGGACTTAACCTCGTAAGGCCCACCATACTGAAAAATTTGAGTTTTTTGTAACTGGTACTTTGAATCTACAATCAAGGGAATAAGGTTCAATTGCGATTGTCCGAAAATGCCATGTTCAGTTAATGAACATAGGAAAATAAACCTTATTCTAATTGCAACAGCGTTCAAAGTAAATTGCCTTGATTATGTACATCCTATTGCACACTGGGCCTTACGAGGATATAATAAAAATATATGGGTTTGTAAAGGTTAACTAGAAGAGATCCTTTAAAGGGATAGGTTCGACTGTGTGCTACTTTTTTTTATAATTTGAATATTAGCGTACCTCATATAATTGTTTTAGTAGGTACCATAAAGTGTTTACATACATTCGATTCGAACATATATGGTTGGATGGGTGGATTGTTAGATAGACGGATTCAATTTAACCTGGGGTGGCGAGGAAGCCCACACGCAGCTGCCGGTTCTGTTCCATCCACGCGTTCTTCTTCGCCGCCTCTTATCAAGAAAGATGAATGGATGAATGATAACCTGGTGGTGCTTGGGGAAGTTCCTGGAACCGCGACGAAACCCACGCGCAGGTGCTGCGTTCGTCTCCATCGACGCGTTCTTCTTGGCCGCCTCTTACCCGGATGGATGGATGAAAGACGGGTGGATGGAATTACCTGGTGGCGGACGGGGAAGTTGCTGGAGCCGCTGACGAGCACCTCGGACACGGCCATCTGCACCGCGAGGAAGCCCACGCGCAGGTGCCGGTTATGCTCCATCGACGTATTCTTCTTGGCCGCCATATCCGCCAGCTCTGAGCAGCGAATGCTGAAGTGCCACACGTTTTCTGTCTGAAATGTTCAAACTGAGTGTCGTTCAATGTGCAGTAACTGGAAGAACGAGAATCGAATACTTTTCCCGAATCCTTCCTCTTTATAAAAAAGTTGAAAGGGGAAATTGGGCCACCAGCAGTCTCACTTGTCCAGGGCCTCTATTCAACACGGTAAAAACCATATCGTGTAATCTGTTATCGTAAAGTCAAATAGTTGATAGCTCTTATTTACTTGATAACAGGTCAAATACGATATTGTTTTTACTGCCAAAAAAAGGGGCGCAGATGAAACGCAGCACGTCACGTCGGTATTCTGTCCCACACTGTGATTCTACATACATACATACATAACTTCACGCCTTCATTCCCAGAGTGGGGTAGGCAGAGCTACAGAATTACCAACAACTCTAAAAACTTGTTGATAACTCTGTAACCACAATTTACACAATTAGGCTAAGATGTTTAACAGTGTATATTAGTGACAGGTAGCAAGCCCATCGCCTAACAGTACTACAAACCTTTATTCCCTTAGTGGCCTCTTACGACTTCCACGGGAAGACATGGAGTGGCACAATTCTAAGCCGACAACCACACGGCACACTGTGATTCTAACATTCCATATTTGAAATTTGACGTAAATTCCATATTCGTTTTGTACACAACTACATGGGGCTTTAGTCTGTGAGCACTTAGAAGGTGTTCCGGGTTTATACTTCTCTCACTCGTTCTTAATAAGAATGTATGAGAGCGAGTGAGAGACAAGTAGAAAGTCAAAGCAAGTAGCCTAGGTTTTTACCTTTAAGTACCTTCTTATATTTTGTCATGACTCTACAGCTGTGACCATACCTTCGGCTTCCAGATGACCCAGATGACGTGTTTCTCCAGAGCTACTCCCGCAGCGACTGCGTACAGCTTCTCGTTGAGCGCCTGTTCGCTGCCGGCCGTTATGAACGCTGCAAGGGTAATTCTCTTAAAAACTTCTTGTGTAAAGCCGGGTACCCTCAAGCGAGCCGTAACTGTAACTGTTGCACGCCTTGAGTCGTCGTTACCTGCTACAGTTGCAGTAACAGCTAGTTAAGTGTTGTAAAAGAGTCGAGTTCTGGAGTCCTAATTTTGTAGACTCGTCTCACTTAATAGGCGACTCGGTGAACTCGAAGACTCCCGAGTCCGGAGTCGTGTCAAGCGTGGGTAAACTATTGAGTGTGTGTTTTCTAGTCTTCGAAAACACTGGAGT
Organism: Acleris emargana; assembly: GCA_927399475.2. Classification (NCBI taxonomy): domain Eukaryota; kingdom Metazoa; phylum Arthropoda; class Insecta; order Lepidoptera; family Tortricidae; genus Acleris; species Acleris emargana. The sequence goes on along the minus strand of OV656848.1, from coordinate 17,994,417 downwards.
CTTTCACTGCGGTTCCACATTAGATTCGAGGTTGGTTTCACAATACGACTCCGAGCTCCGAGTCTGGATGCAAAATATTGAAATTTAAAGAGTATTGATAGGGTTTTTTTTTACATTACTGTATAATAAAACATAAAATGACAAGTATTTAATTTAAATTGATAAATCGAATTATTATCAAATTAGTAACGTAGGGGAGGAGGGCTTAACACCGGAATTATTAAACATGGATATACAGGTTGGAAAACTGAGAAGGGGCAGTAAGGGCTAAGGGCAGCTCTGCTACTAGATACTTTGCTGCTATGCGAAAATGCTCTTAGGAGTCTTAGGAGACCTTTACTAGCTTTTTAAGTGGTGATAATCGGTCATTCATAGAATTTTGATAGAATGTACAGTCAGCGAGAAAATCGACAGATTTGAGTTTTTTTTAATGTTAAGCTGTCCCATTTCTGTCTAGGATAATAATACAATATCAAGGTCTTTGAGACCTTATAAGGTATAAGTACGCAAGTTTATTACAAAGTATACATTTTGCATGTTGTTTTTTACACATAATCAATAACAATCAGTCGAATAACGAAGTAGTTCAAAAGGGCGTCTGCTTTTTCTCAATCCATTAACGGATTAGTTGTCGGAGACCACCCGTATTTCGATTTTGGAAACAATCAGCCGAATAACTAAAAAGTTCAAGATGGAGTCTATTTGTTTCAATCTGTCAACGGATTAGTGGTCAATGACCACCCAGATCCCCAGGGGCCCCAGACAAGATGCATTACGCCAACTCGCTTTTCTATTCGTTACGTTTTTAAACCAATCGCGTCACTGCTAGATCACGTGACCTTTCGTATCACGTCATCTACAAGTGAAGCGATTGGTTTAAAAACGAAACGAATAGAAAAGTGAGTTGGCGTAATGCATCTTGTCTGGGGCCCCATCCATTTTGGCAAGTACTTACGCACGCCTAATTTCGCGGAGGTGTTTTGCATGATCGCTATAAATGGATCCTGGTTAGGCGCGTAGCCCATGATGGTTTCTTTGGCGAGAGACCGGACGATGTCGTCGTAGCTAAGGGGCGGCTCTGGCGTCGCTTGGACTGACTCGAGGAACACCTTCTGGGACACAAACACGGCGCTCAGGAAGAGGAGCCCCGCGAACACGTTCTGGATGGTCACGTTTACCCAGCGTCTCCTGAAAACGAATAGTTGTAAAGAAAAGTTACGTATTTGTAGGCGTCCCACACGGTGGGCCCTATGCCAAACCTACCTACCTTATTCTTACCGTCCAAAAACTTTGGTAATTATCCGAATGATTGTTTGGTCGATTTTTAAATAGACGCACGCAGAGCGCAGCGCCCGCTAGGTGGGTACATCGGCGCGTAGGCTCTTGTCATCTATAACTACTATAGATACAACCCACCCAGCGGGTTGTGCGGCATGTGAGCAAAGCCTCGGAGCACCCGCCTAGCGGGTTCTTGGCAATGAAAGTGTGTACTATTGAAGAGGCCGAATTTAATAACGAATAATGTCGTATGGTATAGGCAATAGTTGGACTGTTACTTATTCAGTGATAATGGTCATATTGCATGTTGTGTAGCATAATATGTGTGGCTCGGGGCAGAAGCGACTCGGATAGGTTAAAAAATATAATATCATCGGACAATGTCACACCAATTGAGCTACTCACAAACTAAGCTCTAAGGTCGCCGTCAATAGAACTTGCAAAAGATGTAAACAAAACCAAACAAACCAATTCACCATGATTGCTCGATAATCACGTACTTTTCAAGATCAAGTGAGACCTTTGCAATGATTTATACGTTATTTTTAATAAAAACACGCTTGGTGAATATTTGAGGTTATGTGTCAATCAGCAGTACTAATTTGTTTACATCGTTCGCAAGTTCTATTGACGGCGACTTTAGGCTTATACTATGGGTACTAGACAACGATTTAAATACTTATATAGAGAAATATATACTTCAATACATGGAAAACATCCATGACTTAGGAACAAATATCTGCCCTTCCCAGGATTTGAACCCAGGACCGCTTGCTTCGTAGGCAGGGTCACCAACTAAGCCAGCGCGTCGTCAAACGCGCGCGTCGTCGTCGTTAGGTTGTTAGGTTTTTTTTATAACCCTTACTAGGTATACTTATACTGTAATACAATAAGGTTATAGCATCTAAAATAGACCTTATTGCATTGTACTTTTCATACGATACGTCTCATTTGCTTTTAATTATTTAAATTTAAAAGCAGATAATTCGATAGAACAGCGAGTTTATTGTTTTGTATAGTGTCGGGAGTCGCTTGGAAGCCAGCGCAGAGTACGCATACAGCCACCTGGGACCACTAAGCGTTGTGGCTTGTTTGCCTACCTTTTAATATAATAAAACAAAATATAATATTATAACTTTCCGATACTTCGAAAAGAGCAGTATCATGGGAAAATTTAAGGTTTATTTATTTAAATAAATAAACTATCGCTTTCTCTCCCTATAACCTTGTCAAATACCGCCCCTTAAATTCGGGTATGTCCATGGAACTTCAAAATTTGTATTAAGCTATGATGTAATCATCATCATCATGTCAGCCGAAAGACGTCCACTGCTGGACATAGGCCTCCCCCAAGGCTCTCCACTCAGACCGGTCTTGTGCTTTTCGTATCCACCGCGTTCCCGCGATCCTTACAAGGTCGTCACTCCATCTTGTTGGAGGCCTACCTACAGCTCGTCTCCCGGTCGTAATGACGTAATGTTTTATGCGAAATTCGTAGATCCGTGAAACAAATAGGTCATACCCTATAAATTCCGGGGCCCTTCCAATGTGGTGTGTGAAGGACTTAGTATGAAAAGTTAACGGAATACTGAAGTAGCCTACCTTCTTTGCACAATGCTTTTCCATATTAACAGCCGTACGTGCGTAAAGAACTTGTTTTGGCCGAATTTCTTCGGAGGCTCGTTGTCCATTGCACCATTTATCTATATTAATGAGTTCACTTAATTTTAAAGCTTAATAAATAATATGGGGTGCAATTGATAACCGTGGCAACGTCACATAACGTCATCGACATTGTCACTGACTAAGGAGTTATCAGTTTTTGCTTTATTGCAATAAAAAAAACCATAGAATAAGTTCGTATCATAGAAGACGAACTATGAGATTAATATTGCACCAACTATAATATTTTTCTTCCCGTTCATAGTGTGAATATTACATTCGCAAAACATCCATTTACAAGAAACATTAACCTACCTTATCCATTAACCTACCGCAAAGCAGCAGTGTTCGCATTGTTGTGTTCCGGTTCGGGGATAAGGGACAGCCGGTGAAATGACTAGCATAGACGAATTCTATCTTAGTCCTCAGGGTTGGCAGTGCATTTGAAGTCTTGTGAATGCGATTGTCTATGGGTCACAGTTTCCACTTACCATCAGGTGGCCTGTGTGCTCGTTTGCCTTCTTATGGCATAAAATATATATATACTAACACGATATATTAGGAAAACATGATATTACAAATAGTCTACAAATAGTTAGGTTATACAGGGTGCCTCTGACCTTCGGGCTTTAAATGCATGGATCGTTTCTACTCCTGAAACTGAACTACTTTATTTGTGTAAGTGGTTACAAAAATGTCCAACTTTTTATTTTTTTCATACAAGTTAAATGTAATTTTTAATGTACGCTTTCCAATTCTCCATTTTCCTTTAGCCCTCGTACCAAGGAAATGTCGCCCCCGTACCATAAGATAGTGATTATATCGCTATGATTTAATACACTGATTTTACAAAAATATAAAAGATAAAAGATGTTTATTCAGTAAGTAGGCCGCACGGGCACTTTTACACGTCAAAAATCTACCAGCGCTTCACAAGAGACCACTGCTGAGAAGAAACGCCGCAAGAAACTCAACAGTCAGTCGATTTTAAAATATTGCTTATATAATAATAATAATAAACTTAACCTAGCATTAAATAAAACAAAGAATCTCACATAAAAGTACATTCATGCGCAGTTGAGCAGGAAAATGTGTCAAAACTCACAAGAACTAATAAGTAGTAGTAATAAGAAATCTAAAAATATATAAATTTAAGGAATTACTTTTACCTATGACGGTGCAAGACAACCCACATAAAAAGCCTCGACACATTTTCCCACAGAAACCGTGTCCCCCAGACAATAAACAATGTTTTCATATTTTTTATGACTAAGTTATTATTAAGTTATTTAAGTGTTTAGTTTAGGCCAAGCATTTTTATCTGATAGATTGAACTTTAATATAATATCTCGTCAGTATTATCAGGCATATTTCACTTCTATACAAAGCGACAAAGTAGGTCCGGTCAACACGTAAAAGTATTGAATACATATAAAATATATGTATAATGCTGGCCGAACGCGCCTAAATAAACCATATTAACTCCTATTGAAAGTTCATTTTTCGTAGTTTACTGCGAACGTATAGTTATACCTACATTTGCTCGCTCGAACGGTAGGGTTGTCAACACATTGAAAATATTAATATAAATTAACAGGTACACATTATGAGAAAAACAGTTACTTGAATAATCAAAATATAATATTTATTTGTTATTTTTTATTGTTTTACACAGGTTTTACATATGATTCAACTTTAAAAAATGCTGTCGCATGTTTTTGTTGGACCGGAATAATCGGTTGTTAAATTTCAATACGGTAAAAATCTAATGAATAGTTTTAATTACATTACATTCACCAAAATAATTCAAAGAAACAACAACACACCACACACATCTAACCGAACTTGACGTAATGACTAGAATGTACCTACTACCACAGATTAAGTAAGAGTGTACTACTCGCCTACTTGCATCTCGCTCGAGCGGTCGAGCGAGTTGACATCGCCGCGCGCGGGCATCCTTGATGTCCCAACAAGCAAAGTATTCCTATAAATAAAGACTATAAGTACTTTTTTACTAATAACGTTCCTATAGAGGCATTGACGTAGAGCCATATACTTATAATAGCATTCGATAAGCGGTAACATACTCAAGAGCATTCATGTTTATATTTTAGCCTTATAGTTTGCTACAAGATTGTAGCACAGAACAGTTACAGGATACTTATACTTATAGTAACATTTCACCAGCGTAGATAGTCTTAAGATCATTTGGTTTTATTCTACAGACTTCTAGTTACCTACAAGATCGTCTTATAAGACAGTTATAGGTTTAAGTCTCCTATAACAGTTTGCAGAAAGATCAAATAGGCCTGAATAATATTTGATCTTATAGTAGCATTTTGTAAGAGAACAAGATATTATAAGATACTAAGCTGAGGTTATTACAAGTCTACATCGCTATTAGTCTTGTCCAATGTTCTTATAAATGAAATTGTACTTGGTAAGAGCCTTATTAGGTGAAATAATCTTATAAGTTACTAGATCAAACACCTTACTAGTAAACGTTTGGTATTTTTTGCTGAATCAATTGTTCGAATTCGTATTGGGAAAGTCGTTTAAAATGGATTTAAGCGAATGGAAACGATTTAAAAGGAGCGGTAATTTTAGAAGAAAAGTGAGAAAATGGAATACAGAATTAGTGAAGCCCAATTTAACGAGAACAAGTTCATCTGTATTAGAAAGTGAACCTGGTGCGTCAAGTGCAAATACAAGTGAAGTAAATAAGGGTTCCGCGGTGGACTGTGTTTTAGACTCGGATAGCGAACAAGATGAATACGACTTTGACCTAGAAAAAACCACCGAGTATGAAAAAAATTGTGATTTGGTTGAAGATATAAGAACATGGGCTATAAAATTTAATATACCTCACCAAGCCTTAAATGAACTATCTACTGTTGTTAACAAAAGATTAAGTAACGTTTTACCAAGAGATGCACGGACCTTATTACACACTAATAAAGTAACATAGACTACAACGATGAAAAGAGTGACGTTACAGTATTCTGTATGCAATCTAAATAATAATATTATGATGTTCTAAAACTTGGTTGATACTGATTGTGTTTTTTTTAAATAGCAGTAGTAACACTCATCTTCCATGTAATGATTGTACACGAGCATATATTGGCAGCCTTGACACCACAATTGTTTTATATTAAGTAGTTTCTTAATATTGATTACGTTAACAATAAAGTGGGGATTCATTCTTGAATCAGTGAATCGTCCACATCCATAACACTTTTCAGATAAGGTAAAATGTGTTATTGACCATGGCCATTCACATTCGTTGAGTTTCATAAGGTCATCTTTACTTAAAAAGCAGTCAACGTCTAAATATACCACCATTTCGAAAAGAACTGAAAAGACAACAATCATTTATTTAAAAAAAGCATGACAGGTAAACTAAAATTGTCTCATTGATGATTGTAATCTGTAATCTAGTGTATTTGATACGGGATGAATTTAAGAAATGGTACGCGATATAATCCGTTTAAGTAGTTTTATTTAAATTTGTAACCATGCCGGAAACCGAAACATTATTTTTAACTTAAATTAACTTTCTTAGGATTCATAGATAGTAAGAATATTTCGTGAGGAACCCTAATACGTTTTAATATGGCGGCAAGTTATCTGGATTAAAACTGCTATAAGTGCAAATTTACTTATAATTGTCCTATAACGTACTCAATGCAGAGAATTTTTAGAAAATGGCGGATGTTCATAATAAATGTGGTAATATTATTTTAACAACATATATGATATGTACACTTTTTCCATGGGCATTGTAAAATTAAACAAATTATGGTTGACATTTACAATAAAAATGACTTCCCTGGTAAATTCACACACTATACATACAGTATTTTACAATACTTACATATGCTCTACACTATTACAAATTATATTAGTTAGATTAATAAGAAAAATAGGTACTTACGTTTGTTTTTTAGTATTTATTTCCCACAAACACACCACACCAACCGGCCGAAACAACGGAAAGATGTTTATAAAATGTACTTATAACTAATAACTAAGTATATTAGTAGTGCGTTATAAGTAAGATTGCTTTAGTATGATGCTCATGCGAGATACTTATAAGAGTTATAAAACTTATAAATGGGTAGTCTCAGAACGTTATAGGAGCAATTGTACTCTGGTAGAACTTCTGTAAGTGTATTATAGGGCCTAGTGACTTTCTGCTAGTTGATTATAAGATGGTTATAAGAAAGCGATGCTCCTATAACTGCGCCCATTTCCGTGTTTGTAGCAAACTACAAGTATCTTATAAGTACAATAAAAAATAGGCTTGAAAACACTATAAGTACTGATTTTGCTTGTTGGGGTATTAGCATCGGCAACTATGTTCCGTCAGGCGGTGATTATCGGACGTACCTCGCTCAGATAAATATCTGTTACGTAGTAACTCTTACTTAATCTGTGGTATTATCTTAAATCACCCACAGATACTTGACATTGAGAATGCTAACCTGGTGGAGGCCAGGGATGCTTGGTGTGAGTCGTGTCCCGGAGTGGATTGCCAATCAAGAGGTATATCCATATCCAAAGAGCATGGGATACACCTCGCCTTATATCAATGCATGCATCTGTCATATAAAATAGTTCGGACGACGTAGATCGCGCCCGTCTCCTTGCTGTCTCAGCAGGCGAATCAGGTCACTGTATGAATAAGTGGTTTACCCTTGTTTCGCCGAAAATTATTTAGCAAATTCTTAACTTCCCAAACTACGTATCCCAAATTTTAATTTCCCAACTCAACGTTTCGCACTGATATCATTTCCCAACGAATGATTTGATAAATTATTGTTAGACAAATTATTACCTGGGATTCTTTTAAGATGTCAATTATGTTTTCGTCAAATGTATTATTTGGTATAAAAATTAACCATAACCTATCTATATCTGAGAGCAGTTTCGTTCATGGGGTTATAAAAAAAAATAACCCTAATCTACCTATCTCTTTGAGCAGTTTCGTTTTTAATCCAATTTATATCTGTTTCAGACAACACAATTATTTACCACATAACATTTGACGTAATAAAATATTTCAATATAAAAACGTTGCGAAAAAAAAAAACGAAGTAAAATTATGCCACAGATTGGTTTGCCAAATAAAACTTCGGCGAAAAGTTGCTTGCCAAATGAAATTTGACGAAACATAATTCGGCAAAAAGGCAGTACACTGAATAAGTATATTAATATGAAGTAAGCATAGACACAGATTAAGTATAGACAAATATTTGTTTAGCGCAAACTTAACCCGAGGGCTACGGCCTTAAGTCCAATGACAATGACTGACAATTATTTTGAAATTCAACCATTAAAAGCTTCTGAGAAAACTACGACACAAAGCAAACACATTGTACTCATCGAGCTGTTTTCCTGCTAATCAGAAGTATGCAGTATTAGAGTTGTAAAGTGCCAGTTCTACTATGACCTCTAGTCAATTTATTTATATATTTATTTATTATTACCTATCAAAAAGGAATTGCACAGTATAACAGTTAGAAAACCAGGGCACTGTGAAATTATAGATACCTACAAATACCGAAAAATACAATAAAAATAAAATAGACATCTCACATAAGAGAATTGACAATGTGTCGTCAATACACACAAGTATGGATGGGTGTGTGCGCACATCCATATACTCTCGCAGTACCTCACACATTCATCTCGCAGTGCAGCCCATCCGCTAGCAAATACATCTCGCTCAAGGGCATATGCGAGAAGCCCGTTTAATAGGTGCAAGGCACGGACCAGAGGAGATTTCCTGCGAAACACAGTACGAGACGTCGGAACCGCCAGCAAATAGCGAACACGAGGGCGAAAATCGATTCTAGTCCGTAAAGGAACCGATAGGCGCAGAAGTTGTGCTGCCAATTCAGTATGACCACAACTATGACCAATGACTATGACAAGTATGACCTATGGGCTTGGGTCCCAGCACCCTGCTGCCCGTTCTGCAATTGCATGTCGAGTAAAGCCGGGTACTCACTAGCGAGCTGTAACTGTAACAGTAGCAGCTACAGTAACGAGGGTCTAGTGGAGAACAGGGGGGTTATTATGACATAGCTATGCAGTTCACTTTAAGGCAACCTTGAAGGACGGAGCTATATCAGTTATATAGCTCTGCCCTTTTCTCTCAGCGTAAACTGAACTGCTTAGTTGTCATAATATAATAACCGCATAGGCTCGCGAGCCGCGTTCACATTACAATGTTACGTGCACCAGTTACTTGCGGCTCTCTAGCGAGTTCTCGGTTGCTCGCCCCGCTCGCCTTCTACGGATTACGGGAACAAATGGGTCGTCCCGCTCCCGCTCTGCAGCTTCCTTCAACTTTTGTTACTAAGTATTATTTATTTTGCCAAGATACACATAGAATAGTTTCGATAAAATGCTAAGCAGTTGGCGATGACAGCACTCATGTTTACATTTTACTAAATATACAGGATGGCCTATGGTAACTATAAGACATACGAAGATCTCTTATTAAGAACCATGTCATCGATTTTAATAAGAAGAAAAACTGCATTCATACATTTTTTTTAAACCTGTACTCTGCTCGGGAATCGAACCCGGTGGATTTGAAAAAAGTAAACTTACACTATTTATATTTAGATATCGATTGTGTAGGTCTTAAGCAGTAAATGGCTCTACGAAACATGATGTATAAAATGAATAAAATGCAATGTTTTCACATACTTTAATTTATTTATACCCAACAAAGAGGTACAAACAACCATAGAGACAATTTTACATGCCTGAACTTGTTGAATATTGTAAAGGTGGTCACTTCGAACACCTACTAAAATAAATAAAGGTATGTGAAAACAATGCATTTTATTCATTTTAGACATCATGTTTCATAGAGCCAGTTCCCGCGTGACGATGATTACAAGCGATCGGAGGCGCGGTCTGAAACGAGTTCCTAATTGTTTGACGTCACCAAAATTAACCGCAATATGCCAAACAATGGTGGAAAGTAAATATTTGATAATTTATATTTAAAATACAAACAAAACGTAGAAGGTAATCCCCAGTCCCCCAACTTAAAAACAAACCAAATAACGAACATCTTTGCACAATGGAACATGGCTCTTCTATCTTGGTAAGAAAAGTCCGAGTTGCTTTGGGTTTATTAGCAAGTAAGGCGTAAGTTAGATTTGGTGGAAGCAGTGCTAAAATTCTTGTTTGTCGCCCAAAATCATTCGGTGCCCGCTCCTTAATTTATATTTAAAATGATCAATTTTTAAATGTTTGGTTTATGTCGCGTGGTGAAGATGCGAGCATGTATATATGGATGATAGGCGAGAATAGGGGTCAGTCGTTAGAACTTGTTCACTATGGCTGCATCTGTCTTTTGCTTGTGCTTGCTCGTCTGTCTGATTGGAGTGTACTCAGGTTGGTTCTTTTGAATAACTAGGTTGTTTTTATAAACTTTAATCATTACAGGATCATGTAATTTAAAACATTTCCTGATAAACAGTTAGATAGTTGAAAATCTGTAGTAAATCTGCGGCCTAATTCTTAATCATCATCCTCTCCTTACACATCCTTTTATTTTATACATTTATCCGCAAAATTTCAATCTTTCTACAAGATCCATGAATTTCAACATTTCACGAATAGGTTATTCCTTTATACGTATAATGATGGACCAACTCTACGTGGATCAAAAGCATTTACACATACGGAAAAACTTTGATTTTTAATGAATAGTGCGATAGCTCTTACAATGTACTTCGTGTTTGTACTTTTCTCCCACTTGCTCTCATACGCTCTTATTAAGAGTAAGTGAGAGAGAAGTACAAACCCTTAGCACATTCTAAGTGCTCAGATACTGTATTCTTTCCAGCTCCTCAACTGGGAGGCTCATTCAGCCAATCCAGCGCTCAGGCTGGTGCATTTCGAAGGATCCAGTTCCACCCTGGCTTCGGTGTCCAAGCACCTCCAGGATCAAGAGGATTTGGAGGTCCTGGTAGCCCGGTAGGAAACGGCCCCAGCTTTAGGCCTCCCGGCCTCCGTAGACCAGGAGGATCGAACCAAGGAACATCTATCAGCATATCGAAGAGTATCAGCATCAGTAAAGGTGGCTCTGGAGCTGCGCAGTCCAGCGCTAGTTCTAATGCTAGATCAATTGGAAAGTAAATGTTTGTTCGTAATTGGAAATAATTTATTGTACAAACGACATGAAACTAAAAGTATTAGAACATTTAATCTAAGAATGACCTCTGCGGTGTTGTACAGAATTTCCACGTGAAGTGGTTATACTACCTAATTCTTTAAGCGAGGAAACTGCCAGCTGTTCGGTTTCCAAATTCAAATTCAAATTTGTCAGCCCAGTGACGTCAATGAGATTCTTTGAATACGCTCTGTTGGGATCATTTCGTGAATACTTTCTTCTTGTGTGTATGAAATCTGTTCTAGGTTATGTTCGAATATGTCACGAATGTTATTTATTATTTCCGTCTTTCTTTCTGTCATTTACTAAGATAGGCTTATGCCCGGTTTCTGAAGTACTTTTATCGGTGGTTTATCTGTCTGTAAACGCTATTGGTCCGTTAACTTTGACAACTGCGTTTCCGAACAACGACTCAAAGATAAACTCCGTTTTAACTAGGTTTAACTTAACTGACCAAAGTTTGCCGTTTATCGGCTCCATAACTATTTGACGTTTTTTACGATTTAAGTTTTTGTTTTTGAAGTATCAACTGTCAATTTTTGTTCATACAGCCACTGGCAAATAAACTAGGTATTTTAATTTTCGTTATCATTTATTTATTAATTACTATAAAGTGGCTAAGTTTTCTCAAATTATTATTTTTACAAAAATCAACCGGAATTGATGTTGAATTAAGGCATTAACAGCAGTCTACGTATGACAAACTATTAAGATCCATCTAGCGGCAGCGGAAGGAACTATTTATCTGTCAATAGTTATCGAACTGTTCGTAGAGCACTCAGAAATGCACGAAGAGATAAACGTCGTTTAACCTAAACATAACTTTAACGGATCAATAGCTATTAAAGGTTTAACTTAGTGACTTCAGAAACCGGGCACTAGAGCTTTTACGTAACTTGTGTCTTGATTATGTGACGGTTACATAAAAAAACAATTCCGTAAGCCTTAACGGCGTCAGAGATGAAAATGTTACCCTGCTACTTATTCATTCCAATTGAAATTGCATGAAAAAACACCAGCACAACTGCATTTCCTTATGTTTAAGTAAACTTTACCTGAAGTATGAACTAGGTAAATGTTAAGTTATTTAAATAAATGAATTTTCTGAACCTTAGTTAGTTTTATTTTTGCTTTGTTTGTGAGACCTTATTTACAACAACCTCCAGTAGTTAATCTTGTACGATTTTTGATCAATATGGCTTTTAATAAAAAATACAAACAGAATACCTAAGCTCGCTATTGTGTATGAAAATTACCTGGGAACTCTATAAGCTGTAACAAAAAAAAACATCTACAAAGTTAACGAATGCTTTTTGATTTAAATGAAATGGAAACCATCTAAAGTCCATACCAATAGACTTGTCTTATTCAGTAAACACTCTTATAACCTCAAAAATGCTCTTGTTTTGCCTAAAATAACAAATTTGTTATAAAAAACCATACATGACGCAAAATCAGGACAATGCAATGGTGTGCAAAATGTGGTATAAATAAAGCGTGTACAGTCGACTTCAAAGATAATATGTTCTTCTAGGGCACAATCTCACAGGCTTGTTGGCTTATGTACAATGGGTATTAAACAATGAACATCCAAGATTCTGGTACAAAATAAATACTTACTAACGCTTATCACAAAACTAATTGGCAAGGAAATGTAACAAAAAAATACACCAGCTCAAAATAATGAACAGTTTAAAAAGATAAAAGATAAAAAAAGAGGTTTATTCAGTAAGTAGGCCGCACGGGCACTTTTACACGTCATAAATCTACCAGCGCTTCGCAAGAGACCACTGCTGAGAAGAAACGCCGAAAGAAACTCAACAGTCAGTCGTTTTTTTAAATATTGCTAATCTCTAATATATAAAATTTCCATGTCACAATGTTAGTTACCGTACTCCTCCGAAACGGCTTGACCGATTCTCATGAAATTTTATATGCATAGGTATTCAGTAGATCTGAGAATCGGCTACTATCTATTTTTCATAAGGTTAGGGTAAGGGTAAGGGTAAGGTTTGTTTGGCGGTGATATTATATAATAATAAACTTAACCTAGCATTATATAAAACAATGAATCTCACATAAAACCAAAAATTAATATATGCATGCGTAGTTGAGCAGGAAAATGTATGAATTGACACAAAACACAGTAACAGTAATAAAAAAAAATGAAATTATAAGACAACCTGCATAAAAGTTTCGATACATTCTCCTACAGAAACCGTGTCCCCTAGACAATATACAATGCTTACATATTTTTTATGACTACCTAAGTTATTATTACGTTATTTAGGTGTTCAGTTTAGGCCAAGCATTTTTATCTGTTAGATAGTCCTCGACCCTATATAGTAAGCTTTAGACATTAACAACTTTTTCAAGTAAGTTTTAAGTACTGGAAATGGTAACTTTAAAACAACGTCATGTAATTTATTATAGAAATGATAGGAAGGAAGGTTATACAGTCGATCTCACTATGGATGGCAAAATTTAAGATAAGAGATAAGAATAACCAAATTTTTCGCGAATAACGAATGAAATTCTCGAATGATTATTCTTATTCGAATAATTTATTTGCGAATAATTTATTCGTTGAATGAATTACCATGAATTATTTTAAAGATAAAGACATTTTTTCAGTAAAAAGGCCGCCGGGCACTTTTACACGTCAAGAAACTAAGTACCTACCATATTTATTTATTTTCATCTCTCCTGTTCGGAAAGTTTAATTTGAATGGGTAGATAGCCGGGTGGAAAATTGCGTTTCCCCTCTAGGGTGGAAAGTAATTTTTTTTTTATAGTTACGATTGGTCTTGGATTCTAAGATAATTGAGCTACGTCATATTAAAATCATTCATATATCTAAACTCGACTATACGTTAAACGACGTATTTATTACGATAATATTAAATTTTTATATTAAAATCATTTTACGACTGGTCTCTTTTTTCGCAATTACAAAAAATCAACATTTAAAATTATTCCTCTTATATTCTGCTGCCCGCCATAATGCCATGATAGCATAGCATGACAATTTTTTTTTCACGGTTCGGCATGGCCATCTTGAAAATACACATACTGCCAACATTAGAAAAAATAATCGAGTTGGTCACGACCAAGGAGCAATACAACACAACACGAAGGTTGAACGCCGAACATCCGTTCGAAACAAGAAATTTGACATTTATTACGTCACGAATATATTCCATCTCTTTCTTTAGCTAGGGTAAGAATGAGGTGGAAGTCATTTGTGAAATATGAAAGAAAGAGATGGAATATTTAAATACGTAATAAAGGTAAAACTTTTTCGTTCGGCGCGGCGTTCAACTTCCTTGCTGGCTCCTTGGTCGTGACCTCGATTAAACTTTTCTAATGTTGGCAGTATGAGTATTTTAACTTTTTTCTGAATATAGAAAAAAAAAATTGCAATAGAAAAAGCGGGAAACAAGATTAAATATATTTTCCTCACAGTCGAAATGAAAAGTAGAGTGTCTAACTCGGGTGAAATTGCCCATTTCCCCTCGAACTATTGGCGCTCTCACTTCGTTCGAGCGCCAGAAATATCTCGGGTGAAATGGGTCACTTTCCACCCTTGGTTATCAATCTACTATTTACTACCTGGGTTATCTCTTAAAATTATTTTCAATCTTTAAGGTGTTGATATATGCAATGTCTACTTATGAACGAGTCACTTTATTTCTAAATCGTGTAAGTTATTTGAATGGAATAATAGAAAAAGTTTTTTTGTTTTCGTGAATTTATTCGAATATATTATTCGTTATTCGAAAAGAAGTGTAATGATAATGATTCATTCGTTGATATATGTATATATATATTTATTCGAATAATGCCCATTTCTGGTCCATAGTGGCCTGGGAATCACATACTGGTTCCCTGAACCGAAACTTCGATCAGTCACATTACGCGACGACACGTATGTATAAATTTGTACTACGTAAATAAACCAAGGATGTATAAACCTTAGACGGATGATACATTCGTTGATAGTTAAAAATTACATTTTCTTTTTTGGACCCGAGGGAAATATGCGAACTCACCGCAATGAGGGCAGGGGTGCGGTCCGACCTGGAACCCCAGGAGGTGAAGTGACCGCTGTAAGGTTAGTAGCCGTGTAAAACCCGTGAAGAGCTACCACTATCTGACCACCATTTGTCATGATTGTGGAAGGTATAGCGGTTACTCTTAATCGGGAAGTCGCTTAAACACTCAAGAGTCAACGCGGCGGCGGATGGATGTCCTATATCGTAGTGAGCACACAGTCGAGCAGTGGAGGCAGAGTCGGAAGAAGGCACCATTTTGCCATTACGTCTCGCGAAATGCAAAAAATTATAGGCGCCTGCGCCTCGACTCTTTACAAATGCCATGCCTCGATCGTGCTGCGACTAGTGATGGGCGGCTTGTAAGTTTCAAAAATGAAACTTTCCCTTTAATTTCTGCAATATTCTGAAAGTTTCAAAAGCGAAACTTTCACCTAAAATTTCATGCAATATTCTGAAAGTTACCAAAGTGAAATCGATTAATTTTTGAAAAATACGAAAGTTTTGTAATGTAACGTAAGTAACGGAAACTTTTCATGAAATTTAAATGAAATTTACTTGTGTCAGAATCATTTCCACCTAATTTTGTAACTTTCAGAAGCTGTAATTTTCACAGTTAAGGAAAGTTTTGCAACGTTTCTGAAATCGCCCATCACTAGCTGCGACGCTACTGCCTCGCAGTGAGTAACTTGCCTAATGCTTGATTTACACTGCGTAGTGCAAGTGCGTAGTCAATACATTTGCTACTTGTTTGTCACTTGCCACCCTGGTTGAAGACTTACGTCTTGAGAAAGAGAGACGAGAGAGAGACAGAGATGCCTAACTAACGAGTGTAACCGTATTCACTGGATAAACAAATGCCAATCAGCATCTAATATAAGCTGATAGAAAATGTCCACAGTAGTCAAACCATGGGGGAAACCAATATTTGACCATGGGTATTAAAAATACTCAAGGTAATCCCCCAGAAACCACGAGATAGCAAATAAATGAATCATGTCCCAACTTTGCACAACAGAACATGACTCTTCTCTGTTTAACAATAGAGCTCGATTTGTTTTACGTATTTAAAACCACGTATTGACAAAATTCAAGAGAATAGTCTTTGTTAGCGTAATCAAGAGCTATGAAATAAAGTCACTGTAGGTGCAAATTCATACGTAAGGTGATCCGATTTAATTGCTTGAATTTAATTGTGTGTTTAACGCGTACGTGAGATTTTATAGACATGGTGTTAAAATTCATGTTAGACTTAACTCATTAAGTGCTGGACTTCCTCATTTGTATTGAAAACAGACGCATTTTGGAGTTCTTGGTACCACTGACAGTGTGTATATATGTCTGTTAATCGAGAAGAGGCGTCAGTGGTTAGAGCTCGTTCACTATGGCTGTATCCGTTGTTTGTTTGTGTCTGCTCGTCTGCCTGATTGGAGTGAACTCAGGTTAGTTTAACAATTGGGTACCTCCTTATGTGTAAACTTTACGAGACATCGTATTTTTTTTTACCCACATTTTTTTTGTCATTAATGAGCCGGTGAAAAAACGAAGAGGAAAACAAGAGAAGTACCTTCTGATTAGAAACCCCTTCGGTGATGGAACTAGTGCATAATAGAGGAGGAACAATGATGGTCACTTGATTCTTATTTTACAGAAGATATGGGTCATTTATTTGATTTGCGATAGTCGATTGAATAAATAAGAGTTTATACGGTAAATAGAAGAATTCGCTCGTTATTGACATATGCAAATTATTAAATTGATAATTCTATTGTTTAGTGTCCTTTATTGGTGCCTGTCAGTTTAAAGTATCCAACCCTGGTGCCAAAACTGGTGTCATCAAGTCAGACTTTTTTTAATTACGAATTGTAATAATAATAACAATCCTACAATTTCCTTTCAGCTCCACAATATGGAGGGTCCTTCAGCCAAGCCAACGCTCAGGCCGGTGGTTTCGGAGGAAATCCTGGCTTCGGTATCCAAGGCGATCCAGGTTTTGGAGGTCCAGGTGGCCGTGGGTTTGGAGGTCCAGGCGGTCGCAGAGGTTTTGGAGGTCCTAGGGGTCCTGGGGGTCCAGGCGGCTTCGGAGGTCCTGGATTCCAGGGACCAGGAGGCTTCGGCCAGGGAGGAGGATCTATCAGCATATCGAAGAGTATAAGCATCTCCAGAGGTGGCGGTGGAACTGCTCAGTCCAGCGCTAGTTCTAATTCTGGGTCTTTTGGAAAGAGAACGTAGACTGACAATTTTTTTTTGTGATTTTGAAACGATGGGAGTGTCTGTTGCGTGGGTTGATTTTTCAATTCGCAAATTATATAATTAATACGGTTTTATCAATTGTAGACATATTCAGAAGTATTACTTGTAGGTAATAAAAATAAATTACGATAAATAAGTATCAGAAAATCGCTACCATGTAAATTTAGATTTCGAAAACTTCACGCCACACTTACCCGTGTCCTTATGAAGTAACGGTAAGGGTATGGAATAAATGTAAGCAGGTGCCTGATTAAAATAAATGTTTTTTTTAAGTCATGGGACTATTATTTGAGAATTGCGAGCACACCCTTAAAAACAAAGAAGAGAGGAAACAAACACATTTTGTACTAATTAAAAAATTACAGTTTTTTTTAAATTAATACATTTTTACCAGTTTAATTGTTGTTAAATACCGCACAGTAGACGCGAGTAAGTTGCAGGGACCGGCAGAAAATGGCGTATCATGCGGGAAATCGTAGGGTAAAACACCTAATAACTGACCTCTAAAATACCAGTTACTGGCACCTAGTGATTGTTGAATTATCGTCTCTATTAACTTATGTTAAAGTTCATGGGGCCAATAATTGGGAGGTGGCTAACAATAGGGCAGTTCACCCTATTATTTAAAAGTGATCGTATTAAGCGGGTTCTACATCTATCCATCTATATTCGTTGCTTAAATACAAAAGCGACACAAATCAAAATGTGTTTGTGTTGCATTTGAATTCGGAATGCTATTTACTTTAAGTTTTAAATCAAACTGTATCTGTTTTTGATTTGTGGCGCTTTTGTATTTAAGCAGCGATATGTAAAAAGCAAACCTGACCCACTGACTTATATGTATATCAACGCACAGCCGGAACTACTGCACCTAGAAACTTGAAAGTTGGTACAGGGGTTCCTTTCATGATGTAAGTGAGGACTAAGAAAGGATTTTCCGAAAATCGATCCCCAACGGGAAGAAATGGGGGGAGCAGCGGGGAACTAATTCTACGTGTACAAAATCGCGGGCGTCCTCTAGTAGTTAATAATTATCTACACACCTAAAAATCTACTACACTATTATTATTCTTACAATATAGAGGCAAAATTTAACCTTATTTCTCTTATCTTACTATAGAAGAAATAAAAATAATAAAATATTAGGGGACAATGTCACACAAATGGACCTAGTCCTAAACTAAGCTCTAGGCTTATAGAACATACTTGCATACATAGATAAATACATACTTAGATATACACAGAATAAATCCAAGGCTCAGGACCGAATGCTAGCTTTCATCACACAAATATCTGCCCTTACCGGGATTTGAATCCAGGATCCCTTAGCTTCGTAGGCAGGGTCACTACCGACAAGGCTCACGTGTCGTGAAATCCTATTTGTAACTATAGAATAGAATAGAATAGAATAATTTATTTCGAGTAAATTTACACTCATATATTGTTAGTAGTTCATTAATCCTAAATGTTAGTAACAATTTACAAATTACACAAATTGTAAGGGGCATGTAGCCCACAGCAATGACGCATGAAAGGGCAGTCTACTCTGCCCCCTATCATGCTGAGGATGATATTGGGGCTGGCCCGCAAGCGGCGCACCAGGGACGAAAAACGTGATTTATATTTTAACTATACTATAGTTAAAAAATAAATCGCGTTGATCTCTTACGGTTGCTTTACATAAAGAATAAACAACACTGTCATAAAGTATAAAGTTTATTAACACTGGAAACACATGACATGTGACATAAGAAACTAAATATTTACCTGTTCAGAAAAACTTGTGTATTTTGAATGAGTCCATTAAAATTCTCTGAGTTCTGAGTTATTCAGGACTTACTATTGTAAAAGGTATTCATTAGAAATGTGTCTGCTTTTAATGCTGTTATAGGTAGTGATGGGCGATTTCTGAAACATTACAAATTATTCCTTAACTCTGAAAATTACAGCTTCTGAAAGTTACTTGATTAGATGGAAATGATTCCGACACATGTAAATTTCATTTAAATTTCATGAAGAGTTTCGGTTACTTACCTATGTTACATTACAAAACTTTAGTAAATTTCGGAAATTAAACGATTTCACTTTAGTAACTTTCAGAATATTGCATGAAATATTTAGGTGAAAGTTTCACTTTTGAAACTTTCAAAATATTGTTGAAATTTAAGTGAAACTTTCACTTTTGAAACTTACAAGCCGCCCATCACTAGTTATAGGGCTATTCAATCTTCGGTGCAGAATTCAGTAGCGCGATTTTCAGAGTACGATCAGCATAGGCAACACAAACATAGCCCACTTTGCCAGCCGCCTAAACCACTTTTCCCCCCATTCTGTCCACCAGCGGGGGGGCCACTCCCTTCGTGTCCGCCGCTGCCACTGCGAAGGTTTCTTTGTTGGTCTCTGCTTCTGCAACTGCGAAGGTTTTTGCGAAACCCTCCGAGAAGGAGTCTCTGAATCCCTCCGCGAAGGAGACTGCGGAGGCCTACGCCGTGGAAACTGCATAGGCCTCCGCAGCTGGCCGAGGAGCCTTTTTCTGTTGCAAATGATGAAAACGAGGATGGATTTGGAGCAAGCGCTAGAGCCCAAACGGGTTCCTAATATAATATATGAAATGGTTAACGCTAAGGCTTCATGTTGACAGAACCGACGTAAATAAGTGAGAGGCTGACAGGCCAAGGCGCTGCCTACGCGATTGGCTTTGTCTATTAAAAAAAACCAAACGGAGTGTTATTTTTGCTAATAAAAACCCCAAAAATTCAAAAAAAAAACATTCCGTCATCAAAAATATTTATTCAGTAAATTGGCCACATGCGGGCTCTTTTACACGTCGGAAATGTACAGTGAATCTACCAGCGCTTCGGACAAGACCATCATTGCGGAGAAGAAGGGCCGCAAGAAACTCCAGCAGAAGGTCATGAAAAGAGCCAAAACAAAAAAGTTAACACAATGTTTTACTCACTACATTAGGTTAAACCCATATCCGTCTGTCGGTCTGTCTGTATGTCTCAGTCACAGTCAATTTTTTGCAAAAGCTATAACTATAAGTAATAAAAACCGATCGGACTCGCGCACTGAGGGTCTTATTATATTCCGATTTTAATTCGATTTCGAATCGAATCAGCGCGAGCCTACTTACCAGTGATCGGAAATAGGTGAGCGGACATAATATGGAGTGGTGGTACACATGTCCTCTCGCGAAGAATAGGTATTTTAGCTCACCTATTTCCGATCACTGCTACTTACACATGACCATTTTCTTTTTCTTAAAGGTTTCTACTTTAATAGTACAACGGAAAATAGAGGCATATTAATAGGGTCCTATTGGGCTCCCTACGGGCACGGAACCCTTCAAATGCAAATTTTTGTACAAATCCTGTGCACAAAGACCAAACATTAAATTGAACTTTTTGACGTAGAGACCTCGTCGTGTTGTTCTCATGGTCATTATTTTATTTTAAATTAAGCGAAATTTAAAGATTTTAATTTGTTCGATTAGAGTTGCATTGCTGCTGAATTAAACTAGAATGGAATTCTGATACAGCTCGCGTCGCAAGTAAGCTTGGGTGGCAGTACTGGCTTAACGTGAATTGAGGTGTATTTTACGCTTTTCTTTAAAAAAAAATATTTATTAGTGTTTTGATGATAAAATATTTATCATTTTTAAATGCCCATTAAACGAGCATGTTTTTAATCTAATTGGCTAACTAGTGGTCATGTATTTTTTTTTCACCAGGATGTGCTAAAGTTTGACCAAAATAAAACTGAAGAGGCAAATTTGAAATAAAATTAAAAAAATAAAATAGACTATAACAGTTACTTTTTAATGGTTTTTACCATTTGATAACACAACTATTCAAGATTGTTTAGCAATAAAAAAGAAATTAAAAAATAATAAATTCCGAATACCACAGATCAAAAACTCAGTACGGGTGCACATTTTTCTAAAAATTAGAAATATCCAAATATCTCGAAAACAATGCGACTTTTACTAAGGCGATTTTTCCATGTTAGGGAGGTGGCTTGCTCACCTACCTCCCCTTTAAGTTTGACGTGGTACTTACGGGACACCCTGTATGTATGTTAGTCTATAAGGTATTTGTAACTATATCGTTGCTTGAAATATAAGTTTATTATTATTATTGTGATGTCAGCCGAAATACGTCCACTGGACTGGATTGGACAATGCCTTCCTCAAAATATAGAAAAATACGAAAAACCTAAGGTAATAGTTATTTGTTATACAAGTGGGGAAAGTTGTATTTTACCTACAAGTGTTCATTTGAAACACGAGCTAGCGAAAGGATTCAATGATTGACCACGAGCGAAGCGAGTGGTTCAAAAATAGAATCCTGAGCGTAGCAAGTGTTTCAAGACACGAGACGTAAAATAACTTTTCATCCGTGTATAACACAAAACTTTTCACCTCACTACAGCGAGGAAACTAAAGAAAAGGGTTTGTACTATAAGCTCAATTTATTCCGCATTTTGTACGGTTTCCCGTAATTCCACAGGTGTTAATACGTCTTCATCACTCGAATCACTCATTTTTAATAACAAAACTAACTAGAAAAAAATGCGAATACTTAACGTTGACGGCTTAATAGAATTTTTTTGACGTAAGTTTTTTTTATTATTATTTCGGATGCGTTTTGTTTGCACATCGACTTATTTAGACTGTCAGAACATTTTATCCGTTTTTAAAACAAGAATGAAGGTTAATTTTGAATGCTGATATTTATGACTTAAAATAAGGTTGTAAGACTGTATTTAGTGTTTTTTACTCGATGCAATTCATTAATTGTGATGTTAAAAATTCAGGACTTGTAACGTTTTACGTTTGGTTAGCTGTGAAATATCACTTAAGCTGCCTTCAAATGTCAAAACTCTTTCTTCACTTGTGGATAAAAAGCCATTTTCTCAATAGATATCAAACAAACAAAAAGGGCTTTCCGAGCTAGTGAGATGAAAATTAAATTACGCCTTTAGAAGTACGAGTATACCTACAAAAATATGTACTAGATTGTTGCTTTCGCAATTGTATTGTTTATAACTTTGCCGTTTTTACTATACTTTAATAACCGCTATCATAGCGCTAACAACAAAATAACAATAGGGGTAGGCAATGTAAACTTAATGACGATCTGAACTAGGCCAAAAGTGCTCAAGTAAATAGTTCCAATTTTAAAGCGATGTTATGAGTTTTAATTGCTAGTAGCAACAGCATGAAGACGTATGCTAGGAACGGTGAGAATGAGACGAATAAATAACACGTCTGTCGTCTAATCAAAATAAAGGCACCATTTTATAAAAATCCCCGATTCCTACTGCCATGCACATGACATCATTCAGCTCTATTAGAATTTTTGCAAAATATATATGCACTAAAAGTATGACCACCGTGTGAATTTCTACCATATTTGTGGTAAAGTAATATTGACATTTTTGATTTGCTTCCATATGAATACCTAACCTGTTGGTACCCGCCGCACTATTCTTAGAAACTGTTTATCACTAGCTTCTTCTAGTATAAATAAGGAGGCAGATGCTTTTCCATCTCAGAACTATTCGGTAGTCGAACATGGCGATATCAACTGTTGTATTCTTGGCCCTCTCCGCATTGGCGGTGCAAGCTGCTGTGCTTCATACCGAAGGTAAACAGCATTTTATCTTAAAATAATATTAATTTCCCAGAATACTCTTTCCAGAAATTACTAATCACTATACTACACTGACATTTGAAACTTTTAAATCCGATCATTTTCCAATGACAACTATAGACGATATTTAACTGAATGAATATACATACTATAGTGCCATAATTTTGTATTATTATTCCAGATACGCTACTCAAAAGGGTAGCGCGTTCTGCAGGGTGCGACGAGTGCAGCGGTTATGGTCACC
The DNA here is from genome assembly GCA_927399475.2 of Acleris emargana. Classification (NCBI taxonomy): domain Eukaryota; kingdom Metazoa; phylum Arthropoda; class Insecta; order Lepidoptera; family Tortricidae; genus Acleris; species Acleris emargana. The sequence goes on along the minus strand of OV656848.1, from coordinate 17,971,065 downwards.
CCCCACCACCACCACCTTTTGGCCCTCCCCCTCCACCCTTTGGCCCTCCCCCACCGCCGCCCCCACCAGTGTTCCGCACTCAGAACTGGAGCGGGTTCACCAAAGGCGCGAACGGTGCGGGACAGGGAGTGTTCAGTGGCGCAGCTGCCGCTGCCGATCTCGGTTCTCAAGCCGGTAGTCAGGCTTTCTCCATCGCTTCGGCTGAGGGTAATGCCGGAGCTAACGCCGGGGCAGCAGGAAGAGGTGATGTCGGATCAGGCTCGGCTGGTGGATATAACACAGCCAGTTCTTCTGGGAGCGCTGGTGGACACGCTGGAGGGTCTGGTTCAGCTGGATATGGTAGTGGATCTGGGTCAGCGGGTTATGGAAGCAGTTCTGGTTCATCCGCTGGATCAGGCGGGAAATCTAACGGTTTCAGTGGCGGCTCAAACTTTAAATCTAGCCAATTCAAGGAATCTCATTACTCGTACCAGAGTGGAGGAGGCAAACATTTTGAAGGTCATGGAGGCGGATCCAAATTCCAAGCTCAAGGCGGCCAAGGTGGTCAAGGATCAGGTTTCCAATCAAACGGCCAAAGTGGATCTTTCGCCGGATCAAGTGGGTCTTCCAACCAAGTGGAAGACCTTTCGGGAAATCAACAGCAACAGCAAGCTAATGGCGGCTCATTCCAAGGAACAGGCCAAGGTGGTTCTGAAAGCCAATCACAGAGCAATGCCTTCTCTGGTCAAGGACAAGGGTTTTCAGGCAACAGCCAGCAACAGCAGGCTTTCACCCAACAAAATCACGGGAATGGGTTCAACTCGAACGCTCGAAGTGGTTCTTCTTCTGCCCATGATAGTTACGGTCAAGACGCCCAAGGTACTGAATTTTCCGGAAACCAACAACAAGCTCAGTCTGGAGGTGCGTTGCAGGAGGGATCCGGTTCTCAAAGCTCAGGTCAAGTTGGTGCTTCACTAGGTGCTTCTGGATCTGGTGGTTTTAGTGATGGTCAGTCTGCTTTGAATGGAGCTCTTGGTCTTGCGTCCCAGGGTCTTCAGACCGCCAGCCAGCAGGCTGGGTGCAGCACGTGTGGCAAGAGCAGCTATGCTCTCAGCAACGCGAAGAGTCACAGTGGAAACGCGATAGCGCTCTCCATTGGTGGTTAAAACTTAGTACCTGATTGTTTTGTATAATGTTTTTTGTCAAGTATAATTATTTATTAAAGTTCTTGGAATCAAATAAACGGATTGTCGTTAATATATTTTTATTTCCTTACTTACTCATATCATAACTCATAACATAACATAATACTGTAATAGAGTAAATTTATCTAAAAGTAACTCTGTCTGTCTGTTTGTCTTTTATGGTTTAATGGATAAACCGCTGAACGGATTCCGATGAAAATTGGTATGGAGATAGCTTGAGTCCTAGGAAAGGATATAGATACACGTAGTACCTTACCTACCCGAGTGAATAACGATAACCGGCTTATACGCGGGCGGATTCGCGGGCAATAGCTAGTCAGTTAAGTGTTTACTTGATTCGATAGATATATCTCATAGATTAGTAGGGTAAAGTCACCAGTGGTCAGCCAGAGACCTGTAGTCAGCCGCTGCCTATACTGTGTATGAGTGGGAAGAGTATGAAAGATATATTTCTCACTCTTCGCACTCATTATGAGGTCGACTACTGGTCTCTGGCTGACCACTGGTGACTTTACCCTATTATCCTAGTCTAATAGACACAAGTACATTTTTTTTACTTTTATGAAAGAGAGTGGCGCTAGTGCAGGACAGTCGTATATCGCTGGTCTCTAAGGCGAAAATATCGAAAATTGTGGTAAAAGTTTGATATCGTACAGCCTAATGTATCTCCTAGGCCAACAATATAATTATGCGTTATAGGTGACAGCTAAAATAACAACCATAATAAATCGTGACGGGCCTCAATTTTATCGCTTTTGACCTGTTATCGTACTGTCAACGTTATATACTTCTTATTTACTTGACAGTAATGAAGGCCGGGTTAAAGACAATACCATAACACGTCAAAAGCAATATTTTTTAACGTCGTAATAGAGGACCGGTTTAAGAAAAGCACAAGACCGGTCTGAGTGGAGAGCCTTGGGGGAGGCCTATGTCCAGCAGTGGACGTCTTTCGGCTGAGATGATGATGATTAAGAATAGATAACTTCTACCTATATACCTATCTGTATTGCAGTGCCCTTACAGGGTTTATGTTGGACTATTCTAATAATTGTAACACCATTAACACCATGAATAAAATTAACACATAAATGCAATAAATGATATGACTATGACTATTTATGACTACCACGGGTACCAGACAGTGCTAAACAAAATTATAAAGATAAATAGGTACATGGCGACTCCCAAGTCCGAAATTGTGCTTTCTAACGCAGCATCTCAAGGCGAACTCTAAAAACCAATAATTAAACGTAACATGAACACCGAATTTAAATCCGTTCCGTCGTTTGAAAGATCTAAGGCATACAGAGGGACCGACGGCGGGAAGTGACTAGGGAATGCAAATATCTGGTTATAACTGGATGCAATGTACCTATGTATTATGTATGTAAGGGTTAAATCTTGCAAGTTAAATTTGACCCACTTCCCGGTGTCCGATGAAGCTGAAAATTTACATACACCTTTAGTTTTGATGACAATATAATAATATAGTACCATCGAGCTGGTCTGATGATGGAGACGCAGAGTGGCCATAGGAACTCCTAAATTGCACATAATAAACCCGTCGTGTTAGGGCTCGTTAGAATTGTCTTGACGAGTAGATGACGGCTGTGCAAAAAAGTACAGTCGGCAACAAAAACTTGTCCCAAAAATGTAAATTTTGACGGAAACTTATTTTATAGATAGGCATTTAGTCTTTTTGGGGGTGATTTTAATATCCCTTGACGAGCTCTGCCTAGAGCTTCAAAACTATATTAAAAATACATTTCGTTAGTGTTCAAATATTTTTTCATAATTTTATGCAACGCTACAACGAAATCGACATCACCATAATAACGTTTTAGATTGCGCGCTGTTGCCAGTTTGTATTTTTAATACCCCAATTAAGGAATCGGGCCGCGCTGGCGATTCTTAAGATTTACGATGCATATTAGATGGGCGACGATGACAGCCACCGCAGTTGTACCAACCTGCGAAATTAAATGCAGAAAAAACTATTATATCGCTGTAGAAAATATCATTTTCATATATCGATATAAAGCTTCTATCGTGGTGATGAACACCGCTATGTATTCGAATTTTATAATACCTACTATATTAATAACGTTATAGCACAATAATATAACGCTTTAATTATAACGTTATCGTAAAATAATCTTGTTACACCGGAATCCAACATTGCGAACAGTGCTGCTTGGAGTTAGTTGGTGGTGGTGGTGGCTAATCATAATCATAATCATAGGGTAAAAGTGGGATAGTTGCCCCATGAGGATAGATGTCCAGAATTTTAAACCAAGAGCTACAAACATTACATCCCCCGACAAACCTGTCGAGTTAGGGCTCGATAGAATCATCTTGACGAGTAGATGACGACTGTGTAAAAAACGTACAGTCGTCAAAAAAGCTTGACCTAAAAATGATTTTTTTGACAGAAACTTATTCCCACCCTGTATAGGTACAGGGTGTAAGGGACGGCTCACCGAAAACTGAAACCATAGCTTCAGACTATTGTACTGAACTGAAATCCAGTGGAAATTTTCTCGTTGGTTTCAGTTTTCGGTGAGCCGTCCCTTACACCCTGTATAGGTATATATACAGAGTGTAAGTTACGGCTCACCGAAAACTGAAACCATAACTTCAGACCATTGTACTGAACTGAAATCCAGTGGAAATTTACCCGGGAAAGCGAAAAATTTTTCGTTTTTTACGTGAAAATGCCGTTTTCACAGTTTTTTTTACATAATGAGCTTCAGTATGTCATAACATAATATGTTGTCCTAGATCGGTTTATATGCAAAAACATGGAAAAAAAAACGAAAAAAATTTCGTTTTCCCGGGAAAATTTCCACTGGATTTCAGTTCAGTACAATGGTCTGTAGCTATGGTTTCAGTTTTCAGTGAGCCGTCCCCTTACACCCTGTATAATATAGATGAACTACTGTGAACGAAAAGTCGACATTGTGAGGGTAACACATTAATATTATCAATATCAATGGAAAAGTACCTACGAATGGAAAACACTATCCGGGGCCGAAAACCCACAAAGTTAACAAGGACACCAAATATTGCGACGATTGCCTCATCGCGACCACAAACACATAAATAAAGCTAAACTTGTGATTCACCTGAAAAATTATACTACGACGACAAACCGTACCGTTACCATGAGTTACAATTACCGTACCCGCTAGCGTGTCGAATGGGTGCGTCCCACGAGATATAACTACATAATAACTATTTTCATGTTACTAACGTTTACGAGATATAATGAACGTTAGCTATAATAACAAAATCAATATTTTTATAAGGAATAACGGTCAAGTCATATAATATTCATTTTATATAATATTTTTTAATATAACACTCACAATGACTAATTTCAGTTCGTATAACATACATGACATATAGCGATCATAATACATATTATCTTTTAGTATAAGTGTTACAAGATATAATATCGTATGATATAAATTGCTGTGACAATTCATATACTTATGGCAGTTTAAACATGACATAAAATAAATAGACAAGGTACTAAAGTGTACACATATTTATGAACTCGAGTCTACCAGAACGGTCTTGATTGTAATTTGTTTTAAATAACCAGAAAATGCCACGAGCATGACGAATCAGGTCAGAACCGACTCGGTTAGGTTAGGTTAGAAGGCCTAGGCGGGAGCAAAGCTCCCGCCTAGGCCTTCGAGGTTATTTTTTTTTCTGCCCAGAAAATTCAGACTGCTGCCATTCCTTCATAAGTCATTGCTACTAAAGTCGTTCTAGGCGTTTTTATATTATACGTGTAGGTATTATGTTTTTTGATGTTAGATAATTTGATTAATATATCTTTTAAATCTTAGGTGTTATGAACGTTATACGTTTTAATAGTTATATAAATTGATATTATATATTAATAACGTTATACTTTATGAAAATATATATTTTGAAATTATATCTTCCGTTCATTAATCCAGTGAACGTTATACTAAACGTGTTTATACAAAGTGAGCGTATATATTATGAGTGTTATATTATCAGTTCTTATATCTCGTATTACTTACCCGTGTCGAATGCTCTGTCCCTTGCACGCTATAAGAATACTGCGAGGGACAGAGCATTCGACTCGCTAGCGAGTACGGTAATTGGGATAGACCAAAAAATAAGTTACAGTTTTTACATTCTAATTCGAAAGAATATGTAATTTTAAGAGACCTATTTCATATTTTTTTATTTGACCGAATAGTTTTATTTAATATATTTATTTATTTAGCAGAAATTTTATGGACGTCACGATTATTTTGGATTGACATTTTCTAATAAATTACAACAATTAAATGATATTTGATGATAAAAAGTTATTAAGTAACGTACTATTTCAAGCGGTTGTCGCCTAGCTCGTAAGATACACCTAAGAGGAAAACGAAAGTCAAACATAGGTTAAATATATACTTTTGTCGAACAATCCGAAATAGATTAATATTTCAAACACTTAATAATGCAGAACGGCTTTAAAACCCTGTTTCTCGAAATGGTTTTCAAATTAGAATTAGAGTAAGTGGAAAGAAGTGGTCTCTGCCTACCTCTCTGGGAAACAGGCGTGATTTAATGTATGTATGTATGTAAAAATATGAAAAATCCCATTTGTAGCTCGTGGTAAGGGTGCTGAGGTTTAGCGCGAGCGTTTGTTATTAGCACCTTCTAGATACAAGGTAGACGAGCAAGTCAGTGGACAGTTACGCTTCTCGTTAACACACTCGCGGTCAAATAATACGGATCAGAGTGCGTTTTTCATACTAAAGAGGCCATTTCGAAGCCTTGGTTCCTCGCGAGGGGATGCTTTTAGTGAAATCTGATGATGGATACCCCGAGCATTAATACAGGACTTCCAGAGTACCTAAGATACCTAACTGATTGAGACTGCGGTTAACGCCGGAATCGTGCATGTTCAGAAAAACATCTTTAATGGCAATAAAATGTAAGGAAATACAAATACTCACCCAAACTCTCTCGCTGTGGTGTTAACTGATTGTGCGATCAGTAAGGTATCTTAAGCACTTTTGACCTCCTCTATTGAACCTCGGAGTATCCACTGTTAAACCTCACTCAAAACAACCCCTGGCCAGGAACCAAGGCTTCGAAATAGCCTCGTTTGTATGAAAAACGCACTCTGACCCGTATTATTTGACCGAGAGTGTAAAACTCGGCTCGGACCATCTCACACAAATTGACCTAGTACAAAAGTAAGCTCTAGACTTAATTGTACTATAGGTACTCAAAGATACACATAACCATAAACCATTACAAGATTTTAGCCTAAGATATGTACTCGTGTACGTCGTTACCAATAATTCCTGTTTCTCACGCAATATCAAGTAAAAAACATGAGAAAGTAGTAAAAAACACACCTGTATAATTGAACTCATAAAAATAAAATCAAAAATGTTTACCTTTTGGTGATCAGTGGCCGATACTTCACGGTGATACTTTAAAAATACAGGTATTTGCCTATACTGATGACTAGATAGTTGATACGGCCCAAGTCATCACAAGTAATGCCGTTTTACTAGCTTAAACAATGTTTTGTAAATTAAAGTGTCATTTTTATTTGACAACACAGTTAGCCTTGTAGATAGTGCCCCTTAATAAGGCACTGAGCCTAAAGTTTATTTAGGACTCGGTGATTTTATTTTATATTGAACACTGTTTTTTATTTATTTAAAACAACAACATATTTAAATAAATGTCACAAAGTGGTAAGTCCTTAATTTTTCGAGAAAAAACACGGCTTAAATTAATGTCCGGCAACTGGCGACTTTACCCGACGAGGAACTGCGGGGTATTTTCTAGCAATGTTTGCTGTATTCATATCGGGGTATAAATATGTTACATTGCAGAATAAGTCTCAAATTGGACCGGCAGCATGTGGCGAGCAAGCATCGTGCTCCTCGTCCTAGTGATAGCGGAGTATAGTACAGCTGATGTCCAATGTAAGTATCATTCGGCCGCACTCAGAGTCAGTTAATAACCACAAAGTCATTTCTTAGGTACCGCCGCACTCAGAGACGTCAATTAAATTCTTCTTCTTCTCTTTAATGGCAGCCACAAGGATTGTGCCAATGTCAGTTGCGTCAATTAAATTCAATGCTTGTTTAGTGTCGTGTGTCTTTTTCTATTGCTTAAGCATTGAAAGTGACAGCGGACTTGACAGAACCACATGTGCTTCTGCTTAGTCCATTAGAGAAAATACTCTTTTACCGAACAATTGTCTTTACGTGTGATATCCATGGACTTATTTCTCTACATACATACATACATACCTTCAAGCCTGTAATCCCAGAGTGGGCTAGGCAGAGCTACAGAATTACAACTTAAAAAGTTGTTGATAATTCAGTAACCAATCAATTCTCTAATAGGCGAAATACCCTTTAACAGGAGCGAAAGCCATTAATTAAAATTAGAATTAGAAAGTGACAGCAGCAACTTGAATCAAGAATTTTATTTGACGTCTCTGAATGCAGCGGTTTGTGTAATTTTTTTATACAGGAGTTCGAAAATGGAACGTTTTGAACTCTAAAATGGCTCTGAGTATGGTGGTTTATCAGTATCACTAGCTTATAAGTAGATAGAAGAAGCCAAAGGGTCCATCAAGTCAAGCCAGTCACCTTGTCAGCTCCCAGTGCATATAATTCTTGACTCGAGTCAATAAGAATCGCCGCAGCGATTAGTCTTTGTCTCAGTCAAGTTATCTATTCAAGTTAGGACTTTTCATAAGTTAACGACTGTATAGCTAGAAGTCTGGTTTATAATGTATGGAAATTACTAGGGAAAAATGTACAGTTTAAATCGATCCTATGGTTCAATAATGTTTTATTAAATATAATTTGGCAAAGCGTTATATTTTACAAAATTATTATAAGGTCCCTTTGTTTGTGAGCCGGGGAATTCGCTCATGAGCCTTTCATGTCGAACCAAGTCCTTAACGGCCATGAAGTGTGGACCTCACGAGAACTTGGGTTTAACCTAGCAAGTTGACGTAACGAGTTACTTTTACAACAGGCAGAGCAAGTATAGAGGAAAATATGTAACTGCTACAGGGTTGTCACTTTCACTGCCAGGAACTCCCCAGGCTTCAACAGCTCATTGGCATTCTACATGATTACACATACTTATATGTACATTGTTTAGCGTATTGTTCATTTTCCAGATGGAAAAGCCGTACAACCCGTCAAACGGCTGAAACGATCGCCACACTACTATGATGACGATTGTCCACCGCACTATCATCGACATCAACCCCCGTTCTGGCCCCCACCCCCTCCGCCTGGCCCCCCACCGTACTGGCCTCCCCCGCCCCCTCCTCCTCCCCCACCGCCGCCGCCATACTGGCCTCCTCCACCCCCGCCTCCGCCTCCGTCTCCACCACAGCAGGAACCATTCAACCAAGAAAAGGCAGCGTACACTGATTCTAAACCAGTTGACAGCAATTGTTGCGGCAACTCTGGCAGCAACGCAGTTAGTAATGCTCAGAGTGACACCGGAGAAGCCATTGCTGTGGCTATCGCAAGAGCGAAGGCCAACTAAACTAGAAATTAGTGGCCTTCTTGTTTTTTGTTGTTGGTTATTTGTACCTGATTACTGATTCCGTGTGAAATTAAATATGTATTGATAAGATTGTTATTAAAATATAAAATATGCTTTTGATAAATAAATATACATGAATAAACAATATTTGTTTCTATTAATAACATTTACATATAATTTTTCCGTTTTTAGGATCAAAAATGTATGCTCTAGTTTGCTGTTGTGTATCTTAATATATGTATTTATACGTCAGATACCCGTGTGGTTGCCGGGTTAGAATAGTACCACTCCATGTCTTCCCGTGCGTGGATGTCGTAAGAGGCGACTAAGGGAATAAAGGCTTGCAGTACTGTTAGGCGATGGGCTTGCCATCTGTCACTAACACACTGGGAAACATCTTAGCCTACTTCTGCAAAATGTGGTTACAGAATTATCAAGAAGTTTTAAGACTTGTTGGTAATTCTTTAGCTCTGCCTACCCCACTCTGGGAATGAAGGCGTGAGTTTATGTATGTATGTATGTATGTAATTAAAAACTTCCTCAAGTTCCTCGGTCGGCCTTTACCTTAATTGATGTAAAATGTTATAGATTTTTTTTATAACTAAAAAAGGCCAACGAGCACACAGGCCAGCTCATGGTAAGTGGAAACTGTGACCCATAGACATTCGCATTCACAAGACCGCAATCCTAAGACTGCAAATGTGCTGCCTACCCTGAGGACTAAGATGGAATGCCTCTATGCTAGTCATTTCACCGGCTGTCTAATCCCCAAACCGGAACACAACAATGCGACACATAAATTTTTTTTTGGTCTTATGTTAAAGCCAAGCGAGGTGGGTCAAGTTCTTATCCGCCAACTTTAACGAATGGAACCAAAACTACATCAGATAACGTTGAAATCTGTGAAATGTTCGCCAATTATTTCTCCTCGGTATACAGTCTTGACGTTCATCGAAGTGATGAATACAAGTCTGAATACATTAAATCGCTTGAAACAAATAGTCAGTTATTAAGTACACCGAATATAGACCGGGAAACCGTATACAAGAAATTAAAAGGTTTAAATATTGCCAAGGGAGCCGGGCCTGACGGGATCCCACCAATTTTTATTGTGAATTGTGCGTCAGTTCTTGTTTATCCCCTTTGGACTATATATAATTATTCCCTATCTACTGGTATCTTTCCATCGCAATGGAAAAATGCAAAGGTTGTACCTGTTCACAAATCAGATCGTGATGATGTAATATCTAATTACAGACCTATATCTATTCTGTCCTCCTTCGCTAAAATCTTTGAATCGTTAATTTGTCCATTTATTCAAAGTCACTTAAGACTATACTTGAGTAATCAACAACACGGGTTTGTTTCCTCTAGGTCAACGTGCACAAACTTGGTCACTTTTACAGAATTTTTATCTGTTATAATCGATAAAGGCGGTCAAGCGGATGTGATACACACAGATTTTAGTAAGGCCTTTGACAAAGTCTCTCACAAAATTACTATGGGTAAGTTAAACGCGTACGGGGTGTCTGGTACGTTACATACTTGGCTTAAGTCTTATTTATCTGACAGAGTTTTTTACGTAGTAGTCAATGGTTATCAATCTAACCTTAACACTATAACTTCGGGCGTCCCGCAGGGCTCCCACTTGGGTCCAGTCCTTTTTAACCTCTTCATTAACGATATACCGAGTTGTTTTCGAAATTCAGACGTGTTTATGTATGCTGATGACCTTAAATTTGCACGACCTATTACATCCATAGAAGATGTGGCATTTTTGCAACGTGATCTAAACGAGCTGGTTAATTGGTGTAAACATAATCAAATGCACTTAAATCCCAAAAAATGTTTCCACATCAAATTCACAAGAAAACAAAAGTTGATACAATCTGAATATTTTATTAATAATATGAAAATACAGGAAGTCGATAGTATTCGCGACCTAGGAGTCTTATTTGATAGTAAATTAACGTTTGTACCTCATACGGATCACATTGCTAAAAAGGCTTCGAAAATTATGGGTTTTGTTATCAGAACAACCAAAACATTGCACCGCTATCAAACCAAAATACTCTTATATCAGAGCCTGGTCCGTAGTATCTTGGAGTACTGCAGTGTAGTCTGGAGACCCCATTATGCCACACACTCACTGAGATTGGAACGCGTTCAAACAAGGTTTCTTTGGCATTTAGCATTCAGTGAGGGTTCACTGGGCAAGAAGTCAGTTTTATACAAACTAAGACTGCAGCACTTCAAGATGGAATCCCTGGCTAAGCGAAGAATGACACTCGATGCAATGTTTCTACTCAAAATTGTCAGAAATAAAATTGACTGTCCTCAACTACTGGGTATGATACGCTTTCGCGCTCCACCAAGAATTCCTCGCAAACCGATCACACCACTCAGTCCCCCCTTTAGGAAAACAGTCTTAGGCGGCAATTCTCCTATTCCGCGCTTATGTAAAACTGTAAACAGCTGTAGTGATGCTGTTATATATTTCGACTCTGTTAGACAATTTAAAAAGTCCATGTCTGATTGTACTTAAAATATTAGTGGCCATCCTTATAGTTAATCTCGAGCACCGCACGTTATTTACCTCTATGTAGGTACATTATTGTAGTTTCGTAAGTATTTGTTTCTAAATTCTAAATTGTTATGTTTAAAAATGTATAATTTATTGTTCTTTACTTAATTAAGAACTGCATGCGGTGTTTACCTTTAAGTGGGTGTTACACTAGGTTAACTTTGTATTGGTGTAAACATTCGTTGGTAAACCTTAAAAAAATGAAAAAAAAATAAAAAAATATATATATATTTTTAAATAATTACTCTATCCTTTAAGTACACATTAAAGAAAGGTCTTCGTTGCAGTTAAATGAACACGCGTCTTAAATAATTTGCCGTTAGCAAAAACAAAAGCATTGAAAGCCTGGCTACCTCATTTAGATGTCAGATAGTAATAGCATCGCTCGATGAAGCATCACTTTCATCGACGGCTAGCTCGATGGTTATTAAAAAGTCCAATGATAATTTATGATGGCAATACGAGTTCAAGTTTTTTAATTAACTGTCTAGACTAGACTATTTGGTGTGCACGAGATTCCTAAATGTAATATATATATACATATGATTGAACCCGGACACAATAATAAAAAATCTACTCAGTAACATAATGTCTTTGACATGTATCGTAACTGTCAAAAAACCTATTCATTTTCAAAATTTCAGATTGAAGAAAGTCTAACTATTTAAAAAAAACACTTCTTGCTTCCATCACAGAATGCAGATTTTTCATTAATTCTCCATAATTACTCTGACAATATTTTTTAACGATATACAGGGTGTAAAGGGACGGCTCACCGAAAACTGAAACCATAGCTTCAGACCATTGTACTGAACTGAAATCCAGTGGAAATTTTCCCGGGAAAACGAAATTTTTCTCGTTGGTTTCAGACCATTGTACTGAACTGAAATCCAGTGGAAATTTTCCCGGGAACACGAAAATTTTCTCGTTTTTTACGTGAAAATGCCGTTTTCACCGTTTTTTTTTACATAATAAGCTTCAGTATGTCATAATATGTTGTCCTAGATCGGTTTATATGCAAAAACATAAAAAAAAAAAAAAAAAAAACGTTTTCCCGGGAAAATTTCCACTGAATTTCAGTTCAGTACAATGGTCTGAAGCTATGGTTTCAGTTTTCGGTGAGCCGTCCCTTACACCCTGTATAAAATGGGTACCTACCTATTCTATTGACACAATAATCATTGACATCAGTACACACGTTGAGAATGTATCGGTGAAAGATTCGCTAAATTGCAGTTTAAACCGCTTCTATTGATCCGTACAGTAATGGGGTACTTAATTATTATTTTATCGAAGCACCTTTCAACGTACGTGTAATTGCACAGAATTTTCATTTTATCTCATTATGTCTCGGCGCATGAGTTAATTATTTTTTTTGTATTCACAAGTCTAACATAACCTAACCTACGTATAGTTAATTAATATCCAGCGGGCCTAGTATAGTTGCGTTTATCGCGTGACAAAACGTGGATAAAGCATTCGTCACTCTCGTACTTAGGTATATGTATACGTGTCAAAAAGTGACGGATGTTTATCCACATTTTGGCACGGGATAAACGCAGCCATATGGGTTCGATTAAATGATGGGATACCGTGACAAGCAGTTTGCGTTATACAATTAATAACCAAATAAATGTTTCTTTCGTTCTTTCTTTCCATTACAAATGCCGTTTTATAATACCATGGCAATAAAATTTTATGGTCACGAACTCTCTAATTTTCTGCGAGCAATATACTTAAATTTAGAAATCTACTTAGCTGAACATGAAATGGACCGATAATTTCAATGTCGAAAATCATGTTTACGATCTGATACGCCTATTCTGTCGTTCGAAAGTAAAAGGTAGTATAAAAGTTGATGTCACCGGCGAATACTGCCTTTTTGCTTTGGGCCGCAGAATTGAGGTCCGCTCATATACGTACGGGTTCAAGTTCGGACGGTCCAAGGCTATAGTTATATCTTTAGCAGCTTGTCGGCCAATGCGAGCGATAATATATTTTCTATATTAAGACCTACTGCGCAGAATCCGGTCACCGTTTTTTACTTTGGACCTCAGATATTTTCTGAATAAGTACCTCACCTATGCATGTACAAAGCAATAACCACATGTACCTAAAAACCAACCTGTACATACGTATATATAATGTCAATCCATACGTATATGTAATTTTTGACGTGGCCAAAGAACAAATTAGTAGAGTAGGGAGGAAGCGAGGTAACTTATGACGATATTCTCAAAAAACTAACTATCGACTTTAAAATTATAACTAATGTAATAATGTACGCAAACAGGTTTAGTTTTAAGTTTTGTTAAGTACTCCACACACAACTACACTTATGAGAACTATCCAATAAAAAAAACATAAGCTCTATTTATTAAAACTCGTGTGGCTTGGTTTCTAATGAATAGTAATTTTGGACCATAGCTAACTTGCCATGGAAAAAAGAAAAATATGCAGATCAAGAAACAGATGGCAGGATACACTGGACTAGTTCTTTAGAGATGGTCTCATTAGTTGCTGAACAATGGAATGTACTGAGACTTGCTGAGACACAACAAAAAGATAAGTAAAGATTACATACTATATTCAACATACTCGTTTTTAATCTTTCACGTAATGATTGAGACCACTGAAGTAAGTAGTACTCATAAAGAAAATATAAAGTACCTATTAGAAAACTTTTCATCTACATATCGTACTACCAGATCAAAAGTGTAGTAACTCAAAATACAACTGTATTTTAAAATCAACTTTAATATAACGTCTATGAGCTTGAAACAAAACTAACAATTATTTTGAGTTGATACTGTCTTTATCTAGCAGTGCGATATTATAGCTTCCACTGAGCAACCAGCAGGGTCAGACAACGCCCACGCGTCGCCTTGCTAACTCTTTTATAGTAAAATTCGCAATTTATGCAAATAAATAAAACTTTAATAGTAAATAGGAAACCAGCTGCTTCCTCTTCCGGCAGTTTTGTGATGATACTGCCCGATACTATTGTTGTTATGGGAATGAAAAGACCTTGGAAATTAGCGCTCACCGATGAGATGAAGAACAAAAGACGTGGAGAAAGGTGTACCATTTAAGTTTGAAATATATTTGAGGTTTTAGATAGATGCTTCAATTATTGAACCGGCGGATTTTTGTTTTTCGCAGTCAATAAAATACTCTCAGAAGTGACATCAGAACATGCCTGTTTGCCTTTGATCGTAGAACTCATCTCAAGTGCCATGCCAATTTAATATACTTACACTCAGGGACAAAACAAACCGGTCAGATTGCTTTTTTCATACTACAGAGGCTATTTCAAAGCCTTGGTTCCTCGCCAGGGGATGCTTTTAGTGAAATCTGATGATGGATACACCGAGCATCGATACAGGACTTCTACAGTGTGTCTCTGACCTTGGGGCTTTAAATTCAACGATCGATTCTACTCGCTAAACTGAACTACTTTTGTTCTGCAACATGAAAAAATACTTAAATTTAGATAACTAATTGATGTTAAAGTCTAATTGTAAAATCAGTGTATTACATACTGGCCATGTAATCACTATCTCATGGTACGGGGGCGAAATTACCTTGGTACAAGGGCTAAAGGAAAATGGAGAATTGGATCGCGTACATTGAAAATTAGATTTAACTTGTATGATAAAAAATAAATTTAAAATGAACATATTTTTAACAACTTACAGAACAAAAGAAGTTTAGTTTCAGGAGTAGAAATGATCTATGCAATTAAAGCCCCAAGGTCAGAGGCACCCTGTAGAGTGTCTAGGATACCCGACAGATATAATCTGCGGTTAACGCCGGAATTGATCATGTTCAGAAATACAATTTAAGGAAATCCAAATGCTGACCCAAACTCTCTCGCTGTGGTGTTAACTGATTGTGCGATAAGTTAGATATCTTAAGAAAGTTTGACCTCCTCTATTGAACCTCGGAGTATCCACCATTAAACCTCACTCAAAACAACGCCTGGCAAGGAACCAAGGCTTCGAAGTAGCCTTGTTTGTATGAAAAACGCACTCTGACCCGCTTTTTTTTCTCCCTGAGTATATCTAATCATCAATAGTTGTTCATTTAAAAAATATTAACATTTTGTACCTACTCGCTATTTTTCATAGAGATATACAATTTTAGTAGCATAGGCCATTCTAGGCCTTTTATATCCCATTGTCTTACAGGCCACCATGAACCTTAAAGCAGATCGTTACTGAATCGCATTGTTTCCGAATTCGCAAAATTAATAATCCACTTCCGATTCCGTGGGAAACATCAAAGTGAGTCAAACGACCGAAGCGTGGGGGTGGCCTCGCCGCGACCTATAAAAACTATATGGTCCCGCAAAAAACCAGCACAAGACAAGAGCACCCGAGCAAAAACATGGCATTTGTTACGAGAGTGTTTTTATCCATGGCCCTCATTGGGGCCACCCTATCTCAAGGTTACAACTCCATTATTACGTCACAAACTTACTTAACACATTCATTAAAACCAATATTAACTTTATTAACACTCATAAAAACCAAATTATCATTGTGTTTCAATTCTTGGCGAATTAACTCGCTCTAACTTTGTCTAACTCGCCTATAACAAACGTGATCTCCAATATCGACCTGTCATGATTCTGCGATAAATTGCGCTCGGTGATAAACATCAGCACCGTTATTTTATTGTCCATAATGGAACCCTTTCTGTAACACTTTTTAAATTGCAGACGGAACTGGGGCGTCCGAGTTAGTGAGACAGCCACGCGGCATCAGAAAGAGGTTGTGTAGGAAGTACGGGATATGCGGGAACCAGGGTTTTGGGGGACAACAAGGGTATCAGCAAGGCTACCAAGGATATCCACCAGCTATCAACATTGGAATTAGCCAGTCTCAGTCTTCTGCCAGCGCAGGAGGTGGAGGCTACAGCAATGGATACTATCCTAACAACTACCAGTACAATGGTAATCCCAATCAAGGTTATGGAGGCCATGAAGGCCATCAAGGAGGCTACGGAGGTTTCCCTAACCAAGGAAGACCCGGTTACTTTGGTAATGGACAGGGTGGCTATAACAACCAGTTTAACGGGAACTACTATGGACCAGGCGCTGGTAATGGAGGTGGTTATGGATTCCAAGGTCCCTTCCAGGGCGGGTACTACGATGAACCTCAAAATGGAAACGATCATGGTCATGAAAGCAATGATGATCCTAACGTTGAAAACCAACATGGGGATGATCACGAGAATTATGATGGCAATAACAATGGTAATTATGGATCTCAAGGGCCTAATGGGAATGAAGATTATGCAGTGTCCGGTTCCTTCGCTTACGCTGGACGAAAAAACAATTAGGTTTTTTTAACATTGATTATGTACAGTACCTACCCCAACGAAAATGTTAAGTACTTTAGTGCGTTGTCACAGTAAACTTCAAACAGAACATCAAATGGCACGCGTGACAATGACAATGATATTCACAATGATAAGGTTCTAAGTATGCTTAACATTTTTATTGGGTGACTGTACATTAAGAGCTTTAATATTTATGTTATTTAGATAAAGTACGTAGTTTCAAGCTCTCTGTGATAATATTAAGTGTTTTTTAGATATTAAGGAATTTGCTTTAATAAACTAAATATCTTCTTCGAAATAAGTTTCGTTTAATTCTATGAAAATCCTTTATTATTAAGTTTTTACAAGTTTATATTTAACTTGCAATGTATGTATGTATGTGAGGGTCAAATCTTGCAAGTTAAATTGGTCCCACTTCCCGTCAACGGAATGGGCTGAAATTTGGACCACATATGTAGGTAAACCCGATGACAATGCAATATTATGGTATCTAAGAACTGATCTGATGATGGAGTCGGAAGGTGGCGACAGGATCTCCGCTGTTCATACCGTAGACTCGCCGTGTTAGTCATGAAATGATAAGCATATACAATATTTGAAAAAAAATGTACTGTCAACAACAAAAGCTTGTCGCAAAAATGACATTTTTGAAATAAACTTATTAATAACGTAGCTACAATACTAAAAACAAATGAGACCAACACAAGAAGCTAAAAATCTAGCTAAGCTAAGATCATAAAATATATAAATATCACTTCAAATTAAAATCTTTAAAGCTGTTATTGCTTGCCATAAAAAGTGCTTGAGTATTTTTGGTTGGGTTCTCATCAAAGGCAAAAATATATATGAAAAAGTTATATGATAAGATTGAACATTTTTGACAGCATTACCTAGAAAATTACATGAAAGTTGGTTTCCCTTCAGAAACGATTACTTAACGCTAATTAAATTGACCCAAATAGCATTCAGATTCGTGTGCATGCAGGACTTTTCAGTTGGATACATAATTCATGAAAAACGGCCAAAGATAAAAAATGATACCTACGTACAATTTGGCACGGTCAAATAATGCTTCATATATTGGCCATACCAAAAAGCGCTTATAGCTGTGAACCTACTGACCCCTAACTCTCAGTTGAACTGGCCTAGCCTTGCCAATTAACCGTGCTCCCAAATTTACGACTCCTAGATCATACACCCATCTTATACCGTTCCGATAGTAATTTATGAATGTCAGTCGCATTACAGTGACCCGGTCAGCCATAGTGGGGGAATCTTTCTTGTATATAAACCCAGGGATAGCAGGCAGAAGCATCCACTTTCGGAGAAAGGTGTAAGCCAAGCAGTAACAATTAGAAACATTTAGAAATGGCTGCTAAGATTGTTGTGTTCGTTGCAGTGATGGCGGCTTGCAATGCCGTGCCAGTCTGGATTGACGGTAAGGAATTCATTAAGAGTTATTCCCCTCAGTTTATTTTAAATATTAGATGCTGTTTCGAGAATGTCTCCCTAGTACTTTCCATTTTCGCGTTTATCACGTGATCATTCATTATACTTAGAACAATTGATTTTAATTTACTAACAAAATTTGAACCTTAAATTAGGTGCAGTACTGTCGCTAAATTGTTTTAATTTCCCACGAAAATGGTGCCTCTGACCCATTACTTTTTAAATTTCTTCAAATTTACCTGTTGCATTCTGGTTTCCATAAGGAACTGGCATCCATTTATACTTTTTCTGTTCCTTTAGGCAACTACGTCCCCGGAGTGGTGATGCGCGTCGGGCGCTCACCAAACATGGCCTTCGGGTTTGGCAGCGGCTTCTCCAGCAACATTGGTGGTATCAGCCACTCTACGGGCATGGGCACCTCTTTCCAGACCGGCAACGCCGAGGCCTATGGCGCTGGCATGGGGGGCAGCAACGGGAACTTCGCCCAAGGAGTTGGCATGGCCCGCGCAGGACCCTCTCATTACCCTATCGCCTACCAACAAGCACCTGCCTATAACGGAGGTCTTCGTAACTCCTTTGGATCTGCCGTCTCCTCAGCCCAAAACTACGGTGGAAACTACGGCTCAGCAGTATCCTCCGCTCAATCGCAGAATGGTCTCCAGTACGGCGCAGCATCTTCGGCTGCTCAGAACAATGGCCCACATTTCCAATCAGCGGTATCCTCCGCCCAGAATATGAGAGGCTTAGGCTATGAATCGGCCGTGTCCGCTGCCCATAACAACGGTATGGAGTATGGATCTGCGGTTTCTGCTGCAGAAAATGATGGTGGATTTGGCTCCTCGATGTCGGCCGCTCAGACTCACAATGGGCATGGAAACTTTGGTTCGGCTGTGTCGGCTGCCCAGAACATGGGAGGCTACAGGGCTAGCACTGCCCAGGCTATGCAGCACCGAGGGGGCGCCGTTCAACACAGCGGAGCCTCCAGCGTCAATGCCCCGGGAGTGCAGGCTGCTCAATCACACGCCGTCAATAGTGGTTTCTATTAAGCCTTCGTCATTGTTATGATGTAAAGACACTGAGACGACTGTAATAACTTCACTTGTCTCAGTGTCTTTTTTGTTATTTATTTATTAATAAAAACTAGTTCTTTAATATACGTTTTATTAAAATCCTTATTTAACTTAAATCAATTAACTTATCACGTTGAACTATAAAGTAAGTATATATTGCAAAGCCTTTTTAATTTTTCGTTTTAATCTCATTAGCATTGTCAAAAGTAATACTTTTCACATTTCCATATACATGACCGTTGTCGTTAACAGCTGTGACAGTCTTCATTTCTCCATTACCAGAATACATCGGTTCATAACTTTCAAACGGTCGCATCCAATCAGGTCTGGGGATGCCAAAACCTTCGAAATTTAATGGGAAATTGAAAAACGGTAAAAAGAAAGGGTTAAAGGAACCAAAGTTCCGTCCAGTGGAAGTATTAGTTCCCGCTAGAGCAGTACTGAAGGTTTTTCGGAATATATTCGATGGGTTTTGAGAGTCGAAGCTCAGCTCTTCGGGATTTTCTGTGTTGCCAGAGAAGTTTATTCTGAAGTATTTCTCAATGTTTGGGTCGGATGAGGATATGGCGACGACTGTGTCCCCAGATGGTGAATTACCTGAAACAATTCGAATGTTTTTAATACATAGGAGAAGCCGATGAAAAATGGTGATACATTGATTATTTTAGTCATAAAAAAATATAAATTACCAAACATTTGTTCAAATACAACTATAATTAGACTGAATATAGAACCAAGTCACTATTTAAAAAATACGAGAAATTTAAATAAGTAAAAATACAATTAATAACAGACACCGCAAATCCTAGAGCTGGTGCTTACCTCTCCCAAAGGATTGGGCTAGCTATCCAGAGAGGTATTGCAGCCAGTGTCATAGGGACCATGCCGCGAGCGGACCTGCTAGAGGGGGTATTATTTTTATAGTGTTGATTATTATTTATATCTTTACTATTTGAGTAGCTTAGTTTTATTTTAATTTAAATAAGTTTAGTTTTAACTTTTAATTGTTTCCATAAAATAATAACACCTAAAATACCGAAAATGTGTAGTAAAATATCGACAATACCAACCTTTTAAAACTATAGGGCTAGCCGTTGAAAGAGATAACGCAACCAGAAAGAAAAAGATACACAATATTCCAGACATGGCTGCAATGTTCAAGCTAGATCCCAGCGAGGTGAAATGAAACAAACCCACATTGCACTGTCTTTTATATGCTTATTCATAATTTCAGTCATTACAACAATTTGTAAGCCATTGAACTGAATGTATTCGATAATTTTAAAAGGACAGAGCGTGATTAAGATGTAAAAGGAACTCAAGATAATGGTTTGAAGGTTTAAATTAAATTGACAATACGTATCTATTCATCCTGGCAGAATAGTTATTTGCAAGGCATACTATAATTACAAGTGTTTGTATGTACGCAGGCGTTTAACTGTAGATAGCAATAAAAATAAACACCGTTCGTTGGTTTGTAAAAAGTTGAACTTGAGGTCGGGATTGGTTTTAACTACCACTAGATGCGTGATGTGGGGGGCAATGAACTGCGTCAAGGTTAAGGGCGATAAAGCATAGTGGACTTTAAACGTCATGATTATGTAGATGATGACGCAACTCGATAGACAATTGGGATTGCTCATATTTTAAGAATTGCTCTAATTCGACAACCATTTCGAGGAATAGGGTTTTAAAGCCGATCTGTATTAATACGTTTTTGAAATATTTATCAATTTCGGATATTTCGACAAAAGTATATTTAACCATTGTTTGACTTTCGTATTCGGCTTGAAGCCCTCCTAGATGTATCTGTGTTAGGTGAAAACCGCTTGAAACAGTATGTTTTAATACACTATTACAATCTCTTTCTATAATTAAATATCTTATAATTTAGGCCAACCCAAATTTTAAATAATCATGTCTTCCATAAAATCTCTGTTAAATAAATAAAGACATTAAAACAAAACTATTGGGTCAAATATAAAATTAATGAAATTGGTCTCTTAAATTTCCATTTTTTTCGAATTAGAATGAAAAAATCGTGAGTATTTTTTTGGTCTATCCCAATTATTATTAAAACAGTGTTATTTTTTTACATTTTCATTCGAAATAATACGTAATCCTTATCTTAAATATGTATACAGTGTATTATATTAAAGTACTTTGTGAATAATAAAGAATCAATTAAACCTTTCTCCAAATTTCAATCCAACCCAACCAAAGTTTATATCCCAAATCGAGTAATAGGTGAATTCAATTCAAATGTATGAAAAATTTCTACTAGGAATAACGAATTATTAATGCTTTATTATAAAATCGAATGTGATATGTTGTAAATATGATCTATCCCTACTCGTGTGGAAGTTTCTCATTGTTCCGTCCGTACCCGAAGAGTGCCGAACGGGACCGAATTACAAAGCCTACACTGTCTGTCTGTCCTAACTTTAAAGAGCTATTTCTTTTGACCCGTAAGAAAGTTAAAAAGTAAACGGATTCGTTTAACGTATTTTTATTTTGGTTTTATCGTAGAAATGGTAAAGCCTACAAATGTAAAATTTGACAAGGTTATAGGTAGGCCTAACGAAAAACAAAATTACTTAAAAAGAGATTTTTTTATGTAAAGACACCAAATCGAAATATAATCTGCGTCGGTACGAAACCCTCAGAGCGCGCGTCCCACTCGCACTTGACCGATGTTTCAATTCCAATCTAACGCGAAGGTGACGGGGACGCCTTTCTTTGCAAACTTTGAGCGTGTTGTCTTTTTTTCTATTAAGTACTCGGTGTGCTAAAAAACAATGAATCAAAGGTCCAAACAAACCGTCACGCATGACCCGAAAAAAAAAACTATTCAAATTTAATAAGAAACGGCGCTTGCCCCGTTTTTTCCATATCCAATGAAAGTGTGGTGTATCGGTTATATTATAATAAAACCACTGACTAATTAATTATGCTACATTCATAAATCATATAAACTGTTGAATAAACATATTATTACAAGCTTGGTTTATACAACGTTACACGTGCGACCGGGTGCGTCGGAAAAGATCAAATCTCGCAAATTTCATGACGGCCACAAAGAAGTACCGCTTTTATGGTTTATCTATAAAGCTGTCTACAGAAGAATTTATTTTTTTGACCCCAAAACTTAAATATTCTTTACGAAGCGATATTTATTACCTCTAGAATAGGTACTAACTTTAGATCCCGTCGGCTAGAGAACAACCGAAACTAGTTATATTTTATGTCTTAGCAACACAATTCAGCCAGGAAGCAATTTACCGCACCATCCATCTTTCATCTCAGTACCGTTACTTCAATTTATTGATCTTCACACCAATCAATAATCCAAATAATAATTACTTAAAACAATTGCTGGTATTATACCACCATTACGCTTTTTGCCAAGTCGCTTATACTGGTTAATGTCTCACGTCAAAAATGTAATGACTCAGAAATTATAGACACAACGCGGCCGCGGCAATCGAAAATTGACTTATGATAATAGAAATTTCGAAGCCGTTTACGACTTTTTAGATTAATGTAAGAACCCTGGTGAGTAGGAAATTGAACTGCCAACATGTTTCATTAATATTTATTAAGAACCGTTTTGAATAATAAAGAAAACTTGTAATTTTATCTGGGATATATATAAATGGGGGATGCGTCGGGCCGCCTGCATTCGAGTTGGGTTGCCCACCATGTTCACACTGGCTGTTGCGGTTACCCTGGCTGCATTTTTGGGCTCAGCCTGTGCAGGTGAGACATGTTTTTAACCCCTATTGCAAAGAGTGGGGTTATAAGTTAAACGTGTGTATCTGTGGCATCTTATTTCTCAAACTGATGAACCAATTTGGACGCGGCTTTTTTTAAAAGAAAGATAGTGTAATCACGATTGTAGGTACTTAGGTTTGATGAATTAGTAAGTTTATGAGTTATCATCTCTAAAAGTAGGTGACGCCATTATATTGGTTTTTTTTTTCCATTCAGTAGTTATTACTTTTTTTATGCTATGGTGTAACAGGTTCTGCCAAATATGGGTCTGCCTGCGTTAGGTTGAATTCCGTTTGCACGATGAGATGTGTTTTGTGACATTTTATTTAATAAACGGTGTCAAAAATAATGGACCGCTTTTTAACTGACCCTAAAATGCGGTTAATAAATTGTCTTAATTGGGCCGTATATGCATGCGGATATGGGTTCAGCTAGAAAATTAGGCCTTAAAAAACGTTACCTTCGGGTATGTCCACAGGAAAGACGCGAACCTAACTCTGCGTATGACCCAATTACTTACACGGATTGAAGCAATGGTGACAATATAAACAATGTCTAATGTCTTGTAAGAGTTAAAATGATGTAGATTCTGAATACAGCATTGTTTTCAAGTACTTATTTGATATAGCTGTACATTTTATTTACTCGTATTCAACAAAATGACCTATTGCAAAATACTAGTAATTTAATGTAATTTATTCGAATCCACCCGTCTTTTTACAAGCCGTTTTTAATAAATTTTAGACCTTCCGAATGTTTTTCAACGTTTGTTTAAATTATATCATAATCCATTAGTGTAATATTCATCAATAATATTGATACTTTGCCTAATTACAGATGAAACTACAACCACAAACTACAGGCAAGAGCGCCAATCAGACTCCGACCCCAACATCTTTGGAGTAGCATCCGTAGCCGGTATTACATCCAGAAACGGCCGAGTATCCACCACCGGCGGCATCCACTTCTTCCCTAACCCAGATGGTATAATTACCAGCGATGGCCTTTTCAATCCTATTACATTTTCTAAAGCATTCAATGGCAAATACGCGGCAGGCAGTGTCAATATTCAACCAGGCGCTTTAGGAGTCTCTTCGACCGCTCAAGCCGGCTACATTGACCCAAACAACTGGCTGGAAAACCAATGGCCCCAGAATAAACAGTGGACTGTGCAGGATAATCAATGGCCAGGAAGAAATGGGCAATTTCAAATTCAGAACAACCAGTGGCCGTTACAGGGCAGTCAATGGATACAGCAACCAAATCAGTGGCCAGCTCTAAATCCTTATCTTGAGCAGAGAACTCCATGGTATAATAAGATGACGTTGGAACCACAGAGAGATGTAAGGAGGTTCTATCCAAGTTTTAATCCCTTTTTCAATGTATGACGATAATATATTATATGATTAACTATTTGTTGTTATTTATATTAACTTAGATACTGGGACCTTATAATTTTGTGTATTCTTAGTGTATCATTTCGTCCAGACTAAGTAGGGAGGGACACTATTTGGGATATTTTTACCAAGTCTCAAGCTTGCTTAAAATCTGCTGAAGATTACATTCAAATTTACTAGCGTCATTCTAAAAGGCTGGATTTGACAGCTGTCAACGGAGTACAATTTATTATTATAACCTCGATCATGCTTCAAACACCTTTTAGGGCGACGGGAGTGTAAGGTTCAACAGGAATTAATAACTTTCTCGGAATTAATATTTTTATGTTCAACGTAGGTTTTATTATAAATTCAGATGCTCTCTTCTTCTCAGTAAAACCATAAGGCAAAAGGCCATTACTGACAATTAAATAAGACATATAATCGTAAAAAATACGATAACATGCCAAAGGTAATATGGTTTTAATGAGTAGAATAGATATCTTTAAAAAAGTATAACGCCTGCCAGTTATATTTTTAACCTTGGGAAGCGAAAACGTGCTCGAAATAACGTCGTAATACGGTCATCTAAATGTTAATACTTTCTGAATCTAATGGAAAAAAAACACAATATGTGACATACATAAGTACAGTCAACAGCAAATAGATTAAGTGATGCTTTTGACACTTAAATTAAAGAGGTTGGAAGAACTGTAAGATATCTAGAATTATAACATTTTCCGATAGAAAAGTAGTCTACGTGCTAATTAATCCAGAACATAAACCATAGAGTACCAAATCTGTTATTTATTGAAAGACAAACATTCAAACATCCTTACAAACTTTACCATTTATAATATTAGTAGGATACACCTT
The DNA here is from genome assembly GCA_927399475.2 of Acleris emargana. NCBI lineage: Eukaryota > Metazoa > Arthropoda > Insecta > Lepidoptera > Tortricidae > Acleris > Acleris emargana. The sequence goes on along the minus strand of OV656848.1, from coordinate 17,945,825 downwards.
CATATTATTGCACATTTATTTATCTAACAAATATTTTTGATAGGTACGATAATTTCACTAACTTTTCGTGTGTTTGATACTGCTATTTAGAAAAAGACATCAACGCGTTCGAACTTTGCTAAATACAACCTTAAAATTTATGGGTTGTTTTACTGATGGTCATTTACTATTTTTGTGTTAATTTACGGATGGTTATGTACTATTTTTGGTAATGAAAGGTATTTTTGTGCGTTATTCATTACCTGATCTGATTGGTAATCCGTTAAACATAATGCCTTTTTAAAAAAACGCTGTTAACGACATACGTAAAGGTTCACCTTTTTAATCCATGATATTTTAAAAAGTAAAATAAACCTGGAAGAACTTTGATTGTAACTGTGTTTGGAATTAGTTTTCCTCGTCCAAACATGGTTTTAGGGAGTAAAAAACACCGCTGCCCGTGTTTTTTTTAAAATCCTTGTCCTGAACGCAGAACTTTTTCTTTTTCTATTCATCCCAACTGAAATTCGTTTAAATTTGAATTATTTTTGATACAGACTGTACCTCGCACTGTCATTTCAAGAATTTAAAGCATCAAATCATATAATTCGCCACCATATTGGTCCTTCGAGCCGGATAAGCGCATTTTTAGGCGAATGCACCGATTTCTGTGAAATTCGTCGTTGATCTTCCGAGCACGTTCATTTTGATACGGTTATAGAACCATTTAGTCCGTTTAGCGGTGAGGACGTCCATTTTATTTTGTTTATATGGCAATTCAGGATCCTGAATGGCCGTATAAACAAGATAAAACAAGATCATTTAGGATATTATTGTCACATAAAATTGCTAAAATATTAAGACCTTTTTCTGTTCTGAATTCTAATCTCCATGGTGATTAGGGAAGATTTATTTGTCTTTACAATTCGGTGTTTTAAAGATAGTCTTAAGTTCTTCAAAAGAAGATGTAGTGACTAAGATTGAAAAGGGCATGCTTCGATGGTTCTTTCATTTGGAAAGGATGGATGAAAGAAGATTGACGAAAGAGATTGAGAAAGTGAGTGGAAGGGTCAGAAGGGGCCGCCCTAGGCGTACTTTTTCGAATCAAATCGGAGAAATCCTGGAAAAGGAACGAATCTTAAGTACCCGAAACCGACGTGCGTACATGACTCGATGTATGAATGTGGAAGAAGCAAAAGAAAGTCAAGATCGTAGCAAGTGGAAAGAAGTGGTCTCTGTATACACCTCTGGGAAACAGGCGTGATTTAATGTATGTAATTTCTCGCTGCCTTCATTTAACAACTTTTTTTCAACTATTTCTGTAAATATTAAGCGTAGCGCTTGGGGAAAACTAAAACATATAGAATAAACAAAATTAGAGGTTCACCAAACAAATATCTTTTTAGAATCATTTCTGCTCGTGCATGTATTTCCTGTAATAATACTTACGACGTATCGCCTCATCTTGGTGGAGTGGTGTGTTGCAACCGACTTGCTATCTGTAGCCACATATTTTTTTTACAACACCGGTTGTGTGTCGGACTAACAGTTGGCCAGTTTATTTGTTTTTTTTGTTTAGGGTTTCCACTATAACTACACCCTACTTGAACATATCACCGTTTTGAGTATAAGTAGAGCAAAAACAAAAACAAATTGAAAAAAGAAGTTTCTCGTATGGTACCGACTCTTTATCGCCGGGGGGGAAGCACACAGAAGCCTCCCTTTAGTCAGTGGGATCTACAAGGTGCCCTTACCATGAATTACAATTGACGTACTTGTACTCGTAAGTGAGTCGAATGCTTTGTCCCTGGCAACCTTGCAGTATTCTTATAGAGTGCACGTATGACCAGCTCGCTGGGAAAATTGATGACGCATGTGATCAACTGCAAAAGTGGTTTAAGTGTAACGGTTTGCTGCTGAATATCTTAAAATTAAAAAAAAACATGACTTTCTCGGGACGTAGTGTTCTATTAAACGGTTAAAATTATGTATTTCATTTGTTTTTAAGTTTATAAAGGTTAGTTTATCCCTCGCTATTCGTAGTATCGTAACAGTGGTCCAGAGAGTGCGCCGTTGACTGGAGGCTGCGCCGGCGCCGGCTAAGATTGGAAATTGCGCCCACGCTCTTATGCAACCTCTGCATCGCAGCGGTTATTCTGCAAATCCTTTATTTTTTAATACCGATGAAACATGAACAGAAGCACGCAAATGACAAAAAACGGAATAAGGTTTTATACCTAGATTAAACGCCGAATTTGTATTGATTAATCTCGGATTAAGTCTTATTCCAAGTTTGGTGAAATGCGGCCTAACAGTTACAAATCATATTTACACAACATTTAAATAATTACAGAAACTTGGCATAGCTTTTTGATAAACTATAATTTCTTAATATTAAAAATAACATAGATCGCTTGTTATCCTGTACAAAAAACTTGGTCACTTTTAACAAGATTGTGATTGTTGTGAATAAGCGTCTTGATTACATTCGAGCCTAACACTTTAGATAGATCAACAAAGATTAGTTCAGTTACAAATACACCGTTTAAACCCTCCCCCTTAACTAAACCTTCAGAATAGACCCCCGGCGTCGTCGACCCACGGCGACATCTCACATCGCAGTCCGCCCGCGAAAGCGACACTCTACACTGCTACAAAAATACTGCCCATTTGTACACAAAAAAAAACGGTTAAAAAATATTAACCCCTTACATAAAAATAGAACAGTTAAAACGATAAGTACTGGCCGCTTGCATAGAAATAAGAACAAGCAAAGAAGGATTCATATAAAGAAACGTTAAGTAATCCATATACCATGAAGGTTGTACTGCTGTTGTTGGTGGTGGTTGTGGCAGCATCAGCTGCTCCTCAAAGGTCGACGTTGCAATCAGGACCATCAGGTAAGACTTTTTAATACTCATTTAAACGATCCGCTAAAAATGCAGTTTAATACCTATTTGACAATAATTTCGGTTTCCAAAAAACCAACTTATGTAAATGTTTTTTATAGCCTCAGTCTTTGCATTCGTGTATTCGCGACAAGATTATGTAAGACGTAAGATAAAAAACTTGTAAGCCAATTTTGACATACTTCTTTTTGGCTAATGAACTTACTAGTATAATGAAAAATAAAGCGGTTTATATATTGCCTTCTAGAATAATTTTACAATATCGTAAAAAACTTTTATATCATGAACTAATTAATTTAAATTTCCATGTAAGTAGCTATAACAAAAACTTAAATTGATTCTAGTAGATAATATAGCAAAACGAAAAAACTGTTGGTTTTTCTCATTAAATCGAGTAACTAAAACAAAAAACACACGCTTGAAGAACATTTAATTATAATAATCTCTTTAAACATGTCAGTCGGAAGACGAACATCGTAACAAGCTTGGCCGTGACCTGCGTGAGCGCAGATAAACGCGTTTGTTATTGTACCTATGTATAGATACAGTACATGATTACTTAGTATTTATTAAATAAAAGATGTGTGCTTCTACAGTATGACGAGTGAGTGGTGACACAAAAAATGGGGGCAAATCCAAAATATCACTAGCGGGTACAACATGCATAATGCCTGGATAGGTACGCACAATGTGACAGCTTTTTTTATAGGTTAACTGGTTTCTATGTGAAGAATTAAAAAAAAGTGCTTATTATTATTTACGAATTTATGACAGATCTTATTCACTTAACAGCACAAAGAGAATATAACGTCAACAGTGTAATAACAATATCGAATCAAGAAAGGCCAAACGAATTATAATTAAGTAACGTGTTGCGTGTTTTTTAAACACTTTTTTATTGAATGGTCGTGACTTAGTTACTCGAAATTAAAAATAAGCTTGAATCCTTTTGACATCTTTAATTAGGGGTTTAATTCAGTGAGGTACTCACTATTTTTTCCAAACTACGTCGTCGACAACGCTGCGAGCAAAGTCAACCTTCGCCTAAGAAATGATTATAATCAACCTCTCTCTATCACGTAACGTATGTCAATAGTCAAACTCACGGCTGCTTATGTCAATTCCATCCATTTTATCAGTTTTCGAAAATCGCTAACGTAATCTTTATGGGGTCCGTTCATTTGACCGAAATACGTTTGGCCGAATGAGTCGTTTGGCAACTGTTTAATTTCTCAACCCGCATATATTTCTGTAACTGTGAATATTTCAGGATTTATTTTTGTACCATTGTGTAGACTATAGGTTAGGTTAGGTTAGTTTTTTTTTTTTTAATCTGAAATATTTACAGTTACAGCAATATAAGCGGGTTGGGAAATGAAACAGTTGCCAAACGACTCATTCGGCCAAACGTATTCGGTGAAACATTAGTGAACCAATCTTTATGCATGTCGTCTAGGCCCCCAGGATAGTGAGTACAATGCACTAAATTCAAAACTTCAAATCCTCCATCTCTTTTCCTCAATAAAGCGAGAGAAAAGAGCTAACTAATCTGGCTTAGGATATGAGCAAACGTAACTTTAAACTTCGATTATCGGTCAGTGAATGTTTGTTCTTGAGCCTTTGTATGTAATTCTGGTAACCCATCACCTCATAGAATTTGACCTCATCGATTGTATCATTACATTAACATCAGCGTTCGACGCTATTTTCTGATGAAAGCATAATGTTTTCAACATATCTTAAACGTTCAATTACATAGGTTAGGTTAGCATATACCTGTAAATACAAAAAAAACTCATGCTGCGATAAATGCCTTACAACGTCTGTAGTAAAATAATAGATGCACGTATGTTAATCGTTGCCTGGTACCCATAGTACAAACGTAAAGTTTGGGACTAGTGCAATTTGAGGGAGCTTGTCCCCTCATATTATTTATTTATTTTCAAAGTATCCTTTTATCTCCAGAGAGCGGCAGCCAGCCCTTTATCGAGGAGGTGGTGGTGGAGTCAACCCTGAACGTGCGCGCGCCGGCGGGGCGCCAGGCGCGGACCAACACCAGGACTAACCTGCACCAGGGGACCAGGGTCTCGGAGAAGAACTGATCCTCACCTTCGTTCCACGTTCATCTATACTATGCTTCTACCTAAAGAAAAATGTATAGTTAAAAGTCAGCAATGTATAGGAATGTGTCCCCAAGGCGTCAAAAATGTCTACACACTATGCTAGGTATTGATAAAGGTATATATATATTTGGCGCGAGGGCCGTTTAGATAGTAGTGCTTTTTACTGTACCGTGACTAATATATTATACAACATTAGGTTCAAAAAGGTCGCGTGCTGTCACTTCCGAAGTACATCAATACTAATCTGTTAAACTATATTAATTTTTACTTTTTATTGTATTGTCAACGTTATGATAGCTCTTATTTACATGACAGTAACGGAGGCAAGGTAACATGTTAAAAAATTATATCATTTAACGTAGTAGAATGGAGGGCCAGATGGAAAGTCAAGGAAATCGAAAGACGTTTTCGCTCTGGTCACAATGTGAAAACATAAAAAGGTCTTTCAGTTTCCCTTAGGGCCTTTATTCAATTCAACGTGGTAAAAATCATATCGGTTTTGACCTGTTATAGTATTGTCAACATATTTACCTACTTGATAGTATTGCGGCCGAGTTCAAAACAATACCTGTGAAATAAATGCGATTTGGTGTTTACCGCGCTGTACATTTTGCGAAATGGTTTTTGGTCAGAAAAGTCGTATTTATTTAGCATGGCAACAACAAATCTCAATTAGATACAATCAGAAAAGTCATTAATATAATCGAGTTTCTACTCGTAATGCCTGCTATAAGCATAGACCGACGTGAAAGTCTAGAACTTTCTCTCCGATGTAAAATTTATTTTATGTTATTTATAAGTTCCAAGCAGCCGAGTTTAATTATAAGTTTCGCCACTAACTTACGCGCGTGTGCTACTTAAGCGACAGTTACTCACAACTTTGGTTATTTAGCACACTTAGATGTATGTGATTACATGTTTTAACCGGTTTAAAAAGAACGTGTCATATTTTTATGGGCTCGCTGTCCGGTTCTATCTGCATCTATCTATCTGCAGCTGACTGTACATCATTTTTAAAAGACCAATAAAGAAGTGAAAATAAAACGATGTTTAATTTACTGTTCGACATTCGATATTATTATATTGTTTAAGTATCTAAGTATTATCATTTGACTTTAGTCTAAATAGTTGCATCAACGATATTTAGGACCTGGAATTGAGTCTCTAATGTCATGATTTTTAAGCATACAAGAATTTGAATGTACTTGGTATGGTACTCTCTTTGTGTAAGGAATGAAAAGATCACAGAGAAATGTGGACTAAAAGAGGATGTAGACACTAAGATTAAAAAGGGAATCATGCTTCGATGGTTCGGTCATTTGGAAAGGGTGGATAAAAAAGATTGACGAAAGAGATATACTCGTTCAGAACGAAATTGAGTGGAAGGTTCGGAAGGAACCGCCAGCCCTAGACGTACTTTTTCTAATAAAATCGGAGAAATACTGGAAAAGGCCCGAATCTTAAGTACCTACCCGAAACCGACGTGGATGCATGACTCGATGTATGAATGTGGAAAGATGTGGTCGTAGCAGGTGGAAAGATGTGGTCTCTGCCTATCCCTCCGGGAAACAGGTATTTTTAATGTATTTAATGTAGGTACCATACTCAGGGACATTTTCAAGTTACATATCGAGGGATTATGCGATGTTTGATTAAATCTTCAACATTGACGACAGGGACTTTTTTAAAAGGTGTTCTGGAGAAAAAATATTCTTAAAGAGGTTTGCCTGAAAATATTTTTTTTTAATATTGTTTACTGCGCATAAAAAACGAATATTGTCAGTGCTTGCTAAGCCCGCTTTAGACTCGTGGTCGAAATGGCATCATTTAGTTTGTAACCGCGTTATGTAGCTCTAGCTGTGACGTAGAAAATACCATGTGGCGTTTAAGCTCTTAAGGACGTAGCAGATATTATTTATTAATTATTTTCTCAGTAAACAATGAACAAAAATTAAAAAAAAAAAGTCTATTATCATTTCTTCAGAATACCTTTTAAAAAAAACCTGTTGTCAATTCTATTTCTTTTTATCCCGTACAACGTAAAGCTATGTACAAAGTCGTCGATCACGCCCCATTACCATATTGGCACAATTCGCGTGCCATATTGCCGATAAACCTGCCGCGGGTAGGTACGTGGCGGCCATCGAATCGACTCCATATATCGATTATTCAGAACAATCGATTTATTTGACAATATGTCCGATCAAGAGGTACGGTGGCGCCAGCGTCGATGTAAACATACAGTTACATACAAATGGATTAACGTTCATGTCTGATAACGGTTTTGGAGATGTCAATTTGCCAATGGCAATATAAAATAACGTCTCAAATTCAATCGCCAAATTAACTTTATTAGCTAATACAATTGGCATACGTCTGTTTTTAACGAAGTATAAAAAATTTAGAAACTAAAATTTAGAAGATATTAGAAACATATGCTACGATGTTATAGTTATTTTAAAATCAGACATTATTGACGTTTGACCCTAAAAGTGGTCCGACGATTCATTTGGTCGTTGTGATTAGTTGAGGTTACTTTTTTTTTTTAGTTAGTTATTTAATTCATTAGTTCAAATAACAATAACAATAAATCATGAAATGCTATAAATAAGATTTTTAAAGAAGGCTATTGTTTTGAACAAAATATAAAAACACAAAAATATTACAGTGCCTCTCACTCGCTACCATACGTTCTTGTTAAGAGAGAGTGAGAGAAGTACAAACCCGAAGAACCTTACAAGTGCTCACAGATTATACTTAGGTATTATTATACAAACTAATCGTAATGTTAACAATCCACAAGGGATACTCTGGGGGGTTATTATGACATAGCTATGCAGTTCGGTTCACGCTGAGAGAAAAGAACAGAGCTTAACTGATATAGCTGTGTCCTTTACGCTCGCCATAATAATGTCATAATAACCCCCCTATTCTCAAACAGTGTTGTTTTTATGGTATGGAGAAGGAGAAGGGAAATGAACGGACAGGCACCCTAATGGTAAGTGGGATCTAAAACAGGCATTTGCATTCTCAAAACTACAATCCTGTTTGCAATCCTATCCTATAATTTAATAGACTGCCATGCATTGGCGAATCTGGGGGGGGGGGGGGGGACAGAGCTATAGATGCTACATAACTCTGTCTCTTTTTCTCAGAGTAAACTGAACTGCAAAGGACTTAAATGCAATGCCTCTATGCTATTTATTTCACTGGTGGTCAACATAACAGTGCGAATACTGCGGCGTGGTGGTAGGTTAAAAGATTTAATAGTGGTAACGATCCGGACATTGCAGAAGGTCCTACCACCACTATAACTGAAGACTGTCTTGACAACACCATACCTACGACGTTTTATCTCACGAAAGCGGATAGGCTGTACTTGTGTGTGTAGATGCACGTGCGTCTTGTCTCAGTGGCCTTGGGATGTGATACGATGAGTCACGTGATTAAAAACGAATCAATAGAAACGCTAGTTAGCGTTATGCATCTTGGCTAGGGCCGCTGAGTACATAGCAGTCGCCGTTGTGTGCGTCTCTATACGCATTACAACTACAAGCATGGCCCACCAACTTTCGTGAGATAAACTGTACTTATTTTGTAAAGTTAACCTAAAACAGCATCAAAAGGCTGCCGGTTTGCCTATCGGTCCTCATAAATAACTATTTCAGAGAACGAACGAGACGCGATACCAAGAAATACGAAGCATAGGAATGACGCCAAAATAAACATAGCTAGATATAATTTATCGTGGGTTAGATCAGATTCCACGAAATTAATTTAAAACGATCATTCATTGTAAAAAAACATTTCATCCCGCGTAATCTACATTCATGCTTACGTCTATAGTCAATTCCTTCAGACAAGTAAGTATCACACCCCGCCAATCAAACCATAAGTAGGTGTTCAAAAATATTCACAATTCGAATATCAACGTACGCAAACCACATACAGCGTGCTCGTGTGTCGGTTCGTTTATCGCAGATGAAATAGTGCTAAAACTAATGCGTGGACAGTATTCATAGAGCGGCGCGCGCGCCGACATGACAATGAGAGGCGCACGCGCGCTGCATAACGTACTGCGCGCGCGCACGGGGTGTAGACAAGTAGGTAAAACGAGAAACTTTTTTAAATGGACATGTTGCTAAGGTCCTTAAGGATACGATCCCGAGATAATGCAAACAAATCTTATTCTATTTTGTTTATGCCCTATTTGTTCATTTATCTGATTTAAAAATATCAGTCAGTTAAAATTCAGTCACTATTTTATATGTCATAAGAACTAAAATTTATCTATGTAATATCTAAAGTTATCAGGAGATGGATCAGCCAGCGTATAGTCTCCCTCCTTCTTATTCTTAACTAGCGATCCGCCCTGGCTTCGTTTTAGTTTATTTTAGTTTTCTGTAACATCGGTACATAATGCAGAAAGGGAAAAAGAATACTGTAACTAAATTGTAATAGGTATTAAATATATTTAAAAAATGACTGACTGCTGAGTTTCTTGCGGCGTTTCTTCTGAGCAGTGGTTTCCTCTTGTGAAGCGCTGGTAGATTCTTGACGTGTAAAGTGCCCGTGCGGCCTACTTACTGAATAAATGTCTTTATCTTTTATCTTTAAAATGTGTGTATTGTGCGTTTATGAATAAACATCTTAGTATTTTTAAACCATTTTGTGTGTATTACTATGAATCACAAGTATTTTTTTTTTCTTTGAACCAGTCTATTTATTGAATTTCGAGAACACACTGTATCGATGGGATAAGCGATATTTGAATACAATCACCGCTGGACCGCCGTTACGCACGCTCGCACGCACACATCAGTAATTACTTATTTCAGCGCGCGCGCAGCCACGCTGCCCTGCTAAGCCAATAAACACTATCTCAAATTCGATTGCCAAAGTAGATTCAATCGTCTCCTGTCGTTGATTAGGTGGTTATTGCAACAGGGGTTTTATCTGAGATGCTGCTATTTGATTTAGAAGGGCAGTACGGTTACCGCGGGGCGGGAGCTTCTAAGAAACTAAACCTAGTGTCTGGTTTTCTATGTGTGATAAGCAGACCTAGGATTCCGTGGGGCAAATCTTCTTGACAGCTAGGGACTTCCTATATCGATAAACTCATTTATCGATACTAGTTCTAAATACTAGTGATCACACATAGGTTTGCTTATTAAATGTTTTTTTATTAAAAGAATATAATGTAATAAAGTAACTACTCAAATTTCTCCTTCATTTTTGAAAACGTTTTTAAATTTTTACTTTTCTCAATTTATTTCTTCGTGACGGTCCCATCTATTATTGTTTACACCACCAGATTTTTTCCATATTTTCAGGCGTTAAGCTTCTCCGTCTTGGCTGAAAAATCCATTATAGGTGGCTAAAAGACTTTACAACTTCTGTGGAGGTTATGGGAGCATAACCAAATTTCATAAAGTGATCAACCGTATTTCGTTTATTTTTCGGTTGTAATGTGACTTCCTCACCTTTTTGTAAGAGATTGATTTTTTTCATTGTTTCGTACCCGGAGTTTTTGTAAAAAACGTTTTTAAATTTATCGTATATAATTTTCCCCTTTTTTGTCCAAATATATTTTAGATAATGCAGACTGTACCTTCTTTACTATTCGCACTCCAAATTACAGTGTCAGATTTGTTGATTGTAATTTCTTTATAGACTCTTGAATGATATTTAGATTTTCGGCAATAAATTTAAGTTCACCCTGAAGAGAAGATTTATTTAGTGCAGCCTTGGCTTTTTTAACTGCTTTCCCATCTGATGCAGAAAATGTATTCAGAACTCTTCTTATATCTTCAAAATATTTAGCGTAATAGTTTGTGGCTTGCAACCATGTGCCCCATCTTATAATGGTTGGTTGCGGCGGTAGAGGTACATTTGGTAACATGTTTTTAAATACATTGATTCTCCGGGGACACTTTAAAAATACTGTTTTTATTAGTGTCTAAGTAGGTAAGTTACGTCTATTTAATTACCTGAAGAGGTTAATATAATAGGTTTCAACTATTTTATAGTGCAATCGGTATTACGCCTTATCTATATGTAACCTGCCGATTATTTTAAAGATGCTACGTGTGAATTTCATACTTGTCTTCAGAACAAAATTAAAGTTACAAAAAACACACAATGTTGGGGGCGGTCACTAGTATATAGAACTAGTATCGATAAATGAGTTTATCGATATAGGAAGTCCCTAGCTGTCAAGAAGATTTGCCCCACGGAATCCTAGGTCTGGTGATAAGTTAACTATCTCAAGATTAGTCCTCAATAAGCAGTTTTTTTTCGCGTTGACTTTAAAAATGCCTACATAATATTGTTCTTATGTCGGAAAGGTCAACTTTAATGATTTTAAGTTATAATAAATAACAAACAATTTGATAAATCACAGTAACATTTTTTTTTTTTAATAACCTTATGAACCATCATTATTGCATGGCGCCAGCCATTTGTCCCAGTTTGCGTTCCATTCCTCCCCGTCTAACCTCCCGTAAATCGCCTCGCTGTTGTCCGCGGCACGCTAGCCGATTACAATTGAGGCAGTCACCTGGGAGTTCAGGGCTCTCGTGGAGTTTCTAATGCTCCTCAGCTCTTCCCTGAGCCTTCCAATCTCTATCAGCAGCTCGCCACGACCAATCTCCTCGCTAGAGCTGGACGATTTGTTAACCTTTTCTATTGTTTTCTATTGTTTTCTTGAATTTGACATCTTATACTTATTTTAACTTTTTTTATATATTTTTTCATTATTTTGTCATTTTTATTGATCACTATATATTTGCATGCTTGCATGCAAGCTTGATACATTAAACATAATGTACTGTAACACCCCTATACTGTGTCTATGCAAATAAATAATTTCTGATTTCTGAGTCCAGTGTAGACGAAAAATATTGAAAAATCTTGTTCAGATTATGTACAATTTAAAAAAGTTGCTCACGAAAGTACTAATTAACAATTTAAAGCATGACCCGTTTGGGACAATACAAAACACTTAAAGCGCAGGTGCTCCAACGAATTCATTAGCAATAAAAAAATAATGAAAAATTCATTTAATTGCTTGTTTTGTGCTTCATTGTCTAAGTCACAATTTATTGTCCAAACCGACAAAGCGTTTTGCAATTTTTTTATAATCACTTTGTGCGACGACCTCGGCAAGGATTTACAAGCTGCCAGAACTATTATCTGTGACCGTTCTTATGCGAATTTATTTCATCGGGTAACAATAAAATGTACGCTGCTCGCATTTTAACCAAAAGGTATCGATGAGGTTATAAATTAAATATGGTGAACTCGTTCTGAATTTAAATGCAGCTTCCGTCGTGGTAATCCCGACTGAAGATTCGTGCTGGCTGGAAAGAATGTTCCATGAGTAATCATTGATTGAGTAGCCCGATAATATCTGGTGCCAGTGCGTCATCAAAACCACAATGGCTTCACATGACGCAATTAGGGTACCAGACAATTGGAATATTTTACAAGACCTATCTACACCAAAATATGGGAGAATGAAATCATTGCATAGGAATCTGAAAATAATTTGGTCGAAAATAATTAGGGGCAACAAACTGTTTTTGAAAAACAAGTAGACAGATTATTGAAGAACTTGATAGAGACAAAAACTATGTACAGTGCAATAGCTCTTAAAAAACCGGCCAAGTGCGAGTCAGACTCTTGCTCGAATGGTTCCGTACCATTATCTATAAAAAATCCGCCCCTTAAATATTTATTTTATTCTTTTTTTAGTATTTGTTGTTATAGCTGCAACAGAAATACATCATCTGTGTAAATTTCAACTGTCTAGCTATCACGGTACGTGAGATACAGCCTGGTGACTGACACACTGACGGACCGCCAGACGGACAGCGGAGTCTTAGTAATAGGGTCCCGTTTATACCCTTTGGGGATTTGTTAGATGTCTTGCTCATTCGCATTTTTTATTTGAAGATAATTTTCTTTTCGCGTTTTTTCCCCTTATGTCCCCTTTTATTACTAGACGCTTTTTTCCGGCGGTTTATTTTCACATTCGTGTTTTTACCCTAGCGAGTTTTATCCAGTCGCTTCATTTCCTAGCATTGTATATTCACAGTAGTGTGTTACCCACTCCAAAAATTAAGAGCTCCTATTTATAGATTATTTGGCCCTCCGAGCCTGCTGCAAAACTAACATAACCTAAAACTACCTACATAACGATGTAATTACTTTTGGGAAAGAGAGAGACTGGTATAGAAATCGATCAAAAAAAAATGCGATTGGAAAATAAGTCGACTGTGAACAAAAGCGTTGGTAGTAAAATCAACCGAGGAAATACAAAATTTGGTAAAATTAAGAAAGGGAAAAAATGCGAAAAGAAATATAGCTTCACAGAAATAATGATTATTTGAAACTTATCTAACAAGTCGTTTAACTGACTTAAACCGAGCCAAAAAGATTTTTCAAGAGCTTTTGCACTTTACTTCAAAAACTTAAATGCTCCCTTTATAAACTTATACTTCGACAAAGTTTGAAGAGCTACTTGTTAGTCAGTCAGTATTAGTTTCCAACACTACATGCAGTTTTCACTTGATATGCAACTACATCAGTCAGCTATCTCAAACTGACAAAACCAAAACAATGAGCTTTTGCATACGGTATTGTTCACAAATAGAACTCATCTATCTACAAGGAAAATGGAATATTGTCCCACGGTGACAAACACAGTCGGCTCCATGAGTCTTGTCTGCCAAGGGTCTGGTTCGCACGTTGTGTTTGACGTCAGTTAAAATTTTCCTGTTTTATTGTCAGTGCATTTGCATCGATGCGTGCGACACGTGACTAAGGTGGCAACACTTTATTCACTAGTTCGATGCGTATCATCCACGTTCTGACGTTTTCCTTGTATTTAGGGGATTGGCCTTCTGTTTAAACGAAGTTTATTGACTTTTAAAGGTGAACTCTATCAATAGACTATGATAGATTGTAGACTGTTGGCTCACAACTTTTTTTGCGCTATAAACCTCTTCAAATAAATTTTGAAAATGCTCATTCACGAGACGTGTTTCCTCGCTCAACACATTAGTTTTTAATTATTCAGCAAAGAAATGCTACCAGCATTTTCGGGACAATGCCGTAATTTAGCTTTGTTTTACTTTTAGTAAATTTTACAGATTTTCCAGACATTGTCTTATCATCATTTTATTTTATGAGATTAAATTTCATTTTCAAATGAAAAGATACTTCGCTATCGTTTAGGATTGCTTACTTATCTCTGTAAGACATTAAACAACTTATTTTAAATGTTTTCACTTGGCTCACAATTTTAAAATATGTAAAATAAAATGAGCGGAACGCAGCAGTGCACTGCTCACGACCTGCAGCATCTTGTCAAACGACACGAGTAATCCCCATCAAAATTCACGAATGATTTCGATCAGAATGTTTATACTGCAGACATCACGTCTTGAGGGCGCCCCTGTGTGCATAACTGCATAAATTTCCTCATCACCTCGGTTCGGGAGTACGTGGAAATGCGTTTCCTGGAATGCGACAGGTGGTCGCAATTTTGGAGTCAAATAAGGTACGATACGGTCACACCTGACCAAAATGTTGAAGATGCTGTTGAAGAATTTGAATATTTGGAGCACGTAGGGTATTAGCTGTTTAAAAGATCAAAGGACTTTAAGATTTTGGGTTTTTTATGTAAGTGTGGTCACATGATGGTAAACTACAAACAAGCACCGCTGCGATTAACAAATGCAGCATCAGAGGAATCGTAAGTCGGCCTTTCAGAAACCTTCTCGTTTCTTATATATAAAAATCAATTGCCGTTTGTTAGTCTCGCAGAAACTCGAGAATGGCCCAACAGATTGAACACACAGGCGATGCCGGGCACGAACAGCTAGTAGATTATAAAATAGGTAGGACTCCAAAAGAAAATGTAATGAAATAGGACGAATAGAAGATACCCTTTGATACCTAACCGACTAATAACAAACTGAGAAGGTGTACTGGTTAACTGGATATGATTTTTCAATATAGTTGTTCAAAAAGTGGTACTATTCGTATATATTTATATCGTGCGGAAAGTTGGTTTTCGCAAACTAGTGCGTTTTACTTTTCCATTTTTTTAATATAAGCCGTCCATCCAACCAAAGATTTTGCATGTTTAAATAAAGTACCAGGAGCGCAGAGGTAATTAGGAGGCTAGCACGGTGCGGCGCAGCGGCGGGCGGGCGGGCGCAAGGATTACTGTAGGTTAGGTTGGTTTGGTACTACATTCATGCACTCCTAGCATTTGACGTTATAATTTCTGTTTTAACTATTTTTTTTTAAATTTAAGTAATTTGGGTCCGGGGGTAGGCTTGCCAGGTGTCCGGCTTTAGCCGGACATGTTTGGCTTTTTGCGGTCGCGTCCGGCCAAATATGTACGTGTTCGGCCTGTCCGGCTTTTGTCAGGCTTTTTATAGCGATTCGTACGGTTTTTATTATAAATATTATGTCCATCTTTAAATAAATATCGAATATGCATATACTGGTACACTCCATCTTCGATCTCATCCTTACTTTACATCACCTATATAAATACTTTTTTCAATAACCCAGCTGTAAAAACATTATGTTTGGCAATAAAAAAAACATGTCCGGCTTTTAGGGCAAAATGTCCGGCCTTAAATAGGGTGCAGTCCGGCCTTTGCATTTTATGGCCTGGCAACCCTATCCGGGGGGTAGAGGACAGATACACAGATACCTACATGCACACGTATACACATATACACAGATACAAGTTTTTCGCAAATTTATTAAATAATGTCGTTCGATACACATGTGGAAATAATGCCATACTTTTCGCACTAGCATCGAAATGTACTATTTTGTGTTAATAACCGACAAAATTATGGATCTACTGGGCAACTTTATCCGAAGGTAAACTAATCAGGAATTAACTCTCTCCCAAATTAATTTTACACTGCCAATTTAGCGAAATCTCTAAGGTTGCATTTTATTCATGGTTAATCTCTGCCTTTTTCAAACTCTACTTGCCTTTTTATCCAGGACAACAGCGCTAGCTTTGCTCCTTTGTCTAAGCCGAAACTAACTGTATTTCTAACTACATTTGAATTTTGGAGGTCCTTGCACTGTCTGCAGTGTTATCAGATCGGATCTTTGCATATCTGCCATCAGTGGCGCGCCCAGAATGCGTGGGTTAGGACGAACTGGAGGAGCAGGAATCAACTTATAGAAAGTTAAACGTTGACGTGAATTATGACTTACTTATGCTGCTGACCTGCCCGAGAATTTCCGAAAAACACGGTTCGTTGCCTCTATACATATATTCGGACCTACCTTCACGCCTGTCTCCCAATGGGGTAGACAGAGATAATGGAAAACCAGGTTCACCGGCCTAAACTTACAACTTTCGCTTTCTCTACATTCATCAACGTTTTCGGGTTCTTTTAATTTTGCCCTTATTCAGTACATCGCAAATCTGATCGCACTATATGTCCGAATAGAATCCTCAATCCAAGAACCTGTCACATGACTCGAAATTTATTATACCGAAGAACTTTAAGATATAGAAGGAAAAAATAAAGGAATGGAGAAGGAAAGGGAGGGATGTAGATATTCACTTCAAAGGCACCATAGATTGCCTTTTGGTAGAATTTAACACAACATGACTATGAGGTCTTGCCGGATAGGAATTGAATACCTATCGTCATCACATCCCGTAATTACGCTAAAAACATCGTAAAGACACTTTAATGTTCTTTCGGTAATGTATTTGAATCCTCAATAAGCTATAACTCATATCCAATAAACATGCCAATTTATGCTGTACAGGACATATTAAGGTCTCCACTACGTGAATCACTTACACAGCCAAACATACTAATGCCCAATAATGTTTCCGTCTTACATTCATAATGCGAGTGTCAAGGAACCAGGCTCGTTCGCAGACGTTTATGAGTGTTTAGGGGTTCCGAGCCGTGGGCGCGATGCTATCGGCCAACTGGTACCATTAAGATCTTAAAATGTTCATCCACCATACGACCTTGTCGCAACGATAGTGTCAAGCGACGAGATAGAAATTACATAGGAATTAATCGTTGGTTTTATGCGACAAGGTTCTAGAGTGGTTCGTCAATAAATGTCCGAGACCGTACGAGAGATATCAAACGAAGATACCGACGTGCACCCAATGCCTGATAGGTGGTTTGAGACCATAAATTCATTCACAAAGCTGCTGTACGATGGTAATTTGCTTGAGGGTTGCGTTTTTTGTGTGTAAGTAACGAGAACATAATAATGACGGAGACAATGCAAAATTCAAAATGAAATAACTTATTGTGAGAATGCTGTCGCCTCGCCGGGGAAAGAATTAAAGTCTTTGGCCGTGTTTAATCAGAACCATTCGCTTTCTGGAAGAGGTGAAGGTGGCCATGATGGATAATTACACAATAGAAGTCATAGGGTCGAAGTGTGTCAGGACACTACAAAGAAGATAAGAATACAAGCAAATGCCAACTCAATGCTCAAGCGGTCATTTCAACGTACCCACGTTTTAGGAAATTGAACGAATGTCTATAGGCACGTGAACAGAACAGCAGAATCATTAGCAGCTTAATATTGGTCCACGTATTTTTAACATGATTATATTTTAAAAAAACTAAGCTAAAACTAAAACGCCATCTTAAAAACGCCCCTACGCCATTGTCCCAAAGATGCTGGCAGTATCCTCTCAGATTTGCTTAACTAGTGCGTGGTTGAGCGAAGGAACTGCCAGCTCTTCGGTTAACCGTAACGTCGATGAGCCTTTTTTTTAAAGAGGCGTAGAGCACTAGGATCCCAAGGACTAAGGCTCTCGACGCTGAATGGAATATTTTACCTACATTGATGCTTTCAGCCACTTTACCTACTATTGATGGTTCGGTGGACGTATGATATTAGTATTCTTTCAGGTTAAATTACAAACAAATTTACAGGCCACCTTCTGGTAAATGGGTTATGAAGCCCATAGACATACTCAATCAGGAGCGACGTGTTAAAACATTCGTTGATTGAAAATAAACGACATTCTGCTGGAGTTTCTTGCGGCGCTTCTTCTCCGCAATGATGGTCTTGTCCGAAGCGCTATTAGATTCACCCCATGTTACCGACTTGTAAAAGAGTCATGTGGGCAATTTACTGAATAAATATTTTGAATTTTGAATTTTGAATTTACCTCCTGTTTTTAGTAATCGTGTGAATAGAGACCGATATATCGTAACTTTCAACTTCGGTTTTCCAATTAGGGCCTCTGTTACCACGACGATTTGGCAGCCCGTAACAGTCAACGAAAGAACACAAAATACATTATGTATTCTTCAATACCAATACTATTCCTACTAGTTATACAAAAGCAATATAAAACACCTTTTGTTTACATTACACTAAAGATATTTTATTACCATAAATCAAGGATCAACTTTTCCTCGCTGCACATTTCCTTGCCAATTCTGATATCGGCATTCACAATTCCAGGAATCACCAAAGCCTAGTAAACACTAGTATTATAAATCGCCATGAATGGGCCTGCTTAAGATGCGCCGGAGCGCTGTATGCGGCGCAGGCGCAGGCGCGCGTATTGCTCCCGCGCACCTTAATACTCCTTATTTATAGCACTTTGTGTCTGAAGTTCACACGATTATTGAAAATTATTGGTGCTGGAATGGTTTGATGTGTTTGATGCTATCGGGGGTTTCATATATTGACGAATGCATATTATGCAAAAGCAATTTTAATTAGAGAAATAAGGATATTTTTTTTCTTCTGAAGAACTAGTTTATTATATAATATAGGTACTACAATTAACTACAATAAGCTACTCAAATATTAAAGGTGTAAATAATAATCACCACTATAAAAAGAACCCCTCTAGCAAGTCCGCTCGCGGCATGGTCCCTACCCTATGACACTGGCTGGCTGCATTACCTCTCTGGATAGCTAGCTAGCCCAATCCTTTGGGAATTTAATTTAATTAAATTTAATCAAGATACCTAGTGTAGCGTTACCGCTACAAAATCGCGTCAAATTCGCGTCAAATTGTCGCGTGATTATTTTGTTTATTTTTTAGGTGTTCGAACTCTTTTGTGTTAGAGTTGCTGGCCTGCGTTATTGATGGTTTTGATTATTATTTTAAAATTTTGAATGTGTTGTCAGATTGTTCGGCATTGATGTAAGAGTGTTTTTTTTTGACATGGGTGCTTCAGTCTCGTAACCGAAGGGTTATATTTTTTGATCTTGAGAAATAAGACTTTGAACATTTGATCTTTAGTAGATCTAACAGTGATCATGGTCGCATAGTTGGGTGCACGGTCCCCATAAATACTTTTTCCGTTAAGCCAAAAAAAGGAGCTTCCTTGTTATATTCGCACCATATGATACCGGCTTGATCCGGGTAAGTTACTATTTATTAAGATCTTAAGCAGTAACGATCTTTCCTCTCTACGTCCCGTTCTGTTTGTCTTGTTGTTCGTTTCTTATTTGATCTTTTCATTCTAGTCCACCTACCCCCTGAAGCAATAGACCATATATCGGCATCAGACAATATATTGGGCCATCACTCGCGTTTAGTGAAACGCAAGTACTTGCACGCGTCGTACCAACGCGCGTGAGTCTGGAAACTTCGGCTGCGAGACGATACCTTAACCCATTTACACTAGGGGTTAATTAAAAAAAGGAACCAAATTCAATATGTTTTTTTATATTTGTATACAGATACTTTAAGTCAGGGTTTTATTTGATCGTGATTTAAGTATTTAAAGTTTCCCATTACGTAACTTACTGTTCCAAGAAAATATGCATAATTTTTAAGGGTTTCAGCGATTAATAATTTGGTAGGGGCGTTCTTTCTCCAAATTCTAAAAGAGTCCGCGAGCTCCATGTACGTTTGTTCTTTTTTGGCTAATATTCTCGGCAACAAAACTTAAATCATTTTTAAAATATTCTAACCTCTAAATTTGTGTGTTTATCTTTTATTGTTGTCACTACACCCAAACTTGCTTCTGTATATTTTCATTTTTATATTTTTTATACTAATCTTTGTCGCGATTTGGTATTATCAATGTTCGACACCTTTAATAAACAAAATAAACAATCTTTAGGTTTCAAATTATTTTTATTGGTATAAAATTTCTACGTTTATCCTAGGCACAGTCCTAGGATCTGTTAGTGCTTCCTTTTTCCAGTTGAAACGTTACACTAGTTATTATAATGTACCTCTACTTATACTTTCGTTACATCGTTACTACTAGCAATCACTTTTACTGATAGTAAAGTCCTAGGCTGGCTGGGAACGGCGGTACCATGTAGGTGTACCGAAATTGAAAAATATGAATAAAGGAGTTAGGTTAGGTTAGGTTAGGGCTAAAAAAATATGAATAAAGGAGTTAGGGCTGAACATATTTTTTTTAGAAAATCAAATTCTGTATAAATATGGTGAGCTGAAAAAATCTATCTGTTCAATCATTTCCAACACAAAGCACATTTTTTGGAGACCATGTTTTTTTGGTTGATCATAATTATAATGAACTTCATCCAGCAGATAGAGATATAAGAATGAGAATTTATTAAAAGTATATTTTAAGTCATTAGAGTATACATATCCTCATACCTGATATAAGTAGAATAATTAAGTCTTTCGCAAATATTAAAAACTAAATTTAAAAAAAAATTGAGTATTTTAATCGTCAAACCAACCAATAACTGTGGCGTGAAAAAAAACAATAGCAAATAATAAGAATTAATTTAAACCATTTCTAAATTCAACCAAAAACACGTAAACACCAAATCCCATAAACCGAACGGTGTTTAACGTGTGTCAGTTGCATGATTAGCACTAGGATGTCCACCGTCCAGCTCCCGTAACGGTCGGGTTGGAAGCCGAAGAGCCCCTCGACGGGGCAGGCGTGGCACGTGCGCCGGATCCTAATGACTCCCGATGCCTCCGATATATAACTCGGCGGAGGTATTCAGCAAGCATTATCTTAGCAGCTTCTCTGACGACCAGTCTTCAGTTCTATGATGAGGGTTCTCGTTTTCGCGCTGGCGTTGTGGACGGTGGAGGCGTACCCTTACTATCCTTATTATGGGAATATGGAATCATGTAAGTTTTTTTTTTTTGTTTGCTTTTATTTTAGCGTAACTCTTAGAGACTTAAATATTTTGAGCGCAGTTAATGTTAATATTTTCTATAATTGGTATATTGATCTTTAGTCTCGATATAGTTTATATGCAATTTTATTTTCAAACGCAATAATAAAGCTTTCCCAAATATACCACTTATCTAAACATGCTTTGCAATTATTATTTCTAATAAACCAAAAGGATCATATAACACGAACGAAAATGTATTACCGATTAAAAATAGTGCTTGAAGTTATCAATGTCAATAGAGATGCAAAATCATTTGTAACTTAGAGGAACTCAACCTTATTTCTGAAGAATGTCGGATTGACTTTGGACCTAAGATGGGTTAACCGCACCCATACCGCACTATAGTCATTCTGTAGTTGTATCTAGCAAATTATAGTAAACTAGCGACCCGCCCGCGGCTTCGCCCGCGTGGAATGTATTATACATATAAACCTTCCTTAAGAATCACTCTATCTATTAAAAAAAACCGCATCAAAATCCGTTGCGTAGTTTTAAAGATTTAAGCATACATAGGGACAGACAGCGCAAGCGACTTTGTTTTATACTATGTAGTGATTAAAATTCTAAAATTCTAAATTCTAAATATTTATTCAGTAAATTGGCCACATGCGGGCTCTTTTACACGTCGGTAATGTACAGTGAATCTACCAGCGCTTCGGACAAGACCATCATTGCGGAGAAGAAGCGCCGCAAGAAACTCCAGCAGAAGGTCATTTTTTCAAAGTATGAAATTTTAATCTTTCATTTCCTTCCCGCAGTATCTTATGGCGCAAGCGACAGCAGTCGCGGCGGCGTGGCGCTCAACCGATACTTCAACCCGTACCTCCCCCAGCGCGCCGGCGCCGGCATGGCCGCCTTCATGTTCAAACAACCAGAGGACCAGCCCCAGCAGAGCCAGTACTACCTCCCCGACCGCCGCCGCCAGACCCAGCCAGAACTCTCATACCTCCCCCCACAGCAAAACGAAGTCTTCTACCCGCAACAACCCACAGAAGCCACTGAACTCTCAGAACCTACCGAACGAATCGACTTACTCGTACTTCCCACGACGGCCAAAACTGTCCCAGAAATAACTGAACCTGAGGTAGAAGAGGTGGAAGAACCAGTTCAGAAACCGAAAAAGAGACTGCAGAAGAAGAAACAGGTTAAACGACCGATTGAGGATGAAGAAGATGATGATGATATGCCGAGGATGCCGGCTGCTGCGTTTTTCCCGATGTTCTTCGGGTATGGTGGAAGGTCAAGCTCGGGAGGAATGCCAGGAGGAGCTACCGCAGTTGCAAATGCGTACAGCACTGGCCGGGGAGGAGTCGCCAGCAGCCATGCTACGGCTTATGGCGCGCCTAGACCAGACTCAAAATTGTAGGTTATTTTTTAATTTGTCGAGTTGTTATGTAAAACCATTTTTTTTTTATAATCACGGTCTTTGAAAAAAAAAAGACAGCCAAAGTCTATTTGATTCTGTAATAGCTTTAGTTCGGAACTAAGCGATTTAATTGTTTGTTGTTTTTGTTTCGGTTTTATGTAGCAACTAAATATTTGTTGTTATAGATACATTACATAGTTATATGAATCATATTGTTTAAAAATATATTTCTTATGCCATGCAGTATAAAATAATAAATTTATATAAAATATTTTTTGTTTCATTTATTTGTGTTAACATATCGAACAGATTTGTACCAGTTCAAGTGTTATCAAGGCTGAATCGATCAAGAATCTGAGGCCATAAATCGTTGCTTAAATACAAAACCGACACAAATCAAAATGTGTTTGTGTTGCATTCAAATTCGGAATGCTATTTACTTTAAGTTTTCAAAATCAAATCAAACTGTATCTGTTTTTGTTTTGCAGCGTTTTTGTATTTAAGCAGCGAATTATAAACTGATTTTGGCTCAAGCATCAAGTCATAGAATACTGTAATTTCTGAGTTGTTTTGACTGTGTGATTATTCATCCGTTTATTTCTTAAACCCTCTTATTAATAAACGCAAAATACCTAACCCAAATTACGCCTAAAATATGCTATGTCCTTATTTGTCATTCTGACATTTGCAGCCCACGGAAAGTAACAAAACAGTACTTCCTAAAACTAGTTGATAGTGCGTTTATGCATAAGGGGGTTAGACTACCCAAATATTTGAAGAGTCAATAATTTGAAGTCCAAAGGGGCTTAATTAAAAAGCCATCTTACTCGTAGAAGCAATATACCTTGCTCAAACTAAGCCTACTAAACACTAAACATGCAAGCCAAAAGGTTTTTCTATTGTAAGACTGAAGCTCCTATTGCATGCTTTTAGCAAATATGTAGACACTAGAAACACGAACTAGATTGTTAGGTACTTCGGCATTTTAAGATTCTTATCTAACTATAACATGTGACCGTTATTGTGCTCACGTTTTCGACTTTAATGAAGTCAAAATTAGACATTGAAACCACTTGTTACAATATTTGCATATTATATATTTTCAGAAACGGAAATCGAACTGGTCGAATATGATAAATGAATATATTCGTGTTCTTTTGACGATAATTTTTTGTTTAAAGGTGTATGTGTAATAGATATAAATGATCACAATCAATGACCCTTCATTACTGGTTAAGGCAGAAAAAATACAAAAATCTATAAGTAGGACGCAGTATATTTTTTTCAAAAATTAAAAATTACTCTTCCTTGCGTAGAATTTGCTATATCCAATATTTAAGGTAGTTGCCGTCCATGTCGCGTTCATTTTTTTCATCGTGTTTTTGTTCTTGTCGTGCTTTTTCAACATTGGGACAGTTCATCTGAGTCAGGGCTGGAAATACAAAAAAACTTGGTATTGCCAATGTTTATAAACTAGACATGTAATGGTAGCCCCCCATATCATTCTTACCGTCGTCAGGATACTGACTACACCAAACAGAAAGATTACAGAGAAACCCACAATTAAAAATAATAGAGGTACAACATGCGGTCTTATCGCTGATGAATGATCTCTTATATAAAACCTTGGAAGGGATACAATGACTAATTAAAATATTTTATCTTCAGAGATCATCGAAGTCCTCTTTTAAATGCTTTCGAAACCCGTTGGCAGTGATTGTCAATAGCCAGCATTACAAGAATAAATGTTACTCTGTCAGTTGATTATGAGTTTCGAATTTGGAACACCTATCAAAATCAACACAATTTAAATAGGTCCAAATTCTACTCAGTACAGTTAAAATTAAAATTCAATCAAATCGAAAGTAGGTAGGTTTTTTAAGTTGTATATCACACGACATTGACTAATGACATGGGAATAGGAACTTTATTAGTTTGTCTATGCTTTAAAAACATTCATATTCGTGACACACAGGTAAGTTGTTTGTTGTGTCGCGCCTGATGTTTTAATTTATTTTCCACCTTAGGACGCGATACTGGAATAAGTACTTTCTCAGGCGCAAGTACGCGTCCGTAAGCTACTGTTATTTATCATACCGGTATTGAATATAAAATAAATAGTATTTAAGTAAACAAAAACTACATGATGATGGCAATCTAATAGTAGACGTTACTTTAATACGTTGTCGCTTTCATTTTACTATTTCCTAGGACAGCTGGGCTGAGATTGTACACTGTAAAACCTTATAGTAGGGGATCCGAATAGGAAACAACCTTCACTCAGTTGAATATGTAAAGGCCCAGTTCTAACGAGATATAATATTAAAGCGACAAGGTAGCAAAGTGATCAGTGATCACATACGTCTGACGTTGACAGTACAACGGCCTCATCATCGTTCCGACACTAGTAATAGTTATTCGTATGTACTGATATCATCTATTTTTTGCTTCCATCAACGAAATGTCATCAGACCAGAGTACTGATGTTCTGCCCAATGCAAATGCTATCTAACCTCAACATGCCAGTCGAAATACTCCACTGCTGAAACCTCTTCCTTTCCCGAAACCTCTATCAACAACGTTCCATCCAGCAGTTTCCTGCAATCCTATTGCACTATTGCTTAACAATTAAAAAAAAAAAAAAAAAAAAAACAAGTAATTATCGTGTGGTTGCCGAATTAGAATAGTGCCACTCCATGTCTTCCCGCGGATGTTGTAAGAGGCGACTAAGGGAATAAAGGCTTGTAGTACCTACTGTTAGGCGATGGGCTTGCCACCTGTCACTAATAGACTGTGAAACATCTTAGCCTACTTATGCAAAATGTAGTTACAGAATTATCAAGAAGTTTTAAGACTTGGTGGTAATTCTTTAGCTCTGCCTACCCCACTCCCACTCTGGGAATGAAGGCGTGAGTTTATGTATGTATATATGTTATCGCGAATACTCTTGGTAACATGTGAGAGTATTCAAAAAGGTAAATATGAATATTCTTAGAAGTAAGGTACTCAGAAAATGATCGCAGGAAAGTTGCACGAGGAAGTTTATGTTCTCCATAAACCAAAAACTAAACTTCTGGAAATAACTAAGATGGGAAATCGGCAACTGTACTTCCATGATATCACATTTTTATTATAAACGCGGGGATTTCAGCTTATTATGGGTTTTTGTTGTGACGTCATAGCTTATTGTTTTTATACGCTCCGGTAAAGTGCACGCCAGTTCAACGTACGTTAATGAGATATAGTCAGATTCAGTAAAAAATAACTACGGAATAAGATAAGTCTGTTAAGTACACAAAAAACGTGAATGTTCGTATGATTATGAAGCTAGGTAAATTTCGAGTACCTAATGCTGTTTTCTGGATTCAATCATAAAAATATTCTGCAACCTTAGTAGAAGGAAAATAAAAAGTAAATCCAGACACCAGCTGTCATTCCAGTAAAAAATATAACCTAAAACCCAAGTATACTTGGTTTCTGATCTTCCTCTTACCTATTTTAACGATAATAATCGTGAATCGTCACTATACAGGGTTATTGGTAAGTCGATCTATTCCCCTCTAGGGGTTATGGGAGAGGTCATTTGCAATCATTTTGCTCCCATAATACCTTATGCAAAAGTTAACCATTTCGGAGATAATTTAAATTCAAGTTTTTTGCTAAAAAGTCAGGAAGGCATCTTCAAAAATCATAAAAATATTCTGCAACCTTAGTAGAAGGAAAATAAAAAGTAAATCCAGACACCAGCTGTCATTCCAGTAAAAAATATAACCTAAAACCCAAGTATACTTGGTTTCTGATCTTCCTCTTACCTATTTTAACGATAATAATCGTGAATCGTCACTATACAGGGTTATTGGTAAGTCGATCTATTCCCCTCTAGGGGTTATGGGAGAGGTCATTTGCAATCATTTTGCTCCCATAATACCTTATGCAAAAGTTAACCATTTCGGAGATAATTTAAATTCAAGTTTTTTGCTAAAAAGTCAGGAAGGCATCTTCAAAAACTTTAAATCATTTTTTTTAATGGCTTTTGTGCAAGGTGAAATTGCTGTTCTTGTGCAATATTAAAAGTAGAATTATCTGTACACTTTTAAGGATACGAGAGTACGAGACCTAAAAGTAAAAAAAAATATGTTTTTTTATCAGTTTATCCAACATAAATGACGCAAAAACAGAAGAATTTACTAACTTTTGCGTAGGGTATTATGGGACCAAAATGATTGCAAATAATCTCCCCCATAACCCGTAGAGGGGAATAGGTCGACTTACCAATAACCCTGTATAAGTTGAGTGTCTCCTTCATTCCCATCAAAACGGTAGTAATGTTACTGATGATTTAAATATTCCTTTGGTCAGTCTAAAATATCTAAAAAAGGGGCTCTTTTACTCTCCTTGCAGTGCAGAAGTATTCGTCACTGTGAATGAAACACTTGCACACAAATAAAACAGGACGTTTATTTGCTATTTTAAATATTATTAGGTACTATTACTAAGACTCCGCTGTCCGTCCGGCAGTCCGTCAGTCTGTCACCAGGGTAAAATTTCACAGATGATGTATTTCTGTTTCCGCTATAACAGTAAATAGTAAAAACAGCATAAAATAAATATTAAAAGGGGGCACCCATATAACAAACGTGATTTTTTAAAGTGCAGGGGACCGATTTTTGACTTTCGAGCGCTCGATTTCAAAAGCGAGCGGTAGAAAATATTCGAATGCGAAAAATTTTCACGATTTATTTTCGAATGGTCCCAAATTCCATATTTTTGAGATTCTCACTCGAAACTAGAGGGATTGACTAAATAGTATTGTTAAGTTGGAACTTGTTTCATTATACGCAGAAAGTCGATGTTTTACCGGTTTTTTTATTCATATTTTAATTGCGAATAAATGTGTAAAGCTAACAAAAGATGAAATCATAACAAGCAATTTAATATTTCAGTGCTAATGAGATTTTTTTACGCCTATTTTACAAATTCTTGACCGGTTATAAATGTAGGAAAAATGAAACGCTTTCTCGTCTGTGGATGTCTATGGCATTGCGCTAGGTTTGTTTATGCTTCGTGTACTTCCCGGCAAACATACCCAAGTTGGGTAACCCAACAGGTTTGAAAGATGTCAAATGATACTTTCTATCGATAGAATTCAAAACGAATGCCACGGACCACTCGTATTCATATTTTCTATCGCTCGCAAGTCAAAAATACCATTTCATTGTTTTTTGTCACTTTCGAGTGAAACTTTCGAGCGCTCGAAAGTCAAAAATCGGTCCCCAGATTACGAAACCCTTCGTGCGCTGGTCTGACTCGCACTAGGCCGGTTTTTTTTTAAATTCTAGTGCTAGCTATTGTAGAAAAGACCATGTGGCGTTAAAGCACTTTAGTCATTAGCACAAATTCGTTTACTTATTTTCTCAGTAATTAAATATGGATTTATATGACGCTGCAATCAAGGTGCAAACTATCTCTGTCTCACAGTGTGGAAGGAGATAAAACCATCCTTTTTGATTTTATGTCGACGTGGCAGGATAATATGTGGCCCCTTAAGTGCCAAGATAAAGTTATAAACAAAGTTTCATTAAAGTAAATATTTTGCCTCCAAAACATGCTATTATTCTATTATTATTTTTCATTTATTTCAAAGTGTATACATAACACATAATCATTTCAAGTTAAACCGCCAAACTGACGAATCAGTTGTCGAGATCGCGCTCACATTGAATTTTGTGCTATGCATGCACGTAAATTACAAATTAATTAAGTAAGTATAAAAGATCATTTTAATATTATTGAAAAAGAGGAAGAAAGGATACTTTTGGAAAGTTTGCAGCAACCCTTCCAAAAGTATTATTTTTCAGGTATTTTTTACTACGTTTTTGCTACTTTTTTTGTCTACTCTTAATCAATCAATTACAACACAAGCGCTAACAATGGGTCTCATAAGGAAGCTCAAGGTCACTCAGAGGGCTATTAACGGCCAAACCCTATATTCAATCCGCGGACAGATAGGCTTACTTCGGATTAAAATTTGACACATTTTCTTATCTATCCTCGGATTGAATATAGGGTTCGGCCATAAGAGGGCTATGCTCGGGGTTTCTCTGCGTGATAGAATCAGAAATGATGATATCCGCAGTAGAACTAAGGTTACCGACATATCCCGAAGAATAGCTAAACTGAAATGGCAGTGGGCGGGGCACATCGCACGCAGAGAATGATGGCCGATGGGATCAGAAGGTTCTTTAGTGGCGTCCGCGGACCCGGAGACGAGCTGTAGGTAGGCCTCCAACAAGATGGAGTGACGACCTTGTAAGGATCGCGGGAACGCGGTGGATGCGAAAAGCACAAGACCGGTCTGAGTGGAGAGCCTTGGGGGAGCCCTATGTCCAGCAGTGGACGTCTTTCGGCTGACATGATGATGATGATGATTCAATCAATTTCGTTATATATTTTACTTTATTTTATTATACGTTGTTATACCAAGGAAATATATGACGTCACACTACCGCAGCGCAGTCTAGACAAAGCACTACATACGGTACTTTCAGTACCCGAAAGGTACTACAAAAAACTCTGCCACTAACCTAACGACTGCTTGTAACAATGCACCGGCCAATATGAATTATTGTAATTATGTGACGTCACCGTCTGTCTCGCCGCCAAATTAGAATCTCGGGGATTTCGGAATTTGAATGATCATTGTAGTCATCAGGTACAAAAATGATTGAGACGTTTAGAAGCGTTGATTAAAGAACTAGGACTGAGATCATCAAGGTCATCATGCTGATTCTGATATAATACCTGTCCCTACTTCCAGATCGTTTTTTTTTTAAATACAAAACAGCGTCTAAATTGGTCCATTCGTTTGGGAGGTATGATACTACATACAGACACACAGATAGACAGACCCTTCACCCACCAACACCCTTCTTTTTTTGGGGGTTTAAATTAAATACGCCAGGTATCAATTCAACTGCGATCACATTCATAATATCTGCACTTAACAGTATGAGAGGTAGGGATGTAGTTAATAAGGTTATGCCATCGTTTATTGTCGGAAAAGTTCGTTTTTATCTGTCTCATTCAACTTTAGTACCCACCGATAAGCTAATTGAGAAAGCAAGATCAATACGAACTTATCCGACAAAACACGATGGCAAAACATTATTGAATTCACTACATCTTGTAACAGGTTTTGCTTTCGTTTGCGTGAGTTTTCTGTAAAGCCGAGTATCCACCAAGCGCATGCGCCATGGCCAGGCTCGCGAGCCAGCTTCGCGATCAGCCCGGAGACACTGACTCAGGCGAGCCTCGCGAGGTAGACCGAGCCTTCAGAAATCCGAGGCGATTCATAATTATTTAAAACTATTTGCGCTGGTGATCTAAAACCACCACCGTCCACACCGAACGAACAGCGCACACTGGCACCTTTGAGCATGGCACATTTACCAACAGCCGATTTATGTATTTTTTTTTGTTATTATTTGGACAAGTTGAAATACATGATTCTAGAAAAAAGGGATGTTAACATTTTTTACACGGTTAAAAGCTAAAAGCCAACACTAACAAACGTCTATTTCCATATGGATTAGAAAAAAAAAGTATGCTTTAAAATCCCGACTGCATTTGTAGATACTATCGTCAATATACGTAAATAGTTTTCTGAATTTTATTTTATTTTTGGGACAAGCTTTTGTTGCTGACTGTTCTTTTTTTGCACAGTCGTCATCTACTCATCAAGACGATTCTAACGAGCCCTCACACGACGGGTTTATCATGTGTAATTTAGGAGTTCCTATGGCCACCCTGAGTCTCCACCATCACACCAGCTCGGTTGTACTATATTATTGTAATTTCATCAGAACTAAAGGTGTATGGGGTTGAATGGGAACGCGCCGCCTTCGCCATCAGTGCGTCGCAGCTTTAATGATGCACTTACAACAGTATGGGTCTCAGACTAGTTGATTTTGGACAATAAATATTTGGAAGTAAATATTGCCACTTACGCGGCTTCCGCTAAAAATGCTTATTTTTGATAAATTATATTTATCATGTCAAATAGATGTTAAACTTTAAATTAAACATTTTACTTTTTTTTAAACACTTATTCAATGGCAAAGGACATCATCCGGGTTTCATACATTTTTGATCCAAATATAAAAGTGCCGGCCAAAAAAAAAAAGAGGTATATTCTGTTAGATCTTATTCGCCTGAGCCTTTGTTATTATGGCACCAAAGCTGTAGTACCAATATCCATAGTTTTATTCTAGTTAGAAAATTAAATATTTCGGTGAATTGAACTAACAAAAACCAATTAATTATTCTACCATACTTTACATTTGAACATATTTTGGTAAGATACGATGGTTTCAAACATTTTTTTGTTGTTGATATTTTTGAATTATGTATTGAGAGTATTTTGGTTTTTTTTAATAAATAAATAAGCATGTACAGGGTGTCCCAAAAGTACCACGCCACAGTGACACTGGAGATTCCTCAGCCTCAGACGAACCAAACCAGCCTAACATGACCTCAGTAAAAGTTGCACCGTTTTCGAGTTATACCAATTTAAAGATTTTTCCAAATTTTCACCTCTTTTGACATTGTAAGTGCTCGCATTTACTGGGATAGCTTTAGAATTTAGTTTTTTTTATTTGTGCGCGTTTATAAATAGTTGATTAAGATGATAGAAGCATTATTATGTCAATAACTAAAGTAAAAGTTGGAAAAATACTGTAATGAACTTGACTTAAATTATCATCAACATAGTAATTTAAACTTTGAACACCTGCCATAACTTTTTTTTACTAGAAACGAAATGAGCAAATAACTTTAAAAACATGCGTATTTTATGCCAATTCTAAAATAGTATGATACATGATATCTTAATGCATAAAAGTAGGAATTCGAATGACATTTGCCAATATGGATCCTCGGAAATCAATGCTAATCATCTAAAAAAATATCTTGTACTCTACGATATCTCATTTGTTTGTGCTCCTTTGAAGAATATAATTGATTTTGGTTGACCTTGGTTCAAAGATAATAAAAAACGGGTTTAATTTTCATTAGTTTTTACAGTAAATGTTCGAATTGTTTCCCTGCGACTCTAAGGCACAAATGGCATCTTCGAATAAAATGTCAGTTTAATTTTCGTAAACTGTTTTCCGATATGTCTCGGGCTGCATTGAAGACACGTCGCCGTAGTTCCTCTTCGTTAATTATTATCACCAACTACGACGGCGACGTGTCTTCAATGCAGCCCGAGACATATCGGAAACCAGTTTACGAAAATTAAACCGAAATGTTATTCGAAGATGCCATTTGTGCCTTAGAGTCGCAGGGAAACAATTCGAACATTTACTGTAAAAACTAATGAAAATTAAACCCGTTTTTTATTATCTTTGAACCAAGGTCAACCAAAAATCAATCATATTCTTCAAAGGAGCACAAACAAATGAGATATCGTAGAGTACAAGATAATTTTTTAGATGATTAGCATTGATTTCCGAGGATCCATATTGGCAAATGTCATTCGAATTCCTACTTTTATGCATTAAGATATCATGTATCATACCATTTTAGAATTGGCATAAAATACGCATGTTTTTAAAGTTATTTGCTCATTTCGTTTGTAGTAAAAAAAAGTTATGGCAGGTGTTCAAAGTTTAAATTACTATGTTGATGATAATTTAAGTCAAGTTCATTACAGTATTTTTCCAACTTTTACATTAGTTATTGACATAATAATGCTTCTATCATCTTAATCAACTATTCATAAACGCGCACAAATAAAAAAAACTAAATTCTAAAGCTATCCCAGTAAATGCGAGCACTTACAATGTCAAAAGAGGTGAAAATTTGGAAAAATCTTTAAATTGGTATAACTCGAAAACGGTGCAACTTTTACTGAGGTCATGTTAGGCTGGTTTGGTTCGATTGAGGCTGGGGAATCTCCAGTGTCACTGTGGCGTGGTACTTTTGGGACACCCTGTATATGAAGGCGTATAACTCTCGTTATAAAAACGCTTTTGAAGCCATTAACCATTATCAAATGCGGACTATTGAAGAGACAAGACAAGAGCTATTACGGCGAACACATACATGACAATGGATCCTTCACAATTGAGCTCAGCAATGAATTGCCAGAAGAACAACTGACAGAGTTACAGGAGCAGGGAAATGATTTATGGATGATTCGTGGGCGATTCGTAAAAACGATATCGTAGGTATTGTTATGACGTCAGCCGCCATTACTTTCAAGTAAATAAGAGCTGTCAAAACGGTGACAGTATGATAACAGCTCAGACACGATATGGTTTTTACCATGTTGAATAGAGGCCCTAATCAAAGTCGATATGGTTCTAACCGCCTAGAATAGAGGCCCAGAGGTTCTAGCCAAGATGCACTACGCTAACTAGCGTATCCATTCGTTTCATTTTTAAACCAATCGCATCACTGATAGATCACGAGACTCTTCGTATCATCATCTATCAGTGATGCGATCGGTTTAAAAACTAAACGAATAGAAACGCTAGTTAGCGTAGTGCATCTTTGCAAGGGCCTCTGGGCCAATTTCTAGAAAGTCACTGGACTAATAATGTTAGCTCACTCAATACAATTTTCTACTAGTGTGCCTCCAACAAGATGGAGTGACGACCTTGTAAGGATCGCGGGAAAGCGGTGGATGCGAAAAGCACAAGACCGGTCTGAGTGGAGAGCCTTGGGGGAGGCCTATGTCCAGCAGTGAACGTCTTTCGGCTGACATGGGTCAATTTCCCAAGCAATATTTTAAGCTGGCGGCGCTGAAAACCGGGGTGAACTATGGTTAAAAATTAAACTGTTATTTTTTTATGAATACTTCACGCAGTTGCCTATTTTGGGCAATAAGTAGAATTAGAATATTAATGGAAATAATAATTAAAAAAAAATAATTAAGACCTCATTTCTCATCACAGTGGGCTGTCCGCAACCCAGTTTTGATTGCAAAACGTGGAATAAATCAAAAACTATTAATGATTATGAAAAACATTTACCTTTATTAAAATACTAGATAGTTAGTGTACATAAAGAAGCCCTGACTTTTTTTTTAACCATTACACATACAGTTCGGTACGAGGAAATACGTTTGTCCGGAGAAACGTTATCATTACCACCGTCAAATATTCTGTGCCTTATATCTGCTAAGCTTCAATATGTACGCCCCCCACCTCCCGCGCACTCGTAGAGTTAGTCACGCGCAAGAGTTTGGTGCTAGCGGTTGTGTTTCTGGCGATAAAATATAAAGGAAAGTTCTTGCTTCAGGTGGGGTGGGGACAAAAAAATCCTCATTCCGACGGTTGATTTATTTTTTGTACTTTTTGTGTGTTTAGTTTGAGATTTATGTATAACACGTACGTCATATTTCTTAATTCTGGAGTAACGTTAGTTTAAAGAAACCAGACTCCGTTGTTTTTTTAAAAATATTTTTATACAGGTTTTATCATTCCGTGGTTCTCATTCCGATGTTTCCGGTGTATGAAATACCCACAGAAATGATAAGCAACACCGGCATGATACAAAAGTAGCTTCACTTAGTTATCCAAATAATTATCCAATTTAATTATTTAATTTTATGAAGTCAAAGCAAATGAATAAATATTAT
The DNA here is from genome assembly GCA_927399475.2 of Acleris emargana. NCBI lineage: Eukaryota > Metazoa > Arthropoda > Insecta > Lepidoptera > Tortricidae > Acleris > Acleris emargana. Next base: position 17,911,625 of record OV656848.1, on the reverse strand, counting down.
AAGCGTTTAAACGTAAATAATTGAGCGTTTAACGATAACCAAATGTCAGTTATTTTGTACTACTAAGCATATAATATGCATACATACATAGCGTCACGCCTTCATCCCAGAGTGGGGTAGGCAGAGCTATTACCAATAACTCTAACAACTTGTTATATAATATTATATTATAATGAAGAACGTTCTCACCGATGAAAAAAAAAATGTTACAGATTTATTTTTCAATTTAATTATAATTATAAAGGGCAATACCAAGTGTTAAAATTGGACGTGATATTCAGTTTAAAAATCTCAAAAAGGTTTTAATTTAAATTAGTTTTAGGATGTTTTTGTTTTTTTTTATATGCTCCTTGATCTCTACACATTAAGACTGAAAAATGTGCAAGTACACATATGCGACTGCAATTTAACTGTTACAGTATTTACTTAAAATTTATTTAATTTAAATTATTACGTTTTTTTTTAAGATCTGGGATATGTAAATTCACATCTAGTCTTGCAAGACTATGTTATCATAATTCCATTATGTTACATTTTTGACTGAGTTTTTTAAGTATTTCATATTATATTTTTGAGGCCGTCCTTATGACGCACTAATTATTAAGCATTAAGTGATCTAACTAAAGTCAGTGATAAATGAAATAATTGCCACTGGGATATTTGTAATAATTAGAATTATTGAGTTATATTTTGCTTGGTCAGCGAACTGTTCCTATTAGATTTACATAGAAGAGTGTTATTTTTTTTTAATTTATAACTAGTTTATTATCATAAATAAATCACAATGTTTAGAATATTTTTGAAAACCATATTAAAGAAATAAGTAATAAATCAGTCCGGTACATTATAAAAAAAATATAAAGTATTTTTTTAAATTAAAATATGTTTATTTTATAAGCGAATTGTTTCAAAACATTAATATAAATGTAATTTTTACTCAAACAAAGACTTATAATTATGATAAATTATTAATAACATTAATATAATTTTTACTCAAATAAAGACTTCTAATTATGTTAGTTAGCTAGTGGCGGGCCGCAGGGCAGCTAGTGGCGAGCTGTTGGTGAGTGGCGACACCACGGACCTGAATGCTCCCGAGGGTAGGTCCTGTTCCTCACCTCACGCTTGCCTTCACCGGCCGGCTGGAGTGTATAATGACGAGGAACAGACCCTCACCTCTGGCTTGCCTTTATTGGCCGGTCAGAGTGGAGTCGCAAGAGCTATATGCTCGAAGGGTGGATGTGTTGCATAAGTGGTGAGTGGGCACCTTATGGTCGTTTAAAGTCCAGAAGCACCTCTCCACCCTTAGCCCCTCTGGAACTGTTACCTCCCTGCTGCTATATATATGCGGCTATTTCGGGAGGCCCATTCTTGAGTTGGCGAGTCACCGCCTGCCATTTCAACCAAAGTAATTAGCATTGGCCAGGCAGGCGCCGTAGTTTCATCAATAGCCTAGTTCACCAATCCATATCTGTTCATTCATAGAGCCTATTGTTAATACTTCCATCCTTCTTAAATAGTCCTACACTAACCGTTGGTTGTCCGTGGGAGCATACTTTTATAGTTTGAACTCAGGGACAATCGCCGGTTGGTGTCCCATCACTTTACTAAATTAAACTTGTCTAAAGGGCCTCTGCGTGTTGGCTTCGGCTCCATGTACGCCTTCCAAAGGTCCGGGACTCCCATAGTCCCGTGAATGGTAAAGACATTAATGTAATTTTTACTCAAATAAACAGTGATAATTATGATAATTATTCACTTTTTTCATTTATTTTCATTCCAGTGGATAAGATTTCATTTACGTGGGTCGTTTCTATCATTCCAGTGGGTATTTATCACTTCGGTGGATACTTTTTATCATTTCGGTGTGTATTTATCATTCCATAGTTTTATCAAATATTCTATCTCGTATATCTCATAAACTATTTATGATTTTGAGTGACCCTTAACATCACGTCTACAATATATAACAATGCATAGTTTAAAATGAAAAACGTTAAAAAATACACAAAACTTAAAAATTGCACCGAAATGAGACAAAAATCAGAAATGTTGAAATTGACCCACATGATGACTAGTGTACCAGTGTAATACACCACGTTAACTAAGATTATTAGTCTACGAGAATGAGATACTCCCCCTGCCCCCTGCCCCCGGCCCCTGTTATCGTATTGTCAACGTCTCGCTAGCTCTTATTTACTTGACACGAGGCCGAGTTAAAAACAATACCAAAACACGTCAAAGACAATATGGCTTTACCGCGTTCAATAGAGCCTCTGCCTCGTTTGTTTACGCACTGGACAATAAAACAAAAAAAAACGAGTATTATTATCATAAATTATCGTATTGAACGACATGTTGATGTCATAGCACTACAAACAAAGCATAAGTTTCTTTTGATTGTTTACTTGCCCACTTCCTTCGATCAGGTAATCAATATCAAAACTAGATTTTCATTGTGATTTCGTAAATAATGAAATCATTTGGCTGTCGTCAAAGGTGATCGGCAAACATCCATAGTCTTGGGCCCATCCGATACACTTATGTTTTCTAGGCCGTTTTGTAGATCACTATGTAGGATATTTTTAGCATAAAAATTATAGGCCTGGCTAAAGAACCATCCATATTAACCAAAGTAAGTAGATAAAAAAGAACTCAATGAATACTCTGATAAGTTATATTTAAAGAAGCATAGAAATATCATGGTATAGATGTTAAGCATGTGCCACATGATATTATTATAAGAACATGAATAATAAACATTGTATTTACCACAAGAGGAGCAACCCACTGTTATACAAGTGTAAGGAGTGCCTCGTCTTCCAAAATATGCATGCCAAAAAGTGTTGTTCCATCTTGCCAAAGTCCGATTAAATCACCAGAAATCACAAATCACCGCAAACGCAAAACGAAGCAAATGCCACTGACATTTTTGACAAAGTCATTTTTTGTTTTATAAATCCTACCAACACAGATGACATGCCACAAAACAAAGATCTATCTCATATTACGGTAACAGAAATCAAAAATGTTTATCATTATTGTTACATTTTAAATACTTTAGAATAAAGTATGATACTTCACAAAGAGCAGTTAAAAAATACAGGCCCACTTTCGCCTATCTCCTTTTGACATAATGCTAATGTGACAAGGGTGTTGGTTTAAGGTGCGACCGCAGCGTTGCTTAGCGGTGCGTATATTACGTTGCGGCGCCATGTTACTATATCCCTGTCTTTTGTTTACGCATCGACACCGTATTTTACGCAGCGGTGGGGTAGCAATTTATATTTTTATGGACGTTATTGTCTTTTTTTTTCAGCCGCATTGTATGACATCCTTTTAATGGTTTAGAGAACCTCTAAATACGTATTAATATAATACACTTTTGACTTCTCATACTCTTAAAATGTTACTTTAGCCTCTGTACATCGTGACTAAAGCTCCTCATTAGTCTCTACTTTGTTAAATTAAGATTGTAATATTGTATAGAACGTCGTTTTTTTTCCTCGCATTCTAAGTGAAAAGCAAAGTGTTTAAAGCGAGACTACATAACCATAATGACACTCGAAGTGTGTCATAGTAATTGGAGTGGAACACAACAAACACCTAAATGAAAAAAAGTTGAACACCTTACTAAAATCAGTAACGAATACCTTTAAGGATACTTGCTACTTCATTGAACCGAACAAGAACTGGGCGCCCCGCAATCTTCAAGAAATGTCTCGGAAGACAAATTTAACTATTGACAGCCATGATTATTACGAGAAGTTTTTACCATGGCGTAATCTAAAAACACAACATAAGGATAAAACATCAGTATTAAACAGTAAAACCTTTTACAAGCAGGCGGAGACTGGTTTTAAAGATATTAGTAACTCTATTCAAACTACATTGTATGACTACTTCCCAGTTATGGAAAAGGAGGCATCAAAAAATCAAACACGTACTGCTACAGCAAGTGTTAGCGGTAGTACTTTGAATGACAACAACAAGGATCAAGTCGAAAACAAGACATTTTTTCGTGTATGACCGTATTAATGTTATGCATCAAAACATTGCAGGTCTTATAAATAAATCAGATATGTTAACCGTGCAACTAGACGAATTAGCGAGCAATAATAAAAAAAATTACATTTTGTGTGTTAGTGAACATAATATGAAACCTGGTGATGAAATTACTCTAGTGGTACCCAACTATAGTCTGGCAGCATGTTTCTGCAGAAACAATAGAAGAGGGGGATCTTGTATTTTAGTGAACAATGAACATGAATTTAGGGTACTTAGTCATGTAAGAAAACAATCAATTAGGAATACTTTGGAATGTTGTGCGATTGAAATCATTAAACATGAAATTATAATTGTTTCTGTGTATCGAGTCCCAAAATTGAAAAATTTAAATATTTTCTTCGATAAGCTAGACGAAATTTTGAAAAGAATTTGTAATAATATTAAGAAAACTGTAATTATATGCGGCGACTTTAATATAGATATATTGAAACAAAATTCGTATACATCGAGGTTTGAAAAGTTAATTAGTCATAATTTAAAAATATCAATCAGAGCACCAACTAGACTACAAAGTCAAACATGTATTGACAACATACTTCATAACTCACGTGGCAGTAGAAGTGAAGTGTTAGAAACTGCTCTATCAGATCATACTACTCAGATATTAAACTGTAGGGTAAAAAAAACATGTACATTTGAGAATTGGAAAGTATCCCAGGTAGATAATTGTAGAAAAAACCAAGTTATATTTAGAAAATGTCTATTGTCCTTAACTTTTTCTAATGTCTTCGAGGAAAATGACCCCAATAATGCATATAATAGCTTCCTGGACATCTTTAAAACTTTTTATGACATTTGTTTTCCTACGCAAATAAAAACTCGGAAAACTCGGAAACCAGCAAAATGGATATCTAAAGGAATTAAATTATGTAGTAAACGGAAAAGGGATCTACTTTGGCGATACCGTTCTAATCCATCAGAAGGTAACAAAGCTTTACTGGCATCATATTCCAGACGTTATAAAAAAATAATTCGTCTTACCAAGTATGCGCAAAATAATCATTTTATTAATACTGCGGATAACAAATCCAAAGCAACTTGGAAGGTTATCGAAGATAATAAACAGTTTTTTCCAAGGGAATCGATTACTGAAGTGTTGCATGATTGTAAAAAAATTACTCATCCTATGGAAATAGCTAACACTTTCAATGATTTTTTTGTGGATCAAGTTATTGATTCTTCTAATAATGATAAGTTTAAAAAGTACGATATGGGTAGCTGTAGATTAAACTCTATGTTCATGCCGCCTACTACACGTGACAGCATTTATAGAACAATTATCCGTCTAAAAAATAAGAATAGCGTTGGGTTTGACGGAATATCGGTTAGGATTGTTAAATTTGTGGCGGACATTATAGCGGGTCCTTTAAGTTACACTTTTAATTTATTTATAGAGCAGGGCATCTTTCCGGATAATTTGAAGGTATCTATAATAAAACCCTTATTTAAGAAAGGAGAAAAATCGTTACTTACAAATTACACTATGTATGTATATGTAGCACTTTTGCCGGTTTTTTCAAAGGTCTTTGAAAAGGTCTTACATGAATCCCTTTACAGCTATTTCCAAAATATGAATATTTTTTCTGAAGAAATTTTGATTTGATTTCTTGGAAAGGGTTGTGAAGTGTGTAGATAATAGAGAGCCAATATGTGCGCTGTACATGGACATGACCAAAGCTTTCGATCATGTTGATCATGACATATTAATATTGAAATTGGAGTCTTATGGTATTCGAGGTAACATTCTAAATTTAATTAATTCTTATTTGTAGAATAGAATACAGAAAACGGAGATAATTAAAATAGATATTAAGTCAAGACAAGAGTATAAATACTTATCAAAACCTCGTGTAGTCAAATTTGGTGTCCCCCAAGGGAGTGTCCTCGGCCCCTTATTATTTATTATATACATCAACGATTTGCCCAGAAATATAAAGCATCCAATGGTCTTATTTGCCGACGATAGTACGCTCATCGTGAAACAAGACTGTGTCACTAACTATGAACTAGACGTTAACAATGCATTGAACTCAGTAAGGAAATGGCTGGTTTCAAATAATTTATTAATAAACTTACAAAAAACGTTTATAATGCATTTTAGCCAAAAATCATGTAAAAGTCATTTTAAGGTCATTAATGCCAACTGTGAAATTGAGGAAACCACGACGACCAAATTCCTGGGCATAGTAATTGACAGTAAATTAAATTGGAAAGAGCATATAGATGACATGTGCAAGAAAATAAATAGTTTTGCATATGCTCTGTATCAATTGTCTAAAGTAGCCAATCGCAGCACTGTGTTAGTATCCTATCATGGATTCGTGATGTCTAGATTGAGATACGGTATAATTTTTTGGGGTAATTCAACTAACCGAGATCAGGTATTTCTAGCGCAGAAACGATGCATTAGGGCAATATGTAATTTACCGCACTTTAATGCATTACAATTATTGACCGTGCCATCTTTATATATACTCGAAGTCTCAGTATTTGTAAAAGCAAACTTGAATAAGTTTAAAACTCGTTTCGCTGGGAATGCGAGACGCAAGATGCAGATTAGGCCTGAAATATGTAAGACTGCACTTTTCAAAAAAAGTATTTTTGGTATGGCACCGACTATTTACAATAAATTACCTGACTGTATAAGAAATTCAGACATTGATAATTTTAAGAGGAAAGTATTGAGTTTATTAATTGACAAATGTTATTATTGTGTGCATGACTTTTTAATGGATAATTTTCAATAATAAGATTTAATTTTGAACATTTGTACGCCAGCTGGCAGTTTATAGTGATACTTTGAACATTTGTACATCCTTTTATGATTATTATGACCTATAAATACAAATAAATAAATTGATTGATTGATTGATTGAAGTATAGTCACCCTCGGATCGTAATGGCTTGTTTCAGTCCCTTGTTGAACAATGTAATATTATTGGGTTTAATAATATCGGAGCAGAGATATATCATAGATTTAAGTTTTTAGTTTTTGGTACTAAAGTATACGCCCACGTATCAATACTTTACGATCTCTGCCCGATGCACTTGATGCACAGTGCATTATAAAAGACCGCAGAATAGCTAGAATAGCAGTTGGAAGATATATTGGGGCCTCAAAGAAATTCTACAACGAAACTTTAATTTACACTTAAGAAAACTGTAGTGGATACTTGCATCTTACCATGCCTCTCATAACGCTGTCAAACCTGGGCCCACACCAATAAAGTTAAGTTAAAAATACGAACCTTCCAAAGAGCAAAGGAGAAGAGCATGCTAAAAATTAGAAAGAAAGACAGGATCAACAGCATAAACACCAGATCCCACACGAAACTCACTGATGCATTGGAGTTTATACTAAAGTAGAAATGGAGATAGAGACGAGAGGTAGACCAATCGAGTCATAATGTGGCCGGGAGGGAGTGAGAAAAGTAGGAAGACCTAAAGCAAGATGGGCAGATGAAATCTCAAACACAGCGGGGGCAAACTGGACTAACAGTGCCCAGAATAGGGAAAAAAAGACATGGAAAAGGCCTATACCCAACAGGGGTCCTTAATATAAAATAAGAATATAAACAACAAACATGTACAAACTATGTTTAAGGAATAATAAAGGCTTATTATTGTTATTTAGATATTTATTTAATTTTCTGTAAATTAGGGTTTTTGCAATAAGTATTCAAATATTAAAGTAAAATAATAATACTAATACAAAAAAACCTAACCTACGGTTGCCGTCGGCAGTGGGGCAGGGCTCATGCTACCGATGGTTACGGCTGCAGATAGAGGAACCTCCTCACAGTGCGTGCCGTGTAAAGGAGTACTGCCTTCTGTATCTGGCCCTTGATCCAGCTATCTAGCGAGAGCCTCTTGAGGTGTTGGTCTTCGCTATAAGACCGTAAGCCGAAAAAACTATCGGGACAATAATCATCGAGTCAACATCCCACCTGGCGGTCACCTCGTGAGCCAAGTCAAGGTACTTGCTGAGCTTGTCCTTCTCGGCCTTCACGAGGTTCTCTTCATGCGGGATGGTGATCGATCGATAATTTAAATTGATTGGTATTCAGGACAACAAAAGACGTAAATATACGTTATATCGTGGGAGAGCCAAGCTTTGGCATGAATGGGCCGGCTCGACCGGAGAGATACCACGGCCTCACAGAAAACCGGCGTGAAGCAACATTTATTGCATTTCGCCGAGTGAGTGAGGTTACCGGAGGCCCACTTCCCCTCCCCCCCCCAATGATGGCGCAGTTATGTAATATGTTACCCCAGGAGGGTACCAGCTGCGTTTGCGTTGGAGAATCCCTCTCTGGACTTCCATGCTCAGGATACACTGTACCTGAGCATGGACGCCCAGACTGCCCCTCGTACTCTGGGGGGGGCAAAACCGCGCTCAGTCATTGGCCATCTGCCGGAGGTAAGGGCAAAGCAGCCACGGCAACCCCCGCCACGTTTACTGTGGACTTCTGCAACATCAGGGGCTTACACTCAAACCTTAATGCTGTTCACCACCACCTCGAGACAGCAAAGCCGGCCTTGCTCTTTTTAACTGAGACACAGATATCATCCCCAGCGGATACATCTTACCTCTCCTATCCTGGGTACGGACTGGAACACTCCTTCGTACCTCGGGCTGGGGTGTGCGTATACGTTAGAGATGATATCAGTTCTCGCCACCTCAGCAATCTTGAAGGTAGGGACCTCTCTATCTTATGGCTACGTGTTGACAGCGACGACCATCCGCGCGTCTTTGCGTGTCTGTATAGGTCCCATAGCGGTGATGCCGAAACGGATCGACTTATGGAGCAGATTCAAATGGCTGCAGACTCTGTGCAACAGCAGATCCCATCCGCAGAAATCGTCATACTTGGCGATTTTAACGCCCACCACGCCGAATGGCTCGGCTCTAGTAAAACCGATCATGCGGGGAGATCTGTTTACGATTTTGCTCTGGCATACGGCTTGACACAACTGGTTACTGCGCCCACGCGAATCCCATATGTGGAGAGCCAGGAACCATCCCTGTTGGACCTTCTGCTGACTTCGCATCCGGCTGGCTACCAGTTATCCGTTGAAGCCCCTCTCGGGTCCTCGGATCATTGCCTAGTCCGGAGTTCGGTGCCACTCACGCGACCGCCGCGTCGGCGAGCTGCTCGTGGCCGCTGTGTGTGGCATTACAAGTCGGCAGACTGGGATGGGATGCGGACATTCTTTTCGTCCTACCCTTGGGGGCAAGTTTGCTTCGCGGCCAATGATCCCAACGTCGTTGCTGATTCTGTTGCTGACGTGGTGCTGCAGGGAATGGAACTTTTCATTCCGTCATCTGCAGTCCCAGTTGGTGGCAAGTCCCAACCTTGGTTTGGTCGATCTTGCAAAAAGGCTTCTTGCCGGAAGCAGGAATGTTACCAAGCCTGGGTAAATGCAGCGACGGCACGGGATGACCAGGCCAGTGCGTTAAAAAAGCAGTTCAACTTTGCCTCTAGGTCCTTCAAGAGGGTTATTGCCAGGGCGAAGTCATTGCACATTGGTGGAATTGGCGAGAGACTTGAACGCCTCCCATCGGGAACTCGCGCTTTCTGGTCCCTTGCCAAAGCTATCCAGGGAAACTTCTGCACGCCATCTTTTCCACCCTTGCACATGGGAACTGATTCCTTGGCCTACGACGCAAAGGAGAAAGCTGATCTCCTGGGCAAACTCTTTGCGTCCAACTCGACCTTGGACGATGGGGGACGCGAACCGCCGACCGTACCGCGGTGCGAGAGCAGCATGCCGGATGTCCGGTTCCATCAAAGCTCGGTGCGTAAAGCACTTTTTTCCCTCAACATTCATAAGTCGAGTGGGCCCGATGGAGTCCCTCCTATTGTGTTGAAGACATGTGCTCCAGAGCTGGCACCGGTTTTAACGCGTCTTTTTCGACTTTCGTACTCCTCTGGCGTAGTCCCGACTTCATGGAAGTCAGCTTTGGTGCACCCGATCCCTAAAAAAGGCGACCGCTCAAACCCGTCCAACTACAGGCCAATAGCCATAACTTCCCTGTTCTCGAAGATAATGGAGTCCATCATCAACTGCCAGCTTTTAAGGTACCTAGAGGACCACCAGCTGCTTAGTGACCGACAATACGGTTTCCGTAGGGTGATGGTGATCTTCTAGTTTACCTCACACATCGATGGGCACAGGCGATCGAGACTAAGGGCGAAGCATTGGCAGTTAGTTTGGACATTGCGAAGGCTTTTGATCGGGTTTGGCACAAAGCACTACTTTCTAAGCTTCCGCTTTATGGGCTTCCCGAGAGATTATGCGAGTGGGTTACCAGCTTCCTAGCAGACAGAAGCATAAAAGTCTTAGTTGACGGTGCATGCTCTGACTCCATCTCTGTTAATGCTGGTGTCCCTCAAGGCTGTGTACTATCACCCACGCTGTTCCTTCTGCATATCAATGACATGTTGCAAGTCTGCGGCATTCACTGTTATGCGGATGATAGCACAGGCGATACCTTCTACACCGGCCGCGCCAATATTTCTCGGGACAACGTCGTCGAGAGCCGAAACAAACTTGTGTCTAAAATTGAGACTTCTCTTAAAAAAGTTACAGAATGGGGTCGACTTAATTTAGTCCGTTTTAACCCCACAAAGACTCAAGTTTGCGCGTTCACCGCTAAGAAGTTGGCGTTCGATGCATCTCCTCGTTTTGAGAGCACTCCCCTCACTGCCTCAGCCAGTATCGGAATCCTCGGTGTCAACATTTCGAGTGACGTCCAGTTCCGCGGTCATTTAGAGGGTAAGGCCAAATTGGCCTCGAAGAAGCTCGGTGTGCTCAACAGATCGAGACAGTATTTCACTCCGGCCCACCGCCTGCAGCTGTACAAGGCGCAGATACGGCCACATATGGAATACTGCTCTCATCTGTGGGCTGGGGCTCCCCAAAACCAGCTTCTCCCTCTGGACCGCATCCAGCGGAGAGCCGCTCGAATTGTCGGCTGCCAGCGTACTTCTGGTCGGCTTGACTCCTTGGCGCTGCGTAGAGATGTAGCCTCACTCTGCATTCTCTATCGCTTGTACAACGGGGAGTGCTCCGAGGAGCTGTTCGGATTAATTCCTGCCGCATCCTTCCGCCTTCGTCCTACGCGACAGAAATTCCACCACCATCATCTAGATGGTTGGCAGTCCACAACTGTGCGTTTCACACGGAATTTCCTGCCTCGCACAGCTAAACTGTGGAATGGTCTGTCGCCTGCGGTATTTCCGGACCGTTACGACCTTCAAACCTTCAAGAAAAGAGCGTACTCTCATTTGAAGGGCCGGCAACGCACCTGTGACTCCTCTGGTGCTGCAGGTGTCTATGGGTGACGGTAATCGCTTTCCATCAGGCGATCCGTCTGCTCGTTTGCCTCCTACACCATAAAAAAAAATAAAAAAAACTTATTACATAGTGTTAGTTACATAAAAGAAGGCCAATGACAGTTATCCATCAGTTACTAAATTAAAGAGTACACAAACATAGTGAAAATGTAAACTCATGAAAATTACTAAAAACAAATAGAATGCTTTGCGTTGCACGCAGGGCCAGGGTGAATGGAAAATAATAATGACATTAAGTTATTCATGTACTCGTACCTGCCCACAAGTTGAAAATTAGTTCATACGCATTGTTTTTTGACATAGTTTTTGCGGTTGTAGTGCAACGGATTCGAACCTTACACCATAGCCTACACGAAGCATGGTCCGCCATGCTCCTGCCCTGTTTCTATATCGCACCTTCAGAAACAGTAGTGGCATAATTCAGAAATGTTTAATTTCGACTTAGGTCTCTATAATAATAAATTTATGACTTGAAGATTGAAAGCTGAAATTTTGAATTAGGTCACTCTTGTTCTGAAGGTATGATATATAATGTTAGTGATGATCATATATTTTTTTAAATACTTAATATCGTGAACATGTTGCCAATTACCAGGCCGTTCATTTTAGCTTTTAGAACTAAGTATATTATATTTTAGCTTAGTACTTAGATCGCAACTTTTATAAAAAAACTCACTTTCGCAGCCACTACATCAACAATATATAGATTATATAGATTATAAAGAAAAGGGTTTAAATATTACAGGAGAGTACTACGCTAACGTTTTACGCCAATTACGGGAAGCAATCAAAGAGAAGAGAAGGGGGAAATTGACCAGAGGAGTGCTGCTTCTTCATGACAACGCCCCTGTGCATACTGCTCATGTAGCCAAGGCTGCTGTTCTTGAATCTGGGTTCGAAACAATTACTCACCCGCCGTACAGTCCAGACTTGGCCCCCAGCGACTACTTTTTGTTTCCCAACAATCCCAACCTTAAAAAGGATCTTCGTGGACATCGATTTTCTAATGATGAAGCGTTGAAGGCAGCGGTGGTGGAGCATTTTGACACCAAAGATAAAAAATATTTTTAAGAGGGGTTAAAAAAACTAATTGACAGATCTTATAAGTGTATAAGCATAGGGGGGAATATATAGAAAAATAAAAATAAAACACTAATCGTATGCTTTTGTTTTCCTTCTCATACCGAGAATTTATTGAACGCCCCTCGTATATGAGTTAAACTTATTAAAAGCAGTTTATGTTAAGATTCCAAGTTCACGGCCCTTGAGAGTTGAGACCTCCCGAACCGCGCAATGCAATGCAGTGCAATCTGCTAACCAAATCAATCTTAAAGGCTAAAATATGACGTAGGTATACAGTGATCTGAGAAAAAACGCTTATTGTTTTCTCCGTATTATTCTAACGAACAGCAATAAGCGACGCATCTGCATCAATAACGAAGGGTTAGGTATATATAAAGGACGAGTGCGAGACGTTGGCAGTAACAAGCTATCATGAAGCGAGGCGAGGTGTACCTCGTGGCTTTGTGCCTCCTTGGATTTACAATCGCACATCCTAAAGGTACCTAGGTCTCTAATTAGATCCACGTGTGTAGCAAAAACAGCAAATTAAGTTAGTTTTTGTCGTTATTCAATTAGGAGTTGTACTTCGAGATCTTCGTAATGTTTTAAACGGCACTGATTTTAATCGGCAGTTGTATATTGTTACTCGTGTTAAATTATTAATTTGGCGGTAGAAAAGGAGGTAGTTAAGTTTGAGTTACATAAATTATTGAGTGGTAAATAAATTAATTTGACAGTTGCGTGTGGACAGTTAATAAATCGGAATTGGTCGGAAAGCATTGCAGGCAGTTAAAATAGTTAGGCGGTAAAATTTATCTTTTGTTTGTTTCAATATGCAATATTAAAATAGGAAAAATAATTACTTACCTACAGTTGTATTATTTTAAGTTAGGGTAAACATTTGTCAAAACGAAATCTACCAAGATAAGAAGGCCGACTCTTTTCCTGGGCGACCCTGTTCCTTAGCGGATGCGAGCCGGGCCTTCGGGCGTACGGAACAGTTACATAAATAACTATTTTATAACTGCTCATGTTTTACTGCCACACAAATTAACTAACCGTCGAAAAACTTTATTGATACCCGTTTCACTTTTCAACTGCTCATGATAAAACCCTAATGATTAAATTACTGTTGTAAGAATATAGGTATGCCTTCTTAAACTAGGTATATTTTGTGTTTTTTCAGTGAGAGTTCCCCGAGGAGGGTATGGCTATGGTAGCGGCGTTGGTTTCGGCGGCACTGGAGGCTTCGTTGGGCTGGATGGTATTAAAGATGGCTTCGGCAGAATATTTGGAAATATGCACGCTAGAATCAATCAATTTGCTAAAGCAGGTGGCTCCTTCGGTGCCAACGGCGATGGAGCCGGAAGCGGCTCTGGTGGAGGACTCGGCGGGGGCTTCGGCGGCGGAGCCAGAGGCATCGGCGGCGGGTACGGCGCTGGAAATGAGAAAATCATATATTCAAAGTCCGGTGATGGCAATTCTGGAAGTTTTACATTCAATGGAATGTTCGCAAACGGTGGAGGTCTAGGCGGCGGTTCCAACGGTCGCGGATTGGGCGGCGGATCCAATGGCGGAAGCCATAGAGGTGGCTTGAGCGGAAGCCATGGAGCATCAGGTGGAGGTGGCTTTGGAGGTGCGGGAGGATTTGGAGGAGGTGGTGGTGGATCTATTGTTAGTGGAAAAGTCGGACACACCATAGGTGGCAATAACGGTGGCATCAGTAGCGGTGGACTTGAGGGTGGTTTTGGAGGAGGAACCAGAGGTGGTACCGGTGGCCATGCAGGAAGTGGCGCTGGTGGTCAGGGAACGAGCAGTGGCTTGGGAGGTGGCCACGGTGGAAGGATTGGAAGCCATGGAATTGACCTTGGTCACGATGGCGGAGCCGGCAGTGGGCTCGGAGGGGTTGGTATATTCATAGCCGGCCTTGGTGGTGAAGGGGGCCTTGCAAAACTAAGAGGTCAATCCAGCGTAAGCAGCTTCGAAGTAGACCTCAGTGAAGGCGCTAACATCGGAAGTTTGGAAGGCCACGGCGGCGGAGGCGGGTTTGGAGGTAGCGGGGTCGGAGGTAACTCCGGCGGTGGTGGTGGCGGGCGCGGGGGCGGTGCCGGTCATGGTGGCAGCGATTGCGGCGGGCGCGGCGGTGGAACCCACGGGGGCTATGGTTCAGGGCTCTGTGGCCCAGGACATGCTAGTGCAAAGGCATCTGCACTAGCAAGTTTGGACAATTATGTGGCATACAGGAAATAGAACGTTAATTATATGTAAAATTACTAAGACTATAAATAAACATGTGAATTATTTGTAATGTGTAGATATTTTAGAAAAACCAATATTATATGTTCGATAATTGATATGCCGCTGTTTGTAAAAGTTAATTGTGTTGGGAAAAGCTGTCTTCACTCAAACTTAAATGTTCTGTAAACATTGTCAATTCAATTCAATTCTTTTTTGCTTTTTCAAAATGGTACACTTTATTCTTATAAATAAGTTCTAACAAAATGAACCCTGGAGGGCACAGCAACACTAGCAGAGGGGAGGTATAAATTAATTAGTATATTATATGTAATTTAACCATTATTAGAGCATTTCTAAAAAAGTTTGTACATATCATTTACGACTTCGATTTGAAAAAAAAATTGCAGGTTGATTTGCAAAAAAAATGAAGCTGAGCCTAAATAACATAGTCTCCCAAAATATCCTCATACATTTGTATGAAACTTTCCTTTTTTGTTACTAACTTTCTTTGGTTCATGGTAACAAAAAAAGAAAGTTTCATACAAATGTATGAGGACATTTTGGGAGACTATTTTATTTAGGCTAAGCTTCATTCACTCTACCAACCTGCATTTTTTTTTGCAAATTGAAGCCGTGTTAGAAATGTACAAACCTCTTTATAAAAGCTCATTAATTGTCGTAATACGTCTTCTGTATATTATTTTATTGGATAATATGCTTTGTTCTTGGGTGTAGGTAATTACGACTTTCCATTGATTCTGACTTATTTCATAATACGGAATTTATTAAATTTATTAATTTAGTAATTTTACTAAATCCATTAACTTCTAAAATACTTCATTATAAAAATTGGAATTACTGTAACTGATGTAGTTTCATATTTTAAATAATTTTCGGTTTTTGTGTCTAATATACAAGGGTGGTCTTTATTCATTTACTGCATGGTTGGAAGAGATTCCGTTTATGGATAAGAGCGCCTTTCTACATTTAATTAATTTGTTGTTGTTGTGATAATTTTCTGTTATAAATATTTTTATAAAAAGTTTTATTTCTACCTACTCGTATCACCAAACATAAAACGTGACTCAAATGCGACATTTTATAAATAGCCTCACGCAATAAAAAATCTTATTGAAAAAATCCGGTTATTCCTCGATAATTGTAAGGCTACGCGCGCACTACGGTACGGCGAGTTGCGGTGCGTTATTAAAATCGCCACGGAAAAAAAACCGTGTGTGTCCAATACGCGCACAGCGGTGATATATCCGCACGTTTTGCCATTCTAGCCCCAACTCAAGTCAAGAACGGACGTATGGACTATCACACCAAAATGCAGATCTGTTTATTTTTACTGTCGCGCAAAAAAAAAAGAACCTAAAACGTTATTGGGTACATCCGCTCGTGGCATTGCGGCCTATTAAAGGATTTTTTTTCATGAGATACGGTGACTTGCGTTTGTTTCCAAACTTTTTCGGCTCTGCACGGATTTTCTTCCCCAGTGCGCGGATTTACTCAATAGTCCATAGGATGCAGAATATTCGTGCGGCGCCGCACCGCAACCAATCTGCAGCAAACCACAGATTTTTATCCGCATACGGATTATTTTCCGCAGTGCGCGCACTTCAAGGAGGTTCCATACTTCACAGATTTTGCGGAAAAAAAACGCACGGCAAAAATCCGTAGTGCGCGCTTACACTTGAAAATAGACAAGGAGAGAGCCAACTTTAAATGACAGATAAATTTACTTGTCGATTGTGAAACATGCCCTTAAACTAATAGAATAGAGGCCCTGGGCTGGTATTCTAGGCGGTAAAAACGATGGTCGCCTTTACTGTCAAGTAAATAAGAGCTATCAAAACGGTGACAATACGATAACAGCTCCAACACGATATGGTTTTTAATAGAGGCCCAGGTCAAAGTCGATATGGTTTTAACCGTGTTGAATACCGGCCTGACAGGCGTATACCTGGTCACCAAACTTCGGTAACTAAAACTGTACAGTCTGTGAGCACTTAGAAGGTGCCTCGGGTTTGTAGGTACTTCTCTCTCACTCGCTCTTTACAAGAGCGTATCAGAGCGAGTATCACTCTGTAGACTTTCAGAGTTAGTTCTAAACTAAAGATGGTTTGTAGCCTTAATGGACACAATATGCAACATGTTTTGTTATGCGAATCGATAAAATGTGTCATTTTATCATATTATACAGGTTGGACCAAAAGGCCGTTAGCATTTAAAATGTCACTATGAACAATATACTACATGCACAGTATAAGAACGTTTATTTAAAATTACATTATTTAAAAGTAGCCCTTTTCTGTCCTGGTTGCAATCTGAATCGGAAATTTACCATTACTGCCCGTAGAATGTTATGGGAGAATTCCTTGCATTTCGTCGCGAATATTTTCTTTTAATTCTTCGATGGATGTCTATATGTCTGTCAGATGGTAAAATGCTTGCTGAAATCTACAGAATATAGAACTTGATTTCCGCTGTTAATACATACATTAGCGGCCTTTACACGGTACAGTTTGGACTGTGAACCTGGGACTGCGTTCCGAACCGCAGATAAAACCGTCCGTCCGTCCGGTTTCGATCACGCATCAAACTGTCTTTATTACGGACAGTTGTGACCACGGTTCGAACCGCGGTCCCAACTGTCCGTGTAAACGATATTATTAAATGACGCCTATCTCCCAGAGGGGTAGGCAGAGACCACTTCTTTCCACTTGTTACGATCCTGACAAATCTCTTTCGCCACTTCCACATTCAAACATCGAGTCATGCACGCACGGTTGTTTCGGGTACTTAAGATTCGGCCCTTTTCCAGTATTTCTCCGATTATTTCTCGCTTTTCAATTGATTCTTATTGCAGTTGTTTTTTTTGTTATTTCAAATAATTTCGTTTTATTGTTCAAGTACCAACACAGGGCCTCTATTCAACACGGTTAAAGCCATATCAGTAACAGGTCAAATACGATTTGGATTTTACCGGTAAGAATAGAGGCGATGATCTAATGACAATTGGAATAGACCAAAAAATATAACTCACGGTTTTTTCATTCTTATTCGAAAGAAAAGGTAATTTTAAGAGACCTATTTCATTAATTTTGTATTAGACCCAATAGTTTCGTTTTAATATTTTATTTATTCATCAGATGTTTTATGGATGATATGATTCTTTTAAATTTGGGATGGCATTTTCAAATAAATTACAACAATTAATGATATCAAATGATAAAAAGTGATTGTAATAGTGTGTTATTACATACTATTTCAAGCGGTTTTTGCCTAACCCGTGAGATTCACTTATGAAGGCTTCAAGCCGAAAACGAAAGTCAAACAAAGGTCAAATATAATAATAATAATAATAATAAGCCTTTATTGTTCCTTGACTTAATCCTAACATAACAAAATACAAAATACAATAGAATTTAAAGATATGTAAAAAAAGTTTCTAAATTATAGTAGTAATATTAAGTCATGGCCCCTCTCGGGTGTAGGCCTCCTCCAACTGTCTCCATTGTGCTCTATCTTCTGCTGTCTCCATCCAATTGTCTCCTGCTACCTTTCGTAGGTCATCAGTCCATCGGTCTATAGGTCTACCCCTGGCTCTCTTACCCTTTGGACCTTTCCATGTTGTGACCAGTTTCGTCCATCGTTCACCCTTCATTCGTATCATGTGGCCAGCCCATTTCCACTTCAACCGCTGTGCATGCTTTCCGGCATTTAAGACTTTAGTCCTTCGTCTTATATCACTGCTTTTTTGTTAATCTTTGAGCTTTAGGCCTAGAATGCTTCTCTCCATAGAACGCTGGCATGTCCGTATTTTTGTTTTTGTGTATTTATTGTAGATCCAAGTTTGTGCTCAAATATACTTTTGTCAAAATATTCAAAAAAATTAATAATGCTGAACGGGTTTAAAACCTTATTCCTCGAAATGGTTTTTAATTAGAGTAAATGTGAAAATATGAACAATCCCAATTCGCTTCTTTCTCCGTTCAGCCACTACGGGAACGCAGAACCACACATACAGGTTTAAAACAAGTCGGCAAATGTCGGCAGTCGTTTAAAAATCCAATGAATGGAAACGTATGAAGTTGATCCTGTTTCTCACGAAGAATATCGTTATGTTATGCATTGCACTAGGTACTTACAACTTATAATGATATTCTACTAGTTCTATGAGATACCTATTCTAATGAATACCGCAAATAAATGAACATGAACGCACAGTGACGTTATAAACCGTTTAAGTATAAAATAAACGGAATCACAAACTGGATTCACATAATAAATTACCAGTTTAATGTATTGAACTGTGGACACCCGGATGTGGGGAGTTTTTGCATCGACATTACATATCGATTGAAGGGTATCAAATTATTCCTTATCATGAGAAGATCGTGACCAGACCCTCTGCTTCTTAATAAACGCTATTTAATATTTATTAAAAATAAAACATGTGTTAAATAAATTAAATGACAAATATTGTTTTTAAGGTTTCGCACCAAGTAACACCGAATTTATCATCCTTATAAGATTAAATTAAATTCTTTATTGCTCAATGTACGTATCTAGACACGCGGGAGCGTGTCAAGCCAAGTTCAAGAAACAGAACTGGCGAGGCGCACCGTGTGTAATATTACACGAACCATTTGGAGCCACTTTTGACCCCCTCATAAATCAAAAACTATTTTACATAAACGTATCAAATTTTGCTCATATATTGAGACTTGCGAGATACATATGTGTTCTAAATTTCATAAGCTTATCTCAAACGGTTATTTAGATATTAATGTCCAAAATTCCTCATTTTTATCATTGACTGACCTATAGACCAAAACTCTAACCCAGTTCCAGATGACCTAGAGAGTTAAAATTTGGTATGCAGATAGGTAATTAGATGAATACAAAGGAATAAATAAAAAACTGGCAATTTTTAAATAATTAGATTCTATTATGAACGCTTAACATAAATACCTAATATTACTTAGGGTACCTACGTTATTAACTGGGATTAATTATTATTTTTATATTTAGCGCACATCAATAGTGTAAAATCATTACCTACTCATAAATAATGATAAAATAATAGGCATTTAGATTTTCGGTATATACACGACGCGCGCGCGCCGAGTGACGCCGGAGCGGCGCGGGCGCTGTGACGATCGAATCGAACCGTTGACGCGAACGTGGCCGAGCGAGCGGCAGCCGCGCTCACAAGCGCGAGCGCCGGCTTGCTGTCCGTCCGGTTGTCTCTCGATATCTGACCTATAAGGTTGCAATTTATGCTGCGAAATTGCTAAGTTTTCTTAAGGAAAACTTATAATTTGTAGTAATATTATTATTACAATTTCTTTAATAAGTTGGTACCTACGTACGTATAGTATTATAGTATAGGCTATAGTTTAAATAAATAATAATTTTATAGTTATAAGTAGGGAGGTGTATATACTTATTATTATTACAATTCCTATAATAAGTGGGTACGTAGGTTTAGTATAGTATAGGCAATAGTTTAAATAAATAATAATTGTATTTTTTAGTAAGTAGGTAAGTTAAGTATAGTTAAAAGTAAGTAGGTGTATATACCTACTTAACTCTGAGTTTGAGAACTTGTTGATAGTAGCAAATAGTTTTATCTTTTTATTACGTAGGTAGGTACCCACCAAAAACATAAATGTAAAAAAGGAGAGCCAAGTTCAATACAAAAATTATTCTCTGCTGTGGGCTTGGCAATGCAATTGTTTTATATTTATAAAGTCTACTTTTAGTTTTGAATTTGTCCTTTTAAAAGGACCCACGGCGTTACGAGGATATGTACTTACCTACAAAAAGTAATGATATCCCACCAAAAACATAAATGTAAAAAAGGAGAGCCAAGTTCAATACAAAAATTATTCTCTGCTGTGGGCTTCGCCGCAAAAAGAATGGAGATCTGAGATTGAGTGCCAAGTTCTATGCAAAATCCAAATATGTAGTCTAAGGGCTCACTTGGCTGGTTTTCCCATACTAATTATATAGCCTTCGCATGTTCTAAACCTGTTACCTTTCGGTTCTTATTTTATTATTCCGAAAATTTGGCTTGCTGGTAGAAACTACCCATCGAACATAAGGCTCTTCCATGACTGTGTAAAAGTAGGTACTTAATAATAATTCGTATGGGAAAACCAGCCAAGTCAGCCCTTAGACTACATATTTGGATTTTGCATAGAACTTGGCACTCAATCTCAGATCTCCATTCTTTTTGCGGCGAAGCCCACAGCAGAGAATAATTTTTGTATTGAACTTGGCTCTCCTTTTTTACATTTATGTTTTTGGTGGGATCTAATGTTACACTAGATGTCAAATTATTATTCATTACATTGAGGCCGTCAAAATTACAAATAAAAACATAAAATCATTTTTTTTTTAAATTAGCCTTTTAAGGCAACGTCGTTGTCGGTCTGTCCTTCCGTCCGTCGGTCCGTCGCGTCGGTCCGTCCATCTGTTAAATATTGTTTTTTCTCTAAAATGGCGCAAATTTGAAAAATTATTTAGTGATCCAAACAAAGCCTCATCATTTGATATTTGGAATTTGAAACTTTTATAATTAAAGCAAAAAAAAAACAAAAATCTAACAGAAAATTAAATATGAAAACCTTTTTTTTCGTTCTGAAAATTGTCCAATTAGGGCACGAATTCGAAATCCTACACTGAGCATGGCCGACATGCTCTTGCCCTGTTTTTATATGTTATGTTAGTGACGACTGGTGATTAATACATACATACACATACATAAACTCACGCCTTCAGAATTACCAACATCTTTTTTTTTTTTTTTTTTTTTTTTTTTTTATATCATAGGAAGGCAAACGAGCACACAGGCCACCTGATGGTAAGTGGAAACTGTGACCCATAGACATTCGCATTCACAAGACCGCAATCCTAAGACTGCAAATGCGTTGCCAACCCTGAGGCCGAAGATGGAATGCCTCTATGCTAGTCATTTCACCGGCTGTCTTATCCCCAAACCGGAACACAACAATGCGAACACTGCTGCTTGGCGGTAGGTTAATGGATAAGATGGTGGTACCAACCCGGACGGGCCCTGCACAAGGTCCTCCCACCTCCAAAATCTTTTAAAACTTGTTGATAATTCTGTAACCACACTTTGCACAATTAGGCTAAGATGTTTACCAGCGTATTAGTGACAGGTTGCAAGCCCATCGCCTAACAGTACTACAAGCCTTTATTCCCTTAGTCGCCTCTTACGACATCCACGGGAAGAAATGGAGTGGTACTATTCTAACCCGGCAACCACACTAATATATCAACTACACACTATACACTATACTACATACTATATAATATATTAATATATCGCGATAATTAAACATTTGTTATATCATATAGTGTATATGTTGCAAATTATTTAGGTTCATTTTAGTTTTAAGCTTAAATAGTTGTGGGTTGTGGCGGCTAAAAAAGCTTAGTAGGCACCTACTTAGATCGAAACTTTTATAAAAAAGCTCTCTTCCGTAGCCATTACATCAACAATAATTAGAAGTTACTGTAAATAAAAAACTATTGTACTTAGGCACTGACATAATCGTTCCAACTTTTATATGAGTACCTAACACTAGTTAAAAGCAGCATAGGTCAAGTTTCCAAGGTCACGGCACTCGAGACGTCCTGCGGCGCGCAAACCATAATATTATCTACTGACCAAATCAATCCTAGGCAAAAAAATGTTAGTATGAAGTGGTTTGAGAAAAAACGCTTATTGTTTTCCCCGTACAATTCCTACGGACCGCAATAAGCGTCGCATCTGCATCAATTACGAAGAGTTAGGTATATATAAAGGCTGCGAGGCGTTGTTGGCAGTAGCGAATCATGAAGCGAGCCGAGGTGTGCGTCGTGGCTTTGTGCCTTCTTGGATTTACAATCGCACATCCTACAGGTAGGTCTCTTTAGAATAATTAGATACACGTGTCTGGAAAAACGACGAATTTAGTTTTTGTCGTTATTAAATTAGAAGCTGTATCTACTTCGAGATTTTTGTAATGCTTTAAACAGCACTGGTTTTAAGCGGCAGAGTTGTATATTGTAAATGTTCATTAATTAATTTGGCGGTAAGAAATGTAGGTAGTTACGGTTGAGTTAAATAAATTATTGAGCGGTAAATAAATTAATTGGGCAGTTGCGTGTGGGCAGTAAATAAATCGGAATTGTTCGGTAAAAAAAACATCGCGGCCAGTCAAAATAGTTAGGCGGTAAAATGTATATTGTATTTGTTTCAATATGTAATATTTATATACACTTTACTTTTAAGTAGGAATAAATTTAAAAAATATATATAATATAGAGGCATTTTTATGACTTACGGTTGTATGATAAAGTGAGGGTAAAAAATTGTCAAAACGAAATCTACCAAGATAAGATGGCCGGCTCTTTTGACTTTACCTTCGACTTTGCCACTGAGTCGACGGGTCCCCTGTTCCTGGGCGGTTTGCCCTTCAGGTGTAGGTAAATAAAAAATAACTACCCTAACCTACCTTTTTTGGTCTTTACTTATAATTTTTACCAAATCGATGTTTTTACGAATTTTACAGCTCACCGTGACCCGTTCCGTATTTCATAATTTTTACCGCCCTTTAAAAACTGCTTGAAATTTTATTGAACTGATATTTTAGGATATATAAATAAATAAATAAATAAATATTTTTTTGTTTTATGCTGCTCATATTTATAGCAACACAAATTAACAAACCGTCAAAAAAAAATTTTACTGCACGTTTAATTGTTCAACGGCTCATAATAAGACCCTAATGATTAAATTACTGTTGTATGAATTATAAGGGTCTCCCCAGACCTATCGACGCCGAATCGGCTTGAGCGGGTAAGATTTTTTTTTATGTCCATGCAATAAGAGCGAAAACGAAGTCGCTCCGCTCGGCTCGGCTCGGCTCGGCGTTGCGAACGGAACGACGACGTTTTCGCTCGTATTGCATGGACATAAAACTTTTTCTTACCGGCTCAAGCCGATTCGGCGTCGATAGGTTTAGGGCAGGGTAGGCGAACCAATGGCACGAGTGCCATTGATGACACGCGACACAATATTTTGGGCCCGTCGCCAATCATAAAAAAATTGTCATCTAACCTGCAGCAACAGAAGTCACACTAATTTTACAGTAATTTAATTTATGCGTGTAATAAAAACATTCCAAAATGTACCTTTTTTGTTTACTTTATTTAATAAAGAGTTTTGATAGTATTTATTATTATTATTTTCCAAATTATCAGAAAGTCAAAATTATTTGATGGCACGTCAATGACCCCATTAAACATTCTTTAGAAAAAATGGCACGTTGATGCATAAAGGTTCGCCTACCCTGGTCTAGGGAGGCCCTAAGCCATTTTAAACTATATTTTGTGTTATTTCAGTGAGAGTTCGCCGAGGAGGGTATGGCTCTGGCGGCGGCGTTGGCTTCGGCGGCGGCGGCGGCGGCGGGTACAGTGGAGGGTATGGCGGCGGAGGCGGCGGCGGCGGCGGCGGTGGTGGCGGCGGCGGCTTCAGCGGCGGCGGCGGATTCAGCGGCGGCGGCGGCTTCATCGGGCTCGATGATATTAAAGATGGCGTCGGCAAAATATTAGGAAAAGTGCACTCTGGAATCAATCAATTCGCTAAAGCCGGTGGTTCCTTCAGTGCCCATGGCGAAGGAGCCGGAGGCGGCTCTGGTGGAGGACTCGGCGGGGGGTTCGGCGGCGGAGCCAGAGGCAACGGCGGCGGGTTCGGCGCTGGAAACGAGAAAATTATATATACAAAGTCCGGTGACGGCAATTCTGGAGGTTTCGCATTCTCTGGAATGTTCGCAAACGGTGGATATGGCGGTGGGGGCGGTGGTTATAGTGGAGGCGGTGGCGGCGGATTAGGAGGTGGATTAGGAGGTGGTCAGGGCGGTGGTCATGGCGGAGGATTGGGCGGCGGCTCCAACGATGGAGGGTTGGGTGGCGGCCATGGTGGAGGTTTGGGCGGCGGCTCCAACGGTGGAGGATTAGGCGGCGGTTACAACGGTGGAGGATATGGTGGAGGTGCCAACGGCGGAGGACTGGGCGGTGGCTCCAATGGCGGAATCCATGGAGGTGGTTCGAGCGGAGGCCATGGAGTATCAGGCGGAGGTGGTTTTGGAGGTGGGGTAGGATTTGGAGGAGGTGGTGGAGGATCTAATGGTAATGGAAACTCCGGATACTCCATAGGTGGCAATAGCGGTAGCGCCAATAGCGGTGGATATGAGGGTGGTTTTGGAGGAGGAAGCGGAGGTGGTTCCGGTGGCCATGCAGGAAGTGGCGCTGGTGGTCACGGCACAAGTAGTGGCTTGGGAAATGGCCACGGTGGAAGCATCGGAAGCCATGGAATTGACCTTGGCCACGGTGGCGGAGCCGGCGGTGGGATTGGTAGATTCATAGCTGGTCTTGGTAGTGAAGGAGGCTTTGGAAAATCGAGAGGTCAAGCCGGCGGAGGTGGGGCTGGAGGTAGCAGTAGCTTTGAAATAGGCCCCAATGAAGGCGCTAACATTGGAAGTTCGGAAGGGCACGGCGGCGGAGGCGGGCTCGGAGGCGGCTTTGGTTTTGGAGGCGGGATCGGAGGTGGCTCCGGCGGCAGCAGTGGAGGCGGTCACGGGGGCAGTGCTGGTAATAGCGGCAGCGGTGCTGGTGGGTACGGGGGTAGTGCTGGTAATAGCGGCAGCGGTGGTGGCGGGCACGGCGGCAGTAGCGGTTACGGCGACAGCGGTGGCTACGGAGGTGGAACCCAAGGGGGCTGTGGTTCAGGGCTCTGTAGCCAAGGAGGCCAAGGCGGATCAGGAGCCTACGCCTCTGCTAGTGCAAAGGCATCCGCAACAGCAAGCTCGGGCAGTTACGGTGGCTACGGCAAATAGAACGTTAATTATATGTTAAATTACTAAGACTGTAAATAAACATGTGATTTATTTTTAATGCCTAATAATTAAGTAGATATTAAAATATTTTATTTTTTCCAATTTTATTTGTATTCGATCATTGATATGCCGCTGTTTGTAGAAGTTAAGTGTGCTGGGAAAAGCTGTACAATACTCAAATGCAAATGTTGTGTAAACATCGTTCTCGGGTGTAATCATGAGTTCCCAATGTTACCATTGATTCTGACTTATTTAATAATACGGAATTTCATAATATGTATTAAATTTATTCATAGAATCTTTTTATTAAATCCATTAACTTATTGAGACACTATAAAAAATTGGAATTACTCAAACTAAATACTACTTAAAAAATCTTTTGTTTTTTATTGTCTTTACTTATTTACTTTATTTATGGTTGGATTGAAAGAGATTACTTGTAGAAATAAGTTCGCCTTTATACATTAATTCAATTAAGTTTTGCAGTTGTGATAATTTTGTAAAAAAATAAAATATAAATATAAAATAATATTTGTACCTACTCGTATTTTATAATTATAACCGCACTCAATAAAATGTTTTATTGAAATAATCCGGGGATTCTTCGATAATTAGCAGCCAGCAGCTGATTTCTAGGTTTCAATCCAATTACAAGTTATACACCGTTTCGTAAGTTACAAATGGGAGGGCTGATTTCATAACAAATAGAAGGCACACCATGACCTTGCGGGCATTATCGGCACTATTGTCACTTTTATCATAAATAACTATTTTTATCATGAGTTCATCGACAAGTTATCACTGTCGTCATATTTTATCGATTAGATTAACATAACCCATGCAGAAAAACTCATTTAGTACCTTACCTACCAACCCTGGCAAATGTCGCGGTCTGCACAACACTCGCCGTTACCTATGTAATTTCCTGATAAGATAACGTAGTAATAGCAAACCCGATTGTTTTCATCTGCAGGCACAGCCGAGATGCAGTTTCTGTTACCGTTTCTATTTTCTATTGTGTAACGAATCGATGTTTCGAAAAACTTTTGTCCGTTGTCTAGTTTTATTAATTAGACTCCCAAGTTCCGTTTGTTCCTCGGAACAAGGGAGGGGTAGGACTATACGACAAGCCCTCCTGATTGGCGTAATCTGTGGCAGCAGCATGATAAGCGACGCCTCTTACTTAAGTATCTAGTATGATCATTGATGAATCTCATCAAAAAACTAATGCTCATCTGATCAAACAGTGGAGAATGTGGTTGCTGCAGCGATCGAAAGTCGCCCTCCGCGCATCAATAATCGACATAATAACCACAGAATATCAATGGCACAATGACAAGGTTCTGGGTATGCTCGAAATTTTTAATGGCGATTTAACAGTACTACAAGCCTTTTATTCCCTTAGTCGCCTCTTACGACATCCACGGGAAGATATGGATAGATGGGTTTTTTTTTTTTTTTTTTTTTTTTTTAATAATAATTAATAATTTATAGTTAAGCGAAATAAATGTTTTTCTATTCTATTCTATTCTATTAAATGCTAGTCATTTCACCAGTTGTCTTATACACATACCGAAACACAACAATTCAAACACTGCTGCTCGGCCCTACGTGAAAGATAAGTATAAGATGGTGGGCGATCTGGACGGATCCTGCACCAGGTCCCACCGCCACTAGGTTAAGGGATTCTAACCAGACCGTCCAATAAGAAGGGTTATGTTTTTTAAAGTTATAGGAAGGGAGGACAATATTATAGAGACATCTCTCTTCAGGCGGGTGTAATGCTTGAGGACCGAAGCCCGTTGGGATAAAGTTGGAAAAAGACTGAGGAAACTTCATTAGCGCGATGCAAATTTAGAAGAACTTCAATAAATTTAGTTGGCAGTTGCGTTATTGGACACTGGTGGTGCTTCCGTAGCTCGTTGTCTCCTACTTGTAACGAGTTGTCGCTAGATGTCGCTAGGTTGCTACAAATTCCCTGCTTATATAAAATAACGGCACAAACAAAAAACAAATATAGTTGGATATAGAACTTAAAATAAATAGTATTCCGAATTTAAATGCAATACAAACAGATTTTGATTTGGGTCGCTTTTGTATATAAGCAGCTATATGTAGGGAGTAGGTACGTATTATAAATATTATAATACCGAAGTTCAAAATACTTCATAAGGCCTATGAATGGAAGACCAAATATTAAAATGTCGAATAATTATTTTACCGAAAGTTTAAAATACCAAAAGTTTGTTTGATCGAATGCCAGAAATCGCGAAGATTTTAATCACGAATACTATAATCCCGAAAACTATAATCGCGACAGTTTGCTTTACCGAAAGCCCGAAGACCTTTAGTAATTTCCTTACTTAACGTTTCATCAAGAACCAACCTCTATTACAGCCTCTGTTTAGTCCAATGGTTGACTGGTAGAGAATGCCTTAAAGCATTAAGTCCGCCATTTGTACTTACTTTGTGTATTGTGCAATAAAGTTTAAATCAATAATGGCTCTGTTTATACGGTGGCTGTGAGATGTGAGGTCATCGTCGTTGCCTATTACCTCAAAAGACTCGACCTCTATTAGTTAATGACGACGGCGAGCAAAAAGCGAGCAAACTATTCAATAATATTGGGTTTTTCCTGCGATATGGAATCAAAATTTATATTCAATTATATTATTATTGGGTCCCGTAGTAAACTTAGTTATATGAGTAAGAAAGTGGCATAGTTACCCATTTCATAGATTCCTGGGCCAAGTTGTCTACCATATTTTGTATGCCTGTATGTACCATATATGTTGATATGCCTATTATGTTAACCTTTTCTATTGTTTGAATTTGACATCTTACATTTATTTGAACTTTTTTGTTGCATGCAAGCTCGATACATGAAACATAATGTACTGTAACATCCTTATACTGTGTCTATGCAAATAAATAATTTATGATTTCTGATTTCTGGAACTACACTGACACAAATAATTGGTCGCTTCTAACAAGATTGTGATCGTTGTGCATAAGCGTCTTGGTTCCATACGAGCCCGACGACACCATACATACATCAACTAAGACGTTAGATACATCAACTAAGACGTTAGATACATCAACTAAGACGTTAGATACATCAACTAAGACGTTAGATACATCAACTAAGACGTTAGATACATCAACTAAGACGTTAGATACATCAACTAAGACGTTAGATACATCAACTAAGACGTTAAATACATCAACTAAGATGTCAGTTAAATCACAAAATTTTGCTGTTGTTACTATCAGCTTTGGTTGAGCATAACTATTGTATTCATTTTTTGTCAACGAAGAGTAAATCTTTCTTAGTTGGCTTTCATGATTTTGAGTGTATGTATGTTTGTAGGTAGGTATATGTCTGTATGGAAACACTTTATTGTACTGAAACAATAACATTACTCAAGTATTAAAATTACAGAAGTAAAAGTAGAACGCAGGCGCACTAATCCCTTTAAAGTATGTCAACGTAATAAAACAAATTGTAAATAACTATGTAGGTAGCTTCTTAGTTCCTCCTTGTATCTCCTTGGCTGACTTTAAAAGATACAGAAGGATCCTTGATACTAATAATTATCTATTTATCTGTCTGTCTGACCTCTCCTTACAGCCCTAGGGTATTTTGGGCGTTTTCACTAAAACGTGTAAGTAATTAAGAACTGAAATTAAGGAAATTTAACTTTGTCAATTTTGTGACGAAAATTATCCTTAAAATACGGCCGTTAATGTGTAGCTAATTTGCGTCACAAAACTGACAAAATTAAAGTTCTTTAATTTTAGTCCTTAAATGGGGTACACGTTTTAGTGAAAACGACCATTTATAGCTAGTAACGTAATGGATCTCTTTCTACGATCGTGTACATACCTCCTTCAAATATTGTAGGGCTTTGAAAAAGATCTGCGAGGCGATCATTTTACGGCGAGCGTAAAGGACAAAGCTATATCAGTTATATAGCTCTGTCCTTTTCTCTCAGCTTAAACTGAACTGTATAGGAACGTCATAATAACCCCGCTGAAGTGCCGAAGTGAGGGCACGGCGCTAACACGGCTCAGTTTAGTCGTGGGCCGAGAAAAAGCGAATACGTAGCATAATTTTCATCACACTTGCACGTAAACAGTATCTAAACATACAGGTTAACTTGGCCGCAATGCCCGATATAAAACCCTCGACCTTTTTATTTACCATGAAACCCAAGGTCGGTAAGTAATTTTTTTTTAATTTATATCACAGCACACAGGTCATGCAAGTTCAAGCAAAGAGTTTACACGCAATTGAAAAATTGTCTTAAAATGTTATTTAAACAGGAATTTCATTGCAATCTCGCTACATGTTACTTAAATACTCAATTAATGTTCTTAATAATCTATTTTAATAGTTTTCTGTTCCTTCGTTTTTTTTTATATTCCTTCAGGGCTGTATGTATACCTACGTAAGTATTTGCCCTTAACGTTTCTGAACGAAACATTTGTATAATCTGTGGAGTCCGCCCGTCATCCGCTTAAAAAAAGTTCAAGTAATTCGTAATAGTAGTTGTGCTGACTTGTGTAAGTATTATAAGTGTTTTCTGTCCTATAATTTTATTTATTTACTCGCAAATGTGATGAAAAACATTGTATGTTTCACGGTCGGTACAGGAATTACGAACCTCGACTCAGAAAGCCCTCAGTCTTCGACTTCGGGCTTCTACTAGAGCCTCGATCGTAATTCCTTACTTACCGACCTTAATACACAATGTACTATGACAACATTTCATTTTGGTGACACCTGCAAATTACTATACGAATCGAAAGGGTTTTGCCTCCTGAACACGGCAAAATATTTATTTAGATTTATTTTTCTTTATTGACAAAATTACAAGTAAGTTAAAAAAAAATCTAGTTTTACCAATACTATGCCTGAATAGATATAATACCATTGCCATTTTCACGAGAAAAAAAGCTGTCATACTTCAAGTTTGACATTGACACTATTGACAGATGGATAGATACTTGAGATCGGTTGACCGCCATTATTAAATAGAAAAACTTTTTTTTATACAGATTGGACTAACGTAATATGTCCGTTGTGTCGTAGAAATGAAGTTACGCCCTTTTAGAATAAGAACATCTTAATAAATTAATAATAAAAAAAAATATACATCCAAGGGAAAAAATAAAACTATTAGTGTCTTCCTCCTTCCAAACAGTATCTATAAAACGAATAAAATTAAAGTCTTGAAAATATGAAATCTTGTCAATTGCGTTCAAGTACGTTTCTCTTCCTAAAAAGCAGCGTTTACGTAGGTCGAATGTGTCTCTTTCTATCGCATAATTCGTACTCACACGCAACCAAGCATTTACAAAGCTCACCGGTCACCGCCAGTTTTGCGAACCGCTGAATTGTACTTTTGCCTAGCGAGGTCTGACTGGACCTGATTAGGCTTTTTAACCTCTAATGGATCTACCATCATGACTACGGTACCCCAAATCACAATATCTCGAGTAATTTGACATGAGTGAGTAAGTAGCTATTAATTAGGAATCACATGGGCAGGGAAAATCGAAGTACCTATAAGTAGTAAGTTTGCCATTGTACCTACATATATAAAGAGAGTCGGCGCGGCGAGCCTCATATCCAGTGTAATTCAGAATGATGAGGCAAACAGTGGTGCTTTTAGTTGCCATATTGGCTTTAGCCAGTTTCTGCGAAAGTGCTGTTCTAAATCCAGGTAAGTGCAAAGTATGTTCATACATTTGATTTTCGCAAACCACACCATTGAAAAAAAACATAATTCAGCCTGCTGTCATACATGAAGCGATCATTTGTAGTAGCACCCCTACTTAAAAAAATGACCCTCTGCCGGAGTTTCTTGCGGCGCTTCTCCGCAATGATGGTCTTGTCCGAAGCGCTGGTAGATTCACTGTACTTTACCGACGTGTGAAAGAGCCCGGATGTGGCCAATTTACTGAATAAATATTTTGAATTTAGAATTTGAATTTTTAAAATCGAAGATCGAAGTAACGTTAGCTCCATCCCTTTCTATCGATTTAGTTGAGAGCCACGAATGAAAGGCATAGGGTACCCGAAATTTAGAATTTAATGGTTCGTGCTAACCATCCACGATAAAATTCACACGTTAATATGTATAGGTTAATCAATATTTAATTTCTATTTCTTTGTAACATTTTCAAAGAAATCCTAAAATTAGAAAGGAATAAACCAAAAAAACAATTTTACTTCAAATTGCAAATCAGTGGAAATGGAATATTTTACAACCCTTAGCAATTTCAATAATAATTCGTGGTTCAGCCGAATCGCTGAGTCGTGGTTGCTTACAACTGCATGAGACACATTGCCAAGATGCACTACGCTAACTAGCGTTTCTATTCGTTTCATTTTAAACCAATCGCGTCACTGGTAGATCACGTGACTTTTCGTATCACGTCATCTACCAGTGACGCGATTGGTTTAAAAACTAATTGAATAGAAACGCTAGTCAGCATAGTGCATCTTGGCAAGTGCCTCTGATGTTATCATCCTCATTTCAGCCGAAAGACGTCCACTGCTGGACGTAGGGCTCACCCAAGGTATACCTCAAGGACCAGCCTTGCGCCGATTGAATCTAATAATGGTTACATTTAAAATAAATAAATATCAGAGAACATTGTCACACCTAGTCCCAACCTAAGCTCTAGACTTGTACTATGGGTACTAGACAACGATATAAATACTTATATAGAAAACATCGATGACTCAGAAACAAATATTCGCGCCCATCACACAAATATCTGCCTGATCTGGACTAGACCAGCGCCTCGTCAAAATTTGTTTCCTCTTGTTGCAGAGCAAAGTATTCGAGTGAGACGTGGCTTCGGTGGTGGCGGCCGCGGTTATGGAGGCGGAGGCGGTTACGGCGGCGGTGGTTTCGGCCGCGGTGGTTTCGGCGGCGGTGGATTCGGCGGCGGTGGATTCGGCGGTGGCGGTTTCGGCGGCGGTGGATTCGGCCGCGGTGGATTCGGCCGCGGTGGTTACGGCGGCGGTGGTTACGGCGGCGGCGGTTTTGGCGGAAGAGGCGGGGGTTTCGGCCGTGGAGGTGGCTTCGGAGGCGGCGGTTTCGGTGGTGGATTTGGAGGAGGACGCGGGGGCTTTGGAGGTTTTGGAAGATAAAATTGTTGTATTCGACAAGGGATACTACGGGAAATAACACGGTATGTGTGTTTTTTTTCAATTTAAAGTCAACTTTTTTTTTTGTCATATGAAGGCAAACGAGCACACAGGCCACCTGATGGTAAGTGGAAACTGTGACCCATAGACATTCGCATTCACAAGACCGCAATCCTAAGACTGCTAATGCGTTGCCAACCCTGAGGACTAAGATGGAATGCCTCTATGCTAGTCATTTTACCGGCTGTCTTATCCCCAAACCGGAACACAACAATGCAAACACTGCTGCTTGGCGGTAGGTTAATGGATAAGATGGTGGTAAAAACCCGGACGGACCCTGCACAAGGTCCTCCCACAAGTGGTATCAAGTAAATGATAATTATTAACATTTCGTCAGGTGCGATAGCATATTAGGGTTAGGTACCTATTTAATTATGTGAGTTTACATCTATTCGTTTGGTTCAAGTATTTAGAAGTTATGGCACAATTCATATAAGGTCAAACACATAAATGAACTTTAAAAGATTTAGTATTTATGTTGGGACGTCGCATCAAACTCTTAAAGAATCGTTAATACTCAATAATTGGCCGAAGAATGACCAAGCATTTTGAAACAATTAATTCTTCTCGTAACACGGCACTGGCCCTGTAAGCAATGTTAGACGTGCTATTCCTCCTGGTATGTTATTGTATTTAACTTTCCTATAAATGTTAACATGCTTCTATATTTGTTACAGGCGTTCAAACAATCAATCGAAGACGGCACAGGGACTGGAAACGCGGCAAAACAATTCAAATAAAATGTGAACATGCTGTATTTCTGTAAAATATATCGCACTGCTAGATCAAGACAGCATCAACTCAAAATCATTGTTAGTTCTGTTTCAAGCTCATAGACGTTGTATTAAAGTTGATTTTAAAATACAGTTGTATTTTGAGTTACTACACCTTTTGATCTGGCAGTGCGTATGTCCGTGTTGCAGCTTGTGTTTTTTTTAAACCAAAGTAAGAGAGATTAGTATTTGAGTCGCTTTACTTCAAACTCGGATATGTCCTTGAAATTTGGTATACGAATTTAAAACTTAACTTGTTTGAAAAAAGACACTAATTTCGTTGTCCTTTTGAATGGAGTTATCCAAGTTTGAAGTTCAGCTCATTTATAACCCCGACAAAAAAGAGTAGTTTAAGACCATGGCGAGCGTCCAGTGGCGCCCTCATTACTATAACTGTAATATAGGCGAAAAACTTAAGCAAATGACCTCTTGCATGCAGTTGTATCTAATGTTGTATAGACCGCGCAAAATCCTATTTTTGAAATTTGACGTAAATTCCATATTAGTTGGATACATAACTACATAAAAAATTTAATGTAATTACATGTACCTAAGAGGTCATTTACTTAAGATTTTCACCTATACATACATAAACTCACGCCTTTATTCCCAAAGTGGAGTAGGCAGAGCTACAGAATTAACAACAACTCTAAAAACTTGTTGATAATTCTGTAACCACATTTAGCACAATTAGGCAAGATGTTTACCAGTGTATTAGTGACAGGTTGCAAGCCCATCGCCTAACAGTGCTTACTTACTACCAGCCTTTATTCCCTTAGTCGCCTCTTACGAAATCCACGGGAAGACACGGAATGGCGCTAATCTAACCCGGTAATCACACGGGGAATTACAAAGGAATACATAATGTATTAGCATATATGACAAAGTTAATAACATTTAACCTTCGTGTTTAACTTAACGGAAAAAGGGTGGCCCCTTATTTCCGTTGAGTTACTGGCTCACAGTTCAGTTGTTAATAAGTTAATAAATAAATTATTATTTATTGTAATGAGTAGTGTTCTTGAGTGGAGACCGCGACTCGGCAAACTTATAGGACGCCCGGCAAGATGAGGTGATGATTTGCGAAACGCTTCTGGCAGATGTTGGATGCGACAGGCCAAGGACAGGGTAAAATGGCGCACATTAGGGGAGCAGTGGATGATGATGATGATGATTGTGATGAGAGCGCCACTAGATGCTCGAAGTAGTCTTCACTGTCTGTAGCGTGTTGTGGCTCTCAAACGAATGAGACAATTGAGATGTGGTTTATGCTAGGTTTTGGAAAGGTAGGTTTGACGTAAATCGATTGGGGTTTAAAACTCATCTGCTCTGAAAGTTGCGGTCGCATGTTGGCTTAGTTGGTAGTGACCCTGCCTACGAAGTTAGCGGTCCCGGGTTGAAATCCCGGTAAGGACAGATATTTGTGTGACAAGCGCGTTGTTACTGCTTCTTGGATGTTTTCTATGTATTTTAGTATGTATTGAGAGGTGTAATGCAGCCAGTGTCAAAGGGACCATGCCGCGAGCGGACCTGCTAGAGGGGGTGTTCTTTTTATAGTGGTGATTATTATTTACATCTAATTAATATTTGAGTCGCTTAGTTTTTATTAAATTTAAATAAGTATGTATATATTTCTCTTTATAAGTATTTATATCGTTCGTTATAGTAGATAGATAGATAGATAGATAGATAAAAATCTTTATTCACATATTACGCCATGACAAATTAAAACACGTTTATATAATTAAAATAAAGTAAAAAGAAGTAAAAAACACATTAAAAGCTTAAACTATACTTAAATCTACAACTAAAATTAAGATGCGTGATTCAGATGTCACGGCATAGCAATGAAAGGGTGCCGACTCAGCATGTGCTGCGCGCATTGCTGCGCCAGCGCTGATATTCTGCCGGGACCCGGCGAAATGAGACGCACTCAGTCACTAACTAGCCAGCTCCGTTCATATCCAGCCGTGTTTAACAATTTTTTTAAAATTTCCCCGTCTCAAAATTAAACAAATCAATTCAATTTAGCTTATAATAAATTAACCTAGGTAAGTAAAAGCCTTATTAGGCATTGACCTGAAGTTTCTGAAACGATAGTAAGTGCGCTTTATATTTATGTTTAAATGTACTCTTTGAACGAGCATCTCTAATCGGCGGAGGAATGTTGTTCCAGCACTTCGAGGCCGTACGGTAGTACGGTTCGAGGTAGTACGGGCGGTAACACCCATAGGTCTTAATTTTGATTTCCTAGGACAAACTGAGCAGATTTAGGGCGGTAGCCATCAGCCACCCTCTGTCGGGTAGGGAAGTTTTCTATGTGTTTAAGTATGAATTTCTCTAAACTAAGTAAGTTGATCGTTTTCTAGTACTCATAGTACAAGTTTTCGTTGTTAAATGAACATGGCAGAGCATGGCAGTCCCAAAAGGGTCGAAAACTGGGATTTTTAATACACGCCTCTACATGTAGAGCAAGGTATGTAGCATAGTTTTACTAAATTGAATGTAAGGACTAGGAATGAAAGTACATAAAAAATTCACACAGCTCTCATCATGTGGTCTTCAAATAAAATGTAGTCTCACACATCCTCAGCATTAAACACGTTTTTGCTCAAGCGCTAAAAACTTATAACCTTGCTGAATGTTAATTTGCATTTATTGAGTTGTAGTGCTCGTAGTTCTTACAATTCGCGCAATTGCACGAGGAAAATGCTATTGGCCGTTCGCAGAAGTAAGGTTTGTTCTTGTTAAGGAAGTAATGGTCGACGTCACGAAAATGGGTTTTTAAAGAGCTCGTAGTACCTACCTGGCCTAAAGAAATATTTTATATAGAACTTATCCTTTGCCCTCTTATATAATAAAGATTAGAAACAGCATTTTTATAGATCTGAGGGATTTATTATGACGTAACTATGCAGTTCATTTTACGGTGAGCGTAAAAGACAGAGCTATAGCAGTTATATAACTCTGTCCTTTTCTCTCAGCGTAAACTGAACTGTTATGTCATAATATCCCCCCTGTAGGTTCAAAATACTGTAATCCGACCGTTTATAAAGACTAAATTTAAAATGCAAAAGTTGATTACCTGTCTCACTGTCTTATTTTTAACTTCGGTTCTAGAGCACTAGGCACAACTTCGTTGCCTCCCTCTAACTAAAATGATTGAGTAAGACAAAACAGTAAACTTCTGAAATTTTTCATATATTTTTTTGAAATTTGAAGTTAATCTTGGTTTTCTAATTATTTCACTCAATCTGTCAGAAATAGGGAATGTAAATAACCCGTTAAACCGGTTTTAACCGGTTATTTTCATATAAAATCGGTTAATAACCGGTTAAATTGCATTCCCTAGTCAGAAACCGCCACGAACACACTGAGCTCTACCAGCAGAACTAAGACTTCTGTTGGTACAGCCGGCCTTTGTATATAATAGCAGTACACTTTAGTACCTTGTCGCTTTACCGCCTTTGAAAGATAAGTGCAGCAGTTCAAACATGACGTTAAAATGACAAAGCAGCATGCAGCAACTTATAACGCTAACCGTACTCGATCACGAAGGGTTCTAAACTCAAACTCACAACATTAACTAAAAAACATGGTTTAACCTGGACAACAACAAATAATAATAACAATTGAATACCGAGAACAGAACTAAATAAAACAAGTCGAAAGCACGCCGCGGCCATACTTTTTATAGAGCATAAAAACAGTTCATAGGTACGATAGACTACGAACCACGAGTTATCAACATAACGCTTGGTTAAACTGAAATCATAAAACTATCGGGCATCTCTCATCGTGTTGATTACGATATACGAGTAGCAGAGGGTTCCTTGCCATTGTCCGAGCATTATTTAAGTTGAAAAAGAGAACTTCTGATCATTATCCGAAGATATTTTGCGCTACGGTCGGCCGAAGCACAATCTGGTGCTAAACTGTCAAAATCGTTAAAGCTACAAGGGCGCTAACAATGGGCCTCATAAGAAAGCTCAAGGTCACTCAGAGGGCTATGGAGAGGGCTATGCTCGGGGTTTCTGTGCGTGATAGAATCAGAAATGATGATATTCGCAGGAGAACTAAGATTACCGACAAATCCCGTCCCGAAGAATGGCTATACTGAAGTGGCAGTGGGCGGGGCACATCGCACGCAGGACTGATGACCGATGGGGCCAGAAGGTTCTTGAGTGGCGTCCGCGGACCGGGAGACGAGCTGCAGGTAGGCCTCCAACAAGATGGAGTGACGACCTTGTAAGGATCGCGGGAACGCGGTGGATGCGAAAAGCACAAGACCGGGCTGAGTGGAGAGCCTTGGGGGAGGCCTATGTCCAGCAGTGGACGTCTTTCGGCTGACATGATGATGATGACAAGGTACAAAAGTATGTATCTACTCGTAAGGCCGACCGTACAGTGTGTTAATACGGATTCAACTGTACCATACTTGCACTTACTTCTCATATCAACCAGCAGTGTTTGGTTAAATTGTGAATGTATAGAGAGGTAGTATAATGCTTAGTGCACAAACTTTTACTCAATTTAATGTCGATGAAGATGGCCGGTTGTCGATGAGGCTTAGTACTTTTGATTTATTCTATTAACTGATTTACTATACACACTTGACACTGGCGAAATCACTGCAAAATACCTCCTTTATTAAAAAAGAAGAGGAAGAACTACTTTAGCTACTTGTTATATTAAATTTTAATTAATATTTTTACTGCCTCTTTTTCTTCGTCTCGTATCGATTGTTTCCTCTTCCACTATGATATCACTTGTCCCGCCGATGAGCGGGAAGCGAGTAGAGCCAGCGAATAACTATTGATATATGTGTCTCTTTTATTGACACAGGATCTATATCTTTATTCGTTTCTTGAGCGAGAAAGTAGTATGTAGTAATCGCTTCCTCGCCGGCAGTGGGATAAGACCCTATAGTCCGCACCCAAAAGGCCGCGGTACGCGGCCATACTTTGATAAATCTAAGTTCGAAGTTACCTCAACTCCATCCCCCTGTCACTCATAACATAATTCAAGACTAACTCGAGAGAAAGGTATGGGGATAATGTAGCTTCGAATTTCGATTTTCAGAGTAGGGCCTCTTATAGTTATCAAATAAAAAACGATAAAACAATAGCTCTTATCTTTGCTGTAAAGGCAAATTTGCTCTAAAAAAATATGCTTTACCCCGCTACTATTTTAATTAGTATATTGATTTAAAAAAACATTTTTAAGGACTAATATGCCTCTACGCTAGTAATTTCACCGGCTGCCTTACCCCCAAAACGGAGCCCAACAATGCAAACACTGCTGTTTGGCGGTAGGTTAATGGATAAGATGGTGGTAGCGAACCGAACGGACCCCGCACAAGGTCATACCACCCGCAAAACTTGCACGATGACTCTAATTCTTTGTATTTTTAAGATAGGTCCTCTGCTAAAGCATTCCGTCATCTTTTGCAGTCTAAAAATTGCAAATTTCCGTAGATCCCGCTCACTAATGTACAATGGTTCGTGGACTTGGTTGGTTATAGCATACCATAGAACAAAACTTAACCATACTGGCATACAAATACTACCGAAGTGTAAAAGAGCCCTCATGTGGCCAATTTACTGAATAATTATTATTTTTTTAATTTGAATAAACAAATGACGAAAAAATAAAAATAAGAATAATGTTAAATAAAAAGTTAAATTCATTTTATTCCTGGTTATTATCAGTTCTCACGTGGTCACTGCTCGGGTGAACTACTAAATATTTGTTATTATTTGTTGTTCTCGGAGTTTACAGCCCCCACCAAACACCGGTTAAAAAACCGGAACCCACCATACAAAATCGTACAAACACTATTGCAGACGGTTTTTACATATGCGCGATTGTTCCCAGTCATGAGCCAGTCCTATGTCGGGTAATTTCGGCACCACGTTTTTCCCGGGTACCGAAATGAAGGCATACGGTTTGCTTAGAGGCTAGACGAGTCTGGGGAAACCTCAACCGACTTCGCGCTGGTCATAGTCACAGGCATCTTCTTGTGGAAGGACCTTGTGCATTGTCCATCCGGGTTGGTACCACCATCTTATCCATTAAACTTCAGCCAAGCAGCAGTGTTTGAATTGTTGTGTTCCGGTTAGGGGATAAGACAGCCGGTGAAATTCTTTCAGCTTTCGGAGGCATTCCATCTTAGTCCTCAGCGTTGGCAGTGCATTTGCAGTCTTGTGAATGCGAATGTCTATGGGTCACAGTTTCCACTTACCATCAGGTAGCCTGTGTGCTGGGTTAACTTCATATGCCATAGCAAAAAAAAAAAAAAAACTACTTTGCGGCTGGATCGACCCTCCCGCCTGCGAGTGTGGCGCCGAGGTGCAAGACATCGATCACATCCTTCTCGATTGCCCAACTACGTGATACCCCGGTGGCCTCCTCGAGGATCTTCTTTGCGTTTCTGATGAAGTTACCAAGTGGAGTGGGTCAAATCTACCAAATTTAATCTCTGATTACCTGTACTTCTTCTTTCTTATTGCAAATAATACGTATCAGAACTATACTGATCTTACTGCGGGGTCGTGATCCCAACTTAATTTTCCCAGCTCAGTAAATGGTTGAGATTGTATTAGTATAGTGGTTTTTGAATCAATTAAAGTTTGGCATTTTATTATAGTAGTTTATGCAACAGTTGTATAAAAGAGGTCAAAAAAGACGAGTGGTGTGGTTACGATGTGAGCCGCAGGCGAACATCGTAAAGCAAGACGCCACGAGTATTTTTTGACTTAGTTATACACCGTTGCATACAATACTTTTTCTACGACTAGGTTTCAAATAAAATGCAAAATTAAATTAATATACCTAGGTTAGAATACGAACGAACGAAGCACAGAACAACAAACGAGCGAGAAACATTCGAAAACAACAAAATATGTGTCTATGGTTAACTTTGTTTTTAAATTGATGTGCACTTGCCAGGTTTCATATTTTAAAAAAAAGTTGCACAATCGATTTAACTTGTGAAATAGGGACTACAAAACACCTAATGATTTGAGAAATGAATTCTTTTACCTGATTGGTCGATTTTAATATAGCTGCGTTCTGGTTGGTTGATACCAAATAAAATGTATTTTTAAAGAGTTAAATTAGTAAAAGAGTTTACATACCAAAAAGAACCTAACGTTCCGATTGACAGTCAATGTGTATTGTGATTGGTGGTTTAATTTGGTGAAGTATTTTGATTGGTCAAATTAACCTAGGTGTAAGCTTTGGCAGCTAGGCATATCGTTTTGGCTCAAAAAAGCACAAGTGCTGTTAAGGGGAATAGACTAGATAGACTTTTCTACGGAATGTTCTGCAGACATATTATCTATATTCTTATATTAGTGTTCGTGACTATATAAATGACAGATAAAAGTGCAGGAGTAGGAAAAAATAATAATGTTTCCCTAATTATGTATTACTAAAATTATAGTCACCACGTTTTCATGTTAAAAACTTGTTTGAAAATCGAACGATCAGACGAGTAAGAAATTGAGTATGTAGGGTGGCCATGATCCCGAATAAAATAAATTCATTCAATATTTATTGTAATAAAAAACGAAGTAATTGCGTTAACGCTTTTAAATCTATTACGCTATGTTCCTAATGGTGTTGTGAGTTTTAGTTTACTTTGTTGCTACACGACCCCAACAACAATAGCTAAGTATCTAATACTTTTGTGATATAAATTTGCTCTCCTCTCTTTTAGTAACAAAACTTACCAAAATTCCAGCTACAGCTAGAAGAACCCTAAGAAACAAAAAAGTCCTGCAAAAAACTTGCTCGGTAAAAACTGAAGAGCGTAGCGTACAAACATACGCCGGCATGACATAAGCCAGGCGCTATATAAGATAGGCCGCGCAAGTCAGGGGCACAGTTCAGCGGCATGGCTCGGCTAGTACTCGCATCCTGCGCCCTAGGGCTCCTAGTCTGCGCCCACGCAGCCCCAGGTAAATTGTCAATTGTTTTGGTTATCTTATGATATTATAACAAGCCATCAAGCATTAGTTCCTGTGCTGTGTTGTAATCTTGTACTTTTTCGCAACTCCAAGTATTAATTTCCTGAATTTACATTTTTAAAATTTGATCTTTAGCTAATTTGAATTTGAATGTGTCGAATTGTTTGGGTAAGTAGTAGATGTGATGACGTTGAAAGTGCCCCTTTTCGGAAGAGAAGACCTTGTTTTATTAGACTATGCTAGTCTTTATCACCGTAAGAGGGAGAGGAGTTTACGAAAAAAAGTACGGACAGAGTCGTAAAAATGCAATGGCTCTGTCCCTGTCTGTAAACAAAATGGACATAGATATGTCGTGGTAACTCTCCAGTACATCGCAGTGCGTGGGGCCTAACTATATGTATGTATAGAGATCTGGTACTCGTAATCTGGCTTTGAATTAGGTACTTGTATTAGTTATCTCTTTTACGAATGCGTGATTGGCGAATAAAAAAATACCCGGGAAGTAGATAAGCTATAAAAACTCTAAACCTGTACGTTTGTATACAAATAATCATTGTTTGCCTACTCCTTCAAGTCAAAAACCATTTTATTTCGATAACAAATATGAGGTCACGAATTTCGTCATCTGTTGGCATGTTTAGTCTAAAAACATGGCTAACTTGTTCGTCCTAAAGAACCTCTAGGTACACGTAATGACCATAAGAGCTGATTAGCAATACCAGTGTATTTAACACCGATTTTCTGATTGTATGACCCGAAGAAAAATAGAGTTTGTTTATTGATTTCCACTTGGGAGTTACTTATCATTATCATTAAACACTGTAGGTACCTAAACAATAACTTGCTATTCAATCGCCATCAAAATTATAGCTACAGCGTTCCTTATTTTTTAATAACAGGCTACGGCGGCGGTGGCAGCAACCACGGTGGCTCTAGTGGCGGCGGCGGTTTCGGTGGTGGCGGCGGCGGCGGCGGTGGGTTCGGCGGCGGAGGTGGCGGCGGCTTCGGGGGTGGCGCCGGCGGCGGCAAGGGCGGCGGCCTAGGAGGGGGGAGTGGAGGAGGCAATAGCGGCGGTGGCGGCGGCGGCTTTGGTGGAAGCCAGGGCGGCGGCGGCGGCTTCGGTGGAAACCAGGGCGGCGGCGGCGGCCACGGTGACGGCGGCGGCCAAGGTGGCGGCGGCGGCCACGGTGGCGGTCTCGGCGGAGGCCAGGGTGGCGGCGGTGGCCATGGCGGCGGGCTGGGAGGAGGAAACGGCGGCGGTTTTGGCGGTGGTAATGCAGGCGGCGGTGGCGGAGGTCACGGAGGTCACGGCGGCGGTTCGGGCGGCAATGGAGGCGGTGGCTCTGGCGGATACGGCGGTGGAAGCGCCGGGGCGAGTGCTAAGGCGAGTGCCAGCGCTAGCTCTAGCTCAGGCGGAGGCTACAAAGGTGGTTACGGGTAAGTTCAAAATATAAACACTTACTATA
Source organism: Acleris emargana (assembly GCA_927399475.2). Classification (NCBI taxonomy): domain Eukaryota; kingdom Metazoa; phylum Arthropoda; class Insecta; order Lepidoptera; family Tortricidae; genus Acleris; species Acleris emargana. The sequence goes on along the minus strand of OV656848.1, from coordinate 17,868,540 downwards.
ACTTCACTTTTTCACTAACTTGTGACAATTCGATGTACATTACAGATTCATTGTGTTCTCAGATCACAGCTACGCAATTTACATCGAATCTTACTTTTAACGTCTTGGTAGAGTGCTTACTCAATTCGAAGCAACTCTAGGCCTTTTTCAAGGTACCTGAATACATATTAATTTAATACACTGTTTTTTTTTATCGGATTGGTATATTATATTACTTAAATCTCAAGACACATTGAAATTTCGACAAGATCTGTTCACGGGTTAGGTGGAAAATCAGTAGGACTCTTAATCATATGGAGTTGGTTTTTTTTAAACATTTAGTTATTATGACACTGTTTTTTATACTCGCACGCCATTACTGTCAAGGAAATAAGAGATATCATAAAGTTGGCCATACGATAACATTATCAAATGCTTTTGCCGAGTAGAATACGGTCCCTGCGGGCCTAGTATGGTTGCGTTTATCGCGTGAAAAATTCTGGATAAAGCTTCCGTCACTCTCCTACTTATATACGTGTCAGAAAGTGATGGATGTTTCATCCACATTTAGTCACGCGATAAATGCAGCCATATTAGGCCTCTGGCAGACAATTGTGTTGAGATCTTGATCACGGTGGAATTTTTGACGTCATAACGTCTTATAAATCGATGAACACCGGCTGCACGCACGAAAAAGTGTGACTCTTTGTCACGTTCCGCCTGAGCCGAGCGTGCAAGCGAGACCGCGGAACAAGCGATAGAGAGGCACGATCGGCCTAAGCGTTCAGCTAGTGACGCATTGTTTATATTACCACGTAAAATTACTCTTCGTAAACCGAAGTTTTTTACTGATGTAATCAATTGCTTTGTTTCTTTTTCAGGCGTTAACGACTTAAGACGCACCAAGACCCAGGACCAGGAAAATTACAAAACAAAACGCCCAATGTGATAATATGATATGTTGCCATAATGATGTAGAGTTATGTATTAAATATATCGTTTCAATACAATTTTTTTCAGTACCAAACTATATCTTTAATTACCTCTTTGCATGGTGTAAAACAAAGTCCCTATCCGCGGTCTGGTACCTGAACGCTTAGATCTTTCAAAGTACCATTCCAGCAGACCAATACTGGAAACTGCACAATACAGAAACTGGTGTAAATCAGTAGTTCCTAACATTATCGGTAGAATATTTAATTTAATAATATAATATAGGTACTACAATTAAAAGTTAAAACTAAACTTATTAAAATTAAAATTAAACTAAGCTACTCAAATTAAAATAAAACTAAGCTACTCAAATATTAAAGATGTAAATAATAATCACCACTATAAAAAGAACAACCCCTCTAGCAGGTCCGCTCGCGGCGTGGTCCCTATGACACTGGCTACATTACCTCTGTGGATAGCTAGCCCAATCCTTTGGGAGAGGTAAGCACCAGCTCTAGGATCTCCAGAGGTGTTTATGTCTATTTAATGCCGTTTATCGGTACTTTCTCCTCTAGAATCTTTACCCTTACCATGAATTGAGGGCTCTGTCCCTCAGAGTGTTCTTAAGGAGTGTGAGGGATAGAGCATTCGACTCGGTAGCGAGTACGGTAATTGCAACTCATGGTAAGGGTACAGGCATATATACAGGAAGGGTGACCTCCTGTTGTTTCTTCATACTATTACAACGATACGCATGCTCATTATTGAACTCAACACAAGAAATAAACAAAGAAAGACAAAACCGTAAAATCCTCGTAGATACGATAGATTAGACATCAGCCGGTCCAGACGTCCTTAGAAGAGACGCTACAACTTGAAAATTTAAACATAGTAGGCGGTGCAAAACTATGATACTAAAAAAACTTGATTAAGAGAATTGTGAAGCTAAAAATTTGTATATTCTCTCCCGATTTTTTAATATGTTGTAGATATCATGAAAAACTATGTCTGTACGTTTTCCTTTCCAAGATTTTTTTTCTTATAATGAAAAAAATAAAAATACAAACGTACCGACCTAGTTCTTTATAATAACTACAACATATTGAAAAATCGAGGAAATCGGACTTCATTTAGGGGTGAGAAAAGTTATCGCCCGGAGCTAAATTTGTATGGATTGTTTTGACAGCTACGCGATTTTACCGGCGCTTAACTATCCTGTTAATAGACAACATTCAAGTTGATTAGAGTTTTTTTATCTTTGTTTTAGGAGTATTCATTTTCATTGGTATTTCTCTTTAAGTTCAGTTAAAGGAAGCTAAGTCAATCCAGACAAGCGTCATCACAGTACAATTTATAACTTACTAGCTGTTGGCCGCGACGATATTTATTGCTCTTCCCTCGAAAACTAATACATTTTCCGGGGTAAAAACTACTCTATGTCCTTCCCCGAGGTTCAATCTATCCTCATACCAAAATTCATCGAAATTAGTTCAGCGGTTTAGCCGTGAAAGCTAAGCTTACAGACAAAGTTAATTTCACATTAATGATATTAGTTAGCATGGTTTTGTGATTTGCTGCCTGTCACTAGTTACCTATTATGCTTTGTCCCCACGTTCAAGCTTGCTCGTTGATTCTTTATGTTTATTAGAGCAAGGTCCAACATGCGTACCAGTAAATGACTTGAACTTTAGGCTTTGAGTCATTTACTGGTACAGTGCAAGAGATCACATTTACTTCAATGCCTCCGGAACATCCATGATAATTTATTTATTTATTTCAAATATATTTTACACGGCATTACAGTTGGCACCAATACACCGAGAAACTTAGACTAATTACAAAAAAACACAACTAACAAAATGAAAAACAAATCAAAACCGTAAAAATAATAAAAATAACAATTGTCATTAGGTAATACTAGACGGCCTATCATCCATCATCTCGCAAAAACTCAGACATTCACGGCACAGTGTTGCCCATCGCCACACAAACAAGTCACACTCCGGTACGGAGGCCAAAAGCCCAAGTAGCAATAGGATAGAAGTACCGGTTTGCCATCTTTGATTTTGGCCACTCTTACGGATTGTAAGACGTAAAACCTAGTACCGAACTAAAAAAAAACAGTCGCGCAACGAGGGTTCCGTTCTGCAGCACCAGTAGGCATGATTAAATTGCGATTAGAATTTGATTTCGAATGGAACCAGCGCGAGCCCAACTCACGCTTGACCACTTTTTAGTTTAGTTGTTTGTTTCTGGGTTTGTATTATAATCATACCGTATGTTTACTGTATTAACAATACTACCAAAATAAAAACAATGTAATGGCACCAATGTTGGACACTTTTAGCTGAAGGCACTAATAATGGACACTTAACTCTTAAAACCACTCTCTCTCTCTTTTTGTGCAGAATGTGGTTACAGAATTATCAACAAGTTTTAAAAGTTGTAGGTAATTCTTTAGCTCTGCCTACCCCATTCTGGGATTACAGGCGTGAAGGTATGTATGTATGTATGTAACTCTTAAAAGATCATATCATAGGTTAAGAATTGATTGTTGCAAAACAAATGAATAACCCTTATCTTCTGTAAAATAAGAATCAGTATCCATAATTGGTCCTTTGTCTATTACTGGTTCCGTTAGATATATTGAAAAAAAAACTTTTCTTATTTCTTGATTTTTTACTAGGTTTCTTAGTAGCGATGAAAATTACATGAAAGATACATGTATCTTTCAAAGGCCCCTGTATTTTTCAGTAAAATACAGTATCTTTCCTTGCGGAGCTTCGATTGAATCTTTCGCAAGTTTAGGTTTTTTACATGTAAAATACATTGTATTTTTCGCATTATTATATTTATTATATTATATTATGAATAGTGACTCAGAATGTATTGGCTCTCATACAAACAGGTGACTTTTCATTCTGCTCAGACTATATCTCGATATCAGTTAACTAAAGAGGTTGAAATTATCAATTATGAGTGACGAAACACTTATAAATTGGAATCGTTTATAAAAGTAAATTACAAAAATATTATTATTATTTGTATGTCTTGCTTTATCGTGGGACCATGGGGCAATTATTTAATCAAGTCATTATTATTAAATAAACATGTAAAATACACAGTATTAAACAGGTATTATACGTGTATGATTGTATTTTTCAGACAAACGTCAGTTTTGTTTTTTTCGAAAGTTACATGTATTTTATAGGAAAGATACAAACTTTCGAAAGAAACAACATGAATCTTTCGCCATTTTCATCGCTATTTCTTAGTACATCCACTGTAGCAACATACATTCTGAAAAAATACCCGTTATCTATTACGGTTCAAAATATACAGCTGTTAAAAGTTAGGACTGACGGACGGACAGCGGGGGCGAATTAATATGGTCCCATTGGGGTCCTTACAAGGGCACGGAACCCTAAAAACACGACTCATCGCTACTTTACGTTACAAAGGAAAGACACAAAACTTACTTCATTATGAGGTACTTATTTAACATTACAAAGGTCTGTACGGACAATGTGATACGTCCGTACCTATTCATTCTACGTAAAAAATATAATAACCATCAAATCAACATAAGTATATCATGTCGCATAAGTTGATAAAGGTCATGATCGCCTTTGTTCTGTCAAATCGCCAAAACCACGGCATTGAGATCGTCCCATGGGCGACGCTAATGCAGTATATCCTGCTAGAATTGGGACAGCTTGTCACATAAAAGAGGAAAACAATGGTGGAAATGTATAATAGTAAAAAAAATGGTTGGCGGAGTAACGTGTGTGCTTGCTTTGGTCCTGGCAGGAGTGGTTGCTGTGGTTGCTGTGCCAAGTAAGTAGAAAATCATCATCATAATCAGCCCACTTCAGTAGAAACACGATTTATCACAAATAATCCATTGGATAAACAACAATTTTCCTCACAAATACTCGAGACATTTACTGTCAGCATCATAAAAATACTGATGACATACAGAGTACGTTGTCACTTCAATGTCATATTCTCCTGGTACATAAAAATACTTCCCTTAAATTTAAACACCTGATAGCAAAAATCAGCAGTTATCAATCGCCATATCATCGGTGAAACAGCAAATCCGCGTAAGTAACATTTTTAATAAGGAGCAAAATGCACCTTTTTAAATAAGATATTAAGGGTTATTTTGCTCTATGAAAAATTTCATAGTTACGCGGTTTAGCAGTGTCACCGACGATATTCCATTAATAGAACTATAATGTAGCTCTAGTATTCCTGATAATAAAGGCCATTTTATCGCTCAGATTCACAAAAACCACATTTACAGGCACTATAGTAAGGCGGAGCTACTCTGACGGCGAGTACTGGCTTGGAAGCGTGGAAGACGCGAGCATCGCTGGCGACGACATAGGCGTGGCCTTAACGGACTGCATTGACGATGATAGGTACCTATAACAGGTGTTTTTTTTAACTTTCCAAAAACGTAGTCGTCTAATTTGTTTGTTTGTGATGTACTAATGTATGTAAGTAAGTTTATCGTTGTCTAGTACTCATAGTGCCTACAAACCTAGAGCTTAGTTTGGGACTAGGTCAATTTGTGTGACTGTCAAGTTATATTTATTTTGCTTCACCTACTAGCAAGCAGTAGTATACTAGCGCATATAATACATGATATGAATTGAGAACAAAGTAAAATAGTTCAACGCATACACAGCAACACATTGAAAACAAATGACAAATAAAAAAAAGCGACTCGTTGAAGAGTCCTACTCAGCATTGTGTCGCAAGAAGCCGCGGCGCTGGTTTTCAGACGAACCCCTTTTTTAAAAACTTAAATACTTAGGTATCTTGAACAAAAAAATCATTTCAACAAGAATATGTGCGAGTAAATCCCACTACTAATCATTACTTCGATTATGTAAAACAATTAGCAAATAAACATACGGATACTAAGGTACCCCTAGAAGTGTACATCACCAATAAAGCTTACTTTACAAACAACATAAATCCAATCACATGTAATTTTATTACAGTGAAAGCGTCGAACCTGCGTATATTATAATCAATAAACGAGAAGCACCAGCTCCAGACCATCGCTCAACCGACGACAAACACCACCAATCAACGCGTGTCGTCCCCGCTACCGCTCCCGCAGCCGCTTCCGCTGTCACTGCCGCCAACAACCCAAACGCAAGAATGCAGCCTAAACTTCATCTTCCACAAACACTAAATGCTAACATTCATCATAAAGGCAACACATAAGAGCAATAAAATTCTAGGATTAAGATTGATATAGTTAAAAAGAGTTTTAATTATAGTTACGCGCTTCAACTAAAATTTAAATGAAATCACAAAATTATTTGCTGTTTTTACTGCCAGGTTTGGTTGATATTTAACTAATTATAACTAAATAGGTACTTAATTATATTTCCGACAGCTAAAAAAAAAACGTTACGCTCACAGTTTTTTTGAGTGTTGAGTTACCAGTCATCAGTTCGCTCCTTTAGAACAATAGTGACCTAATTCAGAAATTTCAAAAATCGAGTTAGTAGGTCTCTATAATTAATCAATTTAAGACTTGAAGTTTGAAAGCTGAAATTTTGAATTAGGTCACTATTGTTCCGAATTTGCGAGTTGATGCTTCATACGAGTATACGACATGGTTTTGATTACCAGTTTTGATTATGAGTATTAATTACCGATGTGCTTCATAACAATGTCATGACACACACATACACATACATAAACTCACGCCAGAGTGGGGTAGGTAGAGCTACATACGTATGTACATCTGTAACCACATGAACATAATTGTATTTTAAATATAAGGAATGGTATAAATAAAACAAATGAAAAAATAATGCTTGAAGTCTTCATTTATTTAATCATGTCCGTTCATTATGCTCTTTCTAAACTTCAATAACCTATGACTTAAAAATAACTTCACCGCTATACTACTGAATATCCTATAACTAAGCAACTTTATTCTAAAAATAATACCTATAAACTATTTTACAATGGGAAGCACTCGGTAAAACTATATTATTTTATATATCGTCGGAGATACTGAAAATCCGCGTAACTAACAAATTTATGATAGAGCAAAATAAACCTTATTGTCTTATTGAAAAGGTGCAATTTGCTCCTTATGTAAAATGTTACTTACGCGGTTTTGCAGTTTCACCGACGATATGTTATCGTGCTGTCAACGTTACGATATCTCTTATTTACTTGACAGTAATGGCGACTGAATTAAAAACAATACACTTCAAATGCAATATGGTTTTATCCAGTGGAATAGAGACCCAATTTTCTCTAAATGGTTCAATATTTCCATTGTTAACTGGAAGAGATCCCTTAAAGGGATAGGTTCGCCTTTGTACATACCTCTTGTGTCTTTTTTGTTTTGTTATTTGTACAATAAATAATTTTTAAACATACATACATAAATACATACCATTTAAAGAAAACTGATGTTTGGTTATACACAAAGTTCTATAATGAAAAAATAAATTACAGATATTTTTAGTGGTTATTTTTATTCATCTCCAAATTTAAGTATATTCTCAGTATAACCTGACGTAAGTATTAATGCTACGATAAAATAAATAACATCACAATGAGTCCTCATTCGTTTGCCAAGGCCGCTTGGGGTTTTCGGTTACGCCGATCACTTCTGTAAGAGAATAAAAAAATATTATTCGTACACAGGCTTTTTTAGTAACCGCCTGTTCACAATCGACAAGTAATAGTACATTGTTGCCTAGGCGCGGAAAGTAAGGGTTTTCCTGACGAGGTGGTTAGCAGGCCGAGCAACAGCGAGGCCTGCTAAAATACGAGTCAGGAAATCCTCGTTTCCGCCGAGGCATACATAATGCTTTTCTCAAACATGTGAGGAAATAATACAAATACATTTCTAAAAAAGTAAAAAACAAGTAATTTAATTTACATTTTTGTTTGCCCTTCACAGCATAAATTGGTCATAAGTTCGGTTATATTTTTCCTTAGATTTAGCGGGAAGCAGGTTTTGCCTAACCGAGGCAGCTTCAGATTTTAATATCTATAGGCGGAGTGGTACCTATTTAGTCGCTTTCGTCGCTTGAGCTCATTTTTTATAGTATTTCACACAACAAATAGTTTAATATTCGGTTTCACAATTATATTATGCAGAATGAACGAATGTTACCGACTGTCAATTGTTTTTAAATACTAACCATAGACATTGGAATGCAAATTCGAAAAGAAACACACGCACTGTGCTAAAAAAGCGAGCAGTTACCTTGGCTGTTTGGAATTTTTGTCTTGGTCCTTTTGATTTTGTATGCAAATTGACAGCATTTTTAAGAAATATATGGACATGGACGGAAAGTGTTTTCATATGGTTTTTTTACTCCTAGGAGTAAAATGAGGCTCTTTCCGTCCTTGTGTTTCAATCGGAAAACCGTTTTTCCGAGCATGTTTGAGAAAAGCATATTTCGCACTGCTAGATCAAGACTGTATCAACTCAAAATCATTGTTAGTTTCGTTTCAAGCTCATAGGCGTTGTATTAAAGTTGATTTTAAAATACAGTTGTATTTTGAGTTACAACGCTTTTGATCTGGCAGTGCGATTTGATGGATAAACTTAGCCCTTTCTCTTTCTTACGCTTGTAAATAGACAGGGAGAGAGACAACTTTAAATGGCAGATAAATTTACTCATCGATTATGCAACAGGCCGGCAGGTGTTAAACAAACTTGAAATAACAACTTGAAAATTTAAAACCGACCCCTTATACCCTAATCGCTATAGGTAACTATGTAATTTGAAGAGTTCCCTCGATTTGTCCAAAATCCCATCATCAGATCCTATGGGATGTAAATCGTCGGTGTAACTGCAAAAACGCGTAAGTAATATTTTAAATAAGGAGCAAAATGCACCTTTTTAATAAGACTGTAAGGTTTATTTTGCTCTATCATAAGTTGGTTAGTTACGCGGTTTTGCAGTATCACCGACGAAATGTAATGGTCTATCCCTAATGAACAAAAAAAATATTATCCAATGCGGTCCAACCGAACCCTGTCTTCGAGTAATCGGGGAACACAAAAAACCATAGAGATCGAGAACCTCCTCCTTATTTTTAAGTCCGTTAGTAAAATCAGTCCATAAGAGAAACTTTACATGTTATTCTTCTATATTCAAATCTGTGCAATACAGTCAAGTGCTATAGTATCTTCGACTACAGCTCTGGATATATGCACTAATTTTATTTTTTTACATAGGTACCTACAAACATACACTGTTAAACTCCTTACGCTGATTACAAATATATGAAACAACACTAAGCTCTTTGATATCGCCATATTATAACGGTTGCCATGACGACAGCGATGCTTCTAAGTCTAGTGTAATACTTACAAGTTCACCCTAAGCCCACTCCTCCCGACACAGAGCTAGAGCTGGCTGAGGACTTGGAGTAACTCTGCGAGTTGGTATGCGGCCCTAGTCCGTAGCCCAGGCCGCCGTGTCCGCCCAGACCCCCGTGCCCGCCATAACCGCCGAAGCCGCCGCCGCCGCCCCCGTAACCACCTAGGTTGAGCCCGCCGTCGTAATACCTTCGTGCACGGTTGGGACCTGAAGAGATTGGTTATGATAAAGTAAAAGATCGGTAGACTGAATAAATAAAAATGATGTATTGTCTTTAAAACTGATTAATACATTAAATGATTGATATTGTATTTAAATGGTTTTGCTGTTAAAGCTTAATAATCCAACGAACATAATTACTTTTGCATTTGTAACAATATGACTATGGATAGGACCTTCAACCTTATGCACGAACCATCCGAATCACCAGCTTTACGTTTTTATCACAATTGGCACAATAGTTGGTATATATGTAGTGAATAATCCTTTCCCATCGTTTTTTGTCGGATAAGTTCGTATTTATCTTGCTTTCTCAATTAGCTTCAGTCCCCATCAATAAGCCAACTGAGAAAGCAAGATAAATACGAACTTATGCGACAAAAAACGATGGCAAAGCATTATTTACTACATCTGTACAGATGTAGTGAAAAACCTTTCCCATCGTTTTTTGTCGGATAAGTTCGTATTTATGTTGCTTTCTCAATTAGCTTCAGTACCCATCAATAAGCCAACTGAGAAAGCAAGGTAAATACGAACTAATCCGACAAAAAACGATGAGAAAGGATTATTTACTACATCTGTATCTTAAATGTGGTTATCGACTCATTTGCTATTTTCGGATTTGAAAGGCCCATGGGCTTTAGAGCCCGCTTGAGTCGTTTGGCGTTTACATGATATAAAAAAAGCAATACTAAGTCCCAAAATTAGATTCATTATGTATTTACATTTGGATTTAGTCAATATTTTAAAAGGTTTAGGCGTTGTTTTTTTTTTGCTTAAGAAAGCCTGATTTTGAAATCAAAATCAGAATCGAAAATACTAATAATTTTCAATTACTTTGAATTGTAATAAAAGTTACCGAAAATCACAATTGAGCTTTCTTTTTGCGGTTCAAATTATCATGTGAAGAAGAGCCAGAACCAAAAAGAAGAAGACAGAACGAACCGACGAGCGTAAAGGATAGCGCTATAGGGCGTTTACACTAAAAAGTGTACCCAATTAAGGACTGAAATTAAGGAACTTTAACTTTGTCAGTTTTGTGACGAAAATTAGCTATATATTGACGGCCGCAATGTATGGCTAATTTTCGTCACAAAACTGACAAAGTTAAAGTTCCTTAATTTCAGTCCTTAATTGGGTACACTTTTTATTGAAAACGCCCTATAGCAGTTATATAGTTCTGTCCATTTCTCTCTGCGTAAACTGTGCTATAAAGACTGGTCTCAGGAGTTACTGTATAGGGTATTGTGCAAAAGCCTGAAAGCTTTAGCCCAGCAGTGGTCCACCTACCTGGAGCAGCAACGACGCAAGCGACGAAAGCCAGGCAGAACAGAACCACGTATCTAGCCATGTTACTAATCACTGGGTGTTGGCTAGTTGCTGTTAAGCACTGTGACAAAATCGACGAGTCCCTCCGTTTTATACCGTCGCCCAAACAGTCACAGTTTCCGCCACATTGACCAAAATACAAGTCATCCCTTTTTTGCTGACGAGACACGGCAGCGTTCCGTGGGGATGTAAAACCTTTACACCTTTACTACATAATATGTTTGAAATACAATTTATTCCTGGTTCTTATTTTACTTTATTTTTATTTTTTATGGCATAGGTAGGCAAACGAGCACACAGGCCACCTGATGCTAAGTGGAAACTGTGACCCATAGACATTCGCATTCACAAGACTGCAAATGCGCTGCCAACCCTGAGGACTAAGATGGAATGCCTCTATGCTAGTCATTTCACCGGCTGTCTTATCCCCAAACCGGAACACAACAATGCGAACACTGCTGCTTGGCGGTAGGTTAATGGATAAGATAATGGTACCAACCCGGACGGACCCTGCACACGGTCCTCCCACAAGTAAACACGATCCACGGTCCACGATTCCCGTAATTCATAAGTATAGTCGAACTCAGAACTAGCTGTAAATTTTGGTACCATGTCGCTTAGTTTGTATATCAATCAAACCACAAGTGACAAGGTATTAAAATGTACAGCTATTAATTATGAATGCGAAAGTGTGGTATGTCTATTTGTTTCGTTTTCGTGCTTCAACGAAATTTTATTACCGGTTAAAACCGGTCGATGTGAAAATAGGTAGGTGCGTGTAGACAGACATACAGGTAGGTACGTATAGACATACAAAGTTAAAATATCCTACGGCCTTATTTCTCATAGTGACATTTGTACTTTAAAGATAGTAATAATGTATGTATAGGGTGACGGAACCAGTAATTGACAAGGACCAATGATGGACACTTGATTGTTATCTTACAGAAGGTAAAGGTTATTCATTTGTTTTGCAACAATCAATTTACGACCGTATGAAACTTGAATTAAGAGTTAAGTGTCCAACACTGGTGCCTGTCAGCTAAAAGTGTCCAACACTGGTGTCTTCTTTAGTTAGATAATTTTTAGCCAAGAGACAAAAGAAACTTTTCCCTTATCCGGGTTAAAACGTACCTACAAAGTACCTCTTGGCTAAAAACTATCCCCCTTAACAAGCTTATGTCTAATCTTTAAAATAAGAGTGGTGTTGTAAGTTTAATGATGGTTTAATGTGAGTATTAGCTCCAGGTGTAAGGATTTTTAGCCAGGTCTTATAAAAATCGGTTGAGTCGCTTCAGAGATATCTGCTCTGAAAGAAGGGGCCGCCATTACATCGCACTGCTAGATGAAGACAGTATCAACTCAAAATAATTATTAGTTTTGTTTCAAGCTTATGGACGTTGTATTAAAGTTGATTTTAAAATACAGTTGTATTTTGAGTTACTACACTTTTGATCTGGCAGTGCGAATGGTTTTTATCAATTTAATAATTACTCGGTCTCGATCCACATTTTGAGGTAAATTTCATCGACTGAATGAATGAATGAATGAATGGTTTATTTTGCTTAACATCATGTAGGTACAATAAGATGAATTATCAAGTAAAAAAAAAGTATCAACACTGAGACCAATTTCGTTAATTTAATATATTATAGTCTTTTTTTCTGTGAATCATTATTTATTTTTAACACTTATAATTCCTAGCACTATTTTAAAAGAAAAAGATAGAAACGCTATGATTCTTCGAGAACTTAAACCTTTGTCATACTAAAAAAACGTAAACGATTCGCACTTGTCTCCAAACTTTTTAACGCATTTTTTAGTTCCAATACATACCTTTTCCTGGCATGGTAGTATTTTTTGGCTACAAATTTCCTGTTAAAATGAGGTTATTGGCCGTACGTAATTGATGTCCAAAAAACCCGTTTATCCCAATAATAGGTTACTTAAATTTGATCAAATTTAAGAAGTCCAATGTCAGTAGGATTTCACTGCAGACATGGAATCGGTTATTCCGGTTGAAAGCCACAGCCACAGCCAGGTAAAAGTACATAAAAGAAAAAGTTATAGAATTGACCGCGAGAATTGAGTTAATAGGGAATATGCATGGATTTTAAAAATCGCATTTCTCATCAAAATATGAAAATACCGTAAAAGTATCACCAAAATTAAAATTAAAATCGGTCAAGAAATACGGAAGTTATAAGCATTTCAAACTTCTAATTAGACAGAGAGATCCGATGTGCACCGTGACGTCATTGTGCACTGCGGCCATATAAACTCCATGTAAAATTCCGTTTTTCTAGAAAGAGATAGGAACAAATCTTTGTTGGCTTATATCTTGGTTATTTTTATAGTTATTCAAAAAATGATTTTTGTGATCTGTTTGTTACATGAATCAGCTTCAATTGAAGCTGTAAAAAAAAAACATGCATATTCCCTATTGTGTGATGTGCGCGAATATTTCTTCCTGAGTCATGGATGTTTTGTATGTATTTTTAAATGCCTATGTATTTCTCTATAATCATAAGTATTTATATCGTTGTCTAGTACCCATAGTACGAGTAGGTACAAGCCTAGAGATAGTTTTGGTCGGGAATTAAAAACCTAACCTAACCTAATTCCATTTTGTTTGCGTACTTAACAAAATTCATCGCCAATTGGAGCAACACGGATTGAGGCACTTCAAAGCTGCTCAAATCAGTTTAATTCACTGTTGCGGCGCTCCTTCTCCGCAATGATGGTCTTGTCTGAATTGCTATTAAAATCACTTCATCAAATATTGATTATTATATAGATAGTATAGAATAAGAAATGAAAAAAACAGAGAGAAATGTGGAATAAATGATGTATCTAGTGACTAAGATTGGAGAGGGCATGCTTCGATGGTTCGGTCATTTGGAAAGGATGGACGAAAGAGATATACAGGTCGAAAGTGAGTGGAAGGGTACTGGTCGGAAGGGGCCGCCCTAGGCGTACTTTTTCGAATCAAATCGAAGAAATACTGGAAAAGGGAAGCTTAAGTACCCGAAACCCACGTGCGTGCATGTCCCTATGTATGAATGTGGAAGAAGCGAAATAAATTTGTCAACATCGTAGCAAGTGGAAAGAAGTGGTTTCTGCCTACCCCTCTGGGAAACAGGCGTGATTTAATGTATGTATGTATGAGTATAGAATCCTTTATTCTTACAGATCTTAGAAACATAAAATGGATTGTATCTACTCGTATGTAGCCAAAGCATGAACCAAGTGCCGGCGTTGCCCTAAATGATCGATACGCTTTAATGTAACAATAGATGCGCACTGTCATCGTATTTACTTGGGCCGCGGATGATTTACAGGAAAACAGAATAAAAAAACTGGTATTTTGCGCGGTGGGACGCGAAATCACGAACCATGTTATATTGGTTAAAACAAACAACACAAGAGCGCTTATAGTAGGTATTAATATTAGGGGTTTTTATCTATTTCATACATACATATATTTACATACACACATTAAACGCTACTGCTACTATCCACCTGCTACTATCCTGACAAATCTCTTTCACTTCTTCCACATTCATACATCAAGTCGTGCATTCACGTCGGTTTCGAGTACTTAAGATTCGTCCCTTTTCCAATATATCTCCGATTTAATTCGAAAAAGCACGCCTAGGGCGGCCTCTTCCGACCCTTCCACTCACTTTCTCTCAATATTTCGCTCAGTATAACAACGCGTTACGGGTTCTGTTACGGCTGCCGCGCCGCTGCAGCGCGTCAGGTATGTTCGCGGATGCGCATGTACGCAACGGTACGGTGGCTTTCTCGCGACGGTACGCAAGCGCTGCAACAGCCTCCTGGCCGTTGTGGCTGGCAGAATGGACGGTGGCATTCTGGACCACTGGACCAAGCTCCACTTAAATAATGTGTACACTAACATAGTTGTAGGATAACATAGTATAAGGTTTTTTGTAACTAACCCACTAACATCTATGGATCCTAGAAGTCTGAAATAAACTATTTTTATTTTATTTTATTTTATTTTTATATCTCTTTCGTCAATCTACATCCATCCTTTCCAAATGACCGAACCATCGAAGCATGCCTTTTTCAATCTTAGTCACTACGTCTTTTAGTCCACATTTCTATCTGACCTTTTCATTCCTTACTCTATCGTTATCCCCATTTGTCCTCGTAACTGTTTTCGGCTGGTAATTGATCAGGTTCAGTTACCGACAGTACCCTCGGGGTCTAACAGGTTACAATTGTTAACTTCAGCTACATTGTAATATCAATCTTATTACTAATGTACGAGAGTTAAAAATGCTTTGGTTCTTGAATTTGAGATACTTACCTACTGCTTATTAGGAGAGCAGATTTGTTTATAGTTAGGGAGGCGAATAGGGGAATTTTCGGTAATACTCGAGCGTGGCAATTTAAGATATGAGAGATATCTTAGACCTAATAGAACAACCTTGTAAAGTATTTAGCTCTATATGTAGTGACGCGCTCCTAGGATAGACGATCAGATTAGTAAAAAAAAATCGATAGTCTGAAATACTCGAGCGCGTCAGATTAAGATATTGGAGGTTGATTTTAGTGTTTTAAGACTAAATTTAACTAATCTGACGATAAGTCCTTGACGCCGCCGAGTTATAGGGTCGCGAACTTGTAAAAAAAAAAAGTTAATCCGGCATTCTCGAGCGCGATTTTTATTTTTTTTATTTTGAAGAATATAATCTAAAACTTACTAAAAATACAAAATCTGCCGGTTTCCGCATGACCGAAAGTGTGGAGAAGCCATTTCGTCTTCCGAAAAATGCGTTGCGGCATATAAGTCGCGAACGATACATTTTACAAAAAAAAAGTTTAAATAAACAAAAAAGGGAATATCTATCGCTTTATTGTCATTCTTAAATTCCCCGTTTTATCAAGGAGAAAGAAAGGAAAAAAAAGAAACCAAAAAACCTTTTTCGGTCAGATTAAGAGAACCCACCAACATTTTTGTCAGATTAAGAAAATATGCTTTCAGGATACCGAGATAAACCTCCCCTATGAAAATCTGACGCGCTCGAGTATTTCAAAAAAACTTTTTTTTTTTGCATTTTCTAAAATTCATCGTAACTTATCGTCACGCCGAAATCGTCAGTTTTTTTAAAGGGAGCTTCCTTGGGGCCTACTTAACACCCCTTCCGAAAATCTGACGCGCTCGAGTAATTTTTTTTTTTTTGCATTTTTGACTACTTCATATGCCTACCCCCACCCACCACGCAAACCGGCAGATTAGTATACCGTTGTTATCAGAGGCACTTGGGGCATACGTAGTATGAATATCTGACGCGCTCGAGAATGCCCAAGTAACTGTTTTTTTAAACATTTTTGAAAAACCGTACACGCCAAACCCACCGCTAAAATGGTTTTTACCATACGAGCTTTTCTTTTCGAAATTATTTTATCTTTCGATTTTGATAGGTCTCGACGGCCGCGGCGCCGTTGAATTACGCCATTTAGCTACCTCGCCTCCCTAACTATTAGGAATGTACCTAAAATTCAAACAAACCAAATGTATTGTCGAACATACGTATTAGGAAGTATTAGTGTTCTGCTAATATAGGCTGACAAACAAAGTTTATCAAGTGATTCGATTTCATTTACTCTATGACCTACTACTCTATACCACCAAGATGCAGTGTTCGCATTTTTGTGTTCCGGTGTGAGGATAAGACAACCGGTAAAATTACTAGCGTAGCCCTCTACTATTCCATCTTGGTCCTCAGGGTTGGCCACGCATTTGGAGTCTTAAGATTGCAGTCTTAAGATTGCAGAATGAGATGACAGGCGTGAGATTGCAGTCTTGAGATTGCAATTTTGAGATTGCAGTCTTGAGATTGCAGTTTTGAGATTACAGTATTGAGATTGCAGTTTTGAGATTGCAGTCTTAAGATTGCAGTCTTAATATTGCAGTTTTGAAATTGCAGTCTTCAGATTGCAGTCTTGAGATTGGAGTCTTAAGATTGCAGTCTTGAGATTGCAGTCTTGAGATTGCAGTCTTGAGTTTTTTTTTTTTATGGCATGGGAATGCAGACGAGCACACAAGCCACCTGATGGTAAGTGGAAACTGTGACCCATAGACATTCGCATTCACAAGACTGCAAATGCACTGCCAACCCTGAGGACTAAGATGGAATGGCTCTGTGCTGTTAATTTATCTATTGGGTTTAATACCCCACTTACCAGGTGACCTGTGTATTCGCATGCCTCCTCCTTGCCATAATTAAAAAAAGGGTTATCGTTTATCATTTATTAATTCTACATTGTTGCGGGTCATTCAAATGCAAATGTCCTTCATTATTTTTTATTTACAAATAATTAAAAAATACGTGACAGATGCCACAGTAACAAATCTATAGTTACCTAACTACAATATATTATGTAAAACAGTTCGCCGGATCATGTAAGAGCAGACATTATAGTAAAAGCTTGTACAATATGAATATTATAAGAGGATTATGATTGCGATCAGATCATATGAAAATTATATAGCTTTGCAAAAACGTAGTGGCAGTTTGGAAATACATATTCTCAAGTGGCAACAATGGCAATCACCACAGTAATTGGATCATGTTGCCAATTTCACTTCAATCAATGCCCTCATTTTTTTCGATCTCTTTTTTACAGAGCTTCACGTCAATGCACAAAATCCTTTGCTTATAAAAATCATATTATACAAGAGTTTAATTGGAACTTTATGGCGATCATTCATAAATACAGCTCAGTTCGCAGGAAGATTGCGCCCCTGACTTTAGCAGACTATCCGCTTGCATTCCTTTGTTTAGTAGTGTAAAGTTAAACAAGGATGAAAGTAGTCGAATAAACCAATTCAAAATCACGCCGAACAATTAATCATGTCAGACGGGAAATCCATCCAATTTAGTCATGTTACACAATAATAATAAATATCGACTTGTAAAACATATAAACCGACTAAATTAGGAATGCCAGCCGAATAAACAATTAATTGCTGTATTTTCCGTTCTGAATGAGCGAGTAACTAACTATAGTTTTATCTTTATTGTAGAAGTTCATTACAAAAAAAAATCTCCACAAAATGTAGGTTTTTGGTACAATTTTAATTCTACTTATTCCTCGAAGAATATTATCCTTATTTAAGTAGATAAGGTATAGAAATAAATCAGATTTTAAAAATAATAGAGCGATTCTAATATTTGCACTAAATATACTAAAAAATTGCATTACTTTTCTGCACATAAAAACACCCAAAAAGGATTATTGCAAAGCTCTAAAGTTCATATAACGAATTTTATTTACTATCCAGAGGTATTTTACTAAAACTAATCGTAGACTAGGAAACTGTGTTCGCTATATAAAACTACACGTAACAACAGACGAGCCGTACGCTACCGCTGAGATATCATACAACATATATTTATACTATGAAGAAAACAGATTATCAAAAGAAGTCAAACAAACAAAAAAAAATCGCTAACTGTTAGCAAATATAAAAATATTTCAGAGCCTAGCTATTGGATACATAGACTGTAATTTACCTGTATTTTTTATGTTTACTGTCTCTAACTAAAATATTTCCTGATTACATATTGGATTTATATTATGGCAGTATGGTAGTATTAAATATACTTTATAAAAAACGGCTTACATCAAAATTGCAATAGTCCATTTATATTATCATTCAAATAATCGATATAAATAGGTAAATATTATGACGATAATATAAACAATAAAACATCGAAATTCATTCAAACATTTTTAAAGCATCATACAACAACATCATGATTTCAAAAACTGTACTTAACGGCAAAACAAGAGACAAAACATTTTCTTTACTAAGGGCCACATTATGCTGCCACACCCACACTAGAAAGGGATGGCTTTATGTGCTTCCGCGCGAAGAACATGAGATGTAGATAGTTTGCGCGGGCTCTAACGAGCGTTAAATTCAAATAATTGCTGTTTAATTTAAAACCACAGCATTTATTAAAAAAATGGTTTACCAGGATTAAGAATTTATACATACTCAACTATTGAATTAAAAATCATCGTTAAATATAGTAGGTTTTCGAAGATTCAACGAAAAACATGCGAAAAAGGTCTGCCTCCTAAGCTAATAGGCAGTACGTCTAATTCAACAACCAAAGCAGTTGTAACTCTCCTCTGTTAGTAATAAGGTTGATATTTCTAGAGGAGTTTTATCTGAGTTACTGCCTGTTGGCTTGGCAGGGCAGAGGTGTCATGATTGAAAAACTTAACCATCGAAGATTTTGTTTCCAGGCGTGTTTTCACGTTTCTCAAGGAAATATGATCAAGTTTAATATATCCAAAGAACAGAGACAGGCGTTATGATAATTGAGATCCAGATCGCGGATTACTACCGACTTTATCATATCGCACTGCCAGATCAAAAGAGTAGTATCTCAAAATACAACGGTATTTCAAAATCAACTTTAATCCAACGTCTATGAGCTTGGAATAACACTAACAATGATTTTCAGTTGATACTGTCTTGATCTAGCAGTGCGATTATGTGGCCTGTTAAAACAAACACGAACCGTCGTTTTCTTACTGGACTAGAAAGAAATAACCGACGGTTGTTACCGTCCTTAGCTTAATATTAAATCGTATTGCACAAGCAAATTTAACTTTAGACGGATACTTGGTAAAAAGTAAATTGGAAAATAAGTAGACATATAGACGAAACATAATGTTTTAACGATCACAGATCTAAAGGTTTCTGACATTTTTTAATTTAACGTTTTTGGCACGAATACAATTATAGCACAGGAAAAATAGGGGACAATTGTAAAATATAAAATAGTGTAAACTTTACATGTCCTGTCCTTGCACTATAAGCTTACGCCTGCAAATACGTTGCCGATCTAGAGGACTCTGTTTTCAGGGTTCCGTACCCAAAGGATAAAACGGGACCCTATTACTAAGACTCCGCTGTCCGCCTGTCCGTCTGTCTGTCACCAGGCTGTATCTCACAAACCGTGATAGCTAGACAGTTGAAATATTCACAGATGATGTATGTCTATTGCTGATATTACAACAAATACTAAAAACAGAATAACATAAATATTTATAGGGAAGATCATCTTAGCCATCTTAGCCTAATTGTGCAAATTGTGGTTACAGAGTTATCAACAAGTTTTTGGAGTTGTTGGTAATTCTGTAGCTCTGCCTACCCCACTCTGGGAATGGAGGCGTGAAGGTATGTATGTATGTATGTATTTAATAGGGGGCTCCCATACAACAAACGTGTTTTTTATAGATAATGGTACGGAACAATTCGTGCGTGAATCCGACTCGCACTTGACCGGTTTTTTTAAACTAGACAATGCTGCTCATATAAAATACTACGTGGTACTCATTCATTTATTGCATAGAACTTGTATGGCGTAGTAGTTACATTATATAAAAAATGTTTATTTAATTTAGTTATTGGCTTGTTTAATTTAGTATGTTCTGATAGCTAATCTTGCAGACATGATGTATAGTGTAATAAAACTAAGTTTGTATTCCGTGCCACAAACGATAACCTCCGAAACGTCGGTAAATAACGACGTAACTTTGTAAGTAGGGGTATTGTAAAGTAGTTCTTATGCCTACATAAATTTAGTTCATTATGGATAAACTGGATGCGATATTGCACGTATTCAAGAGTCAGTGAGATGCCAAAACATGAGGTACCATCACGTACTTTGATTGACCGATACAACCCTGTCGCAGAAATTCAGCATTGATTTCCTGCGACAGGGTTATAAATGTGCCTCGAAGATCAAAGTTTCGCGACCGTACCTCGTACAAGTTTCGCCAAACAAATAACAATACCCAACGCATTCCATCCATCAGCTACTCTAAATATTAAGAAGTTTACACACGACCCAGCCTTTTTAAAAATAAATATAATTCACTAAGCTATGGTCAGCTATACTTATAGGACCTCAACAAAAATGTTATCAACAATAATCTATTGGAAACATTACAATCGAGCTAAAAACATTATCTATCATTATCATATTTCGTGACGCTAAAAAGTACAAATAAAATACGACTCTATGATGTATCAGTGCTCCAAATTGTCAAAATGCCAAATCATGATTTATAAATACATGATCAAATTAAACAATATTTTAACATTTACGTTGACGACATACTCGTATCCCCACCATAGCTCTCATAACTGTTGTAAAAAACAATTTATATAATAAGTAGATTTACGTAATAGTAGATTTAAGATATAAAAGACAACAGACTTATGCTAAATATCCTTATAATTATCCTAAATGTGATTATATAGTTTATTGGATTCATATTCACAATTTATAATTAATGTGTAAAAACTTGCACTTAACTAAAATAACGTCTAATCACTAGCCATGTAATTCGCAATAATCGAAATAATATAAAATTGGGTTCACGCTAGCTTTACAAAATACAATGTCACTAGAAATCTGTCAGAATTCATTTCATTATATAATCCTACCACTATTTTCACAATTCAAAATGTTGACGTGTATACACAAAATTTGTATCAGATTTCCAACTTTTCTCTAGTGTGAATCCAACTTTAAAGCAAACTCAGTCCCAGATATATGTGATAGTTAATATGCTTACAAGACCATCAAACGTGTTCGGCTTTCAGAAAAAGAACGAACACATTATTTCTCGCTCTAACTTATGCTCTTGTTCGATTGTCTTATAGCATTATTATGCAGCAGCGTTTTAGTCGAACTATATTACACTACAGTCGCGACACTTCGGCAATGTCCGTGAAACCGAACTTTTACGAACGCCTACGTAAAAACGCGAAGTCTATAAAACGCATATAAATAGATGCCGTATTATGCATTTCTAAAATTACTCCTATTGGTTGCAATAAGCCAAAATTTGATCCCAGGTCATCTTTAATTCATTTATTATATTGATATTGTAGAATATTATGCTCGAATAATCAAACTGTTCAGTATAAAATTGAGCAGAAATACTTATTTTATAATATGTAACTAGTGTATAAAATGCATAAATATAACAAAAAAAAATGCAAACAATTATTGTTCATTATTAATAATAAATTTCAACTAAATTTACAATTGTTTCACTGGTGTGCGATGGCATGACCATTCAAAATGTTACATAAATTATTGTTCATATACATTGGATATATTTCATGCGATCACTTTTCTTACATACATGGCTCATCAAAACAAGCATTTGTTTACTCCTTTATAAAAATATGCATATTACCTAAGACAATTCATTCCTAGGCGTACTTCACACGGTCACTTAGATGTCACCAAGATTCAAGACGGAACAAAATTTTCTAAACAAATTTAACAATACATTCCACTTACGTCAAAACATCGTTTTCATTGAGAAAAATACACCTATATTGGTTATTCGCTAAACTTTTATTTTAATTTCTGCCCGAAAGTTATCAATGTTATCATGCGAGTTCAACATCGTACAAGTATTTTGTCGTTGCCATGGGAAATCACATTGCCTTACAAGTAGTAAACTGGATAAATTCCGTTGCCATGACAACCGAGAACAATACAATCCTGCGAGACATCATTCTGAACCTTAGAGCCATTTATACTCCATTTGTTTAAATATTTAACCTCGTGAGGCCCAAGCTATTTTTAGGACGTTTGTGATAATGACCCAGTGTCCTAATTAAAGGCACATGTACTTGAAGCCCAGAACTTTGAGTTGCTATAACACACTTTAATGACATATTCCAGGCAAAAGTCATATTAGTTATTGTAAGGGCAAGTACTATAAGCAATGTACATGCATTTTTTTTTCTTTAAAGCGTGTCCTTTTTTTAGGTTGTTGGGTCTTAATTTCATGAAAGAAGTATATTAATTTTAAGTTATTCAATAGTTTTATAACAGTATTTTGTTAACAGTACGAATAAACAGGTTAATACACTTAATAAAATTAGCGACAATTCCTTTGTATATAAATTTTTATTCGAAAAATATGTAGTTAAGTCTTAAAAATATCAACAAAAATGTTTTACTCTAAAATATAATAACAGCCTTAAGAATCTGTCTTATATAAACTATCCTTATAATATTCATTAATATTCATTTATTGTTACTAAGTCTTTGATTACCATTACCACGACCACGTGAGCTGCTTCGAGCCCTTGAAATTCCACGACTGCGACGAGAAATTTGCGATTCTGTGGATCTGGCTTGTGATGTCGTAACGGTCGGAAACTCTAGAGCAACAAGTTCATTTTCATCTGCAGATGACGACGATGAGGATTCTTCACGAGCATGCTCACTACTTAGAGGTTGAAAATCTGCATCGAATATTATCATCATCGAAGTCACTGCAGTCTAAGTCGGATTAATTCAGGTTTAAATACTTTTTTAAATCTTGATCCCTCAATGCTGTAAAAAAGAACATATAAGTAAACGCCCAATGTCCCAAAATTATGACAAAATATATGCGACCAACTATTACAATAACATCCCAGCAACCTATTTTTAGGACATAAAACTTTGCATGCATCTCCTACTTAAATTTAATTATGATAAAGAGAAAGATTTAGACACCGGTATAGTATAACATTTAAGTAAGTATTTGGAATAAAATTTGCATTAATATGATTCAAGATTTCACAGAAAAAAACCGATTTACTTACGCCGATACCGCGAGGTCGCCATTTTTGCCGACATCCACGTGCCAAGTGACAGATTTTTGTTTTCTAAACGTCAAAATTGACAGCTGAGCATTTGGCTGCGTTCAGCCCCGACATATTTAAAAAGGGAAAATTCCGTTTCATGCATTTTTTTAAGAACGGTGTGTGTTTGAAGTTTATGTCCTTATTTTAGGACTCCGGGCCGCTAATTGATACATTTAAACATTAACTTGGGCCGCAAGAACTACAATTATCAGTCCTAGAAATAGGACGTTGGGCCTCACGAGGTTAAATACAACGAACTTAAATAAACCTCAAACCAAAATCCTCAAACCAAAATCCTCAAACCTGTTTAACATGTCAGCGTTCGGTTTCTATTGTCTGACTAACGATACTAAGTGGATTTGTTGGTTTACATTAAAATAGATAAATACCTAAACAAATGCAGTATAGCACCTTGTTTTTTAGTTGCATGAATGCTTATATGAACTTAGGACGTGCTGGCTCTTAGGCATTGACATTCCGATAACGCTAAGGGCGGTATACGCCGGACGCCGCGTCAGAACGCCTACTAGAAAATACACTGTGGTAATCTTCACATGGTAGCAAAACAGACACGCTAAAACGTCTCATAAAACGTTGCGAAGAATAAAGTAGGATTGTCGTTGGCATGGCAACAGGAGTGTCATAAACTCACAAGGTATCACAGCCTACAGCTGTGATTCGTAGAGGTGTCAGAGCGCGGACTCGGGCGGGGGCGCCAGCGGGGCGAGCGGCGCGGCGCGGGGCTCGCCGGGGTTCATGTCGATGCGGCCCGCGCGCGACCACACCAGCAGGTCCATGATGAAGGCCAGGAACATCAGCCCGGCCGACAGACCTGGAGGGAAAACATACTGTTACTGAGGTTATATTCGCATGGCAAGCTGCGCCATGAAAAAAATCGTTACTACTTTGAAAAAAACTCGTATCTGATATTTCGAGATGTATGAGTTTGAACTTAATTCAATCCACTTTTAAGTTTAAAATCGCACGTCACGAAATATGAGATACGAGATTTTTTCAAAGCAGTGGCGACATATTGTTACGGAAAACTGAGTTGCGCTTTAGTACATAGCTTGTTTTTACAGTTACCTTTTAATTTAGTAATTAATGAATAAGTTTTTGTCAAGAAATTCATTTTTGAGACAAGCTTTTAATCATCGGCTTCATTATCGAAACCAAACTAACGAATCTCAATCTCAATCGCAAGTCCACGTTAATTACAGCGGAGATCGTGTCGCCACTTTCCGACTCCATCATCAGATCAGCTCCTAGACGCCATAATATTGCATCGGCATCAGGTTTACCCGTGTATTTCAAATTTCAGCCCATTACGACGACGGAAAGTGGTTCCAAATAGACTTGCAAAATTTAACGAAGCAAGGTAAATTAAAGCTTGTAAACACAATATAAGAGAAACTCTATTTTTAATCCTTAATAACACAAAAATAAAAAACTTCATAGATTCAAACCCTTTTTGAATTAGAATCAGCATAAAAATGAGCAACAAAAAAAAGTAAACATGCAAAGAAGGGTAAAAAACTTGTACTTTTCTTTTTAAAACAATTTTCTGTTTTCTTAAGAGGCCGTACACGATTTTTTTACCGTTTTGCTTATTTTTGTGATTTAACAGTTAAAATACTGCTTTTCTATAAGTTTTAATGCTCAACATTAAATATAATTTAAGTTATGATCGAATAAATGAGCTACGAATAAATGAGCCACTTTTTTATTTTTGTCGAGTATCAAAATGCAAGATTTAGTTTGTTTTAAAACATTATTTATTGCCAATTCTTTTGAACTTTTTGGATATTTTTTTTAGGTAATGGATTGATTATGAACTAAAGTTTATTTTTATTGTTTTAATTTTATAAACAAGAGTTCTGAGTAGCCGAAATAAAAAATATTTTTTGCCCGTTTTCTATAAAAAATTACCAAGTTTATTTATTTTTTTACTCGAAAAATTTATTTGAAAGTGGTAAAAAGTAATTCATACATTCTTTAGACGACTTTTACAGCAATACATTGTAAATTTTTCATACCGTTTAGACATCAAAACGGTTCATGAATATGTGACATTCTAAACCTCTTCCAGCAAAATTCACATAACAGTCGCCAGTTTCAGGTCGATTAATCAAAATAAAATAATAAAAACAGAAAAGTAGCTCATACATTCGATAAAATTAGAATTTATCTTTCGTGTTGTGTATTAAAACTTGTAGAAATACAGTATTTCAACTGTAAAATCACGTCTGGAAAATCACGTAAATCAGCGATATCGGCAAAATTTCGTGTACGGCCTCTTAAAGGTATTGTAAAATTCAACACCAGATCGATTCTTCACCGATTTTTAATACGCTACGAAGTCTTATACGCGGGTTCTATTCACCAAGTTACTAAAAAAAGATAAAAAAGATGTTTATTCAGTAAGTAGGCCCTACGGGCACTTTTACACGTCAAAAATCTACCAGCGCTTCACAAGAGACCACTGCTGAGAAGAAACGCCGCAAGAAACTCAACAATCAGTCGTTTTTTTAACATTGCTTATATAATAATAACCTTAACCTAGCATTATATAAAACAATGAATCTCACATAAAACAAAAAATAAATACATTCATGCGCGGTTGAGCAGGAAAATGTGTCAAAACTCAGAATTGTCACAAAACTAAGCAACAGTAATAAAAAAAATAAAAAATAGAAAGTATACCTGTGACGGTGCAAGACAACCTGCATAAAAGTTTCGATACATTCTCCTACAGAAACCGTGTCCCCTAGACAATATACAATATTAACATATTTTTTATGACTAAGTTATTATTCAATTATTTAGGTGTTGGCCAAGCATTTTTATCTGTTAGATAGTCTTCGACCCTATAGTAAGCTTTAGACATCAACGACTTTTTCAAGTAAGTTTTAAGTACTGGAAATGGTAACTTTAAAACAACGTCAGGTAATTTATTAAAGAAAAGGATGAATTGACCTACAAATTATTTATAAACCTTACGGACACGAAATTTTTTAATAGCCATTTTATTTTTATTTCTCGTGTTCAAATTATGTATATCACAATTCTTAACAAAAGAGTCTTGATTTTTAATGACATAAATAATATTTTCATAAATAAATTGTGACGCTACTGTCAAGATATTAATTTCTGTAAATAGTAGTCTTAAGGAATCACGGGAGTTTAGATTATAATTATATAGAACGAATGGCTCTTTTTTGCAACACGAATATAGTCTGTATGTCAGCAGCTTTTCCCCAAACCAGAATACCGTACGACATAACACTATGAAAATAACTATAATAAACTAAGCGAGCGGTCTCAACATTAGTAAGTTGCCTGATTTTCCTAACAGCATAAGCTGCCGAACTTAACTTACCTGCTAGTACTGCTATATGGGGACTCCATTGCAAGTTTTTATCTATAGTTATCCCTAAGAAAAGCGCCTTATCTACGATTTCCAATCTCTCATCATTAAGAAATATACTAGATTCTACCGGTCTAACATTAGGCAAAGCGAACCTAACACATTTAGTTTTCTTAGCATTGAGTAGCAAATTGTTACTAGTAAACCAATTAAGTACTTTACCTAGTGTGGCGTTTATCCTACTGTAATCGACGGATTTTCGGTCTACCTTGAAAATTAATGATGTATCATCAGCAAATAGCACAATATCACAAAGGTTATCTACCGTGGGTGGTAAGTCATTAATATAAACCAAAAATAGGAAAGGACCTAATATAGAGCCCTGAGGCACACCTAATTTAACAGCTGCTCCAATAGACTTTGTTTGTTTTACAACAACCATTTGTGTTCTATCACTAAGATATGAAGACATAAGATTTAGAGAATTATTTGACAGACCATAATGTTCTAATTTTAATATAAGAGTCGCATGATCTACGCAATCGAAAGCTTTAGAAAGGTCAAAAAAAATCCTATTGCATCACAAGATTTCTCCCAAATATTGTATATACAGTGGTGGACATATAATTAGAAACAGTACATAAAACTTAGGTAAACACAGAATGAACTATCGTTATGAGTAAAAATTATATTGATTAAATCACTATTGACTATGCCAGAATATAGCCAATGAGTTAAAAAACTCATAAAATATTTAAAAAAGTAAATCTGTTCTATCTTTAATTATTAAAAGATTTTAAAAATCATGATAGTTGAATTTCTATTACTGGCCGCTTGGACAACTAATTAGAAACAGGATCCATGGTTCGTTCCATTTTTGAAACTAAAAAAAAAACCTCTTTTTACGCTTTTTCTGTTGTTTCGGCGGCAATTAAACGTCAATTTGGAAAATTACGTGAATAATAAGTATTGTTAAAAATGGGTAAAAATAAGAGTTGTGACGAGTCAACCAGGCAATTAATCGTTAAATTACATTTAGATCGAAAGTGGACTTATAGAAGAATTGCTAAACATCTAGAATGTTCTGTGAAGAAAGTTTTCAACGCTATTGCTCATTATAAAACTAACGGAACTACTAAAAGTGTTGTTAGAAAGGCTCGTCCAAGGAAAACATCTCCCCGGGAAGATTCGCAAATAATACGTGTAGCTAAACAAGACCCGTTCAAAGGCACCAACGAGATTAGAAATGAAGTTTTTTCACCTGATGACCCAAGGAACATTTCCTCGAAACTGGTACGCCGCAGATTAGTGGAAGCTAAATTGTTCGGGAGGGTTTCTCGAAAGGTACCGCTTCTTACCAAGCAACACCGAGAGAAGCGATTATTATTTGCAAAGAAATATCTTAACTGGACCGTACGAGAATGGAAAAAAGTGTTATTCTCGGATTAAACAAAAATAAATATGGGGAATTCAGACGGCAAACGCTACGTTAGACGTCCAATAAACCATGCTTTTGATTATAAATACACGAGGAGCATAGTCAAACACGGCGGTGGTAATATTAAAGTATGGGGATGTTTTTCTGGTTGCGGAGTTGGACCTGTCCGTAAGATTGAAGGTATAATGGATCAATTTCAATACAAAAACATCTTAGAAGAGACAATGATTCCCTACACCGACGACCATTTGCCTGTGACCTGGATCTTTCAGCACGATAACGACCTAAAACACACGGCCCGCAGTGTTAAATCCTTTCTTAGTGAGCAACGTGTTACCATGTTAGACTGGCCTGCAAATAGTCCCGATTTAAATCCAATTGAAAATTTGTGGTACGTCGTTAAAAAAAAAGTCTCCGTTAAACGTAATTCCAGTCAAAATGAACTTTACGAAGCCTTTGTTGAAACATGGAACTCGATCCCACTCGATAAATGTATGAAATTACTTGAATCAATGCCACGTCGTTGCAGAGCCGTCATTAATAACAAAGGCTATGCAACTAAATATTAATTGTTAAGAAATTTAGTAAACCAAACATTATTTTACATAAATAATTTGAAATTGTTGACGTTGACACGTTAAAACTTTGATTTTTACCTCATTTCTTTAGTGTTTCTAATTACTTGTCCATGACGGATGGTACTGCAAATGTCGTTTAGTTGTTTGTACATAACTAAATATCTAAATGGTAGTTGTAAACTCGGATATTTATTTGTTTTTTAATTAATTATAAGTTGTTGAACGTATTCTATGCATTTTGTTGTTTTATTTCCAAAAACAAAAGTTTTACGGCAATGTGCCTTGTATAATGTGAAATACGTCGCAAGTGTTTCTAATTATATGTCCACCACTGTATATTTAATGAGTACAGATGCTGCATCAGTTGTGGATCGCCCTCTGGTGAAGCCAAACTGATTGCTGTTAAGCAGTTTATTTTTATTGAAGTGACCTAACATATCTTTTAACATTAACTTCTCTACTTGTGGGAGGATCTTGTTCAGAGTCCGTCCGGGTTGGTACCACCATCTTATCCATTAAAATACCACCAATCAGCAGTGTTTGCATTGTTGTGTTCCGGTTTGGGGATAAGACAGCCGGTGAAATGACTAGCATTCCATCTTAGTCCTCAGGGTTGGCAACGCATTTGCAGTCTTAGGATTGCGGTCTTGTGAATGCGAATGACTATGGGTCACATCACAGTTTCCACTTACCATCAGGTGGCCTGTGTGCTCATTTGCCTTCCCGATGACAAAAAAAAAAGTTTTTCCAAAAGTTCCCTTACCAAGATATAGATGGCGCAGGCTGTCGTTGTCGTAGGAGGCGCAGGCGCCGGTGGCGCCGCACACGAGGTCGCGCGCGCGGCACGCCGCGTCGATCGCCGCGCCGAACACGATCGGGCACGGCACGTTGCCGAACACGCCGATCGCGAACTGGATCACGCCCATCGCCATCGCTTTGTCTGTAGAAAAATAACTTGTTTAATTGAAAGATGTTTTTGAACGGACTCTTAATCCATAACCTCGTAAGGCCCAGTGAATAGGATGTACATAATCAAGGCAATTTACTTTGAACTCTGTTGCAATAACAATAAGGTTTATTTTCCTATGTTCATAAACTACATAAACAATCGCAATTGAACTTTATTCCCTTTACTGTAGATTCAGTCCCAGTTACAAAAAACTGCCATTTTGCAGTATGATGGGCATTACGAGGATAGGGGACAACACATTTGCAGTCTTCTTGGTCTGTCTGTCTCCATGTCACAAACAACTCACCGTGTTTATCCGTACACCGTATAATGAGCAGCACCGCGCCGACCTCGCCGCTGGCATGCACGAACATGAGCGCGGCGAAGATGGCGATGAACGCGTAGATCTGCTTGCACGGGCCGCCGCACTCTCCTGACACCGCCGAGCCGAACGAGGAGGCCGGGGACGGCAGGCCCTCCGATGAGTTGGACACCTCGAAGCGGGCCATGCTGTAATGGAACATATGTTTATAAATATCAAGGGACAATCTCACTAATTGGACCTAGTCCCAAACTTAATATTTAATTAAATATGCATTTATTTAAAACAGGACAACAAAACACAAGGAATGTGTCAGGATGTAGTGAATCAATTTTGAGGTAATGTATTTAAGACGAAACTGTATAGCTGGTGATTAGAGAAACATTAAAGATCCCAATATTTTTCATACTTCAAATTTCATTCACAACAATAATTACGCCTATTACGATAACGGAAAGTGGTTACGATAACTTCTAATAGGTATAGTAAACTTTAACTTAAACTTAAAAAATACTACTTCATAAATACGAGTAAATGGTTTTTTTCCTTCATATTATCTGGTTACCCGCATGACCCGATAATTTGCTAACAATCCATTTAGAAGTATAGTATATCGATATATACATTTTATTTTTTTTGCCCCCGCGGCGACTTGAACAGCTACTACCGCGGGGATATGGCGTTTCCACGTGAAGTGATTTCGCCAGTGTCAAGGTATATATGAGTATAAATCAATATAGCAATAAAACACAATCCAATCTTCTCTAAGAAGATTGGGGGCAACGTTGTACGGTGATTTTGTAGGTCAGAGGTCAAGATAGTTTTAACCTCTGCACCACTGCGAGTCCACTTGAAACGAGAAGAAAGATGCCAGATACACGAAATAAGTCCAAGTCAACAATCACTGTGCGACACAAAGGCATAAAAAGTACAAATCACTATCAGAAAAGAACTTTGAACACCTAATTACCCAAAAATTAAAGTCTAAAACAAATTACACGTCCGCCTTTTAACGTTGCAAATGGCCTCCCCGATATATACATGGAAATAAATGAGATGTCACTACGACAGCCCGAAAGTGCCACGATAATTCCGGCCACCGTCATACACCTTATGTCGCATTAAAATTTACCTTCAATTGTACATTTTGCCCTACTACGGAGATAGCACAAGTGCAAGTAATTCAAAGAAGCATATTGAACTCTCACGGGTTATAATAAGGTTGGAAGTGCAATACCATTATTATAGTAGATGTGCCTTTTTTCCGTAGGAGGGCAGCATTGTAGTCGTATACTCACGCGTCTAAAGCCCTGTTGGGCCCCGTCAAGTTGCCGCCGGCGGTGATGCAGGAGCAGTCCGAGTACAGCCACGTGGAGTTGTCGAGCTGCCGGCTCGCCTGGCAGCCGGCCTGGCAGGGCGACAGGTACGTATACGCGTCCTGGAACAAACAAAACAATATTAATCGTTTTTAACCATACTGAAAAATAACAGTTTTTTGTAACTGGGACTTTGAATCTACAATCAAGGGAATAAAGTTCAATTGCGATTATTCGAAAATGCCACTTTCAGTTAATGAATAGACCTAGAGATTTTCCTAGCAGCACGAACGACGTGTTGTTACGGCTTGAGGGCAAAAAATACATCGAAATTCAAAATTCAAAATTCACAATGTCCTAAAACTCATTGACGTACCTAACCGGAAAAAAAATACAATCATATGTCTTATGATTCATAAAACAATGTGGTGCGTTTTAAAAATTAAAATAAGAATGATAAGTTAATATCAAAACTATAAATTTATTAATAATTAATATTTTCCATTAATCAGTGAAAATCGCTCTATGATATTGAAGTGGTAATTATCGATAACAGGATTGTCGATGTTTTTATTGTGTCAAGCACTAACAACACGTCGTTCGTGCTAGGAAAATATCTAGGTCTAATAATGAATATAGGAAAATAAACCTTATTTTTATTGCTACAGAGTTCAAAGTAAATTGCCTTGATTATGTACTTACATCCTATTGCACACCGGGCCTTACGAGGTTAATCAAAAAACCAGATAATGTTTTCAATACACGAAGTTCCGTTCCGCTACTCTACTTTACCTACAATCGGTAACGTAACAGTAACGTGACATAAATTAAATCGTAAGAATTATCGAACAAAATGACACTGTGTCCATTTTTATGGTGAGTCAGGGTTCCATTTCGTCGATTTTACAATTAAACGATTATTAGATAAGTACAGAGGGGTTATTATGACAAAGCTATGCGGTTTATTTTACGGCGAGTGTAAAGGGCAGAGCTATAGCAGTTATATAGCTGTGTCCTTTTCTCTCAGCGTAAACTGAACTTCATACATACATACATATATAAACTCACGCCTTCATTCCCAGAGTGGGGTAGGCAGAGCTAAAGAATTACCAACAACTCACATTTTGCACAAGTAGGCTAAATGTTTCCCAGTGTATTAGTGACAGGTGGCAAGCCCATCGCCTAACAGTACTACAAGCCTTTATTCCCTTAGTCGCCTCTTACGACATCCACGGGAAGACATGGAGTGGCACTATTCTAACCCGGTAACCACACGGCCAGAACTGAACTTCATAGTTATCTCATAATAACTTCTAGTGCTATATAACTGCGATAGCTCTGTCCTTTACATTCGCCGTAAAATGAACTGTATAGCTATCTCTTATGACAACCAGTTTACGCTGACAGAAGGACAGAGCTATATAACTGCTATAGCTCTGTCCTTTTCGCTCACCGTACAATGAACTGCATAGCCATGTCATAATAACCCCACCGAATGTATTGAATGATTCTGACCACTGTAAAACACCTTAACACGAGCACCACAAACGTATCAGTACGCCGAATTTTCAAAGTTTTTTTTTGGTAATCATAAGTCTAACCTACCCTACGTAATGAATGTTTAATGCTGAAAACATTATGGTTTCAACAAAAAGCAGAGTTCGGTGAAATGAAAGACCCTCCTTTGTGGGACGTCGGTTTAAAAAGGTTACAGTGCTCACCTCTCCGCAGACAGGGTTGTAGGAGACTTCATCACAATGGCAGGAGTAGCTGCAGGCCAGCGGCGCGCCGTCCAGAGCGCGGTAGCTCTCTTCGGGACAGCTCACGAACATCAGCACCACCATGCCTGCCAGGAACAACATGGTTTAGTCACCAGTTCAAGCTTAACCCTTTTCCAGGCCTTGCTAAAGTAAGGATGCAAGCAAGAAATGGAATAGAGCCACGAATTCGTAACTTCCTGAAGGATACTGATCCATGAAGTCATATCTCAGTAAAGTTCAAAAAAAGTTGTGTGATAAAATGTAGGTAGTTAAGTTCAATTTTGAGCGACATGAATGTGGTCAATTAAATGTACTATGCCTGGAAAATGGTTAAAGGGGAACAGGGGATGATGCCCTCAAACCTTTTCTTTTTCAATTGGAGCTAAATTTGAGCACGGTTTATTATGTAGATATCGCCATTAAAAATAGTATGCAATTATGTGTTGTTTGTCCGTTTAGTTTTGTTAAATTATGCAATTTATTTGGATGCGGTTTTCACAATCATAATGTAATAAGGGCCAGAGAAGCTAATGCCCCCATGTTCTTCTGTGTACTCTTTTTTGCCAAATTTTCCTCGCGTGTGATATCCATGGACTTTTTTTTTATTAAGTCTGTGGTGCTTATCTAAAACTGGTCATGGGCGAAAAAAAAATGCGATAGTTTTTATGTGTGTTGTTAGTAAACATTTTCGCTAAATTGGTTTGGGCCAAATTTGGAGTAGAGATGGCTTATAACCCGAATTAACACAAGACTAGCTTTTACTCAAAAAAACCGTTGTTCTTTTAATGTGATCAACATGGACGAAGTCACGGGCTGAATAAAACAATTATATGTATAGTATCAAGTAATTCCTATGTATGAATAACACCAGCTTCCGGAACCCTGGCCCAAGGAGAAGCAGACCAGATGATTTTGACTCACCAGCACTGTAAATGGCGGCAGTGGCGGCGGTCCACGCAGCCACCTGTCTCGCCGTCGGAACTAGCTTCAGGATCACAACTCCTGACGTGATGATGCCCAGACCCATCACGAGGATACCGCCCAAACCTGGAACGTGATGTGCAATGTTAGAAATATCGAAGTTTTTAACGAGCACACAGTGGCATCTAAGACCCACAGACCGCCAGACATTTGCAATCTCAAGACTGCAGTCCTAAGACTACAAATGATAGTAGTTTCCCGGGTCCCTCAAATTCCCATTCACAAAAATCTCTCTGTAGTAAGTACCTATGGTGGACCTCACGAGGATATACCTTGCTTACAAGTATAGTAGTTGTTTGATATTACGAAATACAGTTGTCACAGTCATTGTAAGCAATTGTACTTATTGTAAATTGGCAAAACGTGTTGGTTGATCTTTAATTTGCAAAGAATCGACGAATTTTTTGAACAATGCTATTCGTACTGGCCAGTGATATTGGCAACCTTTATCTCGAGGAATTACACAGTTCTTGATGGATCTGGCAGCAGCAGATCTAATAAAACAGTAGTAAAACCTAGGAGATTACTGCAGAGACCGTGAACGCCGAGGATTGGATAGTGCTTTACTCAAGCAATGTGAGGAAATGTTCAAATTGAAATAACTACCAGGTAATCAAGTAATGTCTTTTGAACATGCTATTCGAGCAGCATGTTTGACCGCAAATAAATATAGCACCATAGTTTTTTTTTTTATGCCGCATGTACCCATGGTTACAGAGTCTAGTGGTGGTTGGCAGTATGTAATTCTACCTATGTCAGTTTAATGGTAGTAAGAAAATTTAAAAAGTTAGAGCAGCGGGCAATGATGGTTTTTCTAAGCCTAAGGCCAAGAAGTAATGCTGGGAGCAATAAACAAAAAACTTCAGGTCTTCATTTCGTGATATTAACGGATAAATTTCCGAGAACGTTGAGAAAAAGAAATGTTGGGCCTTCTCTCCATAGTACCTCACCCGAGACAAGGTTGGCGTCGTGCGTGGGCAGCCGGAACTGCTTCTCCAGGTACTTGGGGAGGAAGCTGTAGACCCCCGAGATCGGCATCAGGTGGAGCACCGAACTGGCCGTCCGCCACATCAGGATGTCGTTGGTGAGCTGACGCTTGATGGTGGCGAAGAAGTCTGGAAGGAAGTTAGGAGAGGTCAGTGAGGACATGATGGAAAGCCAATCAAAACTTAAAATACTAAATAATACGAATAGTACATTTTCATGCAAGTGCGGAAATTATGTAATTTAAAAATGTTTACAAATGAAATGGAAAATGACAGTTCCGTACTCTAGTACGAAATCGCAGATACGCAGCTACAAATAGGTAAGTACAGCTTTTTGAGTAACTATATACTCTTTATTAAACACTAAACAAAAATAAATGTTACATAGTGAGTCATCGAGCGGTTTAATCACTGAATAGCAATTTCCAGACAACCTTCTAATGAAGAAATGATTAAAAACAAACAAAAGAATTGAGAAGGCGGTGCAATTTGAAATAAACAACCTATATTTACAAATAAATATTTATTTTATATACATACATACATTACATACATTAACTCACGCCTTCATTCCCAGTGGGGTAGGCAGAGCTACAGAATTACCAAGCACTCTTAAATAAGTTGTTGATCATTCTGTAACCACGTTTTGCACCATCAGGCTAAGATGTTTATTTTATATAGTTCAGGAAATATGAATTGGCCGTCTGTAATCTTCACTGAGATATTTTTGTTAATATCAAACAAAAGTTAATCGTGAAACTGCCCTCGTCCTTCAAACAGCACAGTGGGTTGAAAGGTCAAGGTTAAGGTTAAAGTTAGGTCCGGTAAGTATTAACGCAGAAAAAAAGATCGCAAAGTAGATAACAGACGGCCAAATCATTTTTTTAAATATATATCATAGGAAGGCAAACGAGCAGACAGGCCACCTGATGGTAAGTGGAAACTGTGAACCATAGCGTCATCTACTTCACCGAAGGTAAATGAACTTAAATTACATACACCTCCCAACTACGTTACAGAACGAGTTAAGTTAAATGTCAACATACCGACTGAAAATTCCTTTGACTCTCTACCATCGGGCATTGACAGCGATGAAGACTGCTCGACCATACTTGATCGCAGCTGTCCTGTTATTGGGTACAGCCTAAAAGATGAGGTAGAAGAACTGACACTTGAAAATAAAATCCTTGAGAGAAAACTGGTAAACGCCGAAAGTGAAATTGAAAATTTGATTATGGAAAATGGTTCACTTAAGAAAGGAATTATGGAGTATGAAAAAAAAATCAAAATACTAACCAATATCTGCAAATCGACGTCAATAAATAGTAGAGAAGGACGGAAAAGTATCAATAAAACAGTTCCAGGTAGCTGCAAATCAACACCAATAAACAGTAGAAAAGGATGGAAAAGTATAAAGGTAACAAGACTTAATTTGGATAATAATACTGAATATTTAAATAACACTAAACAAATAGAGACCAATCCGAATTTAGAAATTAAGCCTCAAGAGAAACAAATTTGTCACATTGCCGACAAAAAAATATTTATTCTCGGCGGGAAACAGTGCAGTGGACTTGCTATCGCACTGTTACATTCGAGGGAAAATACGACCTTCGAAAAATATGGAATAGCTTCTACCATCAAACCAAATGCGCGCGGCGAAGACATACTAAAATCGGCAGAGGTATTACATGCTGGTGC
This sequence comes from Acleris emargana, assembly GCA_927399475.2. Classification (NCBI taxonomy): domain Eukaryota; kingdom Metazoa; phylum Arthropoda; class Insecta; order Lepidoptera; family Tortricidae; genus Acleris; species Acleris emargana. The sequence goes on along the minus strand of OV656848.1, from coordinate 17,831,574 downwards.
AGACGACGCAATTATTGTTAACGTGGGTGATTGTGATAGTAATCCTACAAGACTGATTTCAGAGCTTAGTTTTTTCTTGAGGTCACATCCGAAGCAGCTTAAAATAGTGATGGGGGTAAAGAATAGCCTGCATCTAAATGAAAAAAAATTGAATGATACCATAAATGTATGTTGTAAAAATTTTGAAAACTGTATATTTTTAAATTTAAATGACATAGACTATAACGATAAGAACTTTGTGCATAGGTTATGTTTTAAAATAAATATTCTTCTAGACTCCAGGTATTATGACAAAAAATATCTAAGCTATATTAAATTTTAAAAACAAAAGCTGTATATGAGTTTGATCTAACTCATAAAAAGGCGGATCATTATAAGAGGGGGACAATACCATTTTATTTCGGGAAAAACAGTATCCGGAATGTAAATAGTTTAAGCACTCAAATTCGGAAAAAACTATCCCAAAGAGTTATTACTGACTACTTCCCAAAAAGTCAACATTTTTTCGTGGCCAATGAAAATGTATTTACAGTTTTTCACCAAAATATAGCAGGATTGATTTGCAAAAAGGAGTTAATTGAACTTACACTATGTGAAATGTCAGGAAAGAATAAACATTTTGATGTATTATGTTTTAGCGAAACGTTCATTAAAGCGGGAAGTGAAGGGAATGTACACATATCAGGATATCGTCTATCAGCTTCTTATTCGAGATCACACCAAAAAAGAGGTGGTGTTAGTATATTTTGTCCAAACGATATTGAAATACGCGAATTAACCTTCTTAAATGAATATTCGGAGGACTATGTGTTTGAATGCTGTGGCGTAGACATCACATCAATAAAATGCATAATTATATGTATTTATAGAACACCGACATCCGATTTACACCTCTTTTTGGAGAAGCTGGATCGTCTGGTAAGCAGACTAAAGCACAAAACCAAATATAAAATAGTTATCACTGGAGATTTTAACATAGACACCCTAAAGCCATCTGTACATACAAAGGATTTTACACGAATTGCAATAAGTAATAATTTCGTATTACATATCCTTGGTCCTACTCGTAGAAATGCATGTCTTGATCAAATCATGTCCAATATTCCAGAAGCCCAAAGTGACATTTACAACTTAGGTTTATCAGACCATGAGACAGCACAAAGCATTACTTTCACTATCTTAAATAGAGCTAAACCTATGTTGTTTTGGTACCACTATAAAAGAGTCTACAGTGAAGAAAACATCTCCAAGTTTATTTCATGCCTCAATGCGTTGTCATGGTCTGACGTATACTTTGAAACAGACATGACTATTGCATTCAATAATTTTCATGAAAATTTTATTATTTTCTATAATTTATGATTTCCAATTAATAAATTAAAACATACAGTTAGACCAAAAGATACAAAGTGGTTTACAAAGGGTATAAAAAAATCAGTAAAAACAAAGAGACAGCTACGCTTTCTGTTCTATAAAAACTCAAAAAATAAAAGTAATTATAAAAATAGGTATCAGTCCTACAGTAAAATGCTAAAAAGATGTATCAATGAAGCTCAAAAGTTAACTAATAACAAATACCTAACCCATTCTAAGAATATTTGCAAAGCGACTTGGGATGTTATCAAAAATACGACCGGAAGTAATCCTAATAATACCAATATTAATAAGTTAATTGTTAATAATGAAATAGTTAATAACCCCATTGACATTGCAAATGAATTTAATAATTATTACATAAAAATGACTAACTCGAACTCTGACACTGCTAACAAACAACAACTTGACATATCACTTGTGAAATCGAATACCTCTACCTTGTTTCTAGTCCCTACTGACGAGGATGAGATAATTAAAATTATTAATTATCTGAAAACTACGAGATCAACTGGTTACGATGACATACAAACACATATATTAAAGATTTGTAAATCACAAATTTCTGCCATACTTAGCTACCTGGTGAATTTGTCATTTACAAGTGGTATTTTCCCAGAATCACTAAAACTATCGCTGATAAAACCACTTCATAAAAAGGGAATCAAGGAAAGTCTTGTAAATTACAGACCAATTTCTCTAATACCTTTGTTCTCCAAGATATTTGAAAGAGCGATGCATGAACGTATTACAAGTTTTATAGGTAAATGTAACATAATAAAACCGAACCAATATGGCTTCCAAAAAGGAAAATCTACGTCATTGGCTGCCTTTTCTTTAATGAACTGTGTATCTCAGTACTTAGACAGAAGCGCATCAGTCACTGCCCTCTTTTTCGACATGAGCAAGGCTTTCGATTTCGTGTCCCATGAAGTACTTCTTGCCAAATGCGAACGGTATGGTATCAGAGGTATAGTGAATGAGTGGCTTCGAAGTTATCTACATGCGAGACCTCAATTAGTCGAAATAACAAAAATTTGTGATAATACAGTGACTTCATATAAGTCTGATATCAAAACAAACCGAGTAGGTGTACCTCAAGGTAGTATTTTGGGCCCTTTGTTGTTTTTGCTATACATAAATGATCTTCCAGACGTAACAGAGTTTGAATGCACACTGTTTGCTGACGATCTGTCAGTTGTTGTACCGTGCCGTGTTGGTAATGTTTATAATGAAGTAATAAATAATACGATTTTTAAAATTATAACTTGGTTAAACAAAAATATATATTAATATTGACAAAACAACATACATGCAATTCACAAATAGAAATGGTAGTAAACACTCGCTAAATGTAAACTATATAGGTCAAGTAATCAAAGAATCCTCCAAAACTACTTTTTTAGGCCTTATCATAGATAATAAATGTTCCTGGGATTATCACATACATGAGTTGTGCAGAAAAATGAATTCGTTTGCATACGCGTTATGGCGACTAACCAAAATTAGTTCCAAAAATGTTGCGATGCAAGCGTACCATGGGTATATATGTTCATTGCTTCGATACGGTATCCTGATATGGGGAAATTCTTGCCATGCGAATCGGGCCTTGATAGCACAGAAGCAGTGTATTAGAGCATTATGTAATGTAGACGTCTTGACCTCATGCAGACCACTATACAGGGATTTAAATTTATTAACTGTGCCCTCAATTTATATTTACGAAGTGTGCTTGTTTGTCAAAACCAACCCAGAGCTATTTAAAACATGCAAAGATGTTTGTAGCTTCAGAACAAGGTTCCCTGATAGACTCGTTGTACCCCCTCAAAAGACGAAATTGTACAGCAGAGGCACATTTTGTATGTCTGTCAAAATTTTCAACAGACTGCAAAGTGACATTAAAAACTTGCCTCTAAAAATTTTCAAACGGAGACTCAAAAGCTGGTTGACACAGAACTGTTTTTATTCTGTTAACGAGTTTTTTGCTTATTTTAAGTAAGACTGTTATATCTTATAATTAAAACAAAAAAAAAAACTTTGTAGTATATTAATAAAAAATTACATTAAATTAGTAGAATAGGATAACGAAATAATTTCGAAGATTAGTTTTGAGTCGGCAGATTGCTAATTTATGGTTATGGAACTGTTAATAACTTATTATTATTACCTATTAGAGATTTATTTAAATGTAAATTTTGCATGCCAGTTGCTGGTAAAATGTGTGATACCACTTACTGCAAACAACTTTTTTATACCACATTTTAAGCAAATAAAGAATATTTGATTTGATTTGATTTGATTTTGATAGACATTCGCATTCACAAGACTGCAAATGCGTTGGCAACCCTGAGGACTAAGATGGAATGCCTCTATGCTAGTCATTTCACCGGATGTCTTATCCCCAAACCGGAACACAACAATGCAAACACTGCTGCTTGGCGGTAGGTTAATGGATAAGATGGTGGTACCAACCCGGACGGACCCTGCACAAGGTCCTCCCAAAAGTAAATTATTTCCTGAAATATACTATATTACATTGTATGTATATCTGAGGTTTTACTGATATACCGTCGGGTTATTCTCCGACATTACGCAAACATATTGCAAGCTCTTTCAGAGTGCCAAGAAGCATGTGTATATTTACTAACAAACATGTTCTGTTCTTATTTTACATTGACTTAAAGGTTCAATCAACTTCTTGTCGTCTTGCGGGCCTAATAATATAATACGGGCCCTGGAGATGAAGCGAGCATTTGAAAATGAAGAAAACGGTGAATTAATACCTGTCGACATATTTATTTAATCTCGGAATTTTCTCTATCAATTACCATTAAAATAATGAAAATATTTTTTTTGGATCGGAATATTTTATATCATGTTATATTATAATATTTATAATATAGCTTAAACCTGACAAAACCATCCATGCGGTCCATTATACGCCATGGATAGTATATGGAACTTCAGTTGTAAATTTATTATTGTAAACATTTATTAATATTTGCATATTCAAATCAGATAAGTGACCATTTAATAGATGTTTAATTGTTGCTGTTTTAATTATTGAGTATTATTTTATTTTTAGTATTTACGTTGACGTTCTCATTGTAATCTCGTATTGTTTGACATGCAATGAAATTTATAATGTAATATTCCATTATCTAACAAGAAATACTCCCTCCAGATATTTTCCGAAAATCGACCCCCAACGGGAAGAAATAGGGGAGGAGGCGGCGTCACGGGCGTCCTCTAGTAAAAACTATAATAATGAATTTAGCTTGAATATATTTTTTTTCCTTGAAAATAATTACTACCTTTAAATATGGGCCGGCTCTTCTCCTTGCTCTTTCTGATGACGGGCACCGGCTCCTGGCGGATCTGCTTCGGGAAGAAGAACATGAGCGCTGACAGGATCACGATGAAGCTGGCGATGAACACCATGCCTGGAACAAGACAATACTTATTGTTAGTATGGTTGATGACAATGATGATGGTGATAACACATTATCCAACTGCCAATATAATTTGATACATAGTATGTCCATAACACCCATGAGCCTTAGCGCTAAGTAGGAACAATATTCGCACTCTGGTCAGGGCGCTCACAGGGCACTGTTGCCTGAACAAGCACATGCAGACGATTGGGAAAGGTGACACAAGGTTGTGCAGACTCTGCCATCTGGAGGAGGAAACGCCTATGCACCTTCTCACCGTCTGCCCGGCCTTAATGCGACACCGTAGCTCCTCACTGGGAAAGCATCTAATGTGCCCAGAGGAGATCAAGTATCTCGGCGCCAACAAAGTCCTGAAATTCTTCGCAATAACAGGACTCAGCGGAGAACTGTAGGCCGTGGCGATCACAATAGATCAATTCTGGTCGCAGTGATACTAGGCTTTTGAGCCTTGAATAGCCACTCCCTGAATAATAATAATAATAATAATAATAACACCCATGAGTATTCACATGGGTGTTATGGACATACCATAGCAGGCAGACGTGTTACTGCTCTTAAAGGTATGTATGTATGTACCTATGTAAAACTCTTTATTGCACATAAACAATTACATGACATGTTTGCATCAATATAAATAATGTACATAGGCGATCTTATCCCATATGGGATCTCTTCCAGTTAACCTTGGAGTAAAATGAGCAAGGACAATGCCGAAGGATAGACAAAATGACTAAATTTCAGGAAATAACAAATAGTACATACTACAGAGAAATAGGAAGAAAATAAAATATCTTCCTTAATAAGATACATACCTAAACATAGAAATAATATAATATAATATACAATATAATACTACCACACGTACGTAAACAGCAGTTAAAACCTACAACAGAAGGATCAACACTCAGGCTCATCCTGTTTATTTAGCCACAACTTCTTTAATCTTTCCTTGAATGAACCGACAGATGAGATTTTTTTCTGAGGTGTAAAGTATTCGATATTTTTTTCGAGTCTTCCTAGAAAAGTCGAAAAGGACGTCACATCTCTAACTAAGAAGTTTAAAAATAATAAAAATATAACACTTCGTCCCATATGAAACGAGTAAGGTACAGAAATATTCCCGAAACTAAAACGAGAATTAAGTTTACTGAATGTAGTACATACTTCTTTATTCAAAAATTGGTCTAATTCCGAGGCACTAGATCGCCTCATTTGAATTTGAATCCTATCTCAATCGGTCGTAGTTCGAAGTTTTGGTTATTGTTCTATTTTTAAAGCGGGGGCCTCAGGAGGCCATTGTCACACTTCGCCGTGTACAAACCTAGACAAGATTGAATTATGCTATAAAGATCCATTATAACCCCCGATGCAAAAAGAGGGGTGTTAAGGTTAACGTGTTTATCTGTGTATCTGTGCGTCTGTGTATCTGTGTGTACGAAGAGATATCTCTTCTTCAGATACACAGACGCACAGATACACAGATAAATATATCGGCTCTAAAAGGGGGGGTGGCCCCTATTTCGGGGATTGTTGTCTATTTAATAGTTATTTAATTACTTGCATAATTACAATACGGATACACTATGTAGAAATCATTTGGCTATCTTTGTAGTAATTTTACACAGTTAATATGTGACCGTTCAGTATAAGTATTTCTTAGGTCACCAGTAAAAAACAACATGTTTTAAATAAGGTTTGAGTAGTTAGACGATGACGAATTTTAAAGTTAATGGATAAGGAATACACACATCCAAAATCTCCAGAGTTAAAAAATAACCTCAAAATATCAAAATATTGCGTTGTAGTTAGAAAATCGAAATTTCTTTGGCGTGGCTGTCGGTACTTATTAAGAGCATTCAACCTTACGGTATATCCATTCAACTCAGTATATAAGTCCCCATTAAGAAGGATACGTTAATTTCGAAAATTTTCGCGCTCCAATAAACATGGGCAAACAAAGCAAGCAAAAAACTCAAAATGTTTGCGAAAATTCGCTCACTTTTAATGTACATGGAGTTAAATTCCAAAGGCAGGAATCATAGTGTGTTAAAGAAATTATCTCTAGCCGTAGTGGAATATCTAATTATGGCAATTATCGAGGACTCCGTACGAAGCAGACTTTACGAAGCGCAGACTAATTCGTTAGTGGTCATGTGCCTATCAAGGTCTTGGGTAGGGCTGGCAAAATAAGAGTATATAAGCGATTAAACATTAACCCTGCGTTTTTTATTTTTCAAATAAAAATCTCTGGTAAATGTCAAATAATTTCTGTAATACCTATTATACCATCAATATACTAGGACTTTTTAAAGGAATTCAGTTCGTCAAGTTGTTCTAATTTGACAATCATTCAGATCAGTGTTCAGCCACCATAGGTACCAGGAGTTCCGGACCTATAAGGGTAATATCCAAAGTAAAGGAAGTTATATTTTTCATTAAAGAAGCCCTTTTACGAATCGCCGCATCAAAGACGTTATGGAAATCCATGAAGGATAATTAGCAACATATGCAGCTGGACGAGTTTACTAGGAAGAAGTGCCAACCCTCACCGAACCAAGTCTAGTTCACGGTCCACAAGACGCCACAAACCGAGACGAATTCGCGCTTATCCGGAATAATTCCGATACCTATACCCATACATCTGCTTGTGCACACAGAAAACATTTGCGCTCACAAGGTCGCCCGGTCGACGCCGAGTCAAGGGCGCTAGACTAAGGTACTATCACACCGTGTTTACTAATCGACGATAGAGCGGTGACGTCACGTTCCAAATTTGAAAAAATAACCACCACAGAGTTTGAAAAAGTATTTAAAAAAAGTAAAAGTGGCTAAGGCGACACCCACTAAATCCTCATTGCCGGGACAATTGTCGGGGCAGCCTTGGCCGTGACCGGCTGATAGCTATTTTAGTTTGTGACGCGAGGTGTGATGTAAGCGGTGGAGGTTTCATAATGAGCGTGCGCTCGGCGTGACGACGGTCGAGAAAAAGCGAAAGTCGCGTGGAAATGCAGCGAGCGATGCGGTCGGAGGCGGTCAGCCCGCGCCCACGCCGGGAAAACCAGAATCAACCGTTTTTTATCTGCGGAAACGTTCCCGTGTATCGAGTTTGACTAGCTCGATGATCGCACCAAAATTGAGACGTGGATAACACATACTCCGAAATGTTAAGATGAAGAAGTCATGATGATTTATCGAAACTTATTGGCAATGTAACCTAACTATTGTTCCGACAGTTCCGTCCTCGCTAGACGCAACTTTAAGTGACGTAAGCGAATGTTTATATCTAAGTGGTCAATGCTTTATTTTTATTAAAGTATCGTGATGTTCATTTAGTGTCTAAAATATAATATAATACTTTATACTTTATACTTTAACAATAATAATAAGTAGACTTTATTGCACACCACTGGATAATTACAACAACAAAAATAACACGGTTCAATATAACTACACCGCTACACAGGCGTTCTTATTACGACACCGAAATATTATATTATAACATATTTAATATTTAACTATATCGCACCTTCTTCTGTAGGACAAGGGCACAATTGGCCTTTTTTTATATTGTACATATTTTTTATGGCATAGACAAGGCCACACAGGCCACCTGATGGTAAGTGGAAACTGCGACCCATAGACATTCTAAGACTGCAAATGCACTGACAACCCCGAGGACTAAGATGGAATGCCTCTACGCCAGTCATTTCACCGGCTGTCTTATCCCCAAATCGGAACACAACAATGCGAACACTGCTGTTTGGCGGTAATGGATAAGATGGTGGTAGCGATCCGGACGGACCCTGCACAAGGTCCTACTACCCGCAAAACACAACACACATTGTGCCCTTTTTCTACCAAAGGTGCGATATATATATTAACATATTAAATATTTACATTACACACTCAAGCAAAAGTCCTTTGCAGAAACTGTCGTATCGGTTGCAATACAAAACCATTCACAGTTTTCGCTAACTAAATACTCTCATCATGGACACCCAACATCGCCATGTTTGCGTTCGCTAATTGGCAATCGACTTAGAGAACAAACAGTGTCAACGGCTTAAGCAAGCTTCCTGTATCACAAATCCGCGATGCGCTTAAACGCATGTAAATAAAACAACTATCCGTGCTAGCACCTTCCACCTAACTCGTTATAAATACAATTGAATTACATTTCTGTAAATATTTAACTGAAAAAAAACCTGCATGCAATTTTGACCTCTACTTTCAGAGCTAATATCTGTTAAACAACCCGAGCGTTATTGATCAAACTTCCTAACAAATACTCCAATTTCATGAGTTTTCTATTTTTTATTAACAAATCAATATCGGTTCTTTATTGTGGGGGCTACGATGCTTCAGACAGGTACACGAAAACACACGTTCAACTTATAACAACCTCCGTTTGCGTCGGAATAGGAAGTTATAAACGGCTTGATCGATGCTACTCCTGACGTCCCATTGTCTTTAAAAACTCTCTGATTATATATAAGTACAGCGGTTAGTTTTAAACATAAAACTTCCGTGAGAGGTGTGAGACTCAGACATTAAGGAGATGACACCGGGCTGCTCACGTAAATGTTTTTGAAAAACGCTCGTCATTTTTCGGGCTCTTCGTAGTCCCTAGTCATAAGCAGACGCGGTCGCGGAATATTAACGTGAGTGATCTCCTTAATATACAGCGGTTAGTGTCCAAAGGGGTCTTAGCTTAGGCCATTTCCTTACGGAAGCACTATACACGTTGTTGTAATTCAAGTAGTTTTACGTAAATTGAGACGTTCATTCGCTACCAGTAGAAGTGTTATTCTCCCACGAATCTTCGAGCTAACGATGTAAATACGTCTTTTATTCGACGGTATTGTCTTGATCCGATGACGTTTGACAGCAAGGACGAACATACTAATGTTTGTCACGCATTGGCCTAAATATGATACTATCTAGGAATTGCAAGTAATTTGATCACGCCAGGCGTGTCGTGCACGCTGCATGTTATGCTACTGATAACCTAAAATAAATGTTACTATCCTTTTCTTTCACATAAGTCACATAACAAAAGAAGATGAGACGGATCGCTTTCACTGACGCACTGTGGGACGAAAATCGGCTCTAGAGGACATAGAAATCGAAGTTCTCATTTTTATAATTTTTTGATGGGGATTGGTTTCATTTGCAGTTATAATGCTAAAATATTATTTTGGTTGGATTGCGTTTGGAAACTGATGAGTTATAATTTTTTTCCTTAAAATTTGTATGGGACGGCATGAAAAAGTCCAAATATCTCTGAAACCGCAAGAGAAACCGTTATATCCTCGCAGATGGTAATAAAAATAATTATTTGTGATTTTTTGGCGTAGTGCATATTTCAGTAATTGCTGCGGTTTTTTTTTTAAAAATCGATGTTTTTTTTGTGAGTCCTGGCGGATTATTTTATCAATACACGTCTTGAATATTTATATTTTGTATATTTTATACTCAAATTATAAATCAAAAATTTTTTTGATTAATTATGATCGCTTAAAATATAAACAATTAAATATTTTTCCGGTAATGAGGCGATTATTGTGCATGTTTAATGAACTATATTCAGTAATGGGATTATACTTAATTTATTTTGGTTGTAAATAGTTTGTAATTATTTCTTGAGTAATTAGTTATAAGATTTAATGAGATCCCTTAATTAATTCTGATAAGTGATTGATAAATAAGTAGGTGATTACTTAACGAAGTGGTAAAGGAATCATCATTAGCTCACATCAATAAATAGACCAGACATTTTTCCGAGAGCGATAATCGCAATTATTCTGTATAACTGTGAACATCTGTACTCCTGCTAAAACCTAAAAATGACAAATTTTTCTACCAACTTGGACCTATTTGTCGTTTTACAAAGCAAGAATCCGGCATTTAACCATGAAGTATTGTTCGAAGCAGTGGTGCAACGTTTGGGTTCCAGTTTATCTGAAGACGAAATAGAAATACTTAGAGAATTCTGTACAAAGTTTACTCGATCTGCAGTTACGAGATGGCAAAAAAGTAACCGGAATACGAAAGACTTCAGAAAATACTACGAAAGTTGGCTTCAAGCTAATGTTGATTGGCCCAGCTGTCTACAAACTAATCTACTCAGCCTTGGACTACTTCAAGATTCGTCGTGTTCTGAGCCTTTGGAATGGTCAACTACGACTGATTTTACTTTACCAGAATGTTTGATACCATCTACTTCAACTGGAACAATGACCATTCGATCCAGAAAACCATTTGAAGAACTATCAATCAAGCAAAAAAAGAGAAGATTCGACAGTTATACAGGAGAAGACTCAACTGAATTAACATATGCAGCGGCAAAACTCTTGAAAGAAGATGGGCGTGAAGATATAGCATCCGTAATTGAGTACATGCTCAAAAATTCTGAAGCAGCAGCAAATATACAAAAAATGATCAAGAAATCAAATACTTCAGTTACATATTCACCAGATAAGGCACTCGGTCTTTACGTGGCATTAAAGCTGACTAAATGGCAATACATGACCTTAAGGGAGTCAGCTATTCAAGAAGGAGCCGAAGATCTTTATCCATCATACTACAAGATTCAGTCAGCGAAATTACAAAGTTACCCTCCGAAATCCGCTATAACCATAACGGATTCATCAGCTGAAATTAAACTTCAAGCTTTACTGGATTTAAATACGCAGAGGATTCTAAAAGAATTACCATCTAATATTGAAGACAAAGAGTTGACGCTGATATCGAAATGGGGTTTTGATGGTGCATCCAGCCAGAGCAAATATAAACAAAAAATGGATGGCGAAAACGATGACTCGAGCATATTCATGGCATCATTAGCACCACTCAAATTGGTTTGTGGTGAGGACATTTTATGGACGAATCCAAAACCCTGCTCACCGTCTTATTGTCGCCCATTGATGTTCCGTTTTGTTAAGGAAAGTAAAGCCGTAGTTTTGGAGTTAAAATCAAAGTTCGAAGAAGAAATTAAGGCTCTACTTCCTACGGAATACAATACAGCTAAAATAAAACACCTTTTGAAGATGACCATGATAGATGGTAAAATTTGTACTTATCTATCGGAAGCTAAGTCAAATGCTACGTGTTACTTGTGTTTGGCTAAGCCTACCGAAATGAATAAGTTAGATTCAGTTGTAGTGAAGCAGATTTCGACAGAATTATATGAATTCGGGTTATCTTCACTACATGCTCGTATAAATTCAATGGAGTGCCTTTTACACATTTCTTACAGACTGAGAATTAAAAAATGGGCTGCAAAAGGCGAGGAACTCAAAAAAATAATGAACGAGACGAAAAAAGTTGTTCAAGACCGATTCAAGGAAGAGCTCAACCTTTTGATCGATAATGTAAAGCAGGGATCGGGTACCACAAACGATGGCAATACAGCAAGAAGGTTCTTCGAGTTTCCTGAAAAAACTGCAGCAATAACTGGATTGGATGAAGAACTTGTTCGCAGATTTGCTGTAATACTGCAAGCAATAACATCTGGAGAAGAAATTGATGTTATGAAATTTAAGGAATATGCCTTTAAGACTGCTCAAAAGTTCGTAGCAATGTATGATTGGTATTATATGCCGTCAACTGTGCATAAGCTATTGATTCATGGAGCAGACATTATCGCCAGCAACGCCATTGTTCCTATCGGAAGTCTCTCGGAAGAGGCTTCCGAAGCTCGAAATAAAGATTTTAGGAGGTTCAGGGAGCATAATTCTAGGAAAAGGAGTAGGCAAGCTTGTAACGAGGATATACTGAATATGCTTCTATTATCCTCCGATCATCATATTACGGCAATAAGACCTAGTCTGGATAAGAAGAAAAGGCAGGCATTTTTTGCCGAAACTAGGTCTTTATTTTCGGTTCAGGAAGTCGAACTGGAACAAGAGGTTTCAGATACGTGTGATCTATATCAAAATGAGTCCGATATAGAGCATTCGTTAGATATATTACCCTAATAAAAAATATTATGTATTGTGTTTATTTTAGTCACATTATGGATAGTTATTTTTTTTACATTTTCTACTTTTATTTCTAATTAGTTATACAGAAAAAATACTATTCTATCACGTTTTTTTTTTATTTTACTTTTTATTATAAATATTTATATATGTAAGAAGAGTATTTGCATTCCGCTACCTCCCCCTCCTACATAAGTTGAAAAAAAATATACGCCACGGACTTAAAAAAAAGACAAAATAACATCGATTTTTAAAAAAAAAACCGCAGCTATGACTGAAATATGCACTACGCCAAAAAATCACAAATAATTATTTTTATTACCATCTGCGAGGATATAACGGTTTCTCTTGCGGTTTCAGAGATATTTGGACTTTTTCATGCCGTCCCATACAAATTTTAAGGAAAAAAATTATAACTCATCAGTTTCCAAACACAATCCAACCAAAATAATATTTTAGCATTATAACTGCAAATGAAACCAATCCCAATCAAAAAATCATAAAAATGAGAACTTCGATTTCTATGTCCTCTAGAGCCGATTTTCGTCCCACAGTGTGACGGTTGCCTTTATCTGAAGATTGATCCGGTCTTTATCAGATAAAATGCCCTCGTGAACTTGATTCTGTTTTGGTCTGCCCGCATGCTATGATAAGATATATTGGGAGGAAATGCGGGTGGCTTCTTTATACATCTATGGAATTTTAACTATCTGGTTAGTGACCCTAGGAATATTCTCTATAGAGTAATACAATATCACAAAGAGAGTGTGAATTTACTTAGTTTGTCTAGGTATGTGGAGGGTCATTTCGGAATCATGGCAACACTGGAAAGGTATATTGTATAGAAAAATTGTTCAAACCGGGCGAAGACGGGATGGGCCGCTAGCAAATGATAACCCTAGGTGTACCATCGCCCACACTGTTAACTGTACATCGGTAGACCTTATGCCTTTTGTAATAAGGTCGACCGATGTCATACAATTAAAAGTGTTGCTGTTTGTACGAGTACACATTAATTGATCATATATAAAGCTAATAATAGTGAAATATCTTTTAAATTAGTTTGTTTTTGTGGAATTACTCAATTGGTGTTATATTTTTCAATTGTTTCAAATAACATCTATTGATATTATTGACTATAAGATCCACATAGATAGATGTAGATGGAAAAGTTATACAAAAAGTAAAGCCACTAATTGAAGTGTTTTTGACCTCCCAGACATTGCAATTAATCGTGGTCACAAACGTTATAAGATGTTTTCAACTTTTAAATGATGTAGACACGTCCATAACAAAATGAAAAAGCAATAGTTACCTACACACAACCGAACGACAAGGATATGTTATTATAAAAGTATTTTATGCATTCAATAAACTTAGACAAGACAAGACAACAGCCACTTTGTGTTCCATCTATAAACCTAATCAGAATTCCGAAGTCCATTCATGAACTCACCTAGCGAAATAGAACAATAAGGAAATACTCAGAAAACATTCAATACGTATTCGCGAATTCGATATTGCCAGTCGGGGCACGAATACAGCAGTTTTCTAACGTTGCCAACTTTTTTTACCGCTCAGTACAACAAAAACACTAAATACTCAGCTTTATTATTTGCACAAGAAGACCTAAGCGGCATTTCTATGGCGGTATGTTTCCGTCTCTGTTACACACGCAGCGGATTGGCAGGCAGGTCACGCGCGTGCTTTCTTCGTGGATTTTGCGCGCAAAATCTGCGCAAGCGCTTCGGTAACGGTTGATGGCGGTTCCGCGATGGAATGCCTCTAACACTTGTCGGACCTAGATATTTTAATAGAACTAGCTGTCGCTTGTCTATTTTTGACTTGTTTCAAAAAAGCAGCAGGTTCCCAATTTGACACGTTCGAACATAGGTATTTTTTGCTAGTATTGATAAAGGTGGGCATTGACTGTCAGTCCAATAGATTTAATCGTACCGGTGTCAATAAAATTCATTCACCACGAAATTAAATTAATTGACATCGATGCGATTTTAGATTTCGGATTTAAAGTTGAGGTACAAATACAAATCTAATGAGGGATTTGATTTTTTTCATGTTGATTTTTAAAGTTACAGTACAATACAAAACACTTTATTGTACACCAAACAAAAACAAAACAAGTTACTATTAGTTTACTTAATTTATTGTTAGTTATTTTTTCGCTTACTACGTCGTCCAGTAAAAGATAAGACAAAAAAAAACAAATCAAATCAAAGTATGAAATGAAACGAGAGCAATAACTCTTCACTTTGATTCAAAATCCGCGAAGTAACAGACGTATGAGTTATCTGAAGACGTTTGAAAGACGCAAATATCACGGCCAAACAAAGCTATATCGTTGAGTCAATAACCTGTTAATTAAAACTTAAAAGTCATAATTGCTTTCGTACACGAGATTGTGGAAAAACTATGTTTCTTTGATTTGATTATAATTGGTACTAACTGGTTACTGCTAAGAAGTTATCTTAGGATTCAAGAAGATTTAATGAAGTCGCATTTCACTATATAAAAAATAGGTTGATGATAGAGTACAGTCAAGGAAATTGATTCCTACACCATTTAGGACTATGTCAAATAAAAACATAAAATCATAAAAAGTCTCTTACGTTGTAATTGAATACGTCACTTTGACAAAGTCACAAAGTGGTCAAGGAATCATTTACTTTGTGTCTTGTTCTTTTTGTATTTATTTAATGTTGTATTGTTGCGAATAAATATATCTTTATCTTTATCTTTACTGTACGTGCAAACTGAGGAGATGCAAATTCTCCTAACGTTTCTATTTTCTATCGACGAATGAATATCGATGAATATGAAGTTGACTTAAGCGGTCGAGCGATCTGGGTGCGTCTCACGAGATATAACTACATAATAACTATTTTCATGTTACTAACGTTTACGAGATATAATGAACGTTAGCTATAATAACAAAATCAATATTTTTATAAGGAATAACGGTCAAGTCATATAATATTCATTTTATATAATATTTTTTAATATAACACTCACAATGACTAATTTCAGTTCGTATAACATACATGACATATAGCGATCATAATACATATTATCTTTTAGTATAAGTGTTACTAGATATAATATCGTATGATATAAATGTGAGCGAGCGAAGCGAGCGAGCAAGACTTCTCTGGGCAGAACCGACTCGGTTAGGTTAGGTTAGAAGGCCTAGGCGGGAGCAAAGCTCTCGCCTAGGCCTTCGAGGTTATTTTTTTTTTGCCCAGAAAATTCAGACTGCTGCCAGTAAAGTTAGTAAGGTAAGGTTGATTGTTAATAAAGAAGGCCACTTAATACTGAAAATAGAATTTAATTTCAAATAACATATGCATGTATTTATATTATACGTGTATTATGTTTTTTGATGTTAGATAATTTGATTAATATATCTTTTAAATCTTAGGTGTTATGAACGTTATACGTTTTATAATAGTTATATAAATTGATATTATATATTAATAACGTTATACTGTATGGAAATAGATATTTTGAAATTATATCTTCCGTTCATTATATCCAGTGAACGTTATACTAAACGTGTTTATACAAAGTGAGCGTATATATTATGAGTGTTATATTATCAGTTCTTATATCTCGTATTACTTACCCGAGCGAGCTGTACGATAATCCCATACAATTTGTTCTTTATGGTTTTTCTTAAGAAAAGAAAGAAGTCGCAAACAAGTTTACCTACAGCTTCTTAAAATGTCGCTATAATTCCTAAATATTCAGAACAATGACCATTTGGAGGCCCTGAAATCCTCAGATGCTATTACGAATATGTACACTTGCCTCCGAAGTTGGAGATTAATTTGTAATTGATAGGAGGCGTCAATTGGTTCTACGGTCACATGTTCCAAGAATTACAGAATCATTTTGCATATTGACGCCTGAAGGCACGACCGTATCTATATTAAAAATGTACGAGAAGATTGCAATGAATATTAATGACATATAGCCTAGAAAATTACAGTAAAAAGAAGATGAAATGTCAATGTGTTATTAAATAATAGTCGTTCGGTCTTCACGTTCAGCACAGAGCAAATAATAATAACATGTGCGTGAAGATGTGTATTTCAGATCGACAGGCCGAGACAAGTTGATTGACGCATTATGCAGCGCTGCAGTTAGCAACAGTGTTACGATTCTATTAAGTCAATAAGTTCGTTAACATTTGTATGAGGGATGAAACGGATCGCCGATTTTCCTAATTACGTTCGTTACGAGATTCCGCTTGGTTTAGTTAGTATTATGGTATTTATTTTGTTGGTTACGCGTGAGATTAGCCGATTAGTTTGTAAGCTTTTTCGCGGTGATATTTGTTTATTACAAAGTTTTCAGGGTGGTCAGAACATGCCCTTGTCGCTTGGTAATAATTCCGAAGAGTTTTCTATGTACATACACGTATGTATACACCGTGTTTTTATTGATTTACGATAACTTCGGCATATTACTAGGTACATCTATAGAAACTAAGTGGTAGATTCTTTTTTTTTATATTGCAAAAAAATAAAAAATAAAATCTATGGAGCTAAGTTCATTTAATTACTTTGCTACATAGAGAAAAATTTTACTGAGAATTGTAACGGATTATAGGAGCATGCTTACTAACTATATCGGGAATGCTTGATTTTGCCTTCCAGAACGGTAATTTTAAAATAAAAGTAAGGTTACTCACCAAGCCACCAAGCGCCGACCCATCGCGGGTCGCTGGAATCGTAGCCAGGGTCTAGAAGAGGGTCAACGTAGACCCTGGTGCAGAGAGCGCCCAGAAGGAAGCCAAGAGCGGGTCCGATCACCCTGATACCGATGGTAATTGCTGTGGACAAATAGAGACTTCGTTAGCTTTCCAGTAATAAAGTTCGTTACCTTAACGCCAATTGAACAACTAACAACTCGCATTGCTCAGTTTATTAGCCGGCTTTCAGACTGTAATGCTAATGACTTAATCCGCAGGACTTGCAGAATTGAGTAAAGTAGTATAATGCCCAGGCTACTCAAGGTTTATCATAGCAAAAGCCTGCTATGCTACTAAAATTTGCTGTCCGCAACAATTTGCAAGCATGTCATCTACGTAGTCAACTTCGACGGCATAAGAAGCGTGTTTGTCATCTTGATTATCAACAATAATCACGTGTTGGCTTCTGTTCAGTATGAAATCAGATTACGTTACGATTGCGGCTATCGTGAACGCATCCACTTTTCCAAGCACGCGTTGGCATTAGTCATTCAAACACGAAAACCTGAGAATACATGCGACACATCTCTTTCTTTTCACAGCCTAATAACTATCTACCGTATAAGGTACGATTATAATGATGTCGATACAAAAACTCGATTAAAGGAATCTTAAACGGTCCAGGCTTGATTCAAGGAAGGCTCGTAATCGACGGTTGATGATGCAGTAAAGTTTAAGGAGAGTAATAACGCGGAGGATAGTAATAGTAATTATGTTAAATAAGGACCTTCGCTCGTTTATCTAAATAGACCTAGGGCCGGTAATTGGCGAGCGTTCAACCCGGCAAATTGGCTGGCGCATGAGGAATGGCACTTGTCAGCGACTGCTAGATGAGACTGCGGTTTGGTGGGAAGCAAGTCTGGAATCATATTATGAGTGACAGTCTTTCCTATACAGAAAAATCCAAAAAAAAAGGTTGCGCTTGAACTTGTAGGACTTTGAGAAAGATAATGTTCATCAGTGAAAGTGGTTAATTGTGGACGATAAAGATAACGCTTCCTGCTGTTAATAACTATATGGAATGAAATTAGGAGGTATGGACTCCGACACAGCATCCGGCGAACGTTTAAAGATAATACGCTTATTAAACGTTACAATAATAAACGATAAAACTCCGAATAAGGGTGATTGACCGAAAAACAATCAGGTACTTAGGTCCCAAGTGTAATCTTTCTCAGAAATCGACCGCTGCGGTTGCCAAAAAACACGAGCTCGCGTGCTCGAGGAAAAATAAAATATACCAACCTATCATCATGCGCTTTTGTAATAAATAATGGCCTCGTCAGGATCGTTTTTCAAAACGAGTGAAGCACGGACTTTGCAGCAAGTTTTTATGATGTCCTGTCGTACACTCAGTAGCAAACAGGAAGATAATATAATTTATATCTTAAGGAGCTTAATATAAAGTCGCGTTTAGGCGCTCAGAAGCTGTGTGGCTAATTGTACAACCTTACCGGTTCCGCCTGGTGCATCATTATCCGATGCTCTCTCGAATTAACGCTCGGCGATTGTCAAAATTGACGAATTACGCATTTTTAAAACTGGCTACTTTTTCCGCTTGGACCACCGACGGGCACATAAGGATGCATTAAGCGCAATCATTATAAAAATACTATAAATACTGGTATTCATCGTAGAAAGACGTAAAAATATAAACAAGCCGATATGAAAGGCAAGCCCCGCCTTTAAAGATAACCTTGCTCAAGACGCCAACGTAAATAAGGTCATCGAAGTGCTACAATACAAATACAATCCCTACTGATGTAATATGTGAAACGATAATATAATGTTCGTTTTTTACATTTTTGGAGGATTTCAGTCATTCCTTTGTTTTTGGCTGAGGAAATATGGATGCTGTGTCAGTTGCATCTAATGTAATGGGATACGTTGGTCCAGGTAGTATAACCACAAATATAACGGAGAAAAAATGAAAGAGATTGTCGGCCTTCATTATTTAGGACAATATATTTTTAGCTCTGCCTACCCCACTCTGGGAATGAAGGCGTGAGTTTATGTATGTATGTATGTATATATTTTGCTAATGTTAGATTGCATCAGAATTATTGATTTAAACGACTTTTTAATTAGAATCCGAAGGATTCTTATCCAATTCACACGAAACCTGCTACCAACCTAACCGCAGTTGTTGTTGCGCGACATAATTAAGAATCGATCGGTCGTCGACCTGCGAATGGTTTCCGACGCGTGACTAATCTGAAGCCTTCCCAAACACCTGAGCAAGCCTTGCATGTGTGACGATGACAGTTTATGAAATAAAACTTCTTTCCGGGTTTACACAATAAAGTGTATCAATGACCTTACTTAGGTTTTTTTTACCTATGCGACGGGATTATTAAGGGTTGTGATTATTCATGTGGAAGCATCTTTCACCCTTACATCACTCGTTCGAGTTTGTTGGATGTTTTATTGACATTGATCCAAAGTGATAAAAGTAACCATATAGGCCCGCTGATAAATTCATTTTTAGCCAATATATTTTAAAGCATTGTCAATGAATGTTCCGCTTTTGAACACTTCTTAAACAGCAGCAGCAAGTAATTTACCACCAATGTCAATAGCCGTTACAAGGTAAATATGAAAATTCTAGTTTTTTTACAAAACTGTGATTCTCGTATTCGCGCGAACACCTGCTCATAATTCATAAGAACTACCACGCATTCGCAATGACTAGTACGTTTTATTAACATAGGTCAACTCTGACGAAATTTCCGCAAATTACACTTTTCCGCCGCGAATGTTTTATGTAAACAAAACCTACCACATACATACATTACATTGCCATTGATTGCTACTTGTGATAAGATTGCAATTTGTTAAATGTCGATTCATTTGTAATCTAATCGTGTAGTAGCGGAACTGACCTATGCCAACCACTAATGACTCCAGTGCAACACGATACCGACGTTGCAAAACGACGCAAACGCACGTTCCGTGCGTGTACTCGCGCCGATAGAAATATATAAACACATCATGAACCGAACAATTTAGTTGTTCCATTAAAAGTGAAGACAGACGTAAAGATGATAATGAAGAAAGAAGAAGTTCCTAATAGACAATTACAATAGGATACAGAATTCCTCCACGAATAACTGAAAAAAAAACCGAGGTGGGACCGGTTACAAGATTATAACCCCGAGAAGGACAATACACACCAAATATTTGGGCAGCGAGGTAGTTTGGTGAAAAAATCAATACCAGACGTTATTTTTAATGATTTTGTTATACCTATACAGAGGCCTGGGAACCCAATAACCCCAGGAGACGTTGCTTTACAGGATAAAATAAAATGTAAATAGGCATAACACAAGGAAATCAATTAACATAAAAGCATATTCATTATTAACAACACGATGTCAGTCCTGTCATGCGCGTGAAACGCGAATGATTCAATTGAGGAGCCCACCCGGCCTAATGTCCTAACATATTAATAAACTCTCTACCGTAACTTCCACACTCGAACTCATTCAGAACCAGATTACAAACAGTTCCGTGGAAACTTTTCAAATCACGAAATATTCTGAGAAAACTGAATGAAAAAATCTGTCCACGTCCTAATTTCCAAAAATAAATTTGTAAATAAACAACTGCAGCAACTGGCGTGGCACACGACACACGACTCACAGAGAAAGATCATTATAATATAAACAATTTACGTGGATAACCATAGTTAAGATAACACGTATACATATCACAGATAATAAAAATAATTGATATACATGATGTATTAGATGAACCTAAAGCTTCTAGCGAAGTGATAGATATGTTTGCAGAGGGAACACTTAAATTTACAAACCCTCCTTCAAAAATAAAAGAAGATGAATTGGCCATTAGCTCTATTCTAACGCTTCTGATTCCAACGAAGTGGCATGCAAGTTACAGCGACAACGATGACAACAAGCTCAAATGGTCCCGAGACATCCCGGCCCACTGACACACTTACGTTACTGAAATAGACTTGCACCCTTTACTTCTAAATTATATTGCTCAATTGAATGCAGCACGTGGTTTGATGCATGCCCTATTTTCTTTTGTGCAATCGATTGGTGGTAATTTGAGCGTCGGAAAGTACCTAAGTAATGCCCGAGTGAGCTCGGACACAGTGCAGAATATAATTCGAGTACTATCAAATCTCAGAGAATACCTTATAAATTATTTCAGTAGCGCGTACAGTTCAAGTCGATATACGCGATAATTTAGCTTTTACTTACGTGTTTATCGTGTTCGTCTATAGTTAATATGTGTAGGGGGATCATGAAGATGTGATCCCTCTATACAAACATATTTTACAGGTACCTACTCGTATAGTCAAGTGGCAAGATATTTGTGTGTTTGAACTCCACATAGAACAGGGGGGTATTGGCTATTGGCTATGCATGCAGTTCATTTTACGGCGAGCGTAAAGGAGAGACCTATGGCAGCTATATAGCTCTATCCTTTTCTCTTAGCGTAAACTAAACTGCATAGCTATGTCATAATAACCCCTCAGTACGACATAAATAAAAGGAATGTGACCCAAATCTCATGTCATAACGAACGCATCGATATCGATCGCGGAACATCCAGTTTGCTCCAATTCGGGTCAGCAATCGTTACCACAAATTGACGTTTGAATTAGCGATCGAGAGCGAACCACGTCATTACGTAATAAGAGCTTAGAATATATTAGTGGAATAGATCATTCAACTGGGACATGATCCTTTGATCGATACACGTGACTGCAATTAGGAAAAGTATTTTGAATCAAGGCGTGAAGGTATGTATGTATGTAAATATTAGGTCTAATGATAAGACGAATTCAATTCTGCTTATTTAATGTTAGGCGATTAACGTTTCACAGTTGTTAAAACATATTGATCCTGACGTAGAGACCTCGTCATGTTGTTCTCCTAATCATTATTTTTAACTTTATTTTGTTGACCTTACATTTGTAAGGATTTTATTTGTGTTAGTTTTTAAAAATAATTATTTATTACTTTATTACCTGGGTCAGTTAACTTTTCTTTGTAGCTCGTTGCCATGGTGACGTCTCCTGGGTCACTCTTTAAAACTATGATTTCAAAGGATATAATTCCACTAAAAAACTGTTTTATTGGCAATTACACACCCATTCTTTTATGTCCATTCTCCTGAGTGTGCTGGAAGTATGTGTTATAATATTTTTTCTAAAAAAACTCTATCACTGTTGTCTCCTGGCTTACGGGACAGAATAACAACAACAAAAAGTTGATCCACCCACCTTGTAATGTAACTTATTTTTTAGTATTATTGTACCTAATTAATAACCTTCTGCTGGAGTTTCTTGCGGCGCTTCATCTCCGCAATGATGGTCTTGTCCGAAGCGCTAGTAGATTCGCTCAATATTACCGACGTGTAAAAAAGCCCTCATGTGGCTAATTTACTGAATAAATATTTTGATTTTGATTTGATTTTGATATAAAGAGGACATTAAGATTTGTACAAATGTTTTATTGTTTAATAAAAGCCATTAGTAAAAAAAAACACCTTTTCCTTGTAACGATGTCTCGAAACGAATAGAGGATAAAGAGCTTTAACAGATGGTCGACTTCAGATTAGGATTTAATATAGCTTGAGTTTTCCCTATATCTAATCTCTATGTGAACTAAATTGGTTTAGAGATAGATTGAATTGGTTGCCTAAGGAGCAATGTCATCCTAAATTTCAAATTGGCTAAAGTGGCCACTATAGAAATATAGAGACGGGATCTGTTCAATTGATCGAAAGAACGTTAGAAAAACGTATCATTTTACAAACTTTCAATTACGTATATGAAGGGTCCACGGAAAGAACATGTCTAGTCACTTTTTTTTGAAACTGAGTTTTGAATCTCAAAATGTAGAGGACGAAATAAACTATTACCTACCTCTCAGATTCAGATATAAATCTTCACATAACTCGTATCTTTTCACTCTTAAAAAACCTCTACATGACATGTTCTTTCCGTGGACCCTTCATATGTGCTTAAACCGTTACACATTACATCGGTTACATAGGCTTATTAAATTAGTTAGGTTAGGTTAGACGTTTATAACAATTGTAAAATAATGCTGCGGCAAGTACTTCCTTGCTAAATGAAACTTTGTAAAATGATATTGTTTGCCAAATGATGATTTGGTAAAACATTTGTGAACCTTGTGCGGCTCTAAGGACCAAACGAAACGGTCCTATTTACCATTATTACACCATAATCAAGTACTTTTGGACACCGCGTGAGGTATATTTAATGATTTACACGCTTGATTGTTACTTTTACATTCTGTTTAAGATTAAATAACTATTAACTATACGTTTTTAAATCAAAACTCGCTTGCAGAAATATTGAGGTTATGTGTCAATCAGTGCTGATTTATTAACATCTTTTATCATTTCTATTGACCCCAAATTTACCTTGTCACTCATTAAATTCTCATTATTTCTCATCCTGCAAATTTCGCCTAAAAGCGGTCACAAACACTATTTAAAAACAAGATAACGATTTAAATACAGTCGATGCGTTGACCTATTACGCTAATTGGCCCGGTTCAGACTGCAACGGACATGCAATGAAAGAGTGCACTCACGTTATCAATGCATTGATATCCTGTGTTATCGCAGCATATGGCGCAAGGACGCCTCGAACACGCCGTTTACCGACTGCGCGAAGCAAAATAGAGGGTACTGAGGTTAGACTTGGAAATGTTTTTTTTATTACAATATAGTAACACATTCAATTTTAATTGTTGACTTGGACCGATTTTAATAAATGAGTACCTACCATGAACATGGGAATGTCATAGACAATAAAATCGCAAACTGTCACAATCGCTCATGGATAATTTCTCTTCCAAACCATTCTATGAATTAGAAATTTACAATTCTAACTGAATTGTAAATTGGTTATAATTTACACATGAAATTAAAAGGTTGCAGGAAATTAATAGTACATTGTGTATTAAGGTCGGTAAGTAAGGAATTACGATCGAGGCTCTAGTAGAAGCCCGAAGTCGAAGACTGAGGGCTTTCTGAGTCGAGGTTCGTAATTCCCGTACCGCCCGTGAAACATACAATGTTTTTCATCACATTTGCGAGTAAATAAATAAAGATTTTCAATCATTGTTTTTGCTGCATGGATATCTGGCGGTGTTGCATTTAAATTACACTCATCGGACGATGACGACGACATTTTTTATAAGTTTTTTACTTGTCTTCAAATATAAAATGTAAATAATTATGAATTATAGCTTTAATACACAAGTCAGCACAACTATTATTTTATTACGAATTACTTGAATTTTTTTAAGCGGATGGCGGGCGGACTCCACAGATTATACAAATGTTTCGTTCAGAAACGTTAAGGGCAAATACTTACGTAGGTATACATACAGCCCTCAAGGAGTGTAAAAATACGACGTTTTGATACAGAAAACTATTAAAATCGATTATTAAGAACATTAATTGAATATTTAAGTAACATGTAGCGAGATTGCAATGAAATTCCTGTTTAAATAATTTTTTAAGACAATTTTTCAATTGCGTGTAAACTCTTTGCTTGAACTTGCATGACCTGTGTGCTGTGCTATAAATTAAAAAAAAGTTACCTACCGACCTTGGGCTTCATGGTAAGAAGAAAGGTCGAGGGTTTTATATGGGGCATTGCGGCCAAGTTAACCTGTATGTTTAGATACTGTTTACGTGCAAGTGTGATGAAAAAAATATTTTAACTAACTGCAGATACAGTCGAGTTTATAAATATATGTATATACACTTTAGAACCTTGTCTATTAAATTTCATGTTTAAATTAAAGTACAATTACTTCGATATTAATCCGGCTCTTTCTTGATAACCTAACGAGATCATCTGACCAATCGGGCACATGTTCTGTCAACTGACCACTTCCCTTGCCTTAGCCATCTTTTTCTTATTTTTTTTTAACGCTGCGGTCCACCGCGGTTCCTCAGTAATTTCGCCAATATCAAGTGAGTAAAAATCAGTCAATAAATTAAAAAGTAAAGGCCGGTCATTTTTCAATCGGCCATGTTCCCTACCACGATGGTGGAATCTGCTTTAGCCATGAAAAAAATCAACAAGAAAACAAGTCTCACGCGAAAACTAGAAACATTTCCCACATCAAACAAGTAATAGTGCACCTAGCTCACTCGTCAAACAACAGTACAGTCAGCTGCAGCGAAAAGGATACTCCCCCTCCTGGTAAGATTGTTTTTTTTCGAAAACCTGTGGTTATATTTAAATGATTTTGAGTTTATGTGTAGACATAGCAAAATCTTCAATTCACCGAAAAGTCATATAAAAACCACAGGTTTTTGAAAAAAATCGATCCTTACCAGGAGGGGGGGTATCCTTTTCTCTGCAGCTGACTGTACAAGTCAACAAGCTTAGACCCTTTATAGCCGCGCGTTATATTACACCCGTGCACGAGCGAAATGGAGGCTGCGCAGACGCAACAAACGCGGACGAAGACGTTTGCTACCACCAAGTAGCACTGTAATTTGATTACGCCAGGTGGTGATACGGAATGTAAAAACATAGAGTCGACTTCGGATTGGGTTAGGTCAAGAAACAAAAACATACTATACCATGTGGATAGTTAATTGCCAGCGACTACGACCGCTTTTATTTAAAGCTTGTTTTTTTTTGCCGTGTGGTTGCCGGCTTAGAATTGTGCCACTCCATGTCTTCCCGTGGAAGTCGTAAGAGGCGACTAAGAGTATAAAGGCTTGTAGTACTGTTAGGCGATGGGCTTGCTACCTGTCACTAATATACACTGTTAAACATCTTAGCCTAATTGTGCAAATGGTGGTTACAGAGTTATCAACAAGTTTTTCGAGTTGTTGGAAATTCTGTAGCTCTGCCTACCCCACTCAGGGAATGAAGGCGTGAAGGTATTGGATGTGGATTTTTTTGTGAGTAAGAACTTCTGAGTTTTTTTTTCACTTTCTAAGGTAGCTAATATAACTAGCCAGAGCTGAGATTCTACACGGTTAGATAATCTTTATTGCTTTTGACGTGTTTTGCTTTTATTCTGTTGGGTAAAACCATATGGCCTTTTGATATGTAATCGTATTATTTTTAACTCGGACGCCATTACTGTCACGGAAATAAGAGATATCGTAACGTTTACAATAAGATGTCAAAAGCAATGTGGATTCCGAGTTGAATAGAGCCCCAGATAGCTTGTTTATCGCTCGGCAATCCTTATTCTACATAACTCTACGGAGGCGAAGGATCTCGTAGAGTATGTACGAGTTAAGACCGGAGTTACTGTTAGGGTCGAGTGGTTGGAGCCCCGCCACAAAGGTAATTTTAAGTCATTTGTGGTGAGAGTACCGACCAAAGATCTGTCGACCTTTTTAAAGGAGGAATTCTGGCCGAGGAGTGTCATATTTCGGCGAATTCGTGGCGAGTTAATTTTATATTATATTATTGTTAATTATGTTAGTCTCTGCCTACCCCTCTGGGAAACAGGCGTGATTTAATGTATGTATGTATGTTAGTCTGTAAGGCATTTACAAATATGGGCCTTGTAGCTTGAAATAAAGTTTATTACTATTATTATATTATCTAGTCTATAACGAAAGAGCAACATGCGAAAAAGAACTCATTGC
Organism: Acleris emargana; assembly: GCA_927399475.2. Lineage (NCBI taxonomy): Eukaryota > Metazoa > Arthropoda > Insecta > Lepidoptera > Tortricidae > Acleris > Acleris emargana. The sequence continues at coordinate 17,804,350 of OV656848.1, read as the reverse complement.
GCTAACTGTAACCGGTTGATCCCTGTACTTATTCAAAATTACGATGATCATTACAAACCTTTTTGAGAAGTACAAATTAAAAAGCCTGTTACATGTATAATATCAATAAGGCCTTTAAGTAGGTAACTAACTTGAAAAAAAATCTTAAGCTTCTGTAGTACTTTCTATGTAACGATAAAGTAAACTTCACCTACTTCAAGATACATTATGTAATTTACACGTTAAGCATTCAACGTGTCAAAACAAGCTTTTGCACCTAACAATAGCCAATTAAGCACAATATTTTCCAAAATCAAACTCATAATTAATCACCCAACAAACATGAGAACAAAATGAATCAGCAGAAAACAAAGGAGACTCGTTAAAAACCAAAAGCGCATACAAAAGTGCATTTATGAGCAACGGCAATTAAAAGGGCGGGCGGCGTGGGCGGCGGCCGCATGATTGATTCTCCTTTATGCCCTTTATTACTCACAAATCGCAACAATCGCTGCCAACGATCTTAAATTCCATAATTCAAAGCCCGTAATGGCATTTTGTATGGGTTGATGACACACCGTGGGCTGCACGGGCGGCGAACGCATAATCGAAACAATTGCGCGGTGCAACGCACCAAGCTTTCGAAGCTCCACGAACTTCACGCCCCAATGGATCTAAATTGCTGTTAACAATCCATTATATCGAGATCTACACACCCGATCACGCGATGCGGGCATCGATCAGATCCTAACGATCAATATTTATAGGTAATATCATATCATATCATATATTGGTAACTCAGTTAATACGTAAGGACTGTTCAATTTACTAAGCGGACATACTTAATTCAATATTAATCCTTCAACTAAAAAAATACTGATAGGCAGTGGCTGGTTATAAAATAAACATAGACAAGTCTATCAAGTGGCATATTTTTTTTTTTAATTGTCTAAATATTTTTCACGATGGAGCGAATTAATATTAAAGAACGCAAATTAGTCTTGCAAAAATGGTGTACAGGCCAATTTTCACTGCGGAAAATTGCGAATGAGTTTAAATGTTCCAAGTGAGCCGTGTTTCAAATCATAAAAAAATTTGGAGAGCACCATACGCTCGACGATTTCCCAAAATCGCGGCGGAGAAGTGGCCCGGCAAACCCAAATGTCGAAGAAAAAGTCGTGCGGCTGTTAAAATCAACAAAGTACATGTCCGTTCGTGAAATTGCTAAAAAAGCAGGTATTAGCGTAGGCACTGTACAAAATATCAAGAAAAGAAATAATATACGGACGTATAAGAAGCAAAAAATGCCGAAGAGAGTGCCGAGCAACAAATACGGTCCAAAAAAAGATGCCGCAATTTATACGATATTTTGCTGCAAAATAAATCTCGATGCATTCTCATGGACGACGAAACGTACGTGAAATTTGACACAAGTACGTTACCGGGGCCCCAGTATTATAATGCGGCTGTAGGAGAAATTGTACCCGATTCCGAAAAAACCATAAAAATTGACAAATTCGGGAAGAAAGTCCTTGTATGGCAGGCAATTTGTTCCTGTGGCCTCAAAAGTACGTCTTATTTTGCAACTGGAACTATTGGTGGTGGCGTAATTTATAGAAAGGAATGCATCACAAAACGGTTACTTCCTATATATAGAAAGCACAGTATTCCCCCTTTGTTTTAGCCTGATCTAGCGAGTGCTCACTATGCTGGTGAGACTGTGGGGCTATTAAATTCAAAAAACATCGATTTTGTTAAGAAAGAAGACAACCCACCAAACTGCCCGGAGCTCCGCCCCATCGAGCGATACTGGGCCATTGTAAAAAGATACTTGAGGAAGGATGGCCGAGAAGCTAGTACATTGGCAGAATTTAAACGCATGTGGTTTGCTGCTTGTAGAAAAGTATCCAAAAGCGATGTGCAAACACTTATGCGACGAATCCGGGCTAAAGTCCGAATTTTTTTCCGTTGTAATTAATTCTTTTTTTCCTGTGTTATATATTACTTTATTTTAATATCGTAAATAAATATTCACCGTAATAAAGATATATTTGTTATAAAAAATCCGTAAATGAACCTATTTTTGATGTCCGCTTAGTAAATTGAACAGTCCTTATACGATATTGAAGGTGAAATGTATTGAATTTTTTATATAGTATAAGGAACAATGAAATAGTCACCCCCGGTCCCGGGTTTGATTCCCGATAGGTAAGTGCGGGTATTTTTTTGTGTGATGATCGAGATTATCGCGAGTCTTGGATGTTTTCTATATATTTAAGTATATATTTCTCTTTATAAGTATTTATATCGTTGTCTTATACTCGTAGTACAAGCCTAGAGCTTAGTTTGGGACTAAGTCAATTTGTGCAAGATTGTCCCCTAACATTTATTTACAGGGCGAACGATATGAAGTGTTACCAAATTCACAAATTCGAGCCTGGTGTCAAAGTAAATGCGACTTACTAGCGGGAAAATGTTTTGGAAGCTGCGTTGGAGCCTTGGGCACGCAAACATTTCGGTAGTAGACCGTAGACATTACAACAAGACTCGGCCCCGGCTCATAAAGCTCGTGTGAACCAAGAATGGCTGAACAACGCGTTCCACATTTTATTTCGTCCACACAATGTCTTTCGAATTCCCCAATCGCGAACCCGATGGACTTTTCTATCTGGTCAAGTCTGGTCAAGTCTGGTCTGGTCTTGGAGCAAGGTGAGGAGAAGAAAACATGCCAGTGTGGATGCACTGAAGAAAGCGATCGTACGTAATTGCCATTGCATACCGCAGGATCACATTCGTGCAGCGTGCAACTCATTTTTCTACCGCCTGAAGGCCATAGACAGCAAAAGGTGGTCATATCGAGTTAAAATAAAGTAATCTTAGAAATTTGATATCTTTTTCTCATTTTTTTCTTAATAATGAATAATTATTGACAACAAAAAAAAATCGTAGCCTTTTGAATTTGGTAACACTTCATATCGTTCGCCCTGTACTTATTTATATTTACCTTTTTCTCATTAATCACAAATATTTATTTGGATATGATCAAAGCTGTTACTTATAAGTGCAAATATAAACTTTTCTAAGCTCTGAATACCTACATCGGGTCTATTTAACCAATCGTTTTTCTTAACAAGGTACTAAAAGTTACAAAGTAGTAAAACTTACCCATATAAAGCGGTGACTGCCTGCTGCCGACGTTGTCGTCGACGTAGGGAATGCCGAGCGTGGCGATGCCGGTCTGCCCCGCGCCCACCACGAGCAGGCACACGAACAGCCACGGGATCACCACCGCCGTGATCGAGGACCTCGCCGCAGTATTCCTCACATGGGCCTCATCACACGCGCTAGACGTGGAGTTCCCGTCGGTGCACATAGGCGCCGCTCCTCCCCGGTGCGAGTCCAAGTGGACATCCAACAACTCCGTCCCGTACATGACGTGGGGCACCACACACCCCAAAACCCCCACAGCAAGCACCAGCATCATGCACGCGATCCACCGCGGCCGGTGCCCTCTCCCCGCAAGATACGTCAGAAACAACGCAGTACATATCTGCCCGATCTCTGTCGCGGCCAACAGCGTCCCCGTAGTCTTCGATTCCACACGGAACAGCTTCTCTACAGTCGTAGTCACGCTCACGAAGTAAGTGAGGAACATGCCCTGCAGCACCCAGCCGGATAAAAAGACGAGCATGAAGACCCGTGTGGAATGGAACGCGGTCCGCGCACCGGCCTGCTGCGGCACCGGCAGCTTGCAGTCCAAGGAGCCATTGTTGTTCCCGGTTGCTAGCTTTTCTTGCTCTTCGGCTGTCGCTTCGACGCCCTTCATGACGTCCTCGGCCGGCGGGCCCGCGGGACTGGCCTCCCCGCCCGCTGGTACTGGAGCGACCGCGTTCGCCCTACGACAATACAAAAACACGCATCAGAAGCCGAAAAATATTAAGGTAATAAAATAACCAAGACAGCCGAGACGCTCATCCCTAAATCAACTCACTTCATAATCACAGTGCGCAAGTGACTGGCACAATTTAACTGAATGCAACCCCTGATTTGGTAGATGTCGAGCGGCGGAGCGGAAACGGATTGCACGCTAAGTAGTCGCGGTTAACGGATTCGTAAGAAAAACTAGGATCGTTGGAGCTTTGCGAGTTGTGCGCATAGTGTCGGGAGCGGTTGGGAAGGGAGGCTGCGTGCGCGCTCCAGCGCGGCCGAGAGCGACTGGCTGCGCCCGCGACGCCTGGCCGCCCCTCGGCTTCTCCCCACACAGGGTTTTTATTACTCGTTCGTACGTTTTTTTCAAAGCACGTATTTACATACGATGAAAGCCGTCTGCGCCCTCCGCGAAAGATTCCCTCTCGTCTCGACACTACGGAATGTCTTTGTCTCAAGCTTTTTAAGTCCATATCGGCTTACAACTAACACGTAGGGTGAATTAGAAACAGATTCTAGGGGTATGTTTTAGTTTTTTTGTGTTCCTCTTGAACTCGTCGGTCTCGAATCACGTTCTTATATTCGAATGAATTGGAATCGTAACTGTCACCGTATTACAATTTCATTGATGGGCGTGCGTACCTACTAGCTGACGCTAGGTTTGCATTAACGGCTACTGTAGAATATTAATGTGAAGCGAGTCATACAGATAACTGGACTTGCGAAACTCACCAACGGGGGCCGATGACCAGAGGCGACACCGAGTGTCTCGCACCGAGAGTCTACTCAGATATCCGCACAATTAGGGACGAAAACTATAGGGAGTTGAATGAGTGTCGAGTGTTTTTTCACGACCGACGCTTAAAGAAGCGCACTGGTAACTGCATTCCGAGATACGCCATAGTTGTGCAATGTCCGGATTATCGGCGCGCTATCGCTCCGGTGATAACGGGACGGCATAGAGCAGGCCGGCGCGGCAGGTTGCTGGGCTAGACTTCAACCCGACGCAGACCCAATTATCTCAGGACACGACCTCGCCAGTCGCTACGTTCTGGACATAAATCACAAAACAAGACATTCAAAAACGAACAATTTGTTTGATATGCTGCCAAAACTTTAGGGTATGCATCATTAAATTTATGTTGTTCCGCCTTTAAAGGAATCTCATGATAGATTTATGACACGATTTGCTAAGCAGAAATTAGGAACGGTCAGAAGGTAATCTGGTAGAGCAAATAAAGGTTACGTCCCCAACAGCCCAAGTGTCGCAAGCTAGCCACGGCAGTATTGTATGAAAGTCACCGCTGATGCATCACCAATACGAACACAATAACGGGCGGTTTATTTAATCTACAGTAACAATGACTATATTATTATACCACTCTAGCGTCTATTGGCATGAATTGAATAATAACACTACAAAAAGGTATTCGAGTTCTATACATCAAAATGGACATCCCAGTAGATGAACTAAAAAAAGTTATGAATTCTCCACCGCCAGTCTTTTTGGTCAAAGTGGCGACATTCAAGGTAACATGAAAAAAACATGAATAAAATCAACGTCAACCCACATCAAACTGTGTCAACGTCAAGAGGCCGTCTGAAATATTAGTCTTACCTTGTATATAATATTTCGGGTAGCCTTAAGCTCATACATACACTTTGAATTTCATATCGATCGCTACTAGTGATGGGTCGTTACCGGGAATATTCCCATGGCGGGAATATTCCCAGTAATGTTACCAGTAATATTTCCAAGTATTGGAAATTTAGGGAAATATAGAAAAACTGAATTATAAAGTAATTTTTTTTTTGTGTTTTATGCTTATTTGGTGAACATTGGAACAATTTAGAATAAAAAAAAATACGGAGCTCCCCCCCAGAAAGTAAATTCCCAATGTTACCGGGAATATTCCCAAAATTACCAGGTATTTTTCCAATGTTACTGGGAATATTCCCATCGTGTAATTATGGCCAAGTAAACTTTAAATCACGGTAAAAACATCTTAGTTTCGATCAAAATGAAAGAAAATGTCGGAAAATCAGTTTAATTATACAAATACAAACGGCGTCAAAAAAATCGCACCTTTTGAAATTTTGATTTCAAGCGAATAAAGCTCTTAACTTATTTATTGTACCCTACCAATATTAGTATCATTTGAAAGCACAGTTAATCAACTTTAAAAACGCGAATCGTTCTTTTTCGTAAAAACAATGATCAGGACACGTTAGGGTCTTTAAAAAAAAGTGATGGAAAACTCATTAAAGGACTCACTACTTGTGCCACCCTGAACACGAATAAAAGGGGAGGTAAAAATGAATTATGGGTAATTTGCTATCCAGACATCACAGAAGTCACACCTGAACAGCTCCAGTAAGAGAAAACTCTGAAAAATGGATATCACGGCAGAAGAAGCAGCTCAAGTGGTAGCACTACTGCAATCAGGACTACGGCAGGTTGATGTTGCTCGACAACTCAACATAAGCCGTTTCCGGGTGAAACGAGTATCCCAGCGGTTCCAGGAGACTGGAGGATACATCAGGAAGCATGGATCTGGGAGACGACGTTTCACTTCCGACAGAGACGACCGCTATATTGTGTCAACGTGTTTGCGTAACCGATTCTCCAACGCTGTTGAGGTGCAACAGCAGCTCCGAACAGCTCGGAGGACGTCGGTGAGCGTCTCCACAGTAAGAAGAAGGCTGCGAGAGAAGAAAATCCTGCCTCGTAGGGCTGCAATAAATTGACAGCAGAGCATAGGCGAGTCAGACTTCAGTCTGTCCTCTTCTCCGACGAGACGAGGGTATGCCTTTTCTGCAACGATAGGCGTAGAAGCGTGTACAGGAGGCAGGGAGAACGGTACTTACAAGCCTGCTTTGAAGAAACCGTCAGCTACGGAGGAGGATCCTGCATGTTCTGGGGCGGAATTTCAATCCAGGGCAAAACCGACCTTGTGTGCGTCTCCCGCACTGGAGGTGGACGTGGCCAGGGGTCCCTGACTGCTCATCGGTACATCACAGAGATCCTGGAGGACCACGTGGTCCCGTATGCTGGTTTTGTCGGGCCTGAATTCACATTCATGCACGACAACGGCCGCTCTCATACGGCGTTGATTGTTCGGGACTACCTGGATCAGGTTGGGATCCCCGTGATGCAGTGGCCAGCGAGAAGTCCTGACCTGAACCCCATAGAGCACCTTTGGGATGATCTGAAACGCCGGGTGCAGTCTCGTGATACTGCCCCTGCTACCCTTGAACAGCTTCGGGATGCCGTCGTCGAGGAGTGGAGTGACATTCCTCAAGAACGAATCGTGACGTTGGTGAGGTCAATGAAGGATCGCATGGAGGCTGTAATTAGGGCTTGGGGAGGTAACACTAGGTTTTAAGTTTAGTTTTAAGAATTTGTTTTACTGTATTTTTTTAATTTTGTTATGTTTTTAGATTGTGTAATTTGGCGTGAATAAATGTTTTTCCTCTTTTCATGAAAAACGATTTTTTTTAAGCTTAGTAATCATTATCACATTTTTCACTATCATCACAAAAAGCACGTGCACTGAGTCGAGTCACGGGCAAAACTAAGTCCTTTGTGTTTGTGCCATTTCAGATAAGAAGTTTGTGTGAAAGAGAAAAAAGGTGATATGTGTAAAAGAGAAAGGAATATATCTATGCATATTGCTTATTTAACTAATTATATAATCATTAAATCTCATATAAATCACCAGTATAGTATATTCCCACCTTTTGGGAATATTACTGGTAACATTAGAAACTTACTGGGAATATTCCCAAACGGAAACTTACTGGTAACGGGAATATTACCGCGGCCCATCACTAATCGCTACAGACGTCACGTCACGTTATTCGAAGAATAATCCGCTGTCGTCGACGGAATTATTTATGTTTCAAACACAACAGAAGCAAAAAAGGGATGGATATTAATTTATTTTTATACACTATATCAAACTGATCAGGGCTTGGTCGAAGCTGAAATTTGATGTTTTACGGACGAATAACATTATCGAGTGGATACAGGTAATCAAATATAGCTGTAGAGCAAAATTTAGAGAGATCATTCTGCCGCTAACTGACAAAAATAATTACTGAATTTATATTTCTTTTCCGTATATTAATAAAAAAAGTCTTCATGACTATTATTCAAAAGCGCACGAAAAAACCGGAGAGAAAGATTTTTTACCTATAACTTGGGGACCGCATCTGCATATGGATGTATCAGTTCTGACTTCGTAATTACAATACCGGACCAGAACGGTTTCAGAATCTGCTTCTCAAAGCGGTCCTATGTAAAGGTAAGAGTTCCTTCTTCTTATGTTAAGAGAGGTTAAGAGAAACTCACAATTTTGATACATTTTTTATCTGAAATTGACAGATAACTCTTAAAATAATAATGAGATTGTCCAGAATCGCAAAGTAATGCTTATTAAGATAATTGTGAAGCTGACAATGTTGAATATGTTGTAGATACGAGTATTATGAATAACTCTGTACGTTTTCCTTTCTAAGAAAATATTTTGTTGAAAAAAAACAAAATGAAGAAAAGTATAAACCTAATTTTTTATAATATCTACGATATATTGTAAGATCGTGGATATCATCGGACTTGATTTAGGAGTTAAAAAACGTTATCACCCGGAGCTTTTTTATGGTTTTTTTTTGACAGCTACGCAATTGAGGCATCGCTTCACAGTCCTCTTAAGCAAGAGTTTTTTCATATGTTGTCTAATAACCACTTATTTTTAACAATTATTTTATTAGACGTTACTTCACGATGAGTACAGGTAAAGTAAGTATCAAGTGTAATCCAAACAAGCCGAAGATTACTAGGATTTGCCAAGAAATATAAGTGTTCGAGGAATTTTGCTCATGAAAGTCAAATCAAAGACTCCTAAGGAATGTTTAATATTCGCATGTTATTTATATTTCAAGAGAACAAAAACAATATGCCAATTAAAGAACACGATCACAACGACCAATCACGAATAAAAACGCTCGTCACACAACCACATGAGGAAATGCACAAAATGATTTCCAAAAATAAATTAACAATATTCACGCGTTATTAAAAGGTTGGAACTCTCAAATTTGGTGATATTGTCCCCAATGGCACTAGCTTGAAGGAAGCTAGTTAACCCAATATAGGCTATAAGGCCCCGTTTGGAACCGTATGTCTTAGTTCGAATTCGTGCTTTATTGTTCTATACAATAAAATTCATAATGAATTTAAATGATCAAACAATTCAGCCTATAATGACAGAAATGAAAAGGCTCTTGTAGCGTATTCGTTGCCGCGTCTATGAGTGAGAGGACAACGTGCGGTCAAGGTGAGTAAGCACTTGGGCTGGAGTCGCTCTGCTCTCGAGGTACCCATACTACCCATGACACTAGACGGCACACGTTTACTGCCTGCCTACGCTAATACATGCTCATCTAAGAGTTACATGAGTGAAAGGACCTAAGAAGCTAGGGCTACGCTAAGCAAGTTTCTTCAACAACGCAAGTTTCGGCAGGTTGTCTGTTATATTCCTTTAACACTGACTTCATCTACGCAAGGGGCGGAATATTTAGAAGTAAAAAACACAGACAAATAGAAAAATAGTTTCTTTATACATGTTGTAAAAATTCCACTTGCAACCCTGTAATACTCTGCGTAGGCAAGTGTCGTGTGGCTTAATTTAAGTCGCGTTCACACGTAATCCAGCAAATTTCTGGATGAAGAAATTTATACATTAGGTACAATGTACCTAAATCGATTTGCTTCGGCATTTCCAACAGCCAAAAACCTTTTCTTCTAAACCACACCAAATCACCGAGCACAATCTACCTACAAACGTATTTAAAATTCAAATCCACTAAGTGCAACCACGACAGGCGTCAACATCTAAGCTAAATGGATAAATTATCAGGTCCTTAATTACCGGGACCGGATTCGAGAAACAGGTCCTTCGATTAATAGATAAATTATCAGCAAACGTCACAGGTTATGTAACTGTGAACGCTGCCAACACTCGGAGCACCGATGAAATCTTGGAATCTAGGGAACCTTATTTCGCGGAACACAATAGACTATAATAACAGTTTGGGGTTGTCAAACCGCCGCTGTCGGTTACCGTTACAAGAGTAACACTATACTTTCTTATTGATTGTACTCAAAGTCCCCACGTTCGCTTGGCAAAAAAGATTTAAAAAATGTGGGCGTTCTTCGGAGCAAATTGGCAACATGATCCAATTTTTATGAAAATGCTGCTACTGTTCTATTTAAATGCGTCGCGATCTTTTCTTGCTTGGCAAACCGCAGCAAACCTTGCATAGTCTACAGTTTCAGTCAGTCGTTCTTGAAAAATCGCCCAGTTTTGAAAGATCGTTACGATTAAGCGTTAGTTAAGTCATCCACACAAACGTTAATAAACGTATTTCTAAAACCACCTCGCAAAGATACACTGACGCAAACGCCATATTTACTTTACCATAAACACCAAGACTAGTGGGAGTTAAGAGTAAACACAGATTACTATCGATTTGAATATTATTAGTATCGTATGTATCGATGCGATGTTTTAATTAAGAATCGATTAGCATTTAAAATGGCTGAGGCTGCGCGGATTCCAATGCGCGGGAGTTGAGATCCAGTCATATTAATTGGCCACAGATGTAAAACCTGCGAAGGCCTGGATATAGTACGTGCTGTGGTTGAGCAATGCCTAATTATAGGCAATCGAATCGAATGAATAAAATTGCGTGCCATACAGTGGCAATTTAGCCTCATATGCAGATAAAAAGTGGATATCCTGAAGCAAGCACTTTTAAAGATTTAATACTCGTTTCATCATTTTCTACCCTACAAACATAAAAAATATGAAAGTAAGTATATCCTGCCTTTTTGTTTCGACAACATGGTTAAACCGAGCCCCGGAAAAAGACTAGGTAAATGCTCTATTTTCCAATTTTTAGGGTTCCGTACCTCAAACGAAAAAACCGAACCCTTATAGGATCACTTTGTTGTCCGTCTGTCTGTCCGTCCGTCCGTCCGTCCGTCTGTCTGTCAAGACTCTTTATCTGTGGAACGCGTAGAGGCATCGAATTGAAATTAAAACCACGTACTCAGGTCTACAGTCCCTTGAAGCTGTAAAAAGAACATACTTCTAAGTTAACGTAAAAAAAAGATACGGCCGTTTATGCCGCAAAAAACGTACATTATGACTAGAGTTAGGACTTTTGGTGGCAAATCGTGGTTCTAGAATCTATGGAGTCGCTATTTTCTATTTATTGTGATACATACCACTTTGATTTTGACCTTCAGTATTTTAATATTTTATAATTAATTTATTCATTAAACCGATAAACCAATTTAAATGAATTTTGGTATGGAGGATATTTCTGCTGTGAAAGCGTTACAAACAAGCAAATATTAGTAGGGACAGAAAAACCGAAATAAAAATGTGATCAGTTCATTTTGAAATATGACCATACTGTCATGTGTCATGTATTATAATAATTAGGAAATAGCGGCTCCATGGATTATATAACCAGAAATGCCACCAAAATCGTAACCGTAATTATGACACTCTCAAGGGAATCGAAATTTAAAGGGTATGTTCCGTAGACCTAGAACTATGAAATTTGGCAAGTGATACTGTCTTATCACTCACTACCGATATAGGGAAAAATCTGAAATGTATAGCATTTTAATTAAATGGCGGTCCAATTTTTTTATTGTCATGTGCGAAACCCTCGGTGGGCGAGTCAGACTCGCACTTGTCCGGTTTTTTTATAATCCCTTAGGCGATAAAATTAAACCAGTTCTACTCGGATAGAACCTCATTAATAATTAATGTTTGTTAGACACTCCAATTAAGAAAATCGATAAAGTATACAAAAATGAACGACTCTATTTTGGAATGGAGGTAATTTTTCATTGCTAGCTTTCTTTAGGCTTCAATAAGCTCCAAAACGGCTATATGATGTCGAAAAATTATCAATATTATCATTAATTTCCCCTTTTTCCTATCTCTCTTTTAGTTGCCAATTTTATAGTTAATGCTCGTATCAGAATACATATTACCAATATATACAAATCTACAGGTGATTTCTTAAATATTTCTATCTTATAAACACGGACACAATTTAAGCGATTTTATTTTTGAACTCTATTCTATTCTAAAATACAATTCAGCAACGCTAACACTAGTCGTTGCGAAGTACCGACGACTTTTTGTACAACCTTAAAAGTTGCAAAGTCATGAATCAGCAAAAAGATACATTGAAATGTCAAATAACTTTTTTCCCACATTTTGCTAGAATCAATTAAAATGTAAAAACACGATTGCGTGAATAAAGATAAAGATAAAGATAAAGACATTTATTCAGTAAGTAGGCCGCACGGGCACTTTTACACGTCAAGAATCTACCAGCGCTTTACAAGAGAAGACCACTGCTGAGAAGAAGCGCCGCAAGAAACTCAGCAGTCAGTCATTTTTTTAAATATTATTTAATATTACAATGGTACTACTTAGTCTAGCATTATATAAATCTATAAATAGCAAATTAAAAAAATATTTCAAAGATCCTGCGTAATTTTATTAGGATTGATATCTACCATTAAGGTTACTATAAAAAGCCAACTGATACGCCACACCAACATAAATCTGCCGACACCTAGTTAAAATCAGACAATTCTGCCTTGATTTTACTATTTATAGATTTATATAATGCTAGACTAAGTAGTGTCATTATAATATTAAATATATTTAAAAAAAATACTGACTGCTGAGTTTCTTGCGGCGTTTCTTCTCAGCAGTGGTTTCCTCTTGTGAAGCGCTGGTAGATTATTGACGTGTAAAAGTGCCCGTGCGGCCTACTTACTGAATTGTTTTTATCTTTATCTTTATCTTTGCCTTTGTACGGGAATAAAGAAAAATTCAAGATAAACACAAGTCATGGTCACTCATACATAAATCCAGAAACATTTCCGCCCCTATTCTGCTGAAGATAAGATAAGTTTGTAATTGCAAACCGGCAGACCAGATGGCGGCCCTTGTGTCACTTAAATAACTAAATTTGCAAATCAAATGACGATTAATTCTTGTATTAATATCCAGCAGCAGTGGCTTAAAATGTTGAATGTTGATTAATCCATGCTGATTACAATCTAATTATAGTAACGAGGTTGTTTTGTAAATTTACTATGCAGACACGCAGTCAGTGAATACTTGTGTATTGTCGAACAAAATAACGAAAAATAATTAAACTGAAATTTCGAATCGTTTAATCGTTATAGGGAAAAAACGCATTCATAATAACCACAAATTATTAAATAATTTTGGAAGTCGGCTTTGATATGTATGATGCTTGTATAAAAAAATAATGACAGCTACGCGATTTTAGCGTCGCCTCAGAAAACTCACAATCCTCTTGAGTTCAAATTCATAAAGTCATCTTGAGTGATATGCCTTTATTAAGACACGTCAAATTGGTAAGTGTCAACTCAAATAAAACTGTAAATTCTGGCGCGTCATACGACTGGCATTTTTTTTTTTTTTTTTTTATATCATAGGAAGGCAATCGAGCACACAGGCCACCTGATGGTAAGTGGAAACTGTGACCCATAGACATTCGCATTCACAAGACTGCAATCCTAAGACTGCAAATGCGTTGCCAACCCTGAGGACTAAGATGGAATGCCTCTATGCTAGTCATTTCACTGAATATCTGTTTATTAATATTCTAAAGAATTCTAAGCAGTTTTACTATTATGGCGAACGATAACTCAGTATTTCGTTTGTATACCTACAGCTGAAACAGAAATATACTTGACAACTAAATAGAGAACGAGAATTCAATCAAGGATAATGTTTAAAATGTAAACGACGAATAATTGTAACCTTAACTACCCGTGCGAAATCTACTCGATGCTCGATCCATAAACTGAAGGGCCAGAGAGCAAAAACCATCAATTATCCTGTAGAGCCGCCACCAGAAAAGAAACCACAATGTGAACAAAACGAGGCAAATACCAAGGCATGAAGCGATATACAAAACAATGCTAAAGCTTCCAAAGCCAAAGAGGTACCAAAGAAAACTGGCAGGCAATAAAACAAAATCGGTAATGAAGCGGATGGAAGACAAAATTAAAACAAAAGTCTGATTAACGCCAATAATTCACGCGAAAAGGCGGTTGTGTGAAACAAATCTTCTGAGAAGGTGTGTCTGCATAAAACACTGGCAGACAGGGACCCCACGGCGCCTGCGCGAGATACGACCGCACTTGAATTACGGCCCGGCCATTGGAAATTACTCGTCTTTCGATAATGACGACTTGAATTAAAAGGACATTGCAAAGCAGGCTTCTTTCAACCCAGATTAATAGTAGCAATTTCATCCGAAACTGGTAGTGTGACCTTAGGTTTCAACAGGTAAATGTTATGCCACTATACTTATCAGTTTATAGCTTTCGGTTGCATTCATTAAAAATTCACCGCATCAGCCGTTCATATTAAACCAATTTAAAAGCTTTACCAACACCACCAGTTCAATTTTACACCAAACTATAATCGAGGTCATTCTTTGCATAGACGAAGTTGAATTCATGAAAAATAAGTAAACTTTCATTTTATCCATAAAGATACGATTTCTATTAATAAACGAATTCTACACTGACGGAATCACGGACAGAGGTTTTACTTGCTTCAATGAAACTACCATTCAAAAGCGAGACTTACGATATTCCATTTTCTGACAGTGGTTTATTATTATTTCTGTCAGCCCCTATAGACCATCAAGTGAAGTCTATCAATTGAATAGGGAATATGCATGGATTTTAAAAATCGCATTTCTCATCAAAATATGAAAATACCGTAAAAGAGATCACCAAAACGGAAATTAAAATTAAAATCGGTCAAGAAATACGGAAGTTATAAGCATTTCTAACTTCTAATTAGACAGAGAGATCCGATGTGCACCGTGACGTCATTGTGCACTGCGGCCATATAAACTCCATGTAAAATTCCGTTTTTCTAGAAAGAGATAGGAACAAATCTTTGTTGGCTTATATCTTGGTTATTTTTATAGTTATTCAAAAAATGATTTTTGTGATCTGTTTGTTACATGAATCAGCTTCAATTGAAGCTGTAAAAAAAAAACATGCATATTCCCTATTGGTACTCCGATCACTGAATAGAAAAAGAAAACCAACAGTTAACAACACTGAAGCGTACTCTATCACCGGCAGTTATCTTGACCATTGTTATAATCATTTGTAGTTTGTTATAGCCAGGTAAGTGTATTTTACAACACATTTTCCGGTAAGATTACTTCGACACATTCAACTCAAACCTATAATATAAACCAATAAAATCGGGCAATTTCCAAACGTACATGGTCACCTTCAGTATGAGCATGAATATTAATCACAAAACATAGATTTGCCTATTCATAGAAGGGTGATGTCCGGTGGCATTGCGCAATAGATCCTTGACATTGTTGATCTCATACGTCGATCCGTGCCAAAGCCACAGGTAGCCAGGCGGAGTCTAGAATAAGAATCGCCTGGTCTAGGACGCCGTTATGAATAATGAAAGGTTTAATATAGCCTCCGACATAAATGTTAATATACTCGGTATTTTTACTCATATGGAGACAACTTAGGTACTTACATCCAAAATTCAGATTTATTCAGATTTTCTATCACGCTTTGCACATTTGTATTTGTAAAGTTACTTTTCAGACTCGCTCTTGAGAAGGCCGGAATCAATTCAAAGGGACTGCAAAAGTTCCGTAAATGAAAAGACAAAAGAAATTTAATTAAATGGTCGGTATTGTAATATTGAATTTTGTTAGTTCGCACTACCATAAAGGTACAGTCAAACAGTTGTTTTAACAAAAATATGAGCAAAACAAACAACTACATCGCGTATATAGGCCAACAATAGAAAACACGTTTGAAAAACTCAGTGCGTCGTGTCAGCCAAGGTCACAGTCCGCGAATCAGTACTCTAGTACTACCAATTTGACATTAGTCACCTCCGCTTATTGGACGAAGTGGAACGTGCAAATGAAGAAGCGAAGCGCTACCCTGTAATCGTTTAAAGAGATACCAGTGATGCAAGAGACGTCATACTTGAAGGTAACAATTCAGAGTCATACATTACCATTAACAAGGCGATAATTGAAGTTAACATTATTTTTACCTTTTAAAAGTTGGATGAACATAACTGAATTCTGCTTTACAAGCAAAAGGCGAGTGTTGTACGTGGAATGAAACAGGTTTACCACAAATAACAAAAAACCTAACAAATGGAAACATTGATGCACAATGCATTAAACGAAACAGCGGTGTCCTGTGAACTAACAATAACAACGGGAATAACGTAATTGATGATGCAGAATATAATTTGAAGCCGCATCAGGCAAAATTTCGCCATAATAAAAACGCATGCCAAGTCACTGTTTTGCATATAAAGAATGATCAATCCTGGAGAAATCTCGCAATCTTTGTATGCATACAATACATTCGAAAACCTCTTGATGCTAAGATAGTGTCTTAATCCAAACAAGGCAACATAACATGATTCAAACTGTACACATTGTACGATGACGACGTCCCACACATAGAAGGCGTTTTTCGCATTAAAATCGGAGTACCACAGCATTGGCATGACCAATTTGTGCACGCCGTCGCATGTCCTTGAGAGGACCGACTCCTTCATTAAAATGTGATTTTCGGTAGCAAATGAACCCATTAGGGCCTCCGATGCCTTATTTAGCAACACCACACTTAGTCAGAGAAATTTAGTGCATATAATTAGCAACATTGACGTCAACCAATACACTTACAGTAACCAAAATGTATTGAAACCTGAATTGAACCGTTGGATTATTAAATCCAAAGAGCGAACTGACATTAAAAGTGCATTTAAAATCCAAGGTGCAGGAACGAGTGCACATATTATAGTTGGAATCCCATTAATAATATTAATAATTAAACAAGTTAACAACACTGTTGTAATTACGGAGTGTTTATGGATTGTTTACGCGTAGAACACATAATGTGTTTACACATTATATAAACTGGTAGTAGCCACAATATTGACAAAGACAATTTCATACAATAGAAAGATTCATTTAGATAATAATTAAAAAGATAATTACGAGTAGTTAATGTGAAATACGCTTAGGTACCTAAGAGGGAAAATGAAAGAGAGAATAGTCACCGCAATGAAAAGGCGACAGAAACTTGTTACAAAATACATAGTAGTTGAATTTAAGTATGTATACAAAACTAGTTACACATTAGCACATTACGGTCGTAAATGGGACCCGTCTACAAATTATAAAAATTACAAATCTCAGACACATTAATTTATTCAGCTAACAGGAAACATAAAACCCATTTTATAAGTTTTCAACATATTTCGAGTGTATTAGGGACCAGTTTGCACCAAGGTGTAGGATGCATGTGTTAAAGAATTTATCTTTCGAAATTCTTACATACATACATACATACATACATACATACATACCTTCACGCCTTTAATCCCAGTGGGGTAGGCAGAGCTACAGAATTACCTACAACTTTAAAAACTTGGTGATAATTCTGTAACCACATTTTGCACAAATAGGCTAAGATGTTTACCAGCGTATAGTGACAGGTTGCAAGCCCATCGCCTAACAGTACTACAAGCCTTTATTCCCTTAGTCGCCTCTTACGACATCCACGGGAAGACATGGAGTGGCACTATTCTAACCCGGCAACCACACGGGAAATTCTTACAAACCGTTAACCTAAAATCTAAACTATTTGTAGTTACTTCAAGCTTTTAAAGTCTTTAAGAGCGTTATCTTGATTATGTATACTGTATCTCACTGACTACCTACTTACAAGTATGTTTTCTTGTTTTTCCTTGTAATGAAATAATAATTCAAAGGGTTAAAAAAGGAATCCTTATGGAAAGGAACTTCGGTGTCTGTCGTCAGTCTGTCTGTAAAAGCAGTTTTTCTCAGCAACCATAGAAGCTATGAATTTAAAATTTGGCATTTGTATGACATGGTTGCCCGCATCAGTTAGTAGTAAAAATATATGAAATTATTTTTCGAAACATTTGAAAAGGGGTCTAGAATGGGCGTTTAAAAATGTATGTTATTTTATCATAGTAAATGGGATTTCGTATGAAAGGATCATAGTCTGCACAATTAAAAACTGATTTTTTATACCTTTCCGTGACGCGCTTTTTGATTTACAACCAAAAATGTTCAAAAAATTACCTCCCCCCCCTCTTATCTCCGAAGTGTATGGACCAAAAAATCCTCTTTTGAAGATCCAGAAATTCTTGATTTAAAGTACACGAAAAATTAAATTAAGTTGTCAAACTTTACAGTTTTGGAAAAAATATCAAACAACCTTAAAGAACTGTATTAAAATTTAGGCTAGTCAAAGTGGACCTTAGGGCATAGATAATAAAGTTCATAACAAAATGATTATTTTCTTTTGCGTTTTCCAACCATATTATCTTACATACGGAACCCTCGGTGGACGAGCCCAACGCCCAATTGACCGGTTTTTTATTTTATTACATCTATCTATTATATCGTGTGGTTGCCGGGTTAGAATAGTGCCACTCCATGTCTTCCCGTGGATGTCGTAAGAGGCGACTAAGGGAATAAAGACTTGTTTAGGCGATGGGCTTGCAACCTGTCAGTAATACGCTGGTAAACATCTTAGCCTAATTGTGCAAAATGTGGTTACAGAATTATCAGCAAGTTTTTGGAGTTGTTAGTAATTCTGTAGCTCTGCCTATCCCACTCTGGGAATGCGGGCGTGAGTTTATGTATGTATGTATGTATCTATTATGTCATTAATTTAGGTTGAATCGAAACACACGCCTGTTCTTCCTTTTTTACATGGCATTAAAAAAAACTCTTTCCACGTCTGTTTGTCTGTTGTCGCCTCTCCATCCGCCAACTCCTCCTAAACTGCGCAACAGATTTTGATACGGTTTTCACCATCACTTTTTTATGTATAATAAAATCTGGTTTATTTACGGGTGTCACAAAATTCAAATTCAAAATTCAAAATATATATTCAGTAAATTGGCCACATGAGGGCTCTTTTACACGTCGGTAACATGGAGTGCATCTACTAGCGCTTCGGACAAGACCATCATTGCGGAGAAGAAGCGCCGCAAGAAACTCCAGCAGAAGGTCATTTTTTTTTCAATAATAATACTTAAAAGTATCTGAATTACATTACAAGGTAATAAAGTAATAAATAATTATTTTTTAAAACTAACACAAATAAAATCATTACAAATGTAAGGTCAATAAAATACAAATAAAATACCTAATGTCTAGGAGAACAACATGACGAGGTCTCTACGTCAGGAACGATAATTAAAATAATTAACTGAATAACAGGTCCTTGCAAGCGTGAACAGACCGGACCCCACAGACAGCACCCGTTCACGAGTATGACGCGTATCTCAGCCATCGCCTCCCTCAACCATGTGTTCGGGAAGGTGGCGACCCGATCAACGACGCCGCCGTAAGCAAAGACCTTAGAGTGAGCATGACATGCTCATGCTGCCGGACAAAATATATCAATAAAAAAGGGAACTGTCCGGCGAGAAACATCACAATGTGTTCTCATTTCTTAAGTGTCTTGTGCACAAGAACCAATAAAAAATACTAACAAAAAAGGATATATTAGGTAAACTTAAGTTTAAATGAACACAATCTGAACCGAAGCGAGGGCGGGTCGCTAGTAATAAATAAAATAGTAACAACCGCACTGTACTATTAACCATATACCTTGTGCAGTGTAAAGTATTTCCATCGACGTGTGAGCGATCCTTGCACGGGTGTAATAAGCTCTACAAATACCGCGGGCGCCGTCCTTCGCAAACAGCTCGCCAGCTTCCGACCAACGCACTCGACGCAAAAAAACGAAGATACAACTCAAACAGAAGAACATCAAATTTACCGAAAAGAACCAGAAATATCAGGCTAACACAGGCTCAACTTTATGCACTGTACAGGCCATGAAGACAGAATATATATTCATAAAACGAAACAAAAGAGAGAGTGATGCGGGCAAGACCGGGTCAATCAGGGGAAAACCGCTTGTCAAGTGAGGATAGTGTATGTAACACGAGATAAACTTGATTATAATTATATCGACGATATTCAAAAAGCAAGACCGTTACCTATAAATCAGCTCACATTGTGGGACATCCTTAAACCACTAAATCAAAGATGTTACAACCAGTTTCGTATTTCCGCAAAGATTCTAGAGAAATTTAAATAAATCTCGAATCCTTTAGCTTTCGAAGTGTATTCGCTTGCTAATGAATTAATTATAATCATTCATGGCACTCACGTCAGATCCTGACCCTGCAGGCGTGTATTGTTCTCGGTCTCAAA
Source organism: Acleris emargana (assembly GCA_927399475.2). NCBI lineage: Eukaryota > Metazoa > Arthropoda > Insecta > Lepidoptera > Tortricidae > Acleris > Acleris emargana. The sequence continues at coordinate 17,784,016 of OV656848.1, read as the reverse complement.
CAGCTTCATACTTTTAACAATGCTCGTACTTACCATACGTTCTCAACAGGCTATATTTTATCTTTACCTTTAGGGCTACAAAAGAATAAAATTGTTAACATAAATTTCTTGAAGGGTGACAAAAGGGCGCAAAAGGTCAACAGAGTTGAAAGAAAACAAAGTGGTAGAAAATTCAATTCAAACACTTGTCCTTATCTCGTCGCAGCAAATCTTGGAGATAACGTGCAAGATACGACTATCGCTGCTCTATTAGAATTCAACAAGAGCTCTTTCATTTCATGAACTATAATTCAGTTTCTCTGTAACCGTAATGCTCATAACCTAGTTAGCATCAATTAATACTTTAGGTGTCAAGGACAATAATTCATTGGAGAATTTTAAAATTGAATTTTAATGCAGTTCCTAAAACCGAGAAATACTATTTCCTTCCAACACACACAGCTAGGTCGTTGACTGATGTCGACATGATACTCTTTAATCTTTAATGACTTTGTTGACTGGGAAACAGCTCAAAGGTTATCCAGTAAAGACGGAATTTCATATACTTTCCATTGCGAGCTGCGGCAAGGTTATCTTCGGGTCGAGGAGTCTTCAAGCATTTCACTGGCAGGGTCAATGGCAAATCCTATCGGCGCTCGTACACGAGTTACACATGCCCGTTTTTTAAACTAAATGATAAAATAATATATTTATAGAGATATGGACTTTGAGATTCTTTCATAAGCGATAATTCTTTAAAGATGGTTTACAGAAGTGAGGTTGCGTCGTGGCTTCAGACATAATTGCCGCGTCATGCTATTTACACGCGCCAAACGTCCGACAATTACTATTGCGCTCAAAAACCAAATTTCAGTAACCCTGAACTCGGCTTGACGACAATCGCATGTCAGAATGAACAAAAAAGTATCAACTCTAACAGATAGCTGTTACTCGACCCACATCCATAACCTGGTTAAGGCGAAAACGCAATGTAATTTCGCGTACAATTTTTGGAACACTTTTACTTTGACTGGGCGCACGGTCCAGCGCGTTGGGCGAATTCGGCGATGACACCAATTTCTCTTTCAATTTCAGCGCGGAGCTTTTGGGTTGGCCGTGGACCGAAGATCAAGGCCACGTCGCTCGCCCGACTTAATCCATCACTATTAATTCAAGAACTACATACAATAAATGAGATCAGTTCAAATGCTCGCACCGTGTTTAATGTTCTCAATTTGAAATATAGTTGCAATCTTGCCGATATATTTAAGGCCACAAAGGATCTTACTGATGAATACATTTTAGAGGCTTAAGCACTGCAGCCATAGAAAATATAAACGCGACCAATTGAGTCCTACGTTCTCCTTTTGGTTTTGTTTTGAAGTCGGTTAAAAAGTAGAACGCATTACGTCGACATCAACGTATTTGTATATTACTTATTTCGAAAACAACCAACGTCTTCTCATGATTGACTATTTCCGAAGCTTCCTCTAATCTAACGAATTAGATATAACTTGAGTGATAGACTGCCAACCCCAAGGAGTATTCAGCCAGTCGTGAAGTCATGACGCGTGTGATAATGTAAGGTTTCCCTTCGAATATGCTGTCGCGTAGAAATAATTAAGGATCGCAGGAAACCGCTGGATGCGAGACCTCACGACTGGTCACGGATGAGTTCTTGAGAACTTCGCGGAAAGCTTTTCCCCAGGAGTGGACGTATTTACACTGACATAAATTGAAGGCCCAGTAATAATATAAGCTTATTAATGAGAATCATATTTATTAACAAAATTTAAGAGTGAATTATATTTGGAAACGTCACACTCTATTCTTGTTAGACAAGATTACAGTTTGACGTATGTAAACGTCATGTTTAACATATGTTAAATTGAGGACAACAGTTTTTAATTGGTCCTATTATGAACCTGTTTACTTGCGAAGTTAGAGTTGCCATCGAATACATACGATACGAAAGTAGTAGCAATAAGTCAGGGCCTAAAGGCAACAGAACAGCTTATAAAACCTACTCGCTCACTCTTGTGAAGACGTTGATATGCGCAAACACAGACGAGGGCAAACTTAAATTCACAATCGTTCACGCGTGACACATGATGTGCGATGCGTTTCCGTAACCAAGCAAAATTAGTACCATTTTTGACACTGGCCGAAATCTTCATACAGGGTTCATTTTGCATTCAAATCAGGGATTCTGGCGCCGAATGTGATAATGCGTTACACAATACATCGACGACATTATCGATCGATTCCAATGTATCAGTTACATCGGTTTTCGCACACGTTTTCGCAACCCGCGTCATCATCACGTAAATCCGCCAAGCGCATGCGCCGTATAACTTTCTCTCTCGTACGCAAACATTTGGTTCAATTCGCTTTTTTCGCACAATCTGCGGCCACTCTGACACTTGCAACTGCCAGAATACATTTACATGTTTACAACAACCGACGTATTAGCATTAATGTACATGCTGCATTAAAACTGAATTTACGCAACACTTACGCAGTATTCCGTTTTGATAAACTCACAACCAAGCTCATTTCATCCGCTTAAACGTCACTAGAATCCATTTTATATGCTTGTTTTTCTGCGCCGTTTTACGTAAAAACTTCAGGTAGGTAACTATTTTGATATTAGAACATGTCTATGGCTGCGTTCACGACTTGTGTGCAACGAATCAAGAAACGTGTACGTCAAAATGCCGGTATGTCCACCCAAAGAATACGAGTGAAATGGCAGCAGCCGAGAGCGAAACTAATACAAGCCACACTCGCTTGGAATTACTTTCATTTGTTTGCGCCGCCGAAAGTTAACTTTTACCTTAGCAGGGAAACATAATTTATAAATTAATTCTGATTGCAGTGAAAACAATAGACAATTATGAGCAGACAACATTATTCCATGAAGCATTTAAATATTAAATTATTACAGCTGTGAAAAAAGGTTGAAGAATGAAGATATGCTTCTCAAGATTACTGAAGATTCACGTCTATGTTGACGATCTTTTGATCTTCTCGAATAAATAGAGCCTGGGACTGCCTTATAGTTTTCTAAGCTTCAAGCTCAAACACTTGAAAAATATTATTTGTACGCAATTTTGCAAAGCCGGCACGTGATTGGTCAGTAACTCTGTAACAAAGGCAACGCGAGAGAAAAGAACAAAAATCGATTAAGTATCCCCTGTCAGTGACCGAAGCAAACTGGTTACAATACAAGAAGACCGTAGCTTCTCTAATTACTTTCATATCTGTTCAGAAACCCGACGTCCGCTAAAAATAAACTGACCGACATTGCAGTAATCTATGAAGTGGGTTAATATAGACAGTTCACTCCAAAAGTAGTTACCGTAGGTACCCAAAATATTGACTGTATAAAAAACTGACTTACTATTGAAGGAAGAACTATATCAAAAATGTATTTTTGTGGAATGTAGAAAACCGACAAGCACACAGGCCACGTCAGATAATGGTACGGTCGGCCAAGAAAGTGGTCTACTAATTTGACAAAAGTTTCTGTGAGATCTAATTATCGCTAAGGTTGACACTTGTCACTGTCATAATATTATCGCAAGGGAAAATCGAACTTGTTGTATCATGATGTGCAAATGAACTTCAACCGTAGGGTAGTAGACCATATTTTTGTCCGACCGTACCTAAGTGGTATCTGAGAGCCATATAGAAATACAATCCTCAAGATTTCAATTCAAATGCATTGCCATCCCTGAGGACTAAGATGAAACGCCTCTCTCGACACAAATAGCTTTAGCAAATTACAAATCGAACCAAAAATATCCCTCATTCCGATATCTCATTAAACGCTCCATATAATTGCAGCACACACAAAAGTTCAAGTATGTGCGGATTTTAATTAAAGATCGGCGGCGTCGATTAATACTTCACTCCCACGACTCCATTAATTAACAGAGAGATAATAATCCGAGTGGAGTTCAGTGTCCGATAGCACAAGTACCAGTTATCAGAAGACTAACAGCTTGACTCTTAATTGATAACTTCTATTCTCGAATCCTGCTCCAACACATTTATCAACTGTTTATGTCAAAACATGTCAAAAACTGGTCTATTCATTCATGTCTTGAACTGTAGCAAATCTAAATTTAAATCTTCTTCGCACCAATCTTATCACAACAAACTTATTTAAAAAAACGATTTTATCGCCTGTAAGGAATATTAAAATACATGCCAAGGACAGCTTACAATCCAATCATGCGCATTTTAAAAACAATTTACAAGTGTTTCCAAATGCCCTTTGAAGGTCATGATTTGGTTGTAGAGTACCTATTTCATATAACAAAGGCAATATAACAAACAACGGGATCAAACTTCAGAAATAACTACTTGTATAGGAAGCCTATACAAGACGAGGTCGAATGTCTAGAGGTCGATGGGGAAGGGAGGGATAGTAATATTTCTATATTGCGATTAAATTTACGGACAAATTTGTCGTTTAATATCAGATTTTTGAAGGCTACTCATACAATAGCTGTGCTGTGCCTAGCTGTCTGTACTAACCAAATAGCGGCATAGATATCCAAGTAAAGTAAAGTGGCCTGGTCTGCTTTACACAAGGCTTAGATAATAGAACCGCTTTAAAAAAATCGTACAATATGTGTAACCGTGAATAGGACAAAATCGGGTCTTCATTAGGTATTGTATCTATTTCCGATAGATACCGCATTTCAGCTTCGTTGACTTCTGAAAACCGATGTTTGTGAACCCTTGCTTTTCCCTTATTATTACCCGACTTTTGGAGTGTATGTAGGTTATATATGTGTGTATTTCTGTGGCACAATCTGTAGCCTAAAAGGCTCGATGGATTTTAACATATTATTATGAGGTGTCGTTAAATTAGTCTTGTTTGTGGATAGGCTAAGAGAACGAGCCCTCTCATTTTTAACATAATATATAAACCTAGCTAGATCGATTTATCGCCCGAGAAACCCCCTGCATACTAAATTTCATGAAAATCGTTGGAGCCGTTTCCGAGATTCAGATTAATATACAGGGTTATTGGTTATTGTATACATTCCCGTTAAGGGGTTATAGGGGAGGTCATTTGCAGTCATTTTGACCCTATAATGCATTATGCAAAAGTGAACCATTTTTGAGTTAACGCGTTTTTTAGTTTTTTTTTAAATTAGTCAGAAATTCAACTTGAAAAATTTATTACAAAAAAAGTATCAATTTAAATCGTATTTTTTTTTCTGATTTACGGAAACGATTAAACACTGGTTATTTCTCAATATTAAAACAGTAATTATCGGTCCAAATTTAAAAAATCGAGACGGAAAACGAAAATTTTTCAATATTTTTTTGCGATCGCTTTCCACTAAAATGCCTTAAAAACAAAAAAAAACGTTATGAAACTTGGCTTGCAGTTTATTTTAAAAACTTAACTGTTTTCTTAGCTCTCCAAAAATGCATACCAACTAGGAACTTATTTAAAAAAAAAAACGGAAAAAAAATCATCACAAAGGAAGCGGGCGGAAATTCGTATCCGAACTAGTCTAAACTAAAGTCAGAAATGCAACTTCATAAATTAAAATTAAAAAAAAAAACAAATTTAAATCAACTTTTTGTATTTGCTTTTGTACCTACAAGATGAAATTGTTGTTCTAATGCAATATAAAAAAAAACTTATCTGTACACGTTTGAGAATGCGAGGCCGAAAACTAAAAAATACATGTTTTTTATCAAACTCCAACATAAATTATACAAAAACAGAAAAATTTACCAATACATTTGGCGTGCAGATTACACATAAAACATTTTTCCAGCTTTCTAACGAGCTATTAAAACAAATATGAATTTTGTTAAAGATTGCTTGAAAAAATTGATCACAAAAGAAGCAACAAGGAAGTCACGTCCGAACATAACTTAAAATTAACTTAATAAATTTATCAAAAATAACTGTTATACTCGTAAACACTAAGAACAACAATAACTTACGTAAAAAGTAACAAATTTAGGAGTTTGATAAAAAAACATGTATTTTTTAGTTTTCGGCCTCGCATTCTCAAACGTGTACAGATAATATTTTTTTTAATATTGCATAAGAAAAACAATTTCATCTTGTACAAAAGCAAATAAAATAAGTGGATTTAAATTTGGTATTTTTTTTTATTTTAATTTTTGAAGTTGCTTTTCTGACTTTAGTTTAGTTCGAATACGAATTTCCGCCCGCTTCCTTTGTGATGATTTTTTTCCGATTTTTTTTAAAATAAGTTCCTAGTTGTTATGCATTTTTGGAGAGCTAAGAAAACAGTTAAGTTTTTAAAATAATCTGCAAGCCAAGTTTCATAACGTTTTTTTTGTTTTTAAGGCATTTTAGTGGAAAACGATAGCAAAAAAATATTGAAAAATTTTCGTTTTCCGTCTCGCTTTTTTAAATTTGGACCGATAATTACTGTTTTAATATTGAGAAATAACCAATGTTTAATCGTTTCCGTAAATCAGAAAAAAAAAATACGATTTAAATTGATACTTTTTTTGTAATAAATTTTTCAAGTTGAATTTCTGACTAATTTCAAAAAAAAACTAAAAAACGCGATAACTCAAAAATGGTTCACTTTTGCATAATGCATTATAGGGTCAAAATGACTGCAAATGACCTCCCCTATAACCCCTTAACGGGAATGTATGCAATAACCAATAACCCTGTATATATAATATACCTACACGATGATTTTTAATCGGTGATCAGGAGTTAAATAATATTAATTACCAAACAAAATTGAATTCAAGAGGTGAGTTCTCACGCAATTAACTCACGGTTTAATTAATAACAATTAATGGTATTGTTAAAACCAATAACCACTGAATACATGGTCATCCTCCATTCATTATTGAAATGAAGCAGATACGAAACGTCAAGTGCCATCGCTTTAACGGGGAATTTTACAGATAAAGTAAACTTTAACTTTTTAGATCCAGGTCTACCAACCTGACATGACAACAGAATGACTTCACCCAAAGTCAACCAATTGCAGATCTTGAAATCGTAAACTAGCGACCATTGTTAGCGTACGGAGAAATTATGATTGGTAATTTCGAGATCGGAAAAGCGAAAACCCCACGATTTTATCCGAACGCTGATGGTTGCTATAGCTACGTTTAAACAACGGCTACTATTGGTCATACGACGCCCTATCAGCTATTCTTACTGAATACAGTCGTTATTGGTCGTTTTATAAGGTCGCTATGGCCAGGTTTCAACAAAATTACCAAATCACATTTTAACCTACCACCTAATTTGTTTAACCTTCATGCTGTGCATACGTAACAATCAGAATCTATATCAAAGTGTAAACTAAACAATGAATAGGGTGACAATTAATTTAGATAGTTTTTTTTTAAACAAAAATTAACTATTACAAAAAAAACTTTGGTTCCATGTAATTGCGACTGTAACGTGATCGACATCAATTACAGAATTAGAAATATTGGTACCTGGTGACCGATTAAACATTGCTTTGCTCGTTTACATAGACGACAATATCAAAAATCAGCCGGGTTTTGTAAGCTTGCTTTTTATTAGATTTATTTTTTAAATTGCTGCCACTTCCCAATTATAGTTTTGAAAACACTTAAATTACATTTTGCCTTGACCTTACTTATAAACTGTATCGAACCTAAAAATATCGTGAAAGAATCATCAAAATAGTTTTATTTGCTATGAAATCCGACGTAACCCCACTTTCTGAAGAAAAAAAAAGCTCTTACGATTCAAAAGATGCAACTCTTTAAAGATAGGACAGACAGGCCGATGGACGGACGGCCAGTGTAGAGTAGACTTAGTGCTGATAGAATAGGGTCGGAACCCTAACAAACGAATCATTGTAGATGCCAGATTTATTTTTGAACACGTTTTAATTGTTACATACATCCTTTTTGCGAAGTTACTTCTAAGGATATGTTCTGCAAAAGGGTTATTGTACGTAAGTAGATACTTACCCTCTTACTTAAAAACGTGGAATAAGCTTGGACTAGTTTATGCCATGCTTTGTCCTTGTCCTGTAATTGTGACATTTGCATCTGACAGAAACTATTCCAAGCTTATTCTACATACGCTTATGAAAATTACATATATTTACACTAGATGTACTTAGATACTAATACTTAATATTTAGGCATTACATCGTATTTAATGCATTGTCCGTTAACTTATCAATGGATACTGAAGCTGACTGATTGTTAGATAGGGACTTGTCCGATAAACTATACGATATCTACATCTGTACGGTAAATACAAGACAAAAAAAAACGTTCGACAAGGTTTATTTATAAAACTATCGTGTTAATAATGATCTGTTTGATATTACCAAATGTAACAGATGCTATAGAGCGTGAATACAGGGAAGATTATTCAATTGAAACATTTGAGGCTATTCAAAGTACTCTTGACAGTCCCACTTAAGTGTATTATTCCTAATCGGGCTAGCCACCTTCTCGAAACTACTGTGTGCCACTAAAATAGAAAAAAAAATGGTCAAGCGCGAGTCGAAAACGTGCACCGAAGATTTCGAACTGTCACACTGTCAGGTATTATAATATTTATATTTAAAGTTTTTAGTATAATTGTAGTTACCAAAACCGACGCTGGTATGTTATACCATTTTTATAATACAACAAAAATAAAAATACGTTTCAAATAAAAGTTTCTTGTACATGGAACCTTTCTTTACTTTTTTTTTTCATTAAATTAAATAAACAATACGGCATCTCTTACGGTTCAAAAGATACAGCTCTCGTAGGACGGACATACAGACGGACGGCGTAGGCTTAGTAATAATCGTTTAGTACAGAAATGCTGAAAAATATCGATTCGTGTAAGCCTACTAACCTATTTATCTACGGAAGAGTATAGGAATTTACATAAAAATAACAATTCTATCGCTATCTATGTAGATAGCGTTTAATAAGATAACGTCTTGAGACTTTTAAACATAAAAACACGCAAAATTCAAACTGCATAAGTTCCTAAGAAATATTTAAAGAAAGGAGCATCGTAAAAACTGCAGAAAGCAAAGCTAAGTTGCATTTCAACAGCGTTCTCGAATAAACACTGTCGCAGTACAACAAATGGTGTATGCTATGTCCAATGCTCATATCTCGGTGAACCTATTTGCCGTAGGAAAATAATGCTTCTATCAACATACTTATCAAACAACTAAGTTGTGCAGCAAATAAACCGACACGCATATTGACACTTTGATATGGATTTCGTAACTTGAATAAAATTAGGTTTGATCGGCACGAGATAAATGTATTGGCACATCGCTACGATTATCTAACTCAGTACCAAACTCCCTGATTTCCCAACAAAATTGACCTAATATCGAGACCTTGGCTGTAAATAGGTTCAAGTATTGGGCGTTTCAACAGCGAAGCAGGGACCCATCCTATAACGCACGTGGGGACCGATCACAGCCACTGATATGGTAATTTTATTACAACAGCTCTAAAAAACATCCCAACCGGTTTAGTTTCGAAAAGGAGCGCAAGTGGCATAAAAATTAACAGCCTCACTGATGCAGCAAGTGCCTTATTACGAGCACTAGCAAAAGCATTCAAGTATCCAACGCCGAGATTTACGATTTAGTTTACAACTGCACTTCTAGTTTCATACAGCTGAGATTCTGCTAGAATACTTTTAAAAAGTTACCAAAACTCACCTGCGTCAACGCAAGAGCAGCAACGTTGAGTGCAGGATCCTGCGCACACACTTTTCGAATCGAATTATGATCGAATGCTTCCAAGAGTGTTCTTTTTTTGAAAGTTATTTGAGAATTAGCTAGTAACGTGTTATTTCACTGTTGGCTTGTGGTCGGGTAGTTCCGCGGCGTGATGCGTGAGCGTGACGTGAGCGCCGCGGTGCGCGTCCCGCGTGCTAGCCGGCGGCGGAGTGCCGGCGCTCGGCCGCCGCTCTTGTAAACAAACTGTACTGGTGGGGGCCCCGAAAACTTGGGCCGCTCACTTACGTCACTCGCATCGCGGCACACGCCTCATCCACAGCCCAAAACAAAAAGGCAGTATGAGGACATGCAGCCCATATCCGCATCCAACCCTTTTGTTTTGGGCGGCAGTCATGCAATCCGCCCTACAGTGATAACAATTCCTTCGTCCGCAACAATGTTGCAATTACGGTCTCTACCGATAACGCTCTATCTTGAACTACTGACCCTAATAATCTCAATCGATCCTTCTATTGAGCCCCTGAAGAGTAGATACGAACACGAGTTTCTGTCAGAATTATAATGAACGAATATAAATCATACTTCTTACACAGACTCGCGCACGCAACAAGTCGATTTTAATATTCCTTTTATTACCAACGATATTCCACTTCAAATGGCAGGGAATGAAATAGAATCAAACATATTTATGACACCGCTGCGGCAAAATTATGGGCATGCGGCGGGTATTAGGCTAGATATTTCAAGCGAGGCTTATAGTAAACCGCTTTTTGCTCCGGCCTTTTGCTGGGGCGATATAAATATGTATAAATCCACTATTGAGTCTTATCTGGTTGGTCCACACGTATCTACACGCAAGGAGCAAAAAGTGATTTAATTGTGTACGAATGGAAAATACTACCTCGCCCTGCTCCTGGTCAGTAAATGGAGTTCCAATTAGCTTCTACAGTCAGCTCGGCGGTTTCAGCGACTCTTTGTGCCCGGCCACATTCTTTCGCCATAGTTTAACTGCGCTGCTGTTTGCACACGTTCAACAATTATTCCACTAACTTAGAACTTGTAATTTTACTTTTTATGTCCGTACCAGGATTCTCTGAATAGTTGAAATGGTGGGAACCGTAATAAAATGCATAGTTTATGTGAAGTCTAAAAAAGGTCTCAAATAGTTTGAACTAATCATACTTGGGTTTAGGTACGAAGCCAAACATGAAGTTTAATTGGATTTTGGGTAAATTATTAAAGACAGGACATATCTCCAAACACTTCAAACCCATTATTATCACACAGGAATCGGCAAATACCTGGAGATTACGGAGTGCGTAACATTCTTGTTAATATTTTACCTCATTCGAAAGTCATAAATACCAAGTCTGTGTGGCCGTGAGTGCAGGATATACCTTATTGACATTTCAAAAAAAAAGCAATATTGTTTTTTCGCGTTTATAATAGCTGGTTAAAAATTAGTTTTTCTATATTTAACTTAAATTCGTCGTTAATAATTTATTAAAGAAATAGTCATTAAAAATACCGTATATACAAAGTTAGGAATACTGATGTCGTGATCTTAGCCTGATATAAAATTTAAAATAGTAACTTTAAACAGTAAACAAAACTGACTGTCATGCATGTCATGTCAATCATTCGCTGCCGTTCGTTCACAAATTTGCTATTTTGCGTAATTTAATTAATTACGTAATTTGTAGACGCCATTAAAATAAATAAACTATTTTGCGTAGAATTGAAAGCGTGTCGTCAGAATCAAGTAATCCGTCAGACAGATAAACAATGAACATGACAGTTGTATATTTTTTGAATTCCTTTGGTAATAAATGGACTAAGGGCACTATAAGTGTATTCCTAACATTCACAATCCAACTTTTTTTACTGTTTTTCCTAAATATAAAAAAAACTACTGCATAAAAAAATCCAAAGATATTTTTACTGTAATCAGCAGTGTAAAATCTAGAAACGGTATTTTATTTTACTACCTTAGCACAAAATGAATTGTTGTCAATTAGTCTTAAAATTGTACTTCAATTGACAACAATTCATTATGAGCTAAGGTAGTAAAATAAAAAACCGTTTCTAGATTTTACCCTGCTGATTACAGTAAAAATATCTTTGGATTTTTTTATGCAGTAGTTTTTTTTTTATATTTAGGAAAAACAGTAAAAAAAGTTGGATTGTGAATGTTAGGAATACACTTAATAGTACCCTTAGTCCATTCATTACCAAAGGAATTGAAAAAAAATATAAAACTGTCATATTCATTTTTTATGTCTGACGGATTACTTGATTCTAACGACACGCTTTCGATTCTACGCAAAATAGTTTATTTATTTTAATGGTGTCTACAAATTATGTAATTAATTAAATTACGCAAAATAACAAATTTGTGAACGAACGGCAGCGAATGATTGACAAGTGAGTGACATGACATGACAGTCAGTTCTGTTCCTGATAAAGTTACTTTTTTTTTATATCAGGCTAAGATCACGACATCAGTATTCCTAACTTTGGATATACGGTCTTTTTAATGACTATTTCTTTAATAAATTATTAACGACGAGTTTAAGTTAAATAAAGAAAAACCAAGAAATACGGGTAGTCTAATTTTTAACCAGCTATTATAAACGCGAAAAAACAATAATGCTTTTTTTTTAAATGTTGTCAATTACAACAACCAAACAAAGAAAATAAAGGGAGACAGTAGCAAACATCGTCGTTTATAATCGATTCAATAACGGAGGTTCTCATTTTACCTATTGCCCTAGTATCTAAAAATAACATGTAATTTGCAAAGTAGGTTTCATGATGTTTGGTTATTGTTATTGCATACTTACTCCTACTGAGATCAAAGTGAATTTATAGATCGTGGCAACTTAATTCATGGGGTTTTCTTGGAAAATTAATCTTGCAGCAGAATTTTAGAACCGATTCATCATTATTCATCGATTCATCATATCATATCGCCAATTTACTACAAACCTCTTATTTCCAAACTGTTTTGCCTATCTATAGTTTCATTTTAAGACGAGCTTTTGCTACGCACTGTACTTTTCTTGTACATTTATCTTCCGGTAATCGAGACCAAATTAATGAATCCCACTTCAGTGGGTCTATTAACTTAGACCAGCAGCAGAGATCCTGTTGGTAACTTCCAAATGTATCATCAGATCAGCTCCTAGACACCATAATATTGCAATGCGCTCGAGTTTCATAATTGTCCAAATTTCAGACCATTACGATTACGGGAAATGGATCAAAATTGAGTAGCAAAACTTGAACCGGAATTACGAACACATACATACTTTCACGCTTTCATTCCCAGAGTGAGGAAGGCAGGGCTACAGAATTACCAACAACTCTAAAAACTTGTTAATTCTGTAACCACATTTTGCACGAACAGGCTAAGATGTATATTAGTGAGAGCTTGCAAGCCCATCGCCTAACAATACTACAAGCCTTTATTCCCTAATTTCAGAATAACAAACACAAATGAAACAAGTTAGATAAATGCTTGTAAAAAGAGATAGTAATTGTTTCGAATTGGACTCGATATTTGTTCAGCTAAATAATTACACCAAGTGCGCACATCATATCGTCAACATAAACAACTCAGGTTGAAATGAATTTCGAAGCCCTCATGCAAGTCAAGATTTTCTGGTGTTCATGTTAGTTAAATCTGTTATGACGCAGGCTACACTGTTAATATTAATGTGGAATATAAAACAGTTGGTTATTTTTATCGTCCGATTGGTGTCAAAACAATATGGGTGCTGAATTAAACGGGCGGTTATCTCAGAAACAAAGTAGGGCTCGACGTAAGAGAAAAATAACGTTTCGACCTTCCATACTTGAAATTTAATTTTAACCGATTAAATTTCGCACAACACGAGTTCATCAATAATTATGCTGCTTATGCACTACCGTTAACATATATCAATATTCAAAACCAAACTTTAAGCACATAAATGAAAGTTCGGAGACGTTTCAGCTCACCCACGCACTGATCCGGACCAGGAAACCAGAACCTTTAACCCAGTTCCAAATTACGGCCACGCAATCACTTAAAAAAATATTCACGCTAAATGATGTTCATCGGAGTCTTGTCTTCCATTTCACTGCTTTTCTTTTGCACTATTTGCTGCAAATCGTGTTCTTGAACGACCGCGAAAATTTTACTTTTAGCGACATTTAAGTGGTAAGGTGAGAAGGTCTTGAGTGTGGCTCCTATGCTTAAAAGGAAAGAGTCCACTGGGTCACAGACGTCGAACTCCGAGAGCGCTGCCGCACTCGACTCTGCCACACTCTCGTTTACCATTTCAATCTCCTCATACTTCCTCTTCTTTTTCTTTTTCTTTATCCCAGATTTCGACTTTGCAACTTTCAACGCCCTAATTGGCTTTTCGTCGTTAGAATCTTCACTATCCTGAGCGTCAGGAACATCGTCAGTCTCGCATTCCCTTTGAGTACTCCTGTCATCCCAAACAAAATCACCATTCTGTATCAAGATATCTCTGTAAAACGGCCTCATGAACGAAAGTTCCCCGTCATATTTGTACAGCTTCACCCGTTTCCCGGGGCTGCTTATAGTCTTCCTTAGTATCCGTCTGTTGATGTCTCTTATGTTGATCCACCTCGCTTTGCACTCGGCCGCTACAAACAAAAACAAAAAACAATCCGCGTAAGCACACGAGCACGGTCGTAAATTGTAAACGGTCCAAATCGTAAACATCATAAACTTACCAGGGCGCTTTAGTTCGTCGCCGATCTTTTGCCACACGACTTCGCGGGCATTGAAGTCCATGTACTGCGGGTTGTTGTGGTCATAGAGGACCGTGTTGTCTCTGACGAGAGCTATGAGTTTTATGTCTAATTTCTCGTTGAACATTTCGAGGTTTCGCCGGGGAGCGTTTAGAGCGGACTGCGGGGCCGGCGCGGCGCTCGCACGGATCGGCAACGCGCGTCGCCGTCGTGTCGCTAGGGTCGGTTTTCGGTCGGCGATCGATTCGGCGCTCCCCTTGGCTCGCTCCGCAATGGCGGCGACCGGCAAGCTGGCAACGTGCACATAATCGAATCGGATACGTCGGTCTTTACAGGCTTTATTTACAACTAACGGCAGAGATAGCAAGTCATCGTGATTATAGGGAAGTTACTTAGAAATCAGTAATGCAAGAAAAAACGACGCTAAATGATTAAATAAATTTATATTTTTTTAACTATATAATAGTACTTAAATAGGCAGCACATCAAAGGAGGATGGGAAAATCAGCCTATGTGACCAATAACGACAAAATACTTGTCACCGGATGGATTATTTTAAGCTCTAAAACTTTTACTACATTATGGCAGGTAGTTCCAAATCAATGTGTTAACAAAGTTATCGCCATATAAAGACAGTGGGAACGCTGAAAGGTACCAATTGTTTTGATTTGTCATTTCCTAGCATAAAAAAAATGTAAAATATAAAAATACCGATCCGATAAGATATCGCTTCTTGCTATTGATTCCTAGGCTGAGGTCCTTACACCTACCCATCCTCCATAATTATATTAACTGAATAATCAACTAGATTTTGAATATTCAGTCACGCATTCTGAAACCCACATATGTTTTATTATTTCCAACACACACAATATACATATACCTAAGTACACACACACAGCGATTTATAAAGAACATCATCTTCAAATAAATTACTAAAGGCATATACAACAAATACAAGTAAAAAAATTAACCTCACGGACACGTCAACTTCATAACATTGATCATTTCCTCCTCTAGTTCCAAGACGATTCCTAAACTAGTGCACCCAGTGCCCAATCACGTCATAAGACCCGATTGATTTGATTGATACAGATTGACATTATACAAATTGCAAATGACGAATTGATCACCCTTTTCGCAAAGTTGCCGCCATCCAATCGTCCATATTGATGTTGATTGGAAGAAGTGTTTTTGTTCGTTTAACCACAATTTATAAGAGGCACTGGGAACAATCGCTATTAAGTGTTCAAGGACCATTCAGGATGACTTTAGAATATTATTAAGCTTAGAACTAGAAAGGTTTCAAAACTCGTTGGTTTTCAAATTACACCAATAATAAACTATCTCATACTTCACAATCTATGTAGAGCTATGCCGGAAAAAAACGACTGCTAAGGATATACTATTTTCTAAGCCTAGACGCAATCACACTACTATTATAAATGAGAAAGTTTGTGATTCTGTCCATGTGTGTGTGTGTGTGAGTTAGTATATTTGTTAACTACAAGCAACATAAAATATCCATATAAACAAAAAACAGCTACTGTAATCCAGGCAGTTTTTGCTTGGGCTTGAAATACGATGTATGTATCTCGACTGCCGTCTGAGTCATACAGAATTTCTCTTTCGACTCCATGAGCTCATCAAGGAATTAAAACGACTTTCCACTATCCCTACTTCAATAAGAGGTGCCACCAAAATCAATTAATTGACGGACAATGTCTACACAGCTAGGACGGGTTCACACTTCACGCTTTCTGCCCGTAGGAAAGTGAAAAAGTGGGCGAGTTGAATGAGGTAATATTAACGATAAACTAGCTCCATTCACCCGGCCGCGCTCACTTTCGTTGGCTGACAACCAGTCTAGGAGATAATATAATCAGTGAGTTAACAGAATCTGCGACAGGTGCCCATAGCAACAAGCTGACACGGTTATCGACGGTAGCAGGTTTCATGGATTTTCCCTGGCGAGAATTAAATTCGCAACCAAAAAGGCAAATTAAAAACTATCTCTATATTCGTACTCAAATGCAAGAAAGAGATGAGGAGTGAACCGTGTGAAATAAACTAGAACTTGGAAATCGAAAGTCGTTGAGGATGGTCAAGAACGAAATTGAAGCGAATTTCGAATCCAAAGCCATATTTTTAGCTTAGGGGGCAAACCAGAGCTTAGGGCCGTATAACTCATCTTGGCTGAGATGCCCGCCACAAGATACGTCAAAGTAAACGTCAAGCCATATAAAACTGTCATCTTGAGACGAGCATTACAGTTGAGATCAATTTATTAATACGGCCCTTAGACCATCAGATCATCCATAAAGGGAACCCCATAGACATTTTAAATCCCAAAATGGCTAACGCGGTAACAAGCTCTTGAAGATGGAATATACATTAGCTGACCAACACCAGTAATCGACACTTCACTCTTAATTTAAATTCCATACGGTGGTAAATTGATTGTTGCAAAACAAATGAATAACCCTTATCTTCTGTAAAATAAGAATCAAGTGTCCATTACTGGTTCCACCACCCTACTAGGAACTAGTAGGAACCGCTCTACTTCGCTTAGGATTATGTAAGTTTTCTGTAACACCTATACACAAACCAAAATTTATTATACGTAAAACCTTCCCAGAAAAAATATCTCGCTGATGGTGAAACCTGCATCAGCATCCGTTGCGTGGTTTAGGACGAGTTGGCGGATACACGGACAGACAGATACGGAAAGTGCTTTGTTTTATACTATGATTTCTCCTGACACAAGTATTAATATGCTTAAAAGGAGATTCCACCCTTATGTACAGTCGCCATCAGATATATGGTAGCGGTCAAGGTACTCAAATATTTCGGAGCAGCATTAAATTTCAATATAATTATTAATTACCTACGCTAGATAAGGTCTATAATATCGGCCGATATAATTCGTCATAAATTTAGGAGCAGCGACTTTTCAATAAATTCGTAACATACAATTAGGTAAAGATATCGGAACTTACAGAAGTCATAAATATCGAAGCAGCCAGGATGATCATAAAGATCGGAACATTTATGGAAAATATACCTTAAGTCTGTGTCACATAGTTCAAAATACTTTACGATGGACCCATTAAAATAAGGTTTCAGACACGCATGATTAATATTATGTTGTCAACAATTTGAATTAAGAACAGAGTGGTTTATTGTGACATGTTCCGCTAATTTGGTCTATGAGTGTAGTAACGAATTCAAATATGAACTATGTGACACAGACTTAAGGTATATTTTCCATAAATGTTCCGATCTTTATGATCATCCTGGCTGCTTCGATATTTTTGACTTCTGTAAGTTCCGATATCTTTACCTAATTGTATGTTACGAATTTATTGAAAAGTTACTGCTCCTAAATTTATGACGAATTATATCGGCCGATATTATAGACCTTATCTAGCGTAGGTAATTAATATATTGAAATTTAATGCTGCTCCGAAATATTTGAGTACCTTGACCGCTACCATATATCTGATGGCGACTGTACTGTATTAACCATGTTTAATCCAATAAACTATTTTCATTGTTTTTTTTTATGTAAAGATAACGATAGAATATCCTCAATTTCCGAAGTTTCTGTAACACTAAAAAGGCGACGAAAAAAGAAGTTCTGACTCACTGGACCTCGAATTTAGTGGAGCTACTAACAAGTGCAGCAGCTGATGAGGCCCAAACCCTCAAGCGCCGCAAATATTCATCATTATTAAATAATTATGAATTTATGGCGCTTGCAGTGGAGACCATGATACCTTGGTCACCTGATATAAAAAGCTTTATTAAGGCCTTGTCATGCCAGCTCAAAGACTCCTCCGAAGATCCTAGAGCTGGTTACCTCCCCCAAAGGATTGGGCTAGCTATCCAGAGAGATGATGTAGCCAGTGTCATCCGGACCATGCCGCGAGCGGATGTGCTAGAGGGGGTGATCATTTTGTAGTGGTGATTATTATTTACATGTTTAATATTTGAGTAGCTAAGTTTTATTTTAATTTGAATAAGTTTCGTTTCAACTTTTAATTGTACCTACCTATATTATATTAAATAAAGATGCAGTACCTAATAGGTCAGTCTAACTGTAGTCGGACTAGTCGGCGACCACAATATTTTTAACAAAAAGCCGACGTCAGTTGGACTAACCTATTAGGAACTTACCACTCTAAAAGAAGTTATTTTTTGCGTTTCTGGAGGCGATTTTTTGTTTTTAGGGTTCCGTACCCATAGGGTAAAAACGGGACCCTATTACTTATACTCCGCTTTCCGTCTGTCCGTCAGTCCGTCTGTCTGTCCGTTTGTCAGTCACCAGGCTGTATCTCACGAACTGCGATAGGTAGGCAGTTGAAATTTTCACAGATGCTATTTCTGTTGCCGCTATAACAACAAATACAAAAAACAGAATAAAATAAATATTTAAAGGGGGCTTCCATACAACAAACTTGTTTTTTTTATAGATAATGGTACGGATCCCCTTCGTGTGCGAGTCCGACTCGCACTTGGCCGGTTTATTTAATATAATAATGCATTTGACGATATTCATCAATTAATCGTAAAGCACAGCAAAATCTTTAGTACTTTTCTATATCTGCCGACAGATGGCGTTAGTAGTACTCAATTTTACATTGACGCTAGGTGATAAGCTGAGAACCAGAACGGGTTGAAACATTTTTTTTTTATTTTTTGTTTATTTGTCTTATAGAAGAGAGTTGACTTCTATTACTCTAAAGTTAAATAATTTAAGTTTAAGACATTCACTATGATATCAGGTCAAATCAGACCGATATTAGTAAGGTTAATTATAGTTAAATATTTTACCCCCGTAAAGGTGTAAAAACTTAAACCGGACTGACAACTAGTATGTTGCGCAGCGCACACATACATATAGATAACTTTAATATAACCTACTCACACATTCTTGTTAAATCCCACGACACCATTTATTAAGAACTGTTTCAGTAGTTCAGGAGATAGAGTAGCACATACCAACTGTTGAACTCATTCCCTTTCTTTAGCTTTGTGCATTCTAGTGGTTAAGATTGAATTAAGTGTAATAGTCAGGTATTTGATTGAATCAGACCAATACAACTATAATTAATTACAGTTAAATACTTTGCCACCATAAAGGTGTTAGTTTAAGATTTGTCACAGATGGACACAGATGCTTTTGGGCCGCTACTGGTTCTATTTGTTTGATCCATCTCTACGGTTAAACGTCTCAACTGTTCCTAGTTACCGTAAACTTTGTTTTTCTATTTATGCCTATTTGTTGCCACATTTTTCTTTTCATATTATCCTCAATCGCCCAAACGGTAGCTGTTAGAGATCCCTTAAAGGGATAAGTAGCTTTTTTACGTTTGTATTTTGTAGATATTATTTTTGTGTTAGTACAAATACATTTAAATTTTGGTATAGAAGTTTCTAACCCAGAGACACAAAGAGAACATTTTCTAAATCTTAGTCATACTTGTAAAAATGTACAAAGTTTTTTCACCTTTTGGTCAAAAATATCTCTATTAGAATATTCTCCACAGATAGCATAATGACCTATTTCCAGTCATAAAAATAGAAATTCAAGTGCAGTACTTGATAAAAATAAAGCCTTTGTTATTATTGATAATCAGTTACCAACAGGTTTGGAATGTTAATTGTACAGCAGGTTGACGTAATGACGTGCAGGTTCCTTTGTTTTTATTTAAATAGGGTTGTAAGGACATACAAAAAGGAATACAAGTTTTGTGGATTGGAATAAAACCACTTATAACCTGTGTAATATTAGCAATTGGTTGACAGATGATTCTAAAACAGTTAAAGGTAAGATAAAAATAATAAACGTTTATTCAATACAGAAAACTACACTCACCTCTAAATGAGAAGACCCTCAGCACCACAGCAGAATAAAAGCACTCTTACTTTCCATAACAGTGTCAACGCTTATCAGTCCTTAACGAGAAGTCCAACAAGATTTTCGAAGAATCACAAGTGTCGATACACTAACAGCAACAAGAGTAATAAAAATAACCCACGAATTAATCCCAAAATCAACTAATTTCGCAACCAGTTCGTAATTATACGATAACACTTCATGAAGTGCCGAATTTAATATTAACTCGTTACTACAACAAGAACTCATTACAAATTTAACTAATTGTAAACGATGAACTATTTAGTTTAAATAAAAGTAGTTTTTAATATTTAATTTAATAAAATTTGACCTAATTTAGTATAATTCGGCAGCTGCGAAGCAATAAGTAAACACCTGTATTTTTGTTAGATAATGATAATCTTGATAAGCTGTCAAATTGGACAAGTCACTGTAACCAATGAGAAAATAATGTTCACTCATAATTTCTTATCATTGGTCAGTTAAAGTCTGAATGTCATGTATACTTTATAGAAAAACACATTTTTATAGTTTTTAAAAAAGGTCCTTTTTCCATCATCGGCGGACAGCGGTCCGATTATATTCAGCCTCATCGGTTGTGCACAAAATTTAAAACTTCAGATGCCCCCATCCACCCCTTATACTTGACATTTTAGGCTACATCGGGAGAAAGAGATGGATATAACGCAACTTAAAATTTTGAGTTTAAAATTAGATATCTCAAACATCATACGACGCTTGAAAGGCGAAATCATCTAAGCGACATTTTTTAAGGACTTAGAGTTAAATATATTTTCGGAATGTGTAAACTTTACTGGTTTCGAAATATATACTAACTTAATGTCGTAAAAAATGTCGCTTAGATAATTTCACCTTTCAAGCGTCGAATCATTTATTTGTATCATGTATATAATGTGTACTTTTCCTAGGGTGGGTGTTGATAATTTTTGGACTACCCATTTTTATAAATCGCCTGTTTTTCGTTTTATTGTTCAATTGTGCGTCTACCGTGTTTTCAGAATGGTCTATAACCTATAATAATAAAAATATAATTGTTAAAAAAAAACGGTTTTTATGGACCCTTTTTTCCACACCACTACGAACGTCAATTTCAATTTGACAACTATTCACAAGATAGTAAATTTACTATAACTGTCTATAACTATCTATAACTGTCGTTCAAATAGGCGAAATTACTGCGACGTCGCCATAAATAAATAATAAGATAAACTTCCGCTCCACTTACATTTAACCCATTCATCCCGACGCCTCATATTTTTACTCATCACGCAGTGCCGCCGCCTTCCACGCGACGACGCGAATTCGCGTCCGCGGCATTAGGTTAACATTTCATGGACGCGATGTCGGGTCCTCGGCATTACGATTACACATACATCCGACGTGAATTCGCGTCTTCGGCATCCGAGATAAGAATTATGAAAATTACAAATGCACTGAATCCGAAAACCAGCAACAGTATAATATTATATTATCCTTCATAAATAAAGTAACATTTTGGTGTCAGCATTTAAGTACAGTTGTTTTCTAGCAAAAAAAACAAATAACTCGAGGACGCGATGTCGCGTCCTCGACATTACGATTACACATACATCGGACGTGAATTCGCGTCTTCGGCATCCGAGATAAGAATTATGAAAATTGCAAATGCACTGAATCCGAAAACCAGCAACAGTATAATATTATCCTTCATAAATAAAGTAACATTTTGGTATCAGCATTTAAGTACAGTTGTTTTCTAGCAAAAAAAAACAAATAACTCGAGGACGCGATGTCGCGTCCTCGGCATTACGATTACACATACATGGGACGCGAATTCGCGTCTTCGGCAATGAATGGGTTAAGTATGTGTGTGGCTCAACCAAGGGGAAACAAAAAAGAGTGGAATGACCAGAAGACCGATCGACCCCCCGACGGCTCCGGCCGGACGTACCCACCATCATCATCATCATCATAATCATAACCATCGATATCATCATCGACATGCCGACAAACGGCTTTGTATTGTATTTATTTAATGCATTTCTCTAAAAAGAACAGCATAATCGTCACCCTTGTCTTCAAAGATTTCAAGATTTATTACTACAGGTTTACAGCTATTCATTGACTAAAACTGCGCTTTAAATATGTCGCCCGTATCTAACTTTGGTGAAACTAAATTAGTGCTGTACAGTCTCTAAGTATTTTAACACGTTCGCTGCGGTATCAGGTCGATCGACCACTTGCAAAGTATGGTTAACTACAGTTATATTTAATTGCCGCAGCGAAGGTGTTAAGAAGAGTTAATTACATACATGTCTTATATGACTATTGCGGTTCGATTGGTAGCAAAATGCAGGGGTGTTTCACTCGAGGCTGTGCAAAGATTTTTTGCTAAAAATTAGCTCCAACTAAAGCCAAAAAGCAAAACATGCAATACAAAAAAAAAACAGTATTCATATTCTGTCTTGAATGATCAATTTCTTACTTGGTATGAAATACATTAATAAAAAGCTAAAAGTACACATCATAGTCTTGGATATAATATGACTTTTGACTTTGGGAATTGGAGTAGGAAATTGAAGAATAGTAGCCTAAGCAAATGATAATACAAGAAAATATATTTTGAATTGACAGTGCGATTGTCGTTAGCGTTACCCTGCTGTATGAGTTAAAGGACAAAAGGACTTAAACTATATGATTGAGCAACATGGGAATTTATTAGGGTTGAGCATAAGCGGTTGACATAAAAAAAGTTCAAATTCTGCCTTAGACAGATGAAAAGGTGCAGAAAAAGGAAATTAAACAATTATGCTGCATTGATGGAAGCACTTGGGAGTTTTGTAATATTTTTATTGCTCTTAGAATCCTATTAATCTTATCAAAAAAAATCATTGAGGTTAAACTGTAGGAAAGAGACAATGTATGGGATTAACATGAAATCCGGAATGAACAACCGTCTAAAAACTATGGAAGTTATAAAATTAGTAAAAACATGAGAGGTCTTTGAAGATTTGTATACCTAAATATAATCGTTATAAGTCAAAGGATAAGTTATTTAACTTTTCCATATACCTAAATATATGGAAAAGTTAAATAACTTATCCTTTTGGTAAGGTTGAGCAGGGCTATTCCAACAGAGGGGTAATTGCGTAATAAAACGTTCTAAAACTATTTTTGTTCACTTTATATAAATATAGATACTTAAACTACTACAAAAGGGCGCAAAACTAGTTTTAAACAGTTGTAGCATTCCATTTAAAAAATAAAATGGCGCATTTACCCGTCATTTACTGAATAGCCCCAACCTAGCCTTACTCTATAAATTGTGTATTCATAATTTAGTGCCTTTTACTGTAGTTACAACCAAAAACTACCCTTCGATTTCAAGACAATACTTTAGTTTATTAACACTCAAAGTAATGAGGGCGCCACTGGACGCTCGGGACAGTCGTAATACTCACAGATAGACACAGGCAAGAGACAAGGTCCAATTTCTGGATTTTTCATGCTGTGTATTTACCAGATTCCGTTTTATACAGAAACTTCAACATAATTTATTGCTATAGATAGATAGATTATGCTGTTCGAAATAAATTATTTGCATTGAATTAACATTTTGATCTGTAAATCAATTTTAAACAAATAACACCTACAGCAATTTGGAAAAAACACTTAATAATCGGGATCTACCCACCTACCAAAAATAATAACTTATAAGAATGCCTAAAGAAATGTATCAAAATGGTCACACATCAGAGTAAGGGTAGGTAGGTCGCTATTTAGCGGTGAGACCGCCTGTTGTATACCTTTAGTTAAAATGTACTGTTCCGTGTTTTGTTTTTTTTGGTGTTCAATAAAGAGTATTTGTATTGTATTGTACATTAAATATCCTGAAATAGTGAAGTGTGGTTCTCGAATTACTAAAGCACTAATTCATCAATTCATTGTAGAGTACAAATTAAATGAATTCATCAAGACTCGAATAAGTTAAGAGGGCTCCAAAAAATAAACGAAATAAAAATAAAGGAGTCTTACAATCAGTTTATTTATATTACCTTTATATTATAATTATAAATATACATTAGTCAATCTGCGTTAGCAGATATCAATTAAATGATATTTTTTTGTGATTAAAACTCAATGTCTTAAAAATAATTGAAAGTACCTAGTAACTTGAAAAATACATTATGTATTTAATTTATCAAATAGTATTTTAAATAAAGTATTACTAGCGTTAAATGCGGCGCGTTAAGGACATTACAAAATCAACTGCAAGGCAATTGGCATGTGTTTGGTGTATTTACACATTATTTTATTTATACATTATAGACAGTCAATGTGCAGTCATGTTTTTCAACATATCTTACAATCTAATTAAAAATACATAATACAGTAGGGTCATTGCTTTCTTTCGCAAAGGTTAAGTTTTCACACATTGGTGAAATCACCAACCAATACACATTTTATAGATTTCTGAAATTGTAACATTGTCTACAAGTCCAAATGAAAACACAGTATTGTCTACTGTCCAGTTAGCATTGCTTATGGGCAATTTTCACTGGCAATTTTGTCAACAGACATCTTATTCTATTACAGAAAACAGTAAGGCAGATATTGTTGCTGGTTAAATTGTTGTTACAAGTTGGCTGTGTAAGTGCGTAAGGTCGCATTGTTAACTGAGCCCAGTTTGTTAATTACAAGCTGCAAACAAGCTTACAGCCAAGTCAAATTATGACGCGCATTAAACGACGCAATATAAGTAGGCTTAAATTTGACAACCAACATGAGGCTGTTTTGTTATATACCACTGGTACAATGCTTTATACATTAACCCTAAATAAGAAAATATACATTTCATCACATTAGATGCACCAAAGTGAACATCCCCAGCATCAAACAACACAAATGTAATTAAATACTTATGCAGGTTAAACCTGGTAACCTATGTTATAGTCTAATTTGTGGGACAATCTTAATAGGAGAACTGGTGATGGGTTTCTTTGGACTTAGCTTATTGGGTGATCTCATCACCACGTCGACTGCCTTTCTTAAGATCTGGTGCTCGCTTCTCTTGTATTCTTCAGTAATTTGGGAAAGGTCCAAATCTGCGTCTATGACAAGCACCTGTAAGTAATACAATTAGCATTTAATATAATTTATATTTATTGTAACATGGATGAGATCATTCATGCACAAACCAGGCGTAAACTACAGGTTTTGCGGTATATATTTTTTAACATTCTGAACAGTTCATGCATTCAGAAAATATATATCTTCTAGCTTGTACATTTTTGGATAGTTGAAACAGGAATCAAATCTTCAGACTTGCAATAGAATAAGTAGTTGAATACATTCAGTTATAATATCAACAAGCAAAATAGCTTGCAGAATTTGCACATACAATATAATGATAATTCTCAGAAAACCCTCTTCAAAAAATTCTCTTGTATGCTCAGGGACAGATTGTACCTCATATCTACATAATTATTGTCATACTTTCATTGGTTTGAATAAGCATACAGACTTGAAATTGTAATTTTTTTTTGATCCTTGCATAAGGGTTAAGACTGAAAAGGTGCAATCCTTATATTTATTTACCGGTGCTGGACATTCTCCGAGGCTCCGGTTAACAAGCCAATCTTCATGAAGCTTATGAAGCTCTTCTAGATAAGATAGTGGGACACACTGCTCTTCAGATCGGGCTCTCTTCATTAACCGCTGATGGGCTATTGTTGGGTCAGTCTTGAGATATACTGAAAATGAAACATAATAAAACTATCAGAATAAGATCAAACTATTACATGTTTAATATTTGTATAGAGCAGATTGCTCAGTTTAAAATTAAATGATAAGAAATGGGGTCAGAGCCATATACCAAAAATTACTTTAATTAAAGGCATAAGTACCTAGTCAGTGAGTATCAAATTGTAGGTCAATGAAATAGACATTTCATGCCTGCCCTATTTATGCCTAATGTATGTTCTAGGTAGGTGAATAAGTCTTATGAATACCATATTATAGCAGCTGGTAGAAGCGTATTATCATCTGTAATAGTGCAAAACTGCATAACTAACAAAATCAATAAGGAGCAAATGCACCTTACTGACTTACTAAGTAATTTGCATGTTGCTCCTTATTTACTTGTTAGTTATACAGTATCGCACTACAACTGATGATAATAATACCCTTATGTCTAGTAAAAACACACTAAACACACACACAGTCCAAATCCATTGAATTATTAGAACATAAAACGGTCTCATCCAAATAGATACCAGTCAATAGAAAAAGTATGGTAAGCCTTGAAACATTCAGTGACTGTAAACCTGTATGTATTCTTCAATCACATACCTATGAGATCAGCTTTAATAGGTATTTCGGTATGTATAAACCGGAACCACTCATCAAGGACTGCAAACTGAGCAGGATGAAGACTTCCACTCCTTTGCATGTGTTCTACAAAGCAGTACCTTGCGCTGTATAAAGATCTCTCCATAAGTTTTACTGGGGTTGCTGTTGGCCTCCGATGCATATCCAACATGGTCAGAGATACATATGCTTGAAAAGGCATTGCCCATTTTGATGGGTCTTTGTACATGAGATCCTGTAAATTACAAGTAGAACCTCAGAAAAATATAATGGATCTTACTACGACAATATCTAGGCTATTTGGGATACAGATGTTGTAAGGCAACCACCAAAAATTATTTAAGGTCAGAAGGTTAATAAACCCTAGAGATCAGATTAGCGTGGTATTATTAAATGTTATATTTTAATAATATCTTAAATACATACCAAGAGATTCCAACCACGGAGATTGCGCCATTCCTCTACTGGCTCGGTTAGGAGTGTGATGTCTTCAAATTGGCGGAAATGCTCCAGAAACGTAGTTTTACCACTACCAATATTACCCTCTACAAACACCGTAAACGGCTTATTATGTTCAGCACTCATCTTGTAATAGCAGCGTCCCCGCACTACAGAAGAAAAAATAATAAAGGTTTAACACTACTGTCTTGATTTCCCAAGCTTTTTAGCTTGCTTGGCTAGTTTTCCCGCCTAATTCTCCCGCCGTCCTGTTGACTGTTGAGTGAGTTGACTCAAGCACAGAATAGAATAACCGAAATACCAAAGAGATGACTTGTCTATGTCTCAAATTTTCTTCTCTCTCAAACCACCCAACGAAAATCATCCATAACAATGCTAACATAACCTAGTTATTACGTGTAAGGCAAACAATTTACCTTTAAAAGGCAGTGAACGAATACATCGACTTAACATTGTTACTCCCAGAAACTATATTCACTTTTATTCATTTTGAGATGACACAATATCAAGAAATATTGCAAAATTGCAAACACTGCTAATGTTTATACTTCCATTGGCTCACAGAGTATAAAATGTTTGAATTGAAGATGGTTTGAAGACAAGAAATCAAAAATCTAAAAATGTAGGTATACGTATTAAGATAAATAATCAGTACTGCCAACATAAGTTTCATTTAACATGAAAAAAAAACACTTATTATATTATGTTTTTGCCATGTTTCTGCACTTAGAATATAATTGTAATTTATATTCATTCAATACAATTAAAAAAAGTTTATTTTCAGATATTTCTTTAATTGTCTATACATTAGGTTTTTCATAATCAATATCACTACATAGTATAAAACAAAGTCGCTTGCGCTGTCTGTCCCTATGTATGCTTAAATCTTTAAAACTACGCAACGGATTTTGATGCGGTTTTTTTTAATAGATAGAGTGATTCTTAAGTAAGGTTTATATGTATAATACATTCCACGCGGGCGAAGCCGAGGGCGGGTCGCTAGTTCAAATATAAAAGTAAAACCCAATACAAAAAATAAACATGATAACAACAAAAAATAAACCTACGATTGCCGCCGGCAGCTGGATGGCATTATTAGAATCAAATCAATGAATATTCTACACTAGATACATGACTCGTGTCGCTAGATTTTCGTCAGAAGATACTTTGTCGTTTTCAAGACCACCGTATTTAATGTATTGTTTTTCTGGAATTCAATTCAAATATGTACCCTTTTAACCATAGATATATAATAACACTAGATTCCGTGCACAGAACTATATCGAGATAGAAGGAAAGAGTGTATGTACCTCTCGTGCCGAAAAGTGGTATGTATGTAAATTTCATATAAAAAGTAACGGGCGAGTCTGTGTCTAATGCTACTTTTCCATTGCGGCTTTAATTTGACGCGCCAGACTTCGCATGCATTGAAAACCAACAACGAAAATAAACCATTTTAAACTGTCGATCACTTGTCGAGACGCGTTCAAGGTTGATTTCTCATTTTTCTGTCAAAAGTAAGATATAGTGTTGTACCCGGCGATTTTCAATGCCGATTTCTTAGTCGATTAAAATCGATTTTAAAACAGAAAAAATGATAATTATTTAACTTGCAATATATGTAGGTATGTATGTATGGGTCAAATCTTGCAAATTAAATTTGACCCACTTCCCGTTAACGGAATGGGCTGAAATTTGGACCACATATGTAAAAAATGATGATGGAGTCGGAAGGTGGCGACAGGATCTCCGCTATTCTTAACGTAGACCCACCGTGTTAGGACTCAATAGTTTGGTCTCGATAAGCAGATAAAAATCCTAGTTAATGGCCAGGGGCCGATTGCTTTAAAAAGTTACAAGCTAAGGGGGCTTCTAAACGAGCAACATTTTCACGGCAGTGGCCGGCAACTATACGCATCTTGCTCTAACATACGAAGTAAGAGTAAGATAGCACTAGTTGCCGGCCACAAATTGCAGCGAATCATGGCCCTGTTTTGAATGGAGTTTTACTAATAGTATGGGCTTGTACTTTTTTTTAGGCGCTTTGGTCCATACTGTAAGCCTATGATTGTAATTATAATAATAATAAATAAATAAATAAATAAATAGTTAAAGAAAGAAAGAATTATGCAATAGGCCCCTGGTCAAGAGTACCCTTAACCGACCGGCGTGAATGTAGAATATCATGAAAGTAGATATAAAGCATGTTGGGCTATACCTATGCTACGGACTAACAGAAATTAGCTTAAACATTCACATACATTTTTATTCTCATTCTTCTGTCAAGTGTCAAAATCGATTCCCAATTCGATTCTATGAAATGTTTTAACTACCAACCGACTTACTTTCGATGTAACGATGGTTAAGATAGAATACCTACTCCATATTTTTTTTTTTGACACAGCAACAAAGTCCACAGCTATTATTATTTTATTTTATATGACATGAAATACGCTCTGAAACGAATATATATTCTTTTAAAATATACATATTCATTATGAATTTACCGAGTAGGTAAATTGATAATGAATATGTAAGACCAGCGCGCGCGTCCTCTCCCGTCGAAGTCTGTTGGCTCGCTGACCTGACGCTCTTCCGTTGCGATCGATAACACCACAGATTAGAAACGATTTTGTTTATGTTATGCACATCACTAACGGCCGAACCCTATATTCAATCCGAGGATAGATAAGGCTTACCTCGGGTTAAAATTTGACATTTGCCCATACAAAATGTGTCATATCTGTCCGCGGATTGAATATAGGGTTTGGCCGTAAAAGACTCGCGTGACGTCAAAGTGCCTACGCAAAATGTTACACGCTCGGTTCTCATATAAATCGACGAACTCTTTCCTTCTATCTCGATATAGTTCTGTGATTCCGTGCAACCAGTTGTCAAGCGTATCTACCACCTTTTTCTCCTGTGTACAACACAGTTGGCCACCAAAAGCTCATTGTTCAATTCCTGATACGTGAACCCTCTTAAATTCAAGACGAATAGATAGAATCAGCAGCACTTTAGACATACCCCATAATCTGTGAAGCGGCTAGTCGTATAAAGAATTAAGAAAAAGTGTCATTTAATTTAGTCGGATTTCTGTTGTTAATTTACAGATATATGTACCAATATTCAACTAAGTACATAGTTGGTCTGCAATTGTACGATTAAAAAGGCACAAAATCACTGCAGGAAAACTGCCTGTGATAACTGATGTATTCGGACGAATTTTCTTTAAATAGGTACCGCGCGCGATTTACATCCCCGGACAGCGCACGCAATTATTAATTATAATTGTGGATTATAATGTCGTTTCAATGGTGAAATTTATAATTTGTTGTAACGCGTAGATATTATTGTTTTGAAAGCAATGTGACAGTATTACACAACGAAAGACAATACACCGCAGCTTCTTTGTAGGTTGGTCTTATATGTAAATAAGATGTTATATTTTAAATTAGTCGCATTTTGACACCACGGTCGTCTCAAATATGACTCCGGTTTGATACGCCGATTTAAGACGAATGCGCTGCTATATACCTCTTTGTCTAACTCATTATCAATCTGAGTTAAAATTTATGCGATAGATATACGTATAAGTGTACTTCTCATTAAGCTCCTTCTATGAGAATCTTATTTCTGTGCCTACAGGAATGGCGGCCATACTGAATATATTTATGTAATGAGTGATTTTTTGTAAATTTAAATACTTTATTGGCTTAACCTTCAATCGATTTTAAACCTACGTCGATACGAAAGAAGATTTCAAAATAAAATGTGGGTAGGCATGCAGGGCATTGGAACGGATCCGTGCCTACGATGTTCATAGGCTGGCACGGATCCGCGTTTAAGGCCCATATTAATAAACTCGTCTTGGCTGAGATGCCCGTCACAAGATACGTCAAAGTAAACGTCAAGCCATGTAGGAAACTGTCATTTTTGACGCATCTTGAGTCGAGCATTACAGTCAAGATCAGTTTATTAATACGGCCCTAAAGGGCCTGAGGCACTAATGAGAAAATCGAAGTTCGAAGTTACGTTGGCTTCATCCCTCATCGTTCGTGTCCAAATCGAGAGAAAGAGATGGAGCTAACGTAACATCGAACTACGATTTTCAAAGTAGGGCCTTTGTTGTTTGATTAGTTGTCAAACTAACGAATCGTTAAAAATTGTAACTAATGGTCAAATCTCAAGGAAATGTGCCTCGATTCCTTTTTGGAATTTTAACAATTAGTTGATTTAACTACTGATCAACAGTGATCGAAATAGGCACAGCTAATTTGCCTAAACTTGACGCATATTCATTCATGAGTGAGTGAAATAGGAACACATTTATGAATGAACATGCATCAAGTTTAGGCAAATTAGCTCTACCTATTCCGATCTCTGCTGATTAAACAACGAGCCCTAAGCATACGAGGGGTTAATTTTTTATTAACCCATATCTTGGCTCACTTAGTAGAATATTTAATAAAAGCAGCAGGTGATCTTAATTACCCTTCAAGTGTATTTATATTTAGAATTCATTCTAAATACAAATAATACAAATAAGCTTACCTATCTATTTATACAAAAAAAACATAGAAAATGTTTTTAAAGATAAGATTATACATAGATGAATTGAAATCTTAGAATCTAAAATATGAAAACGAATGTAATCAGAATTGGAACATGGATTCTGAACGAAATTAAAATATTTATTTGTAGCGCCAAAATCAAATTTACCAATCGAGCGCGTCCACGAAATCCACTGACAACCCCGATTTCTTGTCACTCTCAAAGAATTGACGTGTATTTTTTTCAACCGTTGTTTGGCCGATGTCTATCGCAAACTTGCAGATTTTATAGAACAAAGGCCGTGTTTTAATAGCTTATAAGATAAAGTAGCATTAAATTTTCTAAAATGTTTTATACATTTTGCTTGGGTATGTTTTCATAACATGTAATTACACCGTGAAATATTAACTTCGCGGTGCGTGAGATTACATTTTAATGTTCCGTATTACTGATTTTACTATTATTTTCAGGGGTATTGCTATGCGTCGCGGGGTCTCATGCCCTGTACGATTCATCATCGGGCGTTTATGATCTAAATCCCAGTAATTTCGAACGCCTCGTCACAAGTTCAGATGAAGTATGGATTGTAGAATTTTATGCCCCATGGTGTGGCCACTGTAAGAACCTAGTGCCAGAATACAAGAAAGCAGCCAAAGCTCTAAAAGTACGTAATTTTTCAACATTTAGCTTATTATTGCTTGTTGTAATTCAAGTTCTTGATAAAGTCTAATATGCTTTTATACTGATTAATCTATGAGAAGCATTTTCTACGCGTGATACTAATTTTGGAGATAAAATGAATATTTTCTTTGAATAACAATTTGCTATTCAAGTGAGTTAATTAAATTCGAAACTGATTGTGTAACATTCATTTTACAATTTACGTATTAAAAACAAATTTAACTCACAGGGCGTCATAAAACTGGGTGCTGTAGATGCGGAGCAGCACAAGTCTTTATCAGGGCAGTATGGAGTCTCAGGCTTCCCTACTATCAAGATCTTCACTGGCAGCAAACACTCCCCGTACCAAGGCCAGCGGACTGCAGAAGCATTTGTTGATGCCGCTCTTAAAGCTGCCAAGGAACGTGCTTATGAAAACCTAGGAAAGAAGTCTGGAGGTGGAACTGCAGACAAGGTAAAACTCTTGAAGAAGTTAAATGAGTTGCTGAAGAAGTATCATGTATCACTTTAGGGCGATTTCTACAATATATATGTATGTATAAT
This sequence comes from Acleris emargana, assembly GCA_927399475.2. Taxonomy (NCBI): domain Eukaryota; kingdom Metazoa; phylum Arthropoda; class Insecta; order Lepidoptera; family Tortricidae; genus Acleris; species Acleris emargana. The sequence continues at coordinate 17,751,034 of OV656848.1, read as the reverse complement.
TTTCTTTTTAGAATTTGTCATTTTCAGTCCAGGTTATTACATTATATTTAAAGGAACTTCTAACTGTGATATTGGTAGTACTAATTAGAAAATCAAATTGCTACTCTGTATTGCTAACTGATGAGCTTCTGTGTACACTACGGGACAGGAGTGACAGGAAGGATTTTACCCTTTATACCGCAACCGGTGCTACACGTCTTACTATTTCATTGTGTTAATTTCCATGAAGAAAACATTTATTGAAACAAAGCCTGCAATATTGATTACTTCTTTTCATATTTTTAGTTAGATATGTTCAAGTTTATGCTTTTTCTGATTTCATTTAGTTATATAATATTGCATCCATACCTAATTGGAAACCACATAAATTTATGCGGTTTCCAATAATCTGTTTTAAAGGTCCATAGGTGATATTTAGTGGTGAGATATTTTATTATTATTTAGAAATGGCCTTTTAGGTTCATCCTCAAATATAATTATTTTTCAGTGTTCATTGTCTATAGTTTTTTATCAATATAATTTTTCATAATTTTAACTGATTGATTGCCACAAATGAAGACATATTTGCACCCTGGATGCCACAACATTTAAAAACACACTAAATTATAATTAATTGACTTATGTTAAAAGTTGTTGATGTATTATTGTATATATTTTTGCGACCACAATGATAACAACAATTTTATTAGTAAGACTACTATGTAGTGTATATATCCATCTGATTATAATATTTAATTACCCAATAGAAACTCACAACAAAAGTTTATGGGCATGAAATCCCTTGGAAAAAAGTATCACATTCAGTTACTACGATCCTTGCAAAACAAATACGTACTCCTCAAGTAACTTCAGCAGTTGCAATACACAAGCTAGCCAAACTGCAAGCCAACCTATTCCGTAAAAGTTATAAACGGGAAACTGGTGAATTAAAAACGAAAACTTCAAAACTTCAAAAATTAAAAACGAAAACTTCAAAACTTCAAAAAGATAATTCGCTAAAAAAGAGGGTCCGAAAATCAAAACACAGACTCCAAAAGAAAACTCAAAACAAAACTGGACGTACTCAACCTCTGAGAAAAAAAGTAGTACACAAAAACTTATCGAGACATAAAATACATCGAAAAAATCCTATGAGAAAGAGAAATGTTGCTAAACACCTATTGAGATGGTCTGTTTTACCTCACCGTGTGAAGAAAATCACTAAACGTAGATTGAAGCTGAAAAGTACCGTAGTATTTGTCTAAAAGATATCAAAACTCTACTCATACCACATGCTTGTCACTTTTATTAACATGGAAGAAAGAAAATTGGAAGTGAAATAATTTATCACCTTTGGATTTAAAAAAAAATACTGCTTTTATATTTAAATGGATGAAAATTATACTTTGTTCTCATATTAACAGAATATGGTTTATTTGATATTAAATATATAAATATATTCTTTAAGTCCTGGTCTGAAATTAGGCGCTATCATTCATGTTTTGCTGGCCTCAACATTGTCACCTAACAACCTAGCTGTTGTTTATAATTTAGAAGACAGCCAGCGTGGCAAAGTTATAATGAGGACTCTTAGCATATTTAGGGCCGTTGACATTTATCTTATCTCTATTATATAAATAACGTACACAGTTTACAAGGAGGCACTTATTGGGGGCAATGTTCTCAAAATATTCTAAGCCTAAAGAAAGGTACTTAAGGTTGAAGAATTTTTATGACATAATTTGGTATCATCAAGCAATTATGTTTAGCATACATACATACATACCTTCACGCCTTCATTCCCAGAGTGGGGTAGGCAGAGCTACAGAATTACCAACAACTCTATAAACTTGTTGATAACTCTGTAACCACAATTTGCACAATTAGGCTAAGATGTTTAACAGTGTATATTAGTGACAGGTAGCAAGCCCATCGCCTAACAGTACTACAAGCCTTTATTCCCTTAGTCGCCTCTTACGACATCCACGGGATGAAATGGAGAGGCACTATTCTAAGCCGGCAACCACACGGCATGTTTAGCAATTTGAATTAATATGTAATATAGCCGTACAACCCGGCATATTTAGGGTAAACATTCATATTCCTTGATAGTACAAAACATGTGGCTGTTAACAGATACATGTTTCTTTCTAGGGAGTATTTGATTTTTTTGCTATTACGACACTGAAACGTGGCGCGAATCTAGAACTTTATATCGTGGTATCCGCCACAAATACGCCGCGTTGGCGACGTGTAGTTCTATTCTACATATCCACGTATTCTTAACGCCCACGATTCGATTCGCCCACACGCCCTCTCGCTTTAACTCGTGCCTAAAGTACACGTCATTAGAGATAACGAGTCAACAAGCTTTCATTTTATAGACGTCGTGTAGGTCTGTAGGTTCTGAGTAATGAAGCTTGTTTGTATTAAAAATCTTCAATGAATGACATAGATAATGTTTACCTTTTAATTTATATCGAAATGAGATTGGTAGTTAATTTGTGCTAACGTAATTGGATTCGAGTTTGCTGAAAACAATGTGCACCAATTAATTCTGTAATCTAGAGCAGAAAGTTAATCTGAAACACTCTGGACATAAAATAGTATCCTTAATGATTTCCTGTCAAACGTAATGATTAGCTTCTTGTTTATTCCATAAATTGTGACCACACTCGTGATCCAAACATCATTAGACCTACCTACAGATAGGGTTGTTTTTAAGCATCAAATGTATTTAAATCTGAATATATCCTTAATGAGCCTATATCGCCTTACGGCCGCCGCAACCTTGTCGCTATCAGCGGAAGCAGGAAAGGAGCGGAAAAAACAAATTTGTAATTAGGCGCCAATTATATTTTAAGAATAAATTGATAACCATTAAAATTAACTAGACAAATACCCCTGGCATGGTTGCGGAGCTGATATTTCACCTCCTAAGTCCCCGCGTACAAAAAAATGTACATAATACGGCCATTGCAATAAAATATCAATTGTAAAGAAGATAAAGTAGAATTTCTCTTGTTTTTATGACGAGCAATTAAATTAGATAATAGACTTTATTGCAATCGCAATGAGTTTATTTTCCACTAGCAAATTTCGTTGTATGGTGGGTCTTAGGAGGTTAAACGGCCCAACCGTTTTCATGAAGCCTACCTTAGCCTGGTAAGGCCCAGCGTGCAATAGCATGTACATAATCAAGGCATTTTACTTTGAACTCTGTTGCAATAAGAATAAGGTTTATTTTCCTATGTTTCGAACAATCGCAATTGAACTTTATTCCCTTGATTTTAGATTCAAAGTCCCATTCCCAAAAAAAAAACATTTTGTGTGGGCCCTACGTGGTTATAACCAGCCTAGTTAAAAAAAGCTACTTATCTATAAAAAAAACCGCATCTAAATCGATCAGTCTGTTTGAGATCTACATACTTTCATAACTTCATTGAAAATCAAAAGACAAAACACGGAACAGCGGGGTTATTATGACATAGCTGTGCAGTTGAGTTTACGCTGAGAGAAAAGGACAGAGTTATATAACTGCTATAGCTCTGTCCTTTGCGCTCACCGTAAAATGAACTGCATAGTTACGTCATAATAACCCCCCAGTACATTTTAATTATAGGTAACTAACAGGCATCGTATCGTATATAATGTTAGCGTCGAAGGTTTAAGAGGGGCAGTCTGTGACTACTTAGGTGCTTCGGGATTGTACTTCTCCTTCACTCGCTCTTAATAAGTGAGAGACGAGTGAGAGACAAGTACAAACCCGTAGCACCATCTAAGAGCTATCACACTGTCCAGATATAGTCCTTAAATACAGTACCGGCAAATAATATATCACCTTGGTATTTACATCTCATACGATTACCTACAAATGTGACTCATCAAAATTATGAAAGTTACAAATCTGATTTTTTAAATACTATAATAATAACTTCGATAAGGATCAACATCACTACATAGTATAAAACAAAGTCGCTTGCGCTGTCTGTCCCTATGTATGCTTAAATCTTTAAAACTACGCAACGGATTTTGATGCGGTTTTTTTTAATAGATAGAGTGATTCTTAAGGAAGGTTTATATGTATAATACATTCCACGCGGGCGAAGCCGCGGGCGGGTCGCTAGTTTATTATAAACCATTTTGAACATTATTTAATCAGCTAACGAATTGAATAATAGCAATACAATTGGTCAACTAGTTCTTGATTGGTTGTCAAATTTGGTGAGTCTCATTTGTCGTATGAGATGTATGTACTCTGAGTACGAACGTGATATATTATTTGCCGGTACTGTATACAACATTGTATTTTGTCGGATTATTATTCGTCTTGCTTTCTCTATTAGCTTATCGAGAGGTGCTAAAGCTGGCTGAGAAAGCAAGATAAATACGAACTATCCGACCGAAAACGATGTCGTATTTACTACATCTGTAGGTAGGTTATTCATGGTCACAAATGGCATGTTGCAACTTTACTAACTAGCCAATCCTCTTGTCTTCTGAACAACGAACCGGCAACCTATCTGCCCCAAGGCACGAACTCCCTTCGCTTATCGCATTGCTAATCCGGATCTCCCTTTCTATCTAGTCAGTAACGATAGAGATGCACTGAGTGACAATGTAGAAAATGTAACTTCTGCTACCCATGCTGTGGTGGCACTCACTCACTATGGAGCAGTGCATGCCATTTTTTAAAACATTACTCGTTTTATTAGTATTCCCGGCCTCATCTCGTAGACCGAATAAAACTATTTAAATAATAAATCTTAATTTAAATGCCGGAAGAGTTTTCTTATCCTCTGCACATATCGATGCACTTACAAGGATATCTATCATGCAAGGTCAAGGCGCCTTTGCTTATTTGGTTTATAACATGTTCAGCCTCTCGTGACCACCCAATGCAGTTTGGCGACTTCATATAAAATTAAATTGCTTCGTAATTGCGTTCAAGTATGCTTACGATGTTTTTCTTCACCATCAAAAAGCTGGTGGTAATTTGCGAATTACAAATTGCCATAACTTACTAGGCTTGTGGGGTACCACAGTTAGGAATGAAAGGAATAATTAGCATGCAAAACTTCAATTTCTGATAATATTACTTCAAAATGTAGATAATGTTTTTTCTTGTGAAGGAGTAATATGTCTATACTTCAGTTGTTTCGTTACAAACTATATAGAATCCGCCAGCCAATAGAAGCAGAGCAGTGATACGTCGAAACTTGAGAAAAGTTTTGATCTGCTGTTTAACCTTGTGTTGGAATAAAGATGGAAAGGAATTAAAAAAATCCATTGTTTTTCTCTATGATATTCACAATAGGCTAATATTCCATTTGAGGCAAATTTGGTTTGTTTACATTAAGTTAAGTACCTAAACAAACGGAGTATAGTAACAATTTAATGTCAGAGACGGTTTTCTTGACAGTAATACTACAAGTAATATTTAATCCGACATTATTATATCAACACACTCAAGCTTACAACTAAAGAGGGATTGAAATGGGGTTAAAGTCACAAATACTAATGATTTCTTTATTTTCACTGGCCTAAAAACATGTCGGTTTTATTGACATAGTTATATTTAATATAAAATGACGACAATAATTCTCTTAAAACTAACGCATTCGATGACGTCCTTCCCTCCTGTTGCCGTATCTTTTGTTGACAAATAAATAGCATTATAAATATTTCCTGTAAAATTTCTCAATTAAATCTCAGGGTAAACTCTTAATAACTGGCCACTAAAACGTTATTCAGTTACGGACTCAACTTTTCCTGAAAATCTTCTGAAACTTAGAATAAAATAATAATATAAAAAAACCTGCTTTATATAACAAAGTGGCCAGTAACTAAACATTTACCCTATTTGGATTTAAATATTAAAATTATAATTTCTTACAATCTTCGCAAGCTCAAAGCATTCTTCTGTTTCAGGGTGACGTCATCACGCTTACCGACAGCAACTTCGAGAAGCTGGTGCTGGAGAGCGAAGACCTGTGGCTGGTCGAGTTCTATGCTCCCTGGTGCGGACACTGCAAGAATCTCGAGCCCCAATGGGCCAAGGCTGCCACTGAACTCAAGGGCAAGGTAATTTAGAGTTAGGGTAATCTGTTCTTAGGGACCAAAGGCTCGATTATAGTAAAGGGATTAACTGCATTTGGACATTTAAAAAATAATGAAGTGTTCACCGGGAATCCAGCAATGAATTAAGTATAGCCATAGAACAATGTGTGCTTTTTGAGGGAAAAACTACTGTGTCAGATTCCCGGGATAGTAGCACTTTTTATGGAGCAGAGCAGTGAAGCTCTGATAGTTCACATCAAGATTCAGAGCTACAAATGTTTACTCGGTAACTCTGTCTACACACCTGCAATTTGTTTGACCTCTGCAGCCGACATCAATGACTTATAGAAATAGAAATAGAAATATTTATGCCAGGTTGTCGTCATGTGTAAGAAATCCATGGTGGGACGTGATGAAAATCACTATCATATCCAGAATAGTCATAAACACGGTCTGCTACACTATTCCTGGCATATTTCTTCCATGCTTTTTTTCTGTAATGTTGACATATGTAACTGAAATTAAAATAAACCAGAATTAATCATACGTAAGGTTGTTTAAGAACTTTTCTTGCTAAGATTCAGGTAATCTAAAATGACCACCTCAGCAGCTCATAGCTCTCCTTTTGCCTCCGCGGTTGGATAAATACTGAGGCTGATTTGCAAAGCGTCACTAAACTTGGCAAGCAAATCATTTTGATTTATGTTTTAGTCATTGATTCGACGCGTCAGTTTCGAGATTAAAAATTAATTGGCCTTACTGACACATTTACGATTCGTTCCAGTTGTAATTACTTAATTAATACGGTCTTAGCAATTCGTTCCAGAAAGTAGTAATTATAATTAGCTATCTTAACAAACCATAAAAGTTATAGTTAAAGTGTTGGCCAAGTTCTCCTTTGGTCATCATTAGACAAGCAAAATGTTTAATTAAGTTATAAACATAGCTCGGCAGGGGAGAGCCATTTTAACGTCATTAATGTCGTGTTGATATTAATATAGATACACCTTAAAAATTAATATTAAAAAAAAAAAAACATTTTTAAAAAATACAGTCGTATTGAGAACCTCCTCCTTTTTTACAACAAATACAAATAACTATAAGTTTTTCTATATTTTCTATGTTCAACGCTTTTATCCACTTATAGATAGAAAAAGATCTTTCTACATCCACTGAAGTGTGTGTGTGTGTGTGAAGATTGAAATCGCACATTAAAATACTGTCCATGTCGGTTCCTTTAAAGAGGTTTGCTCATAAAGCTTGCTATAAAATTCATTTGCTTTTGATGGCGACGTAAAGATCGTAGAAGAAAGGCAGCCTAAATAAAATAATTTCATTCGATTTTAAATTACACCTCATCTACCATTGAATGACAAGGTATGTCCATATTATGCAAACTCTGAAAACAGGTCACAGCTTCCGAGCTCTGCTTATAAATTAACCTGATGGCTGTGATGATACAAAGCCTGGGGAAAATAGTATTTAATTTGTTTTTTTTTTGACAAAGAACGTATTAGATCCCAGAAGAGTCCAGAATATGTTTAATTTAGACGACCATATAATTGCTATTCTAACCCTTCGCAATTCGACTTATTGCACTACCTGAACCTATAGTCGCCTATAGATTGACAATATTCCACCATACTATTAAAATAAAGACTCCAAAAACACCCAAAAGTCACGAACCAAATCTCATGCTCAACACCAGAATATTTGCCAACGTTTGCATTATTAGTATCTAAGCTCTATTCAAAGGTATTCATTATTCAAACAAGGTTATTGGTCTCGAAAACGAACCCTATATTCAATGTTGTCCCTCAAATAGTCAATACGCGCTCTTAACTGACCTTAATTCCAACATGTTAATACACAATAATACTTGCAAATACGCCTTTCTTTGTCTCTATGCTTCAGTTCACTGTGCAAATGTCAGATGTCACGTTACACCGTTATTCACCTGTTTCAATGTGGCCGTAAGCGTGGCTTACCCGTTTCGAACAATACCCTAATTGAATGCGATTCTGTGAAGGATTTTTAAAAGACAAATATCATTGGTTGCTTTGATACTGCACCGAGCGTCTAGTGGCGCCTTGATTAGTATTATGTTTTCTTATGAATTAAAGTGTTGTCTTGACGTCGAGGAGTGTTTTTAGGGTTCCGAAATCAAACAAGGAACCCTTATAGTTTAGCCATGTCCGTCTGTCCGCGGTCTAGCTCTGAGACTCATAGTACGAAGCTGTAATTGACAACATTTCAAAAAAAAAGCATTATTGTTTTTTCGCGTTTATAATAGCTGGTTAAAAATTAGACTACCCGTATTTCTTGGTTTTTCTTTATTTAACTTAAATTCGTCGTTAATATTTTTTTAAAGAAATAGTCATTAAAAAGACCGTATATACAAAGTTAGGAATACTGATGTCGTGATCTTAGCATGATATAAAATAAAAAAAGTAACTTTAAACATAAACAGAACTGACTGTTATGTCATGTCACTCACTTGTCAATCATTCGCTGCCGTTCGTTCACAAATTTGTTATTTTGCGTAATTTAATTAATTACATAATTTGTAGATGCCATTAAAATAAATAAACTATTTTGCGTAGAATCGAAAGCGTGTCGTTAGAATCAAGTAATCCGTCAGACAGATAAAAATGAACATGACAGTTGTATATTTTTTTCAATTCCTTTGGTAATAAATGGACTAAGGGCACTATAAGTGTATTCCTAACATTCACAATCCAACTTTTTTTACTGTTTTTCCTAAATATAAAAAAAACTACTGCACAAAAAAATCCAAAGATATTTTTACTGTAATCAGCAGTGTAAAATCTAGAAACGGTATTTTATTTTACTACCTTAGCACAAAATGAATTGTTGTCAATTTGGCGTTATAGCTGCTTTAAGATTACGATTGAAACAAAACAAAGAAATGGTTATACTTGCAACATTTATTAAAGGGAAATGGTTTTTTTACGCATTTGTTGAGTTTAAGCAAGGTGTATTTGCCAATATCAAAACATAATAAGTACACATAGGTCATGTAAAAGTCAGGTAAAATAATTTTAGATTGAATTTATTAGAGAGTGGATTTGTGTTGAAATTTAAAATGAAAGTTATCCTTCACCACGATACGATATTGTAGCTATCTCAATTATGCTTAATGATCACCTGTACTTACTAGCTTCAATATGTATAAAACAGGAAATCCGATACTGTTTTTGATACATTATTTCTTTCTTCTCAGTATACAGGGTTATTGGTAAGTCGACCTATTCCACTCTAGGGGTTATGGGAGAGGTCATTTGCAATAATTTTGGTCCCATAATACCGTATGCAAAAGTGAACCATTTCTGAGATAATTTAATTTCAAGTATTTTCCTAAAAAAGTCAGGAACGCATCTTCAATAATTAACCAACAAAAAAAAAATGTACTTTAAATCATTTTTGTAATAGCTTTTTTCAAAGTAAAATTGCTGTTCTTATGCAATATTAAAAGTAGAATTATCTGCATACGCTTAAGAATGCGAGACCAAAAAGTAAAAAAAAAACATGTTTTTTTATCAGTTCTCCAACATAAATGACACAAAAATAGAAAAAAATACTAACTTTTGCGTAGGGACGATGGGACCAAAAATGATTGCAAATGATCTCCCCCATAACCACTAGAGGGGAATAGGTCGACTTACCAATAACCCTGTATCATCGTCCACTGCTGAACATATGCCTCTTCCATGGCTTTTCTTGAGCATATTTCAACTATTATTACTTAGCTGTACACAACTACAAACCACATAAATGTTGCAGGTGAAACTCGGCGCGCTGGACGCCACCGTCCACCAGTCCATGGCGGCGCGCTACCAGGTCCAAGGGTACCCCACCATCAAGATGTTCCCGTCGGGCAAGAAGACCGCGGATTCTGCCGAGGAGTACAATGGAGGCCGCACCAGTAGCGACATCGTCACGTGGGCGCTGGATAAACTGGCTGAGAATGTGCCTGCGCCGGAGATCACGCAGGTAAATAATATTTTATTATGTACAAAACTAGGACTGTTTGAAAAATCTTTCTTAGAGTTAGTGTCCGATCGTTTTTTTTTTTTTTGCCGAAACCAAAACGAAACTTTGGTCGGACACTACTTAGAATATGCAATTAAGGAACTATGAGGGACTATTCATTGGATATCCTAGGGGTACACTAAGGGTCTCCCCAGACCTATCGACGCCGAATCGGCTTGAGCCGGTAAGAAAAAGTTTTATGTCCATGCAATAAGAGCGAAAACGACGTCGCTCGGCTCGGCTCGGCTCGGCTCGGCTCGGCTCGGCTCGATTCGGCGTTGCGAACGGAACGACGTCGTTTTCGCTCTTATTGCATGGACATAAAACTTTATCTTACCGGCTCAAGCCGATTCGGCGTCGATAGATCTGGGGAGACCCTAAGAAGGGATTTTTGGGGGGAGGAATAGGGGCAGTAGCGGGAAATCTTGCTTATATTATAGAAAGTTTTAATTTTTGTTACTCAATAATCACGCTTCAACCACTGAACGGGCGGGGCACAACGCACGCAGGACTGATGGCCGATGGGGTCAGAAGGTTCTTGAGTGGCGTCCGCGGACCGGGAGACGAGCTGTAGGTAGGCCTCCAACAAGATGGAGTGACGACCTTGTAAGGATCGCGGGAACGCGGTGGTTGCGAAAAGCACAAGACCGGTCTGAGTGGAGAGCCTTGGGGGAGGCCTATGTCCAGCAGTGGACGTCTTTCGGCTGACATGATGATGATGAACCACTGAACGAATCGAGATGAAACTTGAGACACATATGTATAGGTTAGATCCTGTAATAGGACATAGGATAGTTTTTATCTCGGAAATTTGACAGTTCCCGAGGGAGCAGCGGTAAACGACTCGCGGACGGAGTCGCGGGAAAAAGCTAGTTAATTATACGCGTACGAATTCGCGGGCGTCCTCTAGTTCGTTATAAGTCGAAATCCACGATTGTTTGGAAAATCTGTCTTAGAATATGCAATAGGAAAGGTACAATTCCCTACTTAAACTTTCTGCAATTCCTTAATCCAAAAACCACAAACTTTTTTTCAAGTTGAGATATTAATAACATTGAAGTCACGAGGACTACTTCTCTTGAAATAGAAACACTAACTAAAAAATCTATGAAGTATTTTACCCGCACCTCCAGTAGAGTTCGAAATAATGCTAAATATTATATTTTTATATCAAATCATAACTACAACTATACTCACGATTTGTTAAAATATAACGTTATAGTTCAAGTTGAACTATAATAACATTTTTATTCTATTAACAGAACAATGAACGTTATTTTTGAAATTACTGTCGTGGTTATTCTTACGGACAAGTACCTTTCTGTCGCAGCATAGTTGAAACATAAACAATGTAATAAAATAGTCTACAATTGGACTTGCAAAACGCTATAAAAGTTATAGTGGCTTTATTTTCAGTTTTTATGAATTCCTATTTTAAATACTGTAGGCGTTAGATTTCATGTTTTAAATTTGTGATTTCAAATCACATAGTAATATTTATGCGTACAATAAACAGATGAAAGAGTTTTGAGGGTAAGATGTAAGGAAGTTTGTCTTTCAATCACGCAATAACGGCTAAACTAATTACTCATTTATCACGAATGGAGGTCTTCGGATAAAAACTTAGAATATCCTGGTAAAAAAAACATGTCAATCCTCGGTCAACTCAGCCCACATCTCACTCGGCCCGCGGGCCGAAATGACCACTACGAAATTTATTCATATATTTTTATAGTCAACTCAGCCCACGGGCCTAAACGACCCAAAATTACTTTTCATATGAACCGTGACGTCATGTAACGGGTCAGCCATATAAACTCCATGTTAAATTCTGTTTTGCTAGAAAGAGATAGGAACAAATGTTTGTTTGAATTTTAACCTGGTTATAGTGGTTATTTTTATAGCTATTGAAAAAACGTTTTTTCTCAAATGTTTGTTACATGAATCGGCTGTTATTGGAACTGTAAAGGTATCTCATGAATGAATATTCTCTATTTTAATTGTCAAGGTGGTCGAGATCGCCAATAAGACCGCCTGTTGTTTGTTTTTAATTTTGCTGTTTCTCTGAAATGATTTTGATTGGTGTAAAATGCAGTTCATAAATCGCTGCTAAATACAAAAGCACCTCAAATCAAAAAATAATTTTGTTTGATTTGAAACAAAAGAAAATAGCATTCCGAATTTAAATGCAACACAAACACATTTTGATTTGTGTCGCTTTTTTATTAAAGCAACGAAATATGTGTACATTTTGGTACACTTGTCACTTTAATCACTGTGGCCATTCATGTCTGGCAGTTTAAACATGAAATCAAATAGACAAGGTACGAAAGTGTACACATTTATGAACTCAACTGCACAATAGTGTTTTGTATTGTAATTATTGTCCTTAACCAATTGTGATTATAACCTTTTGCCTCGGCAGGTGGTGGGCGAGGCGTCGATGAAGGCGTGCAGCGAGAAGCCGCTGTGCGTGGTGTCGGTGCTGCCGCACATCCTGGACTGCGACGCGGCCTGCCGCAACGACTACATCGCCATCCTCAACAAGCTGGGCGACAAGTACAAGACCAAGATGTGGGGGTGAGTACTTTTGACGTGTCTTTTTATGGCTTGACAATGGAGTGCTGGCTAGGGAATGTAAATAACCGGTTATAACTAGTTTTAACCGGTTATTTTCATACAATAACGGTTAATAACCGGTTAAATTGCATTCCCTATACTCCATCTGTTTAGGTACTTAAATAAATGTAAACAAACCAAACAACGTGACTCCGTTAAGCAGCCAATCAAAACTGTTTAATTGACCTTTGACGTATCAATGTTCTGCTTCTATTGGCTAACCAACTATGTCACGTGGTTTTTTTGTTTACATTTAGTTAAGTCCCTAAACAAACGGAGTATAGTGCTGGCCCCTACCCCGATGTATAGTAGTGAATGTTGGGTGTGGCAGGACAAGCATGAAAGTCGTGTAAATGCAGTTGAAATGCGCTCTATGCGTAGTATGAACTGCAAAATTATATACAGAGAATACAGGGTGAGTACAACAATTTAGCTTTTTGGTAAAATAGTTTGCAATGGTTTTAATTATTCGGGGTGTCGGGTTTCTTGTGGTCCAAATCAAAATTTAAATAGGTCATCTTTATGTGTGGTGTGAAACTGATTGGTAGGGTAAGAAATGAAAAGGTCAGAGAGAAATGTGGAATAAAAGAAGATGTAGTGACTAAGATTGAAAAGGGCATGCTTCGATGGTTCGGTCATTTGAAAAGGATGGATGAAAGAAGATTGACGAAAGAGATATACAGATCGAAAGTGAGTGGAAGGGTCGGAAGGAGCCGCCCTAGGCGTACTTTTTCGAATCAATCGGAATCTTAAGTACCCGAAATCGACGTGCGTGTATGACTCGATGTATGAATGTGGAAGAAGCGAAAGGGATTTTTCAAGATCATAGCAAGTGGAAAGAAGTGGTCTCTGCCTACCCCTCTGGGAAACAGGCGTATTTAATGTATGTATGTTTATGGCTTGAACAAGACGAACGAGCCTACAGTTCACCTAAAGGTAAATGAGCTCTGTGTAGGGTAACCAGACGTCAGGAATTCTTCAGAAACGTCCGGTATTTCAAAATTTGTATCTTGCAATTGTGTTGCCATTCTAAGGAGTAATGTGCACTTGCACAAGCTTCTTTTAACGGCAATGTATTTCTTGTGGTTGATTGATTTATAGCCAGCAACAATAGCTGTCTTACTCTAATTTTGTGTAATAGAATGAGATATTTCTACTGTTGACAGGCAATTATTGCTCAAAACATTGCACGTGTATCTTAAGATAGCATGCCTTATGCTAGTCATAAAATTGTTACGTATGAAGGTGGTTACAACTGGTTCTGAAAAAACTGACACAGTCCAAAGTGGTCAAGAAATAATTTTCCTCTACTGTATGTATGTATGTCGTAACAACTCAACGAGTCAATCTATTTTGATAAATTATACGTCATTAGATTCGTCTTGATGACGCGAATGGGTATATAAAATTGTTAAAAAAACATTTTCAATAAGTGTCTATCTATCGTCGTCGGTGATACAGCAAAACCGCGTAACTAACAAATTTGTGATAGAGCAAAATAAACCTTATAGTCTTATTAAAAAGGTGCAAAATGCTCCGTATTGAAAATGTTACTTACGCGGTTTTGCAGTTTCACCGACGCTATGTGTTTTAATTAGTGATGGGTCGTTACCGGGAATATTCCCATGGCGGGAATATTCCCAGTAATGTTACCAGTAATATTTCCAAGTATCGGAAATTTAGGGAAATATAGAAAAACTGAATTATAAAGTAATTTTTTTTTTGTGTTTTATGCTTATTTGGTGAACATTGGAACAATTTAGAATAAAAAAAAATACATAGCTCCCCCCCAGAAAGTAAATTCCCAATGTTACCGGGAATATTCCCAAAATTACCAGGTATTTTTCCAATGTTACTGGGAATATTCCCATCGTGTAATTATGGCCAAGTACACTTTAAATCACGGTAAAAACATCTTAGTTTCGATCGAAATTAAAGAAAATGTCGGAAAATCAGTTTAATTATACAAATACACGGCGTCAAAAAAATCGCACCTTTTGAAATTTTTATTTCAAGCGAACAAAGCTCTTAACTTATTTATTGTACCCTACCAATATTAGTATCATTTGAAAGCACAGTTAATCAACTTTAAAAACGCGAATCGTTCTTTTTCGTAAAAACAATGATCACGACACGTTAGGGTCTTTAAAAAAAGTGATGGAAAACTCATTAGAGGACTCACTACTTGTGCCACCCTGATCACGAATAAAAGGGGAGGTAAAAATGAATTATGGGTAATTTGCTATCCAGACATCACAGAAGTCACACTTAAACAGCTCCAGTAAGAGAAAACTCTGAAAAATGGATATCACGGCAGAAGAAGCAGCTCAAGTGGTAGCACTACTGCAATCAGGACTACGGCTGATGTTGCTCGACAACTCAATATAAGCCGTTTCCGGGTGAAACGAGTATCCCAACGGTTCCAGGAGACTGGAGGCTACATCAGGAAGCATGGATCTGGGAGACGACGTTTCACTTCCGACAGAGACGACCGCTATATTGTGTCAACGTGTTTGCGTAACCGATTCTCCAACGCTGTTGAGGTGCAACAGCAGCTCCGAACAGCTCGGAGGACATCGGTCAGCGTCTCCACAGTAAGAAGAAGGCTGCGAGAGAAGAAAATCCTGCCTCGTAGGGCTGCAATAAATTGACAGCAGAGCATAGGCGAGTCAGACTTCAGTCTGTCCTCTTCTCCGACGAGACGAGGGTATGCCTTTTCTGCAACGATAGGCGTAGAAGAGTGTACAGGAGGCAGGGAGAACGGTACTCACAAGCCTGCTTTGAAGAAACCGTCAGCTACGGAGGAGGATCCTGCATGTTCTGGGGCGGAATTTCAATCCAGGGCAAAACCGACCTTGTGTGCGTCTCCCGCACTGGAGGTGGACGTGGCCAGGGGTCCCTGACTGCTCATCGGTACATCACAGAGATCCTGGAGGACCACGTGGTCCCGTATGCTGGTTTTGTCGTGCCTGAATTCACATTCATGCACAACAACGGCCGCTCTCATACGGTGTTGATTGTTCGGGACTACCTGGATCAGGTTGGGATCCCCGTGATGCAGTGGCCAGCGAGAAGTCCTGACCTGAACCCCATAGAGCACCTTTGGGATGATCTGAAACGACGGGTGCGGTCTTGTGATACTGCCCCTGCTACCCTTGAACAGCTTCGGGACGCCGTCGTCGAGGAGTGGAGTGACATTCCTCAAGAACGAATCGTGACGTTGGTGAGGTCAATGAAGGATCGCATGGAGGCTGTAATTAGGGCTTGGGGAGGTAACACTAGGTTTTAATTTTAGTTTTAAGAATTTGTTTTACTGTATTTTTTTAATTTTGTTATGTTTTTAGATTGTGTAATTTTGGCGTGAATAAATGTTTTTCCTCTTTTCATGAAAATCGTTTTTAAGCTTAGTAATCATTGTCACATTTTTCACTATCATCACAAAAAGCACGTGCACTGAGTCGAGTCAAGGGCAAAACTAAGTCCTTTGTGTTTGTGCCATTTCAGATAAGAAGTTTGTGTGAAAGAGAAAAAAGGTGATATGTGTAAAAGAGAAAGGAATATATCTATGCATATTGCTTATTTAACTAACTATATAATCATTAAATCTCATATAAATCACCAGTATAGTATATTCCCACCTTTTGGGAATATTACTGGTAACATTAGAAACTTACTGGGAATATTCCCAAACGGAAACTTACTGGTAACGGGAATATTACCGCGGCCCATCACTAGTTTTAATGTATATCGACGACAGTATCAAAATTGCAGTCGGGCACAACTTAAAATGCTCAAATGTTGCCACATAAGGCTTGCAATACCAAGTATTAAAAACATTTGTTTGTTACTTTGTTAATTAATTACTGTGATTCAATTATAAAATCAAAATAGACAGACTATTTAAATCACGAGTTACCCGACTCCTAACTCCGATCGATTTAAAGATCGTAATACTTATTATTTTTTCCCTCATTCCAGCTGGGTATGGTCCGAAGCAGGCGCGCAGCCAGCCCTCGAGACTTCCCTGGAGCTGGGCGGGTTCGGGTACCCCGCCATGGCCGTCGTCAACGCGAAGAAGCTCAAGTTCTCCACGCTGCGTGGCTCCTTCTCCGAGACCGGCATCAACGAGTTCCTCAGGTATGACCGACTTCATCTTATTCTTCGACCCCTTAACAACCTTTTGGCCAATTACCCTCCTACACACTCAGCTGTTCGAATGTGCTCGTTTCCTCACGATGATTTACCTTCACCGTAAGAGTACCGGGTAATGTAATATCAGGGACATTCGCGGTCGTCCACTTAAGAAAATGTTGGCTTGTTCGTTGCATTGCAGCTACTAACTAATCCTAGGTCGTTACGCGTCGAACGCGCAAACGAATATCACCCCAGAGGTGGTCGACCGGCAATGCCCCTGCCTGTACTTAGGGTGAGGGAACCAGTAATGAACAAAGACCAATGATGTTCACTTAATTCTTATATACAGACGAGTTCATAAATATGTATACCTACACTTTAGTACCTTGTCACTTTAACTGTTGTGACAATATTCATGTATAGCAGGCTAAACATGATATTAAATAGACAAGGTACTAGAGCGTATACATATTTACGAACTCGACTGTAACAAAAGATAGATCTTTGAATGAGGAATCAAGTGTCCATTATTGGTGACGTCAGCTAAAAAGTCAACATTGTGTGTGTCATCCTAAGTTAGAAGAACTCATTGGTACATGGTGTCCATGGGGGTTTGAACTCTGTACCTTGCGATCACGAGTCGACCCCCTAAGCAATACGCCACCGACGCTCCTCATGATAAGCTTTAGTTTGGTATGCTGCAGTGTCAAAGAAAGCGGTTAAAGGCATATTAATTAAATAGCACAGCCTTGAAACCGATACATTCGTCCGATGGGGGTCCGAGCTGCATATAAATATTTTCCTACTCCTGTACTTTTATCTGTCATTTATATAGTCACGAACACTAACATAAGAATATAGATAATATGTCCGCAGAACATTCCGTAGAAAAGTCTATCTAGTCTATTCCCCTTAACAGCACTTGTGCTTTTTTGAGCCAAAACGATATGCCTAGCTGCCAAAGCTTACACCTAGGTTAATTTGACCAATCAAAATACTTCACCAAATTAAACCACCAATCACAATACACATTGACTGTCAATCGGAACGTTAGGTTCTTTTTGGTATGTAATCTCTTTTACTAATTTAACTCTTTAAAAAAAACATTTTATTTGGTATCAACCAACCAGAACGCACCTACTCGTATATTAAAATCGACCAATCAGGTAAAAGAATTCATTTCTCAAATCATTAGGTGTTTTTTAGTCCCCATTTCACAATCCTTTCCTAAGTTAAATCGATTGTGCAACTTTAAAAAAAAATATGAAACCTGGCAAAAGTGCACATCAATTTAAAAACAAAGTTAACCATAGACACATATTTTGTTGTTTTCGAATGTTTCTCGCTCGTTTGTTGTTCTGTGCTTCGTTCGTTCGTATTCTAACCTAGGTATATTAATTTAATTTTGCATTTTATTTGAAACCTAGTCGTAGAAAAAGTATTGTATGCAACGGTGTATAACTAAGTCAAAAAATACTCGTGGCGTCTTGCTTTACGATGTTCGCCTGCGGCTCACATCGTAACCACACCACTCGTCTTTTTTGACCTCTCTTATACAACTGTTGCATAAACTACTATAATAATATTAGCTCGGGCCCCCGTCGGACGACTGTATTGGTTTCTAGGCTGTGGTAATAGTACGAGCATTGTAAATGTAAGGTTACCAATAGAGTATATATCGAATGCTTCGACTACTACATTGCAGTTAACTGCCTAGTTTAATGTAACGGTAGTATGGCCGAGGCAATTTTAGACTTGTGGCCAACCTTTGGCCTATGTCCAGTAGTGAATGTCTTTCTGAAAGTATGATGAATGATGGCCAAGGCAGGCTAACGCTTGAGTGAGATTACAGTTGAGCAAGACATAGCCCCGACTATGTCTTGCTCATCTGTAAACTCACTCTAGTATTAGCCTGCCTAAGCCATCATTACCGATAAAATAAGTATTTATGTATGTATGCTGTCAAAGTAAGTTTATCGTTGCCTTGTGCCTAGTACAAGCCTAGAACAAGAGTTTTGGGACTTAATTAATTAGAGTGTGATCGTTCGTACAACTCTGAAATCAAGAAAAAAAAAACAGCTGCTTCATACATTTTGAAATTGTCTATGAGACAGCTGTTTTTTTTTCGTGATTTCAGAGTTGTATTCATAGTGAAAGTTGTTCATATTCGTGGGTAGAACACAGAAGTGATCATTTGTATTACCATTTAGAGTTCACCCTGTATAGTTTGTCTAATGATGATTTGGTAAAAAGTCAGGATACCGAATTGCACAGAAAGGTGTCATATCGACGGAAAGCATCCCGAGAGTAAATTGATTTCAATTGACAATCAATTTTAACCTTTTAACCGCGGCTTGGTCTATCATCGAATGGGCCCGTGTCGCCGCCTATACAAAATGACCGAAAACCGTGTAGTGCTTGACATACTGTTACGATAGATATTTTAATTTTATTTATAATGAGTAACACTTCCTTTTCTACCACTCTATGATTTAATAAAATACATACATACTATACATTATTATAACTAAATGACGTTCATCATTACTTTATCAATGGTTTCCTTTCTTTTATCAATGATTTGGGTCGAGTATTTTACCAGTCATAAAACTCTATCGATTGACATTGTTACATTACTAATATTTCCAATTTCATATCTCTGACGTCATAAGCGGTCTAGTATTTCAGACATTGGCGTTGGCTTCATTGGATTTTAGATGATAAGTTGACATCAGAAGGGAGAGGATTGACCATGTTAGAAAAGTATCGAGTATGAACTTTTCAAAGTTGTTTGACATGTGTAATAATCACAGATCACAGAAACAAGGGAGATATGTTATGGGGGCGTGGTTCGTGTCGCCTCGATATGGTCAAATTGACCATATCGGCACGAGGCGTGTCAAGCGTTGACACAGTCACTCACTGAACGCTGTCAGTATAGAAGCTCCGTTTAAATGATAAAATTACTGTATGTAGCGTGAAAGTGTGCAAAAATCGAAATACAAACGTTAATATAAAATCAAAGGGCATAACTTACCACCGGTAAATTTTGTTTTTAAGCATTATTTATACTTTTAAATGAATATTTTATATTTGAATGGATTTCAGAGCGTAAGGTTGTGAAAGTTGTGTTGACGTGATTTCTATCGACTATCAATAAATGACTTATTCTACAGCTATCAATAGAATTCAATGTGTTAATAGTTCTAGTTATTTATCACTACCACGACACGCTTAAAACAGAAGAAAAATAATTTTAACAAATTTTCACGTTATACAAAATTTAATTTTCTTTACAATATTAACGAACGACGAAGGACTAGCAATTCAAATATAAGTAGGCAAATTATACAATTAAGATAAAACTAAATTAACCAAACACAAACCACAAAGGGCTCTGGCTCAGTATTGAGCTGTGTTTGCACACAGCGCTGATTGACAGCTCGCGCCGACTCACTCTTAAAAGGATTCAAGCCTAAAGGTTGGATGGTAGAGATTGCCCCAAGTATTAAGTCTATCTTTCTGTTTTAAGTAATTTGTACCATTTATGAAATAAAGTTTACATAATCAAGTCGGTAAACTACTGGTTTGTCCCAAACTGAGATCTTGTGACGTGACACTCAACCGAACCCATTTTATTAGTATATTTGTATTAACATCATAAAGTCCAAGTTTACAATTTAGACTTTTATGTACTAATCAAAACGAAAATCTTAAACAGCTCCAGAAAATTTAACCAAAGAAATTCGGCCATTTTTTGTTACGTTCTAATATAGGTATCGTTCCAAATTTAAAATCTTATGTATCAATTTTACGCAAACCGTATTCTTGCTAATAAAATATTATTCTATTCTAACAATAATATATTAAGTTTAAATGATGTAATTGTATTAACCTAGTAGTAAAATAATAAAAATTGTACTTATTGCCTGTAAATTGAATAGTACCTATATTAACGTTGCAAACAAGTTTGAATTGTTTTTCGATATATTTTGAAACATTCCTTGTGGCATCCCTAAGTGGACGACGGGAGAGAAACGCACACCTCTTGAAAAAAGTATAACTAGATGTCGCTGTGTGTGGGTAGTCCTTAACCTGCTGAACATAGGGACTACTATCTTGGCGCCATCTAGCTCTGAGGAACTAATTAATTACTCGTCGCATAGATGGCAGCTAAGTGACGAGTAAGCGCTACCTTACGTTCAGTGACTGAACTACGATGGAAAAAAAACGATCTTTCAGCATTTTTCAACCTTGAGAACTTAGTATAAAGCTTAATTTTCTGCTACTATCAAAACTATGTTACGGCGTTTTTAGTTCGTAAGCTGTAACCAATTATGAGGAGGTTGTTTTTGTAGTAGTTAATAGAGCGTAAGCGTAAGACGCACACATGTTTAAAAGTGGCGACACGGGGTCTTGTACGAATTGGCGTTCATGACATATCTCCCTTGTTTCTGTGATCTGTGGTAATAATGCAATTTCACACAGTTACACAACTCTTTTGGTACTTAATTTATTAAATAATTTTAACTCAATATTACTATGGTATTTAAAGTTTTGAGACAGCAAAATTATAGATTTTTTTTAATTTAAACATTACTTGAAATATCGAGTGAACCACACCACTAGAATTTCCTATTTTATATCTGTGACGTCACATGCGGTCTCATATTTAAGACGATGGCGTAGTCTGTATTGATTGTTATTGAGGATACAAAGACTTAATAGGGGTTGTCGTTGTACCTCGATAAACATCGCTATATCGATTTCAATATCTACTTAGTATAAAAACACATTAACGTTTTAAGGTATTTATTTAAAACAAAAAAAAGAGGTCCAGCCTTCTAGCTAAAAATATATTTTATTTTTTATTTACGTAAATAGTTCACTCTGATACTCAATTTCGCAACGAAAATAATTACTTAGTTATAAATAAAACCGATTAATTAGTACTACATAAGGCCTGTACCAAAAAGTTTATTTACAAACTCTGCACATGATATGGTACAGGTCAGTAATCGTTTTTTTATTTTATGACTTCGTTTTTGTCATTTTGAACTGTCAATCAACACAATTATCTTCGAAAAAATATCGCTTTTATTTTATTTTAAAATGCAGGACGATAAAATAATTCGAAGAGAAAAATTTCTGCGACTTTACCTGGAAAATCCTAATTCCACTTTTGCGTCGGTCGGAAAGAGAGTAAATATGAATCGTGCCACAGTTCGAAATATTGTAAACCGATACTTAAACGATTATAGAATCCAGGAAAAAGCTCGGCGTGGACGACCGACAGGTCCTTCAAATAAAAAATTAGAAATGAAAATAGTGTCACTTACAAAAATAATTGTAATCTGTCTGTGCGAGATGTGGCAAAAAAAGTTCAAACAAGTGCATCTATGGTGCAAAGAGCAAAAGTGCGTCAGAATTTAAAAACCTACAAAAAAGTAAAAGCCCCTAAACAGTCGGTAAAACAATACAATACCTCCGTAACAAGGTCGCGAAAACTTTACAAACTGCTGTGCAATTTGAGTGGAACATGCGTTCTTTTGGACGATGAGACATATGTGAAAAAGGATTTTTCGACTTTACCAGGTGACCAATTCTTCACTACCGAGAATAAAGAGAACATTAGCGATAAGAATAAGTACACTTATATGGAAAAAATCGGAGAAAAATATTTGATCTGGCAAGCAATATGTTCATGTGGGAAACGCACGGGGCCATTTATAACGAAAGAGACCATAAATGGTGATATTTATGTTCAAAAATGTATAAAAGGGTTATTATTACCAATTATAAGGAAACATGAACGGAATGTGTTGTTTTGGCCGATCTGGCTACTTCACATTATGCCAAAGCAACACAGGAGTGTCTTGATTTGAATAATGTGCAATATGTGCAGAAATAAATTAACCCCCCTAACTGCCCCCAACGACTAATAGGTAATAGAACTCGATACCTACTTATCTAAAGAGGTTTATTTCTAGTGCTTATTATCATCACCTACATATACCTATAATAGTTCTAGTAGTTCTCACGACCCCGCCCGCTTAGTATTCATGCTAAAACATGGTAAATATGCGTCTAGCGTAAAAAAATATTAGATATTAAAACGTGTGACAAAAATAAACCAGTGGAAATATATTCTACGGGGAAAGCATACGCATGTGAATAAAACAGATTGGTGAAAAATTGCAGTGGTAAAGATGCGTGTAGCAAAAATAACGAGTAGAAAAAAAAGCGTGTGACGAAATTATCTGTTGGTAGAAATAACGTATAGGAAATAAAGGAAATGGGGAAAAACGCGAATGGAACTAAAAATACCGGAGAAAGAAAATTTTGGGGAATTCATCTATACAGTCAATGTTATGAATAAATATCTTACAAACATCGTTGAGTGAGTCGATATACTTAAATGTTACAATAAGGTCATCGTCGCATCACTGGTGTCTATTATATAAGACTTTGGCTACGGGACCACGGCAAAATTATACATAATCTAATATCATATTTTCAATTTTATTTTTACCTAGAAAATTAAAATAAAGCAACAGAGTAGTTTCGTGTCTGTTTAATTTACAATTACAGCGGCTTTCATATGCGAATCAGTGGAGTTAAATCGGTATAAATTAAAAATACCTTGCAAAAAACATACAGAAAAAATGTCTTAAATATAAGACTACGGCGATAGTGGCTGGACATTCGGTGTCTTATATATCAGACTACGGCGGTCAAAAGGTTAACTTTACTGAAATAGGTTTATTGTGTTTTTATGAATTTTTTTTTTTTATATATTGTGGGTTAGTCTTCTAATACTCATCATCATCATCATCAGCCCGTTGCAGTCCAGTGCTGGACATAGGCCTCTCCCAAAGAACGCCACAGAGCCCGGTTTAATGCATCCAGTTGCTGCCGGCCCCCTTATGCAAGTCATCCCGCCATCTGCCCAGAGGGCCAATACCCGCTTAATACTTATAATATACTTTCCAATTACAGAGACCTCTCGTTCGGGCGCGGACAGACGGCCCCGGTGCGTGGCGCGGAGATGCCCAAGGTGGAGTCCACGGAGCCCTGGGACGGCAAGGACGGAGAACTGCCCCCGGAGGAGGACATCGATCTGTCCGATGTCGACCTCGAGAAGGACGAGTTATAAGTGAAGTGTAGACCAGGGGGTGGCAGATACCGTCTTCTTAAAAGTAGCTATAATTCATCTGAAGGCAGTTAACAGTAAACGAAAAAACCAGGTGACTTAGCACGCTAACAATATAGGCCACAGATACAAAATAAATTTAACAAATTCTTCAGTATCTGTGCTTCTTTCGTATTTGCTAGCATAATGAGTCACATAATTTTGTTTGTTTAGATTTAATTGCCTACTTTGACAAGGGCTATTTTAAAAAGTGTGTAAATCTTGCCACATGTATTTAGATGCGTTCTAGAGGGTGGAAATTAACACCAACATCGACTTTTTAAACATGTGCTGTAAAATATATATGCTAATGTCGTTAATTAATTAAAGAAAAGTTACATTTGCAACTAGCCAAAAAAACAGCCTTACTATAAGGGTCCCTTGCTGCATTTTCAATAGAAGGATCTTAACCCTAAAAATACTTCCGTAAATGCTGTATTTGACGTTGAATTTTTTGTTTAAAGGTTTACAGCTAGCCTAAGAAGTCGTTATTGTTGTTAATTTAAATCAATTCTTTTGTCTGACCATCCCCTTACGAGTGAACTATTTAGTATTTTTCAATATGACGTGTCTGTTAATGTTGCCTTCTATGAAGTGTAAAGGTATTTGACAAGCCTTCTCTAAACGGTAATGTTTATGTATTTATAAATCAATCTATGAACTAACATGCATTTAATTTATTTCATTTGTCAATATCCTTTAAAATGAAAATGGGCAACGTTTCTTTGACTGATTTATGTTTTTAAACTTAGAATTAGGAAATGAATTCTCTAACAGTGCTAAAAATTACTATATTCTGTTTCTTTAAAAGTTTCATTCAAGTAAGAGTTTACTTGCCTTCTTACTTACTTTTTGTTGCCTACTGTACTTTTTTTTTGCAAAATCTTCTCTTATCAAGACTAAACTATCGAGTCCCAACACGGTGGGTCTACGGTAAGAATAGCTGAGATCCTGTCGCCACCTTCCGAGTCCGTTGCGTTGCGTTGTCATCGGGCTTACATAAGGCTCCAAATTTCAGCCCATTCCGTTAACGGGAAGTGAGTCAAATTTATCTTGCAAGATTGACCCGTACATACAGAGATACACACATTGCAAGTGAAATAAAAGCTTGTAAAAAAAGTAATCTTTCTTTAATTTTGGAAAGTTAATGTAAAATGATAATTTAATTCTCTTAATATTCCAGTGATGTAAGATGTAACTACATTGAATCACAACTTATGTTTTACATTATTAAAAATTATGAATCCAGCATTTATACATAGAAATTGTGTGAATGATCATTCTGATGGATGACAGATATATTTTTTTATTTAGTCACATACCACAAATGTATTTATATCTATGTTAATTTTAATTGTTTCACTCAAGTCATTTCTGTATATCCAGACTTACTGAGATCACCCGATGGGATCAACCAGGTGCAATCACTCAAGGGATTATAATTTTGGGGGATCTAGTCAGGCAATCTCAGTGGCGCATATGTATGACTGGTGTCTTATTCACCACAATATTCCATACTGTAATTACACTGTAAAAATATATCATAAAACTCAGATTTAGATTATTTTATGAAGTGTAAAATTATTTCATAATAAATTTATACTATAATTTTTTCTTTTTTTCTCCTTTTATTTAACAAATAAATGCTAGATAACATGTGACTTGCTGCATGTTTCTAGATCGGCGATCGGCCTAACGCAAGTGAGGTGCGGCCTTAATCCATTAGTTTGTTCTTGGTACAATGAGCACAGTAGGATTGTCCTAAAAACAATACCTAATTAACATAAGTAGTTTATTGCCGGCTGCGGTCACGCTCCGAGCAAGGCTAGCATTAATTACATTGCTAAAAAACAATTATTACGTTCTTGCAGGAAAGATTTGTAAATTGCATTTTGCTTTGCTGCTTCTGCCAGCTGGGCTTTGTGCCCACTTGTTATATTGCAACCGTTAATGAATTATGATTTTTTCAATTCTCCTAATTCGTCATACATGAGAATTGGGAACAACTAACATGTATCACTTGTAAGAATAAATTATGTATCACAGTGATCACTGTGATTCCCCAAACAATACAATTCGAGGTACAGGTACAGTCATCATCTAAAATATCAGAACAGATTCTACACGCTGATTAAAGGTTAAAGATTTCGCTGTTTTAGGAATCTGGTATTTTCAAATTAGTGTGTTTTGGGTATTTTCTCAAAGGACTGCAGCGCATCTGCGATTCCTCTGGTGTTTCGGGTGTTTATGGGTTACAATGATCACTTACCATCAGGTGATTCGCTTGCTCATCTACCCATAAGGGATGCATCCCTAAACAATATAAAGATTCAAATTCAATTCTGAGGATCTAGTTTTCATATCATTGTGCCCAAAGAATGTCCCAATGAATAACCTTTATTATGTAATGATATTGAATATAGACCACTATCAAAATCACAGATAAATAAATGTGCATCACCAATGCACTCAAAGATATGTCAGATTAAAGATAAAACAACCAGTGAGTGGTATAAAGAATAATTTATTGAGCACTTCACTTTATAATAAGAGATCTTAACCTAAATATACAACAATAGTTGTCAAAAATTACAGTCTTGTTTTGTTTGCATGTCCCTAATCATGGTTAACTATTAGACAAGATAATACTGAACTAATTAGGGCGAGGCGAAATTTGATACCAGGTCAAAGATAACTGTTCAAACTCACCACAAAACTTACTACATTGATGCTTAAAAAAGGTTAATAACTTAATTAAACTTAGGTATATTTTTGGAAGAGTAATCTTAACAGATTGAATTTCTTATTAATGAGTAAATATCTAAGTAAACTAATGTTATATTTTATGGCACCTGTGCTGTAGCGGCTTAATCTGCCTTATTGAAATATATAATAATATGTTACCTTATGTTTTAAGCTAAGGATGAACACAGTTTGTTTCTAGACTTATTCGAGTCTTAGGGGTACCTTAAATCTTACTCCTTTGAATTGGCCAACATTTTTCTCTGTCAGTTCCCTAAGATTTTATTACTATGAAACTATGAATCATTAGGTGCACCAGTTTCTTTTGTTCACAACCTTTACACAAAAATAATTGGCTAGTTAGTTTACAATGTAATACAAAAACTTTGTAAAAATATTCTACCATTGATGTATGTACTATAAAAGTTTTACCCTTTTCAGGTAGATACAGGTCTGCAGGTAGCTTTATTTTACTACCTGCTAAAATATGATCTCCACAAAAAGAGACTAAGACCATATTTAGTGCATATACAATTTTCAAAATTGTGGACCTACTAATAATTCCAGTCATGGTCCCTTAATTATTGACATTGTCACTCTTTGTAAAATCATAAGAATAATTTTAGATAGTCAATCACTAGCTTTTACAAGTCAATTAATATTTATAAGGATATATAGTTACTTTTAATCAAAAAAACATTAGGTTAGGTACTTTATACAGCGTCTAACTGAATCATATCATAATTCCTTTCCTTTTTGCACAAAATAGGGTAGCACATGGAAAAATAGTAGAAGCCCATTCCTCCAAGTATTAAAGCTAGTATGACTATTACGATGCCCCAGGCCGAAAGCCCTAAGCCCCGTCGAGCTCCATACTGCCCTGAAATGCCGGTAGACGCGCCTACGTTACCTACGGATGCTTGCGGACCTTGCGGCTGCATCGGGTCTTCGTAAGGTTTGCCTCCATATTTACCGGCGCCGTACCCTTTCCCTCCGTAGCTGCCATACGCTTCACACGGTGATAAAAGTTGGTTCAATGCTGAAAAATAGACGAACGTTAGTGTATCAGTACAAAACTATGGCATACTGTGGCATTATAATATGCAAGATAACGGAGAATAAAGTAGCGTACCGAATAGAAGGAGGGTGACGCGAAGTAATAAGCTCATCGTGATTATAACTCTGATACGGGTACCGACTTCCTGTTCCTGCCGTGCCCAGGTAGAAATAGATTACTATAATTCCTGATTGAAATTGTAAATAAAATAATGGCTCTGTATCGTTGGAGCTTTTGTAAAGCTTCGGGGAATTCACTTGTTATTCTTGAGAACACTTTAGACACTTGAGCAGATTTTCGACACTAAAAGCCACAAGCGTCCACACACTCTAAAATCCCGAGACAACTAAAAAAAAAAAGTTTTAGTTACTGGGAACGGAACGGTCTGAAATATTTCAAAGAGTGAATGATAAAATCAATGACAGCAGTTTCTAGTGATGTTAATTTCTTGAAAATAAATAGTTCCGGTTTTTATTTGATGTGTTGACTAAATAATAAGTAATCGATTGATTTTCACAAGCAGCAACCCAAACTATTAAAACGTATATCCTGCAAAGTGGTGGCGTGTACTTCCGCCCAATTGTCAAACATTCATTGTCAGTGAGAAAATGTTACCGGCTATGGCTAAAATACAGTTTTGCTTTATATTTTTGATTTTTGCTTTAATCAAATGTGAAAGCGCCGCAGTGGACACAATCTCTAACGAGATTAAAATAAAAAATGTAGACCGAACGGTAGATGTCACCGCGCAACTCGTTAAAGTTTCGTCTAGGATTACGATAGAAAATACTAGGAATCCGCCGGTAAAACAAATTTTACTCGCGGTGGAAGCTGCGACGAAGAGTAACCTAGCATTTATAGGTGCAAAGGATTATAACAACAGAGATCTTCGGCTTACGGAGACTACTGTGAAAGGTTATGATAACGTCAAGTTTTGGCGTGTCGAGCTCAAGGAAATGCTCAATGCCGGTTCTTCGGTGACCATCACCAGCGAATCCGTGTTCACGAAATCCATACTGCCGTACCCGACGGCTATCACGCAAGCCGAAGACCAGCTAGTCAAATTTAACGGTAACTTATACTTCTTCTCTCCTTACGCAGTCACGTCACAAAAGACCAACCTCGCGTTGAACACGAAGAGCGTGGAATCTTTCACGAAAGCAAAGCCTTTCCTCCAGCAGGACGGCACCATCGTATACGGGCCCTATTCCAACATCGCTCCATTCACTGAAAAGGAAGTGAGCATTCATTACAAGAACAACTCTCCATTCTTGACTGTGACGCGTGTCGAGCGACTCATTGAAGTCTCGCATTGGGGCAATATTGCAGTAGAGGAAGTGATTGAGGTTGAACACACAGGGGCTCTGTTGAAGGGACCTTTCTCCCGCTATGACTATCAACAGGACCACTACAGTGGGCCTGCCAGCGTCCGTTCCTACAAGACGCACCTCCCAGCTTCAGCTTCGGATGTTTACTACCGTGACGCTAATGGTAACATCTCCACATCCAACATGAAGGTCAAGAAAGACTCTGTAGAGTTGGACCTGAGGCCCAGGTACCCGCTCTTTGGTGGATGGAGGAGCCACTACACCTTAGGGTACAATGTGCCTAGCTACGAATACTTGTATCAACAGGGCAATGAGTATTTGCTTAAAATGAGAGTTGTTGATCACATTTTTGATGATATGCAAATTAATGAGGTTGTCACAAAGATTATTCTTCCTGAGGGCACCACGAATATTAAACTGAATATCCCGTACCCGGTGACTAGACTGCCTGATAACCTCCATTTCACATATTTGGACACTAAAGGCCGCCCAGTCATTTCATTCTCCAAGAAGAATGTTGTAGAGAACCACATCCAAGATTTCCAGCTTCGCTACACATTCCCCCGTCTCTTAATGCTGCAGGAACCTTTGTTGGTTGTTGGTTTCCTATATGCGCTATTCCTGTGTGTTATTATTTATGTAAGGTTAGATTTCTCTATCCATAAGTCTGAACATCCTCATAAGGATTAAATTATTAATTCTAAATATTATAATGTTCTAGTAACAGTTTTTAATTTGTGTACGCATCTAGTTCACTTGCATTTTATGTGATTGTGTGGTGAATAAAAACGATTTTCTAATGATTTGTTTTATTTCTTCCATAAATATACTAAATTTAGGTACAAAACATTATACATGTTGATGATTGAAATAATATCTTTATGGATCTAGTTACCATTTCTATTGTCGAGGTGAAAATATTACACAAAGAATGCAATAAATAAATGGGGATATCTTTAACACATTAATTTGAGCATTACTGACTATTTCAACTTAAATATTTACAAAACAAACAGCAGGAACAAACAACAAAATTAAGATAATGCTTCTATCTACAATAGGGAAGAAAAACAATTAATATAATATAAATTGTAGTATATTTTTACATAACTTGGCAAAATGGCTATGATAGTTTGATGTTGAGATAATAGATCCTATATAGTGACTGAATGTTATCCGCAAAGTAAAAGGTGTCTAAATATTTATTTTAGGTGCTTTTTATGAATGGAGTCCTACTCTTCGAATAGAGTATATATTTTTAACGCACAGTCTAAAATTATATCAATAGTGAACAAAGCAAATTAAAATAATGCAGGCACGATTGCATGATTTCCTAGGTTCACCTACACCAACAACACACAAGTGTCTGTTAAATTTATGTCTAACATACACAACTTTCTGTAAATGAGATATTGCTTTTACCTATAATGGTAAAGCGATTTAGAGCGTGGCATCCATTATATGAATAATACTAACATAAGTACAAAATTTTACATTCCTTCCAACCTATTATACCAGATAGAGACAAGAATTGATGCTGTTTCGGACTCTTTCTTAATCTATTTTGTCAAACACTATTCAATTTTATTAACCTTCTTTGGACCCATTCCTGATCAAAGACCATTCACGCACCTGCACATGTCCATAGCACCATCTTCATTTAAATACAAACCAATTTTTGTTTCATAGCAAGGTTTCATTAAGTTCATTTGACTAAAAATATATTCAGTATTAAGTGAAACCAACTGGCCCGCAAATGCTTTGTCACACAGCACTCTACGTCTTCCTTATACTTGTCCACACCGAAATAGACACACTGAGCAGCAACAGAGAAAAGTCCAGTGCTTACTTTACTCTAAAAGACACCATTATAGCTGCTAATTTTATTACTTTTTTTAATGAACTCTACGAACAAACTGAGCCTGATGGAAAATGGTCACCATCGCCTACTGATATTTGCAACGGAGGTTTCACATATGCGTGTGTGCATAATTGTTGACTTGTACATGTGTAAAGTTTTGTAGGATGATATTTCGTTTCACTATATCACTAAACCTATCACACTTCATGTTAAAGAATCAGAACATGGTCTGTTCTTACTAATTTGTTTCATGTCGTTTCTTTACCCTACTATTGTAAATAAATATTCTGAATTCTTCATTTTCTTGTTTTTAACACTCTTAGATGCCATATTCAGACAGCTTGAACCTCAGCACGACGGGTGCGCTGGTGCAGGGCAGGATGGCCAGCTCGGTGACGACGGCCGTGACGAGGCTGGGCGGCGTCACGTCGTACATGAGGTTGAGCGGCGTCAGGTTGCCGTTGCAGCGCCAGTCGCGCAGCGGCGAGTCCGGGTCCGACTTGTCGATCAAGTCGTCTGGATCACCTGGGAAAAGAGATTTAATATGAGGTCATTTGAATTTTTTGTCGGGCTTTGGCCATGGAAAAGTAGGCGAGTACTTTTCAAGCGTAATAAATAACGGACGTGTTATTTTGACACGGAGAACGCGAAAAAGCACAAACAACCTGAGAGCGACCGCTGACTGCCAGGTTGATGATGGATGATCATGAATTTGATTGTAATGTGATGCGAGCTACAACCAGCACAGCTGCCAGCTGGCACCATCCAGTGAGGCGAGGTGCGGCCAGCAGCATCCAGCTCGGCAAGCAGGGGGCAACCACCGACTGGCAGCAGGTAGTTACCGAGCTCGTTGTGGTCGGCGGCGGCGGCCTGCACGCGCGCGGAGACCTTGTGCGTCTCGCAGGCCACGAGCACGGGCGCGTTGCGCGCGCGCGCCAGCAGCGCCGTGTCCAGCGACTGGCAGCAGGTAGTTACCGAGCTCGTTGTGGTCGGCGGCGGCGGCCTGCACGCGCGCGGAGACCTTGTGCGTCTCGCAGGCCACGAGCACGGGCGCGTTGCGCGCGCGCGCCAGCAGCGCCGTGTCCACCGACTGGCAGCAGGTAGTTACCGAGCTCGTTGTGGTCGGCGGCGGCGGCCTGCACGCGCGCGGAGACCTTGTGCGTCTCGCAGGCCACGAGCACGGGCGCGTTGCGCGCGCGCGCCAGCAGCGCCGTGTCCAGCGACTGGCAGCAGGTAGTTACCGAGCTCGTTGTGGTCGGCGGCGGCGGCCTGCACGCGCGCGGAGACCTTGTGCGTCTCGCAGGCCACGAGCACGGGCGCGTTGCGCGCGCGCGCCAGCAGCGCCGTGTCCAGCGACTGGCAGCAGGTAGTTACCGAGCTCGTTGTGGTCGGCGGCGGCGGCCTGCACGCGCGCGGAGACCTTGTGCGTCTCGCAGGCCACGAGCACGGGCGCGTTGCGCGCGCGCGCCAGCAGCGCCGTGTCCAGCGACTGGCAGCAGGTAGTTACCGAGCTCGTTGTGGTCGGCGGCGGCGGCCTGCACGCGCGCGGAGACCTTGTGCGTCTCGCAGGCCACGAGCACGGGCGCGTTGCGCGCGCGCGCCAGCAGCGCCGTGTCCACCGACTGGCAGCAGGTAGTTACCGAGCTCGTTGTGGTCGGCGGCGGCGGCCTGCACGCGCGCGGAGACCTTGTGCGTCTCGCAGGCCACGAGCACGGGCGCGTTGCGCGCGCGCGCCAGCAGCGCCGTGTCCAGCGACTGGCAGCAGGTAGTTACCGAGCTCGTTGTGGTCGGCGGCGGCGGCCTGCACGCGCGCGGAGACCTTGTGCGTCTCGCAGGCCACGAGCACGGGCGCGTTGCGCGCGCGCGCCAGCAGCGCCGTGTCCAGCGACTGGCAGCAGGTAGTTACCGAGCTCGTTGTGGTCGGCGGCGGCGGCCTGCACGCGCGCGGAGACCTTGTGCGTCTCGCAGGCCACGAGCACGGGCGCGTTGCGCGCGCGCGCCAGCAGCGCCGTGTCCACCGACTGGCAGCAGGTAGTTACCGAGCTCGTTGTGGTCGGCGGCGGCGGCCTGCACGCGCGCGGAGACCTTGTGCGTCTCGCAGGCCACGAGCACGGGCGCGTTGCGCGCGCGCGCCAGCAGCGCCGTGTCCAGCGACTGGCAGCAGGTAGTTACCGAGCTCGTTGTGGTCGGCGGCGGCGGCCTGCACGCGCGCGGAGACCTTGTGCGTCTCGCAGGCCACGAGCACGGGCGCGTTGCGCGCGCGCGCCAGCAGCGCCGTGTCCACCGACTGGCAGCAGGTAGTTACCGAGCTCGTTGTGGTCGGCGGCGGCGGCCTGCACGCGCGCGGAGACCTTGTGCGTCTCGCAGGCCACGAGCACGGGCGCGTTGCGCGCGCGCGCCAGCAGCGCCGTGTCCAGCGACTGGCAGCAGGTAGTTACCGAGCTCGTTGTGGTCGGCGGCGGCGGCCTGCACGCGCGCGGAGACCTTGTGCGTCTCGCAGGCCACGAGCACGGGCG
Source organism: Acleris emargana (assembly GCA_927399475.2). Taxonomy (NCBI): domain Eukaryota; kingdom Metazoa; phylum Arthropoda; class Insecta; order Lepidoptera; family Tortricidae; genus Acleris; species Acleris emargana. The sequence goes on along the minus strand of OV656848.1, from coordinate 17,717,493 downwards.
CGTTGCGCGCGCGCGCCAGCAGCGCCGTGTCCACCGACTGGCAGCAGGTAGTTACCGAGCTCGTTGTGGTCGGCGGCGGCGGCCTGCACGCGCGCGGAGACCTTGTGCGTCTCGCAGGCCACGAGCACGGGCGCGTTGCGCGCGCGCGCCAGCAGCGCCGTGTCCAGCGACTGGCAGCAGGTAGTTACCGAGCTCGTTGTGGTCGGCGGCGGCGGCCTGCACGCGCGCGGAGACCTTGTGCGTCTCGCAGGCCACGAGCACGGGCGCGTTGCGCGCGCGCGCCAGCAGCGCCGTGTCCAGCGACTGGCAGCAGGTAGTTACCGAGCTCGTTGTGGTCGGCGGCGGCGGCCTGCACGCGCGCGGAGACCTTGTGCGTCTCGCAGGCCACGAGCACGGGCGCGTTGCGCGCGCGCGCCAGCAGCGCCGTGTCCACCGACTGGCAGCAGGTAGTTACCGAGCTCGTTGTGGTCGGCGGCGGCGGCCTGCACGCGCGCGGAGACCTTGTGCGTCTCGCAGGCCACGAGCACGGGCGCGTTGCGCGCGCGCGCCAGCAGCGCCGTGTCCACCGACTGGCAGCAGGTAGTTACCGAGCTCGTTGTGGTCGGCGGCGGCGGCCTGCACGCGCGCGGAGACCTTGTGCGTCTCGCAGGCCACGAGCACGGGCGCGTTGCGCGCGCGCGCCAGCAGCGCCGTGTCCACCGACTGGCAGCAGGTAGTTACCGAGCTCGTTGTGGTCGGCGGCGGCGGCCTGCACGCGCGCGGAGACCTTGTGCGTCTCGCAGGCCACGAGCACGGGCGCGTTGCGCGCGCGCGCCAGCAGCGCCGTGTCCAGCGACTGGCAGCAGGTAGTTACCGAGCTCGTTGTGGTCGGCGGCGGCGGCCTGCACGCGCGCGGAGACCTTGTGCGTCTCGCAGGCCACGAGCACGGGCGCGTTGCGCGCGCGCGCCAGCAGCGCCGTGTCCAGCGACTGGCAGCAGGTAGTTACCGAGCTCGTTGTGGTCGGCGGCGGCGGCCTGCACGCGCGCGGAGACCTTGTGCGTCTCGCAGGCCACGAGCACGGGCGCGTTGCGCGCGCGCGCCAGCAGCGCCGTGTCCACCGACTGGCAGCAGGTAGTTACCGAGCTCGTTGTGGTCGGCGGCGGCGGCCTGCACGCGCGCGGAGACCTTGTGCGTCTCGCAGGCCACGAGCACGGGCGCGTTGCGCGCGCGCGCCAGCAGCGCCGTGTCCAGCGACTGGCAGCAGGTAGTTACCGAGCTCGTTGTGGTCGGCGGCGGCGGCCTGCACGCGCGCGGAGACCTTGTGCGTCTCGCAGGCCACGAGCACGGGCGCGTTGCGCGCGCGCGCCAGCAGCGCCGTGTCCAGCGACTGGCAGCAGGTAGTTACCGAGCTCGTTGTGGTCGGCGGCGGCGGCCTGCACGCGCGCGGAGACCTTGTGCGTCTCGCAGGCCACGAGCACGGGCGCGTTGCGCGCGCGCGCCAGCAGCGCCGTGTCCAGCGACTGGCAGCAGGTAGTTACCGAGCTCGTTGTGGTCGGCGGCGGCGGCCTGCACGCGCGCGGAGACCTTGTGCGTCTCGCAGGCCACGAGCACGGGCGCGTTGCGCGCGCGCGCCAGCAGCGCCGTGTCCAGCGACTGGCAGCAGGTAGTTACCGAGCTCGTTGTGGTCGGCGGCGGCGGCCTGCACGCGCGCGGAGACCTTGTGCGTCTCGCAGGCCACGAGCACGGGCGCGTTGCGCGCGCGCGCCAGCAGCGCCGTGTCCAGCGACTGGCAGCAGGTAGTTACCGAGCTCGTTGTGGTCGGCGGCGGCGGCCTGCACGCGCGCGGAGACCTTGTGCGTCTCGCAGGCCACGAGCACGGGCGCGTTGCGCGCGCGCGCCAGCAGCGCCGTGTCCAGCGACTGGCAGCAGGTAGTTACCGAGCTCGTTGTGGTCGGCGGCGGCGGCCTGCACGCGCGCGGAGACCTTGTGCGTCTCGCAGGCCACGAGCACGGGCGCGTTGCGCGCGCGCGCCAGCAGCGCCGTGTCCAGCGACTGGCAGCAGGTAGTTACCGAGCTCGTTGTGGTCGGCGGCGGCGGCCTGCACGCGCGCGGAGACCTTGTGCGTCTCGCAGGCCACGAGCACGGGCGCGTTGCGCGCGCGCGCCAGCAGCGCCGTGTCCAGCGACTGGCAGCAGGTAGTTACCGAGCTCGTTGTGGTCGGCGGCGGCGGCCTGCACGCGCGCGGAGACCTTGTGCGTCTCGCAGGCCACGAGCACGGGCGCGTTGCGCGCGCGCGCCAGCAGCGCCGTGTCCAGCGACTGGCAGCAGGTAGTTACCGAGCTCGTTGTGGTCGGCGGCGGCGGCCTGCACGCGCGCGGAGACCTTGTGCGTCTCGCAGGCCACGAGCACGGGCGCGTTGCGCGCGCGCGCCAGCAGCGCCGTGTCCAGCGACTGGCAGCAGGTAGTTACCGAGCTCGTTGTGGTCGGCGGCGGCGGCCTGCACGCGCGCGGAGACCTTGTGCGTCTCGCAGGCCACGAGCACGGGCGCGTTGCGCGCGCGCGCCAGCAGCGCCGTGTCCCGCGACTGGCAGCAGGTAGTTACCGAGCTCGTTGTGGTCGGCGGCGGCGGCCTGCACGCGCGCGGAGACCTTGTGCGTCTCGCAGGCCACGAGCACGGGCGCGTTGCGCGCGCGCGCCAGCAGCGCCGTGTCCAGCGACTGGCAGCAGGTAGTTACCGAGCTCGTTGTGGTCGGCGGCGGCGGCCTGCACGCGCGCGGAGACCTTGTGCGTCTCGCAGGCCACGAGCACGGGCGCGTTGCGCGCGCGCGCCAGCAGCGCCAGCTGCGCCGTGCCCAGCGCGCCACGCACGGATCCGTCCGCCAGCAGGGCTTGCGCGCCGACTAACACCTTGCTGATCTGTACACAAATTAGAGTAACAAGGTCAATGATGAATGATGACCTTATAACAAATAAACGAGACCGTGCAAGAAAACATGGTGCTTTTTTTCATCTCACTAGCTCGGAAAGCCCTTTTTGTTTGTTTGATATCAATTGAGAAAATCGATTTTTATCCACATATAAATAAAGAGTTTTGACATTTGAAGGCAGCTTACGTGATATTTGACAGCTAACAAAGCGTAAAACGGTAAAAGTGCTGATTATTTAACATCACAATTATTGAATTGCATCGAGTAAAAAAAACCAAATACAGTCTTACAACTTTATTTTAATTCATTAATATCACAGCATTCAAAATTTTTTTTTTTTTTTTTTTTTTTTACCTATTTATTTATTAGGTTCGCCAACAGATATAACACCATTAACTTATTATAATATTATATGTATAGGGAAGAGTGACAGGGTGTTTACCCAATTACAGGCAAACTCAGCTTGCGTAAAACAATCGCATTTGTGCCGGTGCGGCTCAATAACACACTAACACATTTAACAGGCTAAGTACTAGGCTAAAAAAGGAACTATAAAGTCGTAAGTAAACATGCATAACATAACACAATTAACAAAATATGACAATGATAAAAACATTTGAAAAAAAAAAAAAATGGGATTATATTCGACCCGCTTGGATATTAAACTAGGCTAGGTACCTCTTAATAATATGGATTAATCCGTCTACTCAAAAGGCAAACAACAATATGAAACTAAAATCACAAACAAGTGACCATGTAAAACACAATACAATTAACGAAATATAACACTAAATAAAATTATATAAAATTAACATGGCACTATGAAGGGCTTACGTTAAAACTTACAGGCAACTACTTCTTATAAATATTTAATAATCTTTTAAACTTAATTTGAGAGATAGACATTAAATCAATATTCGTTTGTTTGAAAAGTTTATTGTGCTCGCTGCATATTCTATTCAGAACACTGTGAGATCCAAGATTTGTTCTGGATGGTTTCAAAGAAAAAGGTCTGTAGTTTGAGAAGCGGGAGTTAAGCCTTGGTACATTGAATCCAATTTTTTCAAGAAGCTGAGGGCAATCTATAGTGCCATTACAAATTTTGTGAAGTAATATCTGGTCAGAGATCCATCGACGGTTTTCTAGAGGAGTGATATTAAAATAATTAAGTCTGCTTTTATATGAGGGTAACGAAAAAAAATTACGTTGGTGTACCGAAAGTAGATGCAAAAAGCGCCTCTGAATCCTCTCAATGCGGTCCACGTGGCACTTATATTGCGGACTCCAGATATTAGCGCAATATTCAAGCTGGCTGCGGACTAGGGCAAAATATGAAGTTTTCAAAGCAGCAACATTTTTAAAGTGTTTACAATTACGCCAAATAAAGCCCAAAAGCCTATATGCTTTTTTAATAACGTTGTCAATATGGTCTGTGAAAGTAAGCTGACTGTCCAAGACAACACCAAGATCCCGGATACTAGAAACTTCTTCAAGCACCAAGTTATTAATGTTGTACGAGGTAATTATAGGTTGCCGTTTCCTAGTAAAAGTAATATGTTTGCATTTGCTTGTATTTAATGGCAGCCTATTACGCTCAGACCATCCAGATATTCTGTCCAAATCTTCCTGAAGTTGATGGGAGTCTGCTGGAGAGTTGATCACTTTAGATATTTTCAAGTCATCAGCAAAAAACGAGAAACACGAGTGGCGAATCATTTCTGCCATATCATTAATAAACACTAAAAATAATGTGGGGCCCAAGTGGGATCCTTGGGGTACCGCTGAAGGAACCTCAAAACTTCGTGACTTATTGCCGCAAACGAGTACCTTTTGAGACCTGGCAGAAAGGTAGCTTAAGAACCAATCAAGGAGTTTGCCATGAACACCAAAGGTACTTAATTTATATATTAGTATATCATGATCAACTCGGTTGAATGCCTTGCTAATATCTGTATATACAGCGTCAATTTGATGACCTTTGTCTAAGGCTTCCGATAGTTCGGACACGTGTAGCACCAAATTGGACACAGTAGATTTATTACTCCGAAATCCGTGTTGCTGGGGGACTAGCAGCGGTTTAAGATGATTGGTCAGGATGGTGTTAATAAGAGATTCAAAAACTTTGCCGAAAATTGACAAGAGTGAAATAGGCCTGTAGTTTTGGATGTTACTGGCATGTTTCCATAGTGAAGGGAAAACTCCGCAGTTAAGAGAGTAATTGTAAATAATACTAGCAGGATAAGCTAAACTAGATGCACAGTTATGAACAAATACAGCCGGTATGCAGTCAGGTCCAGCCCCCTTGTTCTTATCAAGTTTTTTGAAAGCTGATTTTATCGTGATTTGGTCAAGCTTGAAGTTACTTAACGTCTGGTGATGCATGGACTTTATTTCTCCAGCGGTGTTCGGAGGTGGAAGAGTGGAGTTATGGGAATGGTTGACATGTCCCAAGTTATTCGACACGTAGACAGAGGAGAAGTGTTCAGCAAATGCATTAGATATAGAGTTGGGCGACGAAAATTTGATTCCGTTTAGTATCATTTCTCCGGGAATTGTACCTTTATTCTGACGTTTAGACTTAATAAAAGACCAAAAAACTTTCATATTATTATTCGAGATTGAATCCTCTACAGACTTCATGTACACGGCATAGCAAATGTCAATTTGATGGTGACATGCAGCTCTTGCAGCTTTGAACTCAAATTCATCAATAGGGTTTTTGAATTTATTAAACCTGAGCCGCAATTTATCTTTATATTTAATGAGATTAATTAATTATCTTGTGTACCAGACAGGATATTGACCTTTTTTTAATTTGATAAGAGGAACGTGATTTGTGATGATATCCTCCAATATAGAGTAAAATGCGGTAACCATATCGTCAACAGTATTTGAGTTTTTCAAGGTCGATTCCCAATCAACAGACTTTAACCTTCATTCTTATTGTAAAAACGGATAAAATGTTCTGACAGTCCAAGTAGACGATGTGCAAACAAAACGCATCCGAAATAATGAAAAAAAAAACTCAAGTCAAAACTTTTCAATTAAGCCGTCAACGTTAAATATTCGCACGTTTTTCTAGTTTGTTTTGATATTAAAAATGAGTGATTCGAGTGATGAAGACGTATTTACACCTGTGGAATTACGGGAAACCGTGCAAAATTCAGAATTGAGCTTATAGTACAAACACTTTTCATTATTTTCCTCGCTGTAGTGAGGTGAAAAGTTTTGTGTTATATCGGATGTTTGATGTTTGGATGATTCAAAGACTTTGAATTTCGAACACGGTGGAACAACTTACTTTCTCTGTTTACGTTTACGGAATCAATTTGAATACCACTCCTACACAAATAGCTTATTTCCACTTTGTTGATCCAAACTAATACTTTTGAAAAAAATATATGTAATGGAATATTAAATTGTGTATATTATATCAAAATATGGTAGGTGTCGCTAACTTGCAAGTAAAAAAAAAAAAAAAAACTAAAACAGACAAAAATGTTGACTTCAAAAAAAGCTAGGATTTAATTTTTTTTTATAAATGTATCTTAAATACATGAATGTATAAAATATTCGAAGGACGTGTCAATCGATAAAGTAGTTTGGCCAATATAAATTAAAAACTTTTATTTTTTATTTTTTTTATTTCGCCAATCGTAAGTATTTAAGGCTTAATATTCAGTAAAATTATATTTGACAATAAGGCAAATAAACGTGCATATTCAGTTTTCATATTTAGCCAGGGGCGATTTTACTATAGCAGACCGGCCAGACCCTTTGCAGTGCTACTTTTTTGGTCGTAATAATGATTAGAAAAAAATGTGAATCTAGAATTGTTGTTTCCTTACTTACCAACAAATATTTCCATTCGTTACCGTGTCTTTGTGCAAAATACGCGAAATGCGAGGCATTTCTCCAGAAAATCTAAAACTGATCGTGCACAAATGGTGTACAATCCCTAACATCACTCTCAAAGAGTTGGCGATATCTGTGGAAGTTAGCATCGGAGCCGTACGTACAGCTATTCGAAAGTATGGTGAGAAATGTACTTTTTACGATGCACCAAAAAGCGGTCGAAAAAGGGGGCCTGTGGATCGAAACTTGGACCGGAAGATTGCACAAGTATTAATTAGAAAAAAGGACTCATTTGTCAGGGACGTAGCCCAAAAACTACGAACATCAGCTAGCAATGTCCAACGGGCCAAGGCAAGAATTGGTTTTAAGACATTTAAAGAGCAGAAGAAACCTAAACGGAGCACTAAACAGGCCGCATGCGTGAAACCGAGAGTAAGAAAGTTTTATAATAGCCTGTTGTGCCGAAAACCAGCGTGCGCTATTATGGACGACGAAAAGTACATTCAATTTGATTATAAAATGCTTCCGGGTGACCAATTTTATACTGTACGAGAAAACCAGGATGTCAACGATACCGAAAAGTCAATTTTCGTAGAAAAGTTCAGTAAAAAAGCAATGGTTTGGCAGGCCATTTGTGAGTGCGGGAAGTTGTCCAAGCCATTCGTCACCACTCAAACAATGAAGGCCGATACCTACATCTCGGAGTGCTTTAATCGCCGCTTATTGCCCATGATCCGCGAGCACGGTGGCCCTGTTCTGTTTTGGCCAGATCTGGCATCTGTACACTACTCGAAGACCACGTTAGCTTGGTATAAAGACAACAGAGTCGCATATGTACCTAAGGAGATGAATCCACCGAACTGTCCTGAAGCCAGACCAATCGAAACTTTTTGGGCTCTAACCAAAGCATATCTTCAGGAAAACATTAATCCTGCAAATTCCATCGATGCCTTCAAAAGAAACTGGTTGAAAGCCTCCAAAGTCATCGGAAACAGATCTGTGCTGAAGCTTAAGTCCAGTGTAAGGTCCAAGGTGCGGTCTCTGGCTTACAATTAATGATGTCGAAAAAATTATGCCTGTATCTTGTTACACAATAAGTTAATTTTACACCAATTAATATATAATTGTAAAAATTAAAAAAAAACTTTGTTTTATATCATATATAACTCATGCTTATACTTTCTGAAACACCCTATACACGGGTGAAAAGTTATTTTACGTCTCGTGTGTTGAAACACTCGCAAGTAGTACTTTCCTTTCTTGAGTATCGTGCGGAAAGTTGAATTTTTGGTTTCGTTTTTGTTTTTTACTTTTCCAATTGTGTACCCTACGTAATTGGTCAAATAGGACTGATTGAACTAAGAATGAAATAAAATTGTCTCTTTTAGTTACAGTTTCATTTTTGTATCATTGTAATTTTTACGAACGTATTAAAACAACCTTATTGTTTTGACAACGTAACGTTGAAGCCACTCATTCCGCCTAGACGTCCGATGTTGATGTAATTTCTGGGGATTACCATGACATACTAAAGCAGTTCAGTTTAGAAAGAGACAGAACTGTGCAACTGCTATAGCTCTGTCCAACCAACCTAAACTGAACTGCTTTAGTATGTCATGGTAATCCGCCTGTGTAAAAGTGCAGCCCATAAAAGTCAAGGAGACCCAGACTGAGCACTGTTCCACCGCTGGACTGAAAACAGTGGTAAGAAGTATACGAGCACTACACTGACACATACCTTCTGCATGATGTAGCTGACAGCGGTGATGTCCAAGTAGGTGCAGGGCAGCCCGCTGGCCACTAGCCGCCGCAGCATCTCCCGCCCGTGGTTGTGGATCCTGTTCCCCACTACCACTGTCTCGAATTTGACGCCTCCCTGCCACGCCTCGCGTAGTATACGTTCGATTAGTGATGAACTGCAATTGTTTTTATATATTTTTATCGATGCTGGCTGGTTAGATGCAATATCTAAAAAGATTTAAAACGACCAACATACAAAGAGCGGAAGCGACGCGTTGCGTTTCCATACTAGAACCGCCTCCGCAACGCCATGCGCGGCACCGAATACAACGCGCCGCGTTGCTGGGGACCGATTTTTGACTTTCGAGCGCTCGAAAGTTTCATTCGAGAGTGACAAAAAACAATGAAATGGTATTTTTGACTTGCGAGCGATAGAAAATATGAACACGAGTGGTCCGTGGCATTCGTTTTGAATTCTATCATTAGAAAGTATCATTTGACAACTTTCAAACCTGTTGGGTTACCCAACTTGGCTATGTATGCCGGGAAGTATACGAAGCATAAACAAACTTAGCACGATGCCTTTAGACATCCACAGACGAGAAAGCGTTTCATTTTTCCTATATTAACCAGTCAAGAATTTGTAAGATAAGCGTAAAAAAATCTTATTCGCACTGAAATTTTAAATTGCTTGTTAGATTTCATCTTATGTTAGCTTCACACATTTATTCGCAATTAAAATATGAATATAAAAAACCAGTAAAACATCGACTTTCTCCTTATAATGAAACAAGTTCCAAAGTAACAATACTATTTAGTCAATCCGTCAGTTTCGAGTGAAAATCTCAAAAGTATGGAATTTGGGACCATTCGAAAATAAATCGTGAAAGATTTTCGCACTCGAATGTGTTCTACCGCTCGGTTTTGAAATCGAACACTCGAATGTCAAAAATCGCTCCCCAGAACGATTATAGGGGGCGTAATATGACTGCTTTTATCGCGTGACCAAATGTGGATAAACCATCCGTCACTTTCTGACACTAATATAAGCACGAGAGTGACGCATGCTTTATCCACATTTTGTCACGCGATAAAAGCAACCATAATGCCCGCAGATGTGTATAAAGTTCTAAAAAAATATATTTCCACGTTCACAGGACGCGCAAGCTGTAGCAGTCGTGTATCGTACCGGCTACACGAGTAGCATTGGCGTCATATCATATGGTATATTATTTATTACTGTCCATAAATGTGTTGTTTCTTTTTTCATTAAGTTTTTGAATATGAATATGCATAGTTACCATCCATAAGTTAGTATTATGTCTCCGTCGGATATCTTGTTCCTGACAGCGATGCTGATGGCTTCCCCAGCCATGTGGATTTGTTCATGGATATACCGGTCAATCTCCTCGTGCAACTTCTTTTTAGCCTGGCGTTACAGAAAAACTCATTACTTAATACATTTACATCCAGGAATTTACAGATGAGAAAGAAATGTGCACTAAAAAAAGATGTAGTGACTAAGATTGAAAAGGGTATGCTTCGAAGGTTGGGTCATTTGGAAAGGATGGATGAAAGAAGATTGACGAGAGAAATATACAGAGCGAAAGTGAATGGAAGAGGCGGAAGAGGCCGCCCTAGGCGTACTCTTTCGAATCAAATCGGAGATATACTGGAAAAGGGCCAGACTCGATTTATGAATGTGGAAGAAGCGAAAGATCTGTCAGGATTGTAGCAGGTGGAAAGAAGGGGTAGGAGGAGACCGCTCTGCCTACCCCTCTGGGAAACAGGCGTGGTTTAATGTATTTAATTATGTATGTATACATTTACAGATATGTACACAACTGACGCCATATTATGAATTTTCAATTCCAGTAAGTGAAAATTATAGTTATATGAGTCATATATATCTGTCGTTTTAAGTGCCGATTAACCTGCAATTTGGCCGAAATATTTTTGGTCCAGTGAATCATCCTATACATGAAGCTATTTTTATTATTTTTGTTTTCTTTCATCGCTGCAGAAAGATAACGGATGCGCATAGAAAATGCAAGAGGAAGCCCTAATCCAGCAGTAGATTGCATGAGGTTGATGATGAATCATCATCGGACGATAAAACCGAAACCGCTTATTGTGTCGGTAAAGTTAGGCTAGACTTGTGAGGTATGACTACAAAAAAAACCGCTACGACGAGAATGATATAATGATGAAGTTTTTAGAGTTGTAGGTAATTCTATAGCTCTGCCTACCCCTTTCCGGGAACAAAGGCGTGAGTTTATGTATGTATGTATGTTGAACAGACGTCATTATCACAACAATACTCACATTAAAGTGGTTAAGGTTGGAGGAACCCGTAGGATGCGAGCGGCGCAGGACCACTCCTTGTGGCCAACCTTGGGAAGGCCTATGTCCAGCAGCGGCGTATCATTACGTTTGCCCGTATTTCCATTGCCATAATTGTATCACTTGCCATAAAGCACTTTCTAAAACCGTAAACCTTTCAGGTAATTTTTACATCCCTTCATATAGAGCCTAATAGGTTAGGTTAAGTTGGTTTTATGACAATTCTGAATAGTTCAGTTTCAGAAAAAATGCATTCATGGAAAATGAATACTAAGACAAGAGATACAATTGACAACATTTCAAAAAAAAACCGTCATTTATTTTTCGCGTTTATAATAGCTGGTTAAAAATTAGACTACCCGTATTTCTCAGTTTTTCTTTATTTAACTTAAATTCGTCGTTAATAATTTATTAAAGAAATAGTCATTAAAAAGACCGTATATCCAAAGTTAGGAATACTGATGTCGTGAGCTTAGCATGACATAAAATAAAAAAAGTAACTTTAAACAGATACAGAACTGACTGTCATGTCATGTCACTCACTTGTCAATCATTCGCTGCCGTTCGTTCACAAATTTGTTATTTTGCGTAATTTAATTAATAACATAATTTATAGACGCCATTAAAATAAATAAACTATTTTGCGTTTACTGCTTTGAGTTTCATTCGTCAGACAGATAAAAAATGAACATGACAGTTGTATATATTTTTTTTTAAATAAATGGACTAAGGGCACTATAAGAGTATTCCTAACATTCACAATCCAACTTTTTTTACTGTTTTTCCTAAATATAAAAAAAACTACTGCATAAAAAAATCCAAATTTATTTTAACTGTAATCACTATCAGCAGTGTAAAATCTAGAAACGGTATTTTATTTTACTACCTTAGCACATAATGAATTGTTGTCAATTATGGCAACTCAAATTCGGGCAAACGATAGAGAACCACAGCAGTGGGCGTCTTCGGCTGAAACGATGATGATGTAGATGACTCACATCAAACTCCGTGACATTGTGTTCCAACTGCGTGAGCTGGTGCCTAAAGAACTTCACAGCGTTGGTCTGCGACGCTGTCGGCTGCCGCTGCGCCCACAGATACTGCAGGCTGGCCACCAACGCGGACTCCAGGCCGCGAGCGTACTCGGTGCGCGCGGGCAGCGTGTAGTCCGACACCATCTGGAGAAGGAAGACAACTATGAAATGGCTTGTAAAGTATGAGTAAATAAATATAAGATGAATAAATAGAGATTGTAAATAAATAAATATCAGGCGAGAATCTCACACATATTACCACCTAGTTCCAAACCAAGCTCTAGGCTTATACTATGGGTACTAGACAACGATAAACTTACTTATATAGAGAAATACATACTAAACACATAGAAATCATAAACTCATGCTCATCACACAAATATCTGCCCTTACTGCTTACTGGGATACGAATGCTATAAAATGAAGCTAACATACCTTCTTCAGTGCATCAAGCAGTGCTATGCACCTAGCATTGGATCCTGACACCACTCGTGAGGATAGTTGCACTCCCAACTTGATAATAGCTGGGTGGAGACTGAAATTAAAGAAAATAAAGAAGTTTTAAAGAAATAAGGAAACCTGAAGCTTTAAATCTGGTGACCATGTTCCAAGCAGCAAACGTTGGCGGACATCCCACAATTTGAACAAATTATTTGATAAGAGTCAGGGGCTACCGCTGGATGTAAGTAGAACAGGATCCATTGTGGTGTAGATCTTTTGGGAAGGCCATCGCTTCGTGTTTTTTTAAATTAGAATAACTGTTAAATTCACACAAGCTCCTTTTAATAAGGTAGATAATACTAGGAATATGAATTATGAATATAAAAATATTTGTGAAATATATTCTTGTTATTAATCACAATTATCACTTACAGATAAATGTTTTGAATTTTAATTTTGACAAACACGGTCACTTTTTTAATTTAAAAACAGTATGTGTCCAGTAGTAGACCTGTTTCAGCTGACACAATCATGATGATGAGTTTCTTCTGACTCCTTTGAAGTCATCCAAGACATACTTAGCACAAGGTCCACAGTAATTCAGCAGATTATTTTATTCAATCATTAATGATAGAATATGATCATGCATACTTACTTGGTATTAATAGCAACCTTTTGCAAAGAATTCTTGTCAGCCTCTTCATACAAATGTTGGAACCAGTTTACCCTCTGGATAACTTGGGGCTTGGATTTGGCTTTTTCCAAAGTTTTAGGTTTCGGGGATTTTTCCTACAAAAATGACTAAATTTAATGCCTATTGTTTAAGACTTAATCGTATTGATTGCTTAAATCTCAAGCCTATTCCAAAAATATTTTTCTATATTTCAGGAAATATGAATTGTCCGTCTGTAATCTTCACTAAGATCTTATTGTTAATATCAAAAAAAAGGTGATCTTAAAACTGCCCTCGTTCTTCAAACAGCACAGTGTGTTGAAAGGTTAAAGTTAAGTTTAGGCCCGGTAAGTGTTAATGCAGAAAAAAAGATTACAACGTAGATAAAACACGGCAAAATCATATTTCCTAAACTATACAACACTAGCTAATAATTTCTGTGGTGAGCATTCCTCTCTAAAACCTAGTTCGTACAAAACTCAAAATATTTATTCAGTAAATTGGCCACATGAGTGCTCTTTTACAAGTCGGTAATGTGGAGTGAATCTACTAGTTTTGGACATGACCATCATTGCGGAGTAGAAGCGCCGCAAGAAACTCGTGCAAAAGGTAATTTTTAAACAACACTAGGTGATAAGACCGTCTCCATACCTTCTCCTTAGCAGCTTCGACAGGCAGTTTCGCTGGCTCCTTGGGTTTCTCAGCGGGTGCCTGCACCTGCTTCGCCGCCCGCTGTGCCTCCTGCTTCGCACGACGCTCAGCTTTCAATTCTGCCTTACTTTTACTTGTATCCTCCGGCTGTTTGGATATTTACATGAAATAGAAAACTATAATTTAAACTAATATTGCAAGTATAAATAAACACTGTCTTCAAGCAAAATACCAAATTATTCTCCACTACTTATATTACAAATAATACTTACCATTTTAACTTCCAAATTTATGGCTTTCACCTTATCAGTGACATCTTGAACTTCTTTTGCCACATTCACAATGTCCTTCAAAGTGTTTACAACATCTTTCACTGTCATATCAGCATCTGATTTTAGAGTATCATCATCAGAACCTTTCTTCTTAGCCTGCTTTGCTGCCTTTTTTGCAGCTCTCTCAGTCATAACTTGCTCTTTAGCCTTATTTTCAGCTACTGCTGCTGATGCAGCAGCAGTGGCTGATGCCTGAACTGGTTTCTCATCAGGTTTAATATCTATATTTACTTTAACAACATCCCCTGATTCCTTAGGCTTTCCAACCACAATTTTATCTTTCCCTAAAGGTTTATTGGCATTTATTAGAATAGCTTTATCAACTTCATCCTTGCCTTTAACTGGACTTAACTTTTTAGCATCTACTTGTGCTTTTACATTTTCAGTAACTGCTTTCGGTTCCTGAACTGGGTTATTTTCATCTATTTTCTTGACTTTTTGCCTGGCCAACTTTTTAGCTTCTCTAGCTGCTTTGATATCATCTCTAGATTTCTCTGTGGAAGACATTTCTTTACTATTCAAGTCAGATTTTGTTGCAGGTCTTGCAGGTTTAGGCTTGTTGAAAGCTTCACCTGTACATTTAGCTCTTATTGGTAGTGAGTCTAATTCTAGAACAAGAGAGCTGTTGGTGGCTTGAAGAAAGGATATATCCCTTCGTATGCTGTCAATGATGTTTATAGGTTCAATATGGAAGAGGCAATCAGAAGTTCTGGCTGCTTGGAGCTTTCTGCGTCTCAGTCGTCTCTTCTGGGCAGCAGTCAAATCAGGTGATGTCCTTTCCGGGTACTGATCAGGGTCAGTCTATAATACAGAATGAAAACAAAAATGCTTTAAGTAACAAATGCATACTTATTTTCATGTCAATTGCAGTATTGAAATGGTATAGTAACAATTAATTTATAGGGCAAATTACTTGTAACCAGTTGAATGTCGTAAATACTACGTAAGCATTTAAGGATTATTTGAATTTTGGAATTTATTATTTCCAACCTAAGGTTAATACTTCATTACATACTTTTGGTTTGCGTTTAGGTTATTTTGAGGGGAATACCAGGTTCAAACTGTTATGGAATATTTGTTGCAAAATAAACACATCACAAATTCCATTTTTTTTTTTTTTTTTTTGGTATTAAAACAACAGGATGGTATGCTTGCTTACAATAATAAATACAGATATGCAAGCTTTTCTAAGCATGGTTTTTGGGTTCAAAACATATGACGCATTGCAATCTTTGCTATGAATACATGAAATATGTGGGTTGTCTCTCAATCAAGCAATAAACTTGGTAAACACCATGCTTCTGTAAGTAATCAATTTGCATCAAAAGTATACACTAGTGTCAGGCAGTTCATACTACCAACATTGCCATATTAGGAATAATTTTAGACATAATTCAAACTTATGTATGAAATATCATAACTAAAGAACAGCTTAATCATCATCAACTGACTCTAGGTGCATCCGTAAGTGTATATTAACTCTTAAGTCTCTGCTGCCTATTTTGCATCAAAATATTTAATTGTAAATAACCATACTTATATCAGATTTTATTAACCAATTAAGGGCGAATTATTTTGATTGGTTAATTTTATTTTGACTTTTAGTGTATAGAACAATAAAGCATAAATACTAACCACCACAAAGGGTGCCAAACGGCACCGCTAGCAAATAATGGGTTAAGCCAGTACCGCAGTGAATGTGATAATGCAACAGGGAATAAATGATAATTTATGGGTTATTTACTTTTTCTATAATGTTTTTTTTTTTTTTTTTATATCATAGGAAGGCAAACGAGCACACAGGCCACCTGATGGTAAGTGGAAACTGTGACCCATAGACATTCGCATTCACAAGACCGCAATCCTAAGACTGCAAATGCGTTGCCAACCCTGAGGACGAAGATGGAATGCCTCTATGCTAGTAATTTCACAGGCTGACTTATCCCCAAACCGGAACACAACAATGCGAACACTGCTGCTTGGCGGTAGGTTAATGGATAAGATAGTGGTACCAACCCGGACGGACCCTGCACAAGGTCCTCCCACAAGTGATGATATGATACATACTTATAAGTTAATCATCCAGGTTAGCCAATAAACAATCAATTCAATAAGATTATATTATCACTTATTTGTGTACCTACCTTTTTAGCAGAAAGGATTTATACAAATAATGTTCTTCTTTGGCTTATGCAAACAATTGCAATAACTGATGTACTTAAATATATATTTAAGATTAATGACAAAAGTTAGAATTCTTCTTTGTTTGTTAATCATATTATTAAATGGTAAATACTACGTCAGATTAACTTAAATCATTGAAGGCTGTTTCCAAATAGATTGCATATGCTTTGAATAACAATGAGTGTAAACAAAATCAATTGATTGATTAAATTACGAAAAAGAAAATTAGCAGTTTTGTAAAATAACGGAACTTAAAACGTGTAAAAATAAAAGGCCAAAATTAAATATTAATATGGAAAATATAACAAGGTTGCAAAAATAATAGCATTCCATAACCTCAATATTGACACATCATAGAAAAATATTATGAAATACCTTCGAGAGAATCATAGCTGCAGTCCTTAGAAAGCTATAAAACAAGGTAATATGTAGATAATTCACATTTGGTTTTTATTTATTAGCGGAAGACAGAAAACTGTAATATAACTATACTAACCTCTGTTACGTTACGAACCAATCTGTTTTGCTGACTGTACGTGTCGAAATCTGTGAGAAGTTAATAATTTACACATAAGATAAACCACTAAACGCAATAATTAGATGTCTAACGACAATACTATTAAATTGTAGTTCAATCAAAGATTGTTTTTACACCTCTATTCAAAAGATTATTAGGTATTTTTCAAAGTTATAGTATAAACGTCAGTCCACATGTCAAATTGTATTTGTATGTCAAATTGTACCCACAGAGTACTTAATCACTACGTTTGGGTGTACCCATGATGTACCTAAGATGTTCGTAGGTCTGTACCTACCTAAGTATTTTTTTCGTGTTCAGAAAAGAAGGTCTTCAGAAGGTACCTAGGTACCTACCTATAAAAATTACCTAGTGTTGTAAAAAAACAACATATGAAAATTCTATTTTTTCTAACTTGTGATAGAACACGAACAAATTGTCATAATACGGGAAATTAAATAAAACATTATTTAACATATCTACTGTTTTATCTTAATCACGGAATAGAAAAAAATACTGCTTAGGTATTATGTATGTAAGTAGAAAATTAAACGCATATACAGCATGATGCAAAAATATAAAACTTGAATTTATTTCTTTATTATAGCGATAGCGACCGATCTTTATTATCACACCTATATTTAGTTTTTAGGGTTCCGTTAAAACACTGCATCACGCGCATCTCTCGCTGCACCTAAGTACCTATTTCCTTGCTTTACAATACGTTGGAAAAATGTTAACCGGCGAGCTTATATTGTCCCGTAAGTGATATCAATAGCTTAGTTGAGTTGTATTAAGTTTACGAACTAGGTAATTCAAGAAAAAAGATATCTGCAAATAATAGTACATTGTTGCCTAGGCGGGGAAAGTAAGGGTTTTCCTGACGAGGTGGTTAGCAGGCCGAGCAACAGCGAGGCCTGCTAAAATACGAGTCAGAAAATCCTCGTTTCCGCCGAGGCATACATAATGCTTTTCTCAAACAGGTGAGGAAATAATACAAATACATTTCTAAAAAGCAAGTAATTTAATTTTCATTTTTGTTTGCCCTCCACAGCATAAATTGGTCATAAGTTCGGATATTTTTACTTAGATTTAGCGGGAAGCAGGTTTTGCCTAACCGAGGCAGCTTCAGATTTTAATATAGGCGGTGTGGTACCTATTTCTTTGCTTTCGTCGCTTGAGCTAATTTTTTATAGTAAGTATTTCACACAACAAATAGTTTAATATTCGGTTTCACAATTATATTATGCAGAATGAATGAACGAATTTTACCGACTGTCAATTGTTTTTAAATACTAACCATAGACATTGGAATGCAAATTCAAAAAGAAACACACGCACTGTGCTAAAAAAGCGAGCAGTTACCTTGGCTGTTTGGAATTTTTGTCTTGGTCCTTTTGATTTTGTATGCAAATTGACAGCATTTTTAAGAAATATATGGACATGGACGGAAAGTGTTTTCATATAGTTTTTTTACTCCTAGGAGTAAAATGACGCTCTTTCCGTCCTTGTCTTTCAATCGGAATACCGTTTTTTCCGAGCATGTTTGAGAAAATGTAGTTTTGTAAGTGCCTAGGTATCTAGCAGTAATACCACTACCAACAAATATCTGCACATGGTTGTAGTAACTGAGAGATTGAGAAAAATATTCAATATCCTTTGTTCGTTCGTGTTGCGTCACTGTTATGGTATTTGACTTATTTATTTGTTTGCACCCCTGTAATGTGATCTCATTACATAATTTTACTTATTACACCCTCCTAGAATATTGTTTTTAGTTCAGGTTTCAAATAAGTAGTTACATAATAATAAAACAAAATTCAAAAATGTATCATTTAATAGTTAAAAGAAGGTAGTTCTTAATCTTAACGATAGTTGTTGTTGTCTAAATTTTGTTGTTTTCCACATTTAGGTAATTGGCACAAAGCAAAAACTATGAATTAATATATTAACAATGTACCTACTAAGCTACTAACATCTAACATACGTTACCAAGAATTATATTTGACTTAATAATTGTGGGTAAAGTTTGGCTGATAGCTTCTTACATACATAACATTAACCTTAGTTTATTTTTAAATACTAGTATGACAATCAATCAATGAGTTTTGTTTAAATTCATAATTTAAATTAATGTAGGTATACTTAAATCATAATGTTTAGATAATAATAATTGGCACTTTAAATGCATTTTAAATGGTACGTACTTAAATAATATCTATTCATTAAACAATATAATATATTTGTATTAATTCAAATACATATTGTTTTAGTTAACATAAATAACAGCACCATGGTTTGGAACCGTTGCAAAAACATATGAATGCGCATCAACCTTATCTAGATTGCAGTGTTTATCGTAAAATTCTTCTTTTAATGTTTGTATGTACTTATCTAGCTTTTTCTTTGGACAAAGCGCGACAACACAACCTCCCCATCCAGCACCTGTAAGGCGGGAATTAACTCCCAATTTCCTTGATATATCGACGATCTGATCCAAGTTCTCGTGGGAGCATTCGTACAGGTGTTTAAGGCTCTCGTGACTCCCTAACATGAGTTTTCCAAGAACGGCTAAAGTATCTTCAATATTCTCTTCTGTAACCCCGTTACCATTTGTGTTTGCGTGACCATTTAGACCATTGTCTTGTCCGTTACTTTTAGAATGTTGACAAATATTACGGAATTCTTCAACCCTCATTGCCTCTTCATACACGTGCAGAGCTCGTTGTTTCAATTTAAATTCAGTCAAATGTTTTGTGTTTTCTGTGAGAAATACATTTTCCAATTCTTCTTCTGAAATTTCTAAAATGCTGCAAACATCGGTCTTAGAATAAAGTTCTTGTGATACATTTTCATTGACGATCTCAATCATTTCTTTTAAACTTTTACCGAGAAGTTTCTGTGCTTCACTGAGTGTGATAATCTTATTTTCAGTAGGCACCCCATTGAGAGTGGTCAATATTTTAGCTGCAAGGCGACATTCTATGACGCGACGGTTAAAATCATTGGTTGCAGCTTTGTTCGCCTCTGCTAAACTATGTGCAACAACAAAAACTGCATCTTCAGGGAGACTAACCGATGTAGCTTGAAGAGGTTGAAATGTTATATATTGAGCACAGTACTTCTCAGCAAGGAATGCGATAGCTTGATCCATTCCTCCTCCTTGTGTCCCAATGTACCTTTCGCTAGAAGCACATAGTGACGCTATTTCTGTTTTACTTAATGCGATATTTTGAGCATGCAAAAACGATAAACAAGCTGCGCTCACAAGAGCTGATGAACTGGAGAGGCCCGAAGCTGGAGGGATGTTGCCGTCTATGTAAAGTTGAACCCCTTTATCCATTTTATTATCGAGATACTCTAAGGCTCCCTTAATTCCACATAATACATAACTGTACCAAAACGGTTTCCCATCGACGTCCGGGGTGATAACAATATCTTCAAAAGTTTTAATTTCCGTGTTAAAACTTTTGTACTTGCTATTAGCATTACGGAGTTGAATTTCCCGTTCTTGTATCAAGTTTGCCGCAACTAAAATATCTTGCTCTAATGCCATGGGCAACACTGCATAGCCACAGTAATCAATATGTTCACCAATAATATTTACACGTCCCGGCACTCTTACGTAAAATGACGGCTTGCTTCCAAATTCCTCTTCAAAAAGACGTGATAAGCGTTCTATTCTCTCATCATTAGGTGTGATAACGATTGGAACGGAGTCACTTTTTGTTTCACCTCCCATTTTTTTCGACATTATTAGTTGACGCAAAATACGACCGTACGGCAGCACTTCAATAATGGAACTGAAAATTGCTTTTATCAGCAATGGGATTTTATGCCACTGAATTCCACTTCACTTTGTTAGCCACATAATTGTTATAGCAGCGTCGCGCTGGATTCACAATTCACAACAAGGTTGGTTGAGTTGAAGCAAAACATATCAGTTTACAAAATTAACACTTTCCGATAATTCGCATTCCTACTGTTTTGTTAGACGTATCCTACCACGATACCTACTTAAAAATAATTAAACAAAGGCAAACGTAGCTGATTTTTCGTTATCAACAATATTATGAGGAAAACAAGTTATGATTGTTAACATAACCTTAAAACTATACGGCTACATATTAACACATGAATAAGTGACGTCTTCGTGTCGCTTCTTTCTCGGCCGATGGGGCAAATCGAATTTACAGTTAACGTATTGACTATATTACCGAGAACTCTAAATCGGGACAGTTTTGTATCGGGATCGGGGAGTCTGGCACTGAATGTGCTAAGTAATCAAACATGTTATCGTAACTAGTATTTCGTTTGCTCAAGACAAAAGTCCGTTAATCTAAAGCTATGATTAAGCGCCTAAAACCAGTCATATTTACTCGTTTTTACTCAAGTATTTTAAGGTGTTTTAAAAAGTAATATTTAGGTCAAATCATCAATCATTTTGTTTTTATCAGTGGTTTAATCATACTTAACAACTTATTATTTATCGTTATTCATATGAAACACACAAGATGCTTATTGATGCAAAGATTAAGGTAACCTATTGAAATAGGGGTTTTACTTTCAAGGACTTCTTTAGAACACATATTTATGAATTTAATATGTATATTATATTAAATTCATTATTTCATAGCTGTAGCTACGAAGTAACATTATTCACAGCAGGTCATTAAACATATATAATTATAAACAATCTTCGTCCTGGGTAAGCTATTATTATTTAACAGCCGTTTAATCGTGGAATGTGAAATACCTAGTAGTAAGAGTATTTCTTGATAAGAAAAATCGAAATACGAACGAATTTTATTTTTTATTATGTAAGTAGGTATGTGCGTTTGCAAACGATATTTTATTGCGATCAAATATTTTTTAAATTCATAACGACTCTAATAAAATTGTTGTTCCACTTTATTATGACTGGAAAGTACTGACTTTGTGTACATGTACGTATGTCGATGAGTGGCGGACTCAATAACTGCTGTGGATTGTTTGATAAGCTTCGAGTGACCAATTGCGACTATTGCGAGTATAATCATTCATTGTTGAATACCTACCACTTAATGACGATGTAGTTCTGCGCAATGCAAACTGCAAGCAACTTTTAGAATCTCATATTCACCGTGTGCAAATAAATAAATCACCCGTACAAAATATTACTAGGTCTCAAAAACTTTCTTGGACACAAAATTACTACAAAGGAAATTAGCCAGTGGCAGTAATAACAGCCGATGTATATCATTAAATTAGAAACATTAGATTAATAACGTTTTCAAATAACTAGTATAAATGGATCTAAATAATTATAACTTGACCTAACTTCAAATAAAGAGACTGTTCCAAATGATATAAAACTAAAATTACCGTTAATTCAAAATTATTCGGAGCAAAACGAGCTTCTGCAAGTAACGGTAAAACGGGGTGAATAGAAATCAAGGGGTGAATAGAGACACAACTTAAAATGAAACATATGTTACTAATTATAAGATTGAAATTATTTCCAATAGACGTAACGTTATTGTCCATTTAATACTTGTTCTTATTTGTAACAAGTTATGACTTTTTTTAGGTTGTGTCTCTATTCACCCCTTGATTTCTATTCACCCCGTTTTACGGTACCTACTTTGCGAAAGCTTCTTAGCGAATACTTAGATAGCAAATATTACTATTGACTAATAGAGATACTAGTGAAGCCGTCGCTCAATTTACTACGAAACATAATATTTAAAATATATATTATAAATTATTATTTATATTTTAAATAATTTTTGAATATTTGTTCCTGAGTCATGGATGTTTTCTATGTACTTAAGTATATATTTCTCTATATAAGTACTTATATCGTTGTCTAGTACCCATAGTACAAGCCTAGAGCTTAGTTTGGGAAATTGGGACTAGGTCAATTGGTGTGTCATTGTCCCCCAGGGTTGCCAACCGTACTATATTATATAGTATGTACTATATTTGGGCTCCGCATACTATATACTGTTGAACAAATATATAGTACCTACGCAATAATACTATATCTCGATCACTCCTCAGTAAGAAGTAAATTTAGTGTATTTAGTTAAATATAACTAGCGAATTTTCTTGAAAAAATAATTTAACTGATGGTGAAAACTGCATTTAAATCCATCGCGCAGTTACAAATTTAATACTTATCTAAGCGTATTAGCGTACACACAGAGGGACGGACGGACGGCGGGAAGGAGTTAGACACTGTGTAAAGATGAACGATACCTTCCACTTTTTTATAGGTTTTTCTTTTAAATACTATATTTTATTTCAGTATACTATATTATTTACAACTTGGCCAGGAAAATACTATATTTGTCCAATAAATGGTTGGCAACCCTATGTCCCCTGATATTTATTTATTTATTCACTTTGACCGTTGCTGGTCTAATGTTTTATAGGTATTTTACTTGCTCATATTAAAAAAGGTTGGCGTTGACTAATGTAATGACTGCGACGACTCTTGTCAAAACAAATGTTAATTATACACCTACGTGTGGGTACCTTCAATGGGTACCTATTTACATTTAGTATTTTCAGAATCAGTATTAACTAGAAGTATATTCAATCCTATGTTATGACTGAAGAACGGATATACCGTAAAACGGGGCTATTTGGGAATCACGGGACTATTTGGAACTAAGTAATCTTATGCCTTTAGTTGGTATATTTTTTGTCATTTATTACAAATTTAAAACTCTTCTTAATGTAAAAGATAAATTAAAATTGGCATACTTTTTATTTTGATATAAACTACATTCTCAAAAACTGGGCTGACAAATTCGTATAAGTAAGTATTTCTTGATCAATGGACACCCATGGCCCATAGGCTCCAGTGATGTTTTCCATCAGGAGACCAACTGGGGCTCTACTTTGAAAACCGAAGTTCGAAGTCACGTTTTAGCTCTATCAATGTCTCGACTTTGCCACGAATGAGTAATGAAAGTGTCGGGAAATCCGAAGTTACGAATTTAGCGCTTTGTAGTAACCATCCTATGGCTCGTTTGGCCACTCCATGAGCATATAAGAAAGTGAAACTCAAAAGTAAATTCATGATTTATCGGTATTGTATGTTAAGTGGCTAGTTACTTAAGGTATACTCAAAATTAATGTATGATAAAAAACAGCTTTTTCAGTGACTTATTAATAACATAACAATAAATAAATAACAATTAATAGTATAACAATACCTACCAAGGTATATCTTCGAAGCGTGAAGCCTTAAATCCTAACACAGGAACTGAAAGGTAATCTATATCTACATAAAATTAGAATTAAAATAAACATGCTGTATACACTAACTCTCTGAAAAAACACCTTCAGATTCGTTTTATGAGAAACATTAAGCGTCTATTAAGTACTTTTTACAAAACAAATGATTGCAGTTTTTGTATTATCAAAATTCGTGTTGTGTTATAAGTTATTAGACGCACATATGTACAGTACATTAAAACATTTTTTTTAGGAGATAGAATCAGCCACAGTCAGATTGTATTTCCCGCCAGTTTAATTTTGAATATGTTCAAGTCATCTTAACCCAATTTTAAAACGTGGTGTTTTTTTTATAACCATCGATAGACTATTTAAATGCACACAATAATAAGAACAGTGATTTCTTATTTTTTATTATTATTATTATAATAAATATAATAATAGATTAATAAGTCGCTTTTGATTAAATCTTTTTATTGTGACATATCAGTGAATCTGCAATTTTTACCATGACTCGAACGTGTTTATCATGCTTTGTTTGACATTTGAATTTAATGTTTTGTATGGCGTTTTAATGATTTATGGGATTTTAATTTTAATATTTTAATGAACACATTAGTTTTAAATTACTTGTATCTGATATATATGTGTATTAAAATCTGGATCATTTATAGTTAAAGCCATGGAGGAAACTTTAGATTTGCAGAACGTTTGTAGAGCATGTTTAGCAAACGGAGAACCACTGAAAGATTTGTTTTCCGTATGTTCTTCGGAGATGTTCAAATATTGCACGTCTGTTCAGGTAAATATTGTTTAACTTAGTCAATCATCGGATTATGATCATTAACTCCTGTAACTCGTGTTGCCAGGCTGTGAGGTCGAATAGCAAAAAGTAGATGGCAGTTATTGTCATGTTATGGTCCATGCAAATAGTATTGTAATAGTTCTGCCTATTTATTGCTCGGACGTTAATAACTTATCGCACAATATCATGAGTTCAAGAGTTTGGGACTAGGATTTTCATTTTTGTACTATTATACTTATTAATCTACAGAGAGAAAACAGCAGTTTACACACATAAATAATGTTGAATATTGCTCGACATGTTTCGGGTTACTCGTGAGCAGACCTAGCCGCAGCAAGACAAATGTCAAGTGATTTTCAACATTATTTAGGTGAGTAATCTGCCATTATTTTTTTCTCTTTATTTTGTCGGTCTCAGGGAGTCTTATTCCAATTAATTTTATTAATAAATCCTTGGGATCTGAGGATAATATGATCTAAAAGTAACAGAAACAAAATGGACAAAATAGGGTAATAGGATGTTATTTAGGTCTTTTAATTCATATACATATTATATATAACAAGTATATATGAAATGGTTCAAATATTCATTAGAATTATCAACACTGAGTTTGGTTCCGAGAGTCCTCTGATTCTGGGATATTTATTTTGTAATTCAACCGATTCTTCAGATCATATCTTACATTCAGTTTAATACGATTGCAAAAGTAGCATTTGTAGCCCTATTCACCAAAACTAGTGTCGAAATAGTGGTAACACTGCTGCTTCCACACTAAAACACTTTTTCTAGATTTCAGAAAATGATCCTCTACCTAAACTCATCTGCCAGTCCTGCCTTGACTTGTTGAATCAGCTGTACTATTTCAAACAAGTTGTGTCCAGGTCCAATGTGATACTAAGACAACAGTTAAAGGTAAATAATAAAAGATAAAAGATAAAGATAAGTTTATTGATTAACTAAGCACAAAACATACAAGAAAATATCCAGTGGACCCCAAACTAGGCTGAGCCTTCTTCTATCTTGGGGCAAAAATAATCAAACAATATTCCAATTTTCTAATTTAAAATTTGGGTGTTTTTAAAAAAAAGGAACCATGTTAAGGAAATTTGAATCCTAGACTGGGTAACCTTTTTTTGTTACCATTTAAGTTTACACCTTGACTTGTCTATTGGATTGGTGTAATGTATTGTTGTCAGGACAACTATTGGTCTTTTAACATATTCCCTGCTTCAATAAACAAATAATGTGATTGGAATATGGGCATTTTTTTTTTCTAGTGTACCTAGCGTTTTTCACGTGTCCGACAACTTCATTTAATATTTTTTACATGATTATGTTAAAAACTTTGACTTGTAGCTAAATTACCAGATAAACAATACTCTTACGTTTAAAATTATGCTACTAGAAGTATTCAATAACGTTAAATTTACAGTTTTTTTGTTATTTTTGTTCTCTAAGACCCCCAATTTTTTCCGCGTCCAGGCCTGGTGTTACATTTTCGAACTTCAAATAAACAAGTTTGGAAACTTTTGTCGTACATGAGAACACTTGTTTTCGGGAGTCTAATATGTGAATTTACTAAAAACGCCCTTAATTTGTCTCCTTTAGAGTTAATATTTAACAAAAAACTAGTTTAAATCGTGTCCACCACATTCGACATAAGGGGAATTCCCCCTTTCCGTTACCGTATATTAGGCTTAAGGTATCATTTTTATTACCAAAATATATCTTTATTTTCATCTAGAAACTTTAGTTTTCACGTAGCAGCACAATATTTGTCTTCAAACGGTCTGTAAACGAAAAAATTGTGTGTTGAAGTGTCGTGCTTTACGTGGTTCAAAATGGGTTCCACCACTCCGTTACCAAGATTTGAAGGTAAAATCTTTATCTTTATGTTGTTGTGATACATTTACCTAAATAATTGTTTATATCTAAACTCAATTTCACTAAAATATCTTTACAATCAAGATCGAATGCATATTTAATTTGTATTTCAAAGTGCAAAACATTACTTCCGTTACTTCCCCTTTCGTTGCCATGTCGGCAGTCATGTATAAGGGGAATCTAAAAAGTAACGGAATGGAAACATAAAGTTATGTTTACACTGAGATCACATTTGAATAAATTATAGTATTTACATAGGTAAATTTATTTGTAGGTACCACAAAAGTAAATCATCTTATACGGTTTGCAAAATTGTCTTTAGAATAATACAACGTGTTATTTTTAATCTGCTGCGTAGTTGCAATAACATTAACCGCAGATATCTCAATTAAATTTAAATAACACGACTAAACTACCTACATTTGTTATAGAAATGGCTCCTCTCACAGCTGCCGAAAAACAAAAACGGTATCGGGAAAGGATTAAAAATAACCCTATTAAATATGAAATCCAAAGAAAAAAGGACGTGGCGAGAATAAAAAAAAATATAAAGGCAAGAAAAATTGCAACTACCAAACTATCAAACTATCCCGAAAAATGAAGCATCCACCAAAGAATAGGTACCTACCTAATACCATTGCAGTTGCTCATAATTTGTCTCTCAATAACCAGTATTGGTCAGGAAAGTCTAAAATGTAACCACTATAAATATGCGATAACCATAACCCTCATTTTGCTTTGGTCAGTCGGGTTAATAAAGCTTTTGTGGATTTGTGATCTTGGTATAACTGCAGCCTAATGATTTCGTTACCATTATTTTCGTTACCGTCCTTTGAAAATAATTAACATTTTATTTTATTATTAAATCCCCAATTGATAAACATTGCAATGTGTGTATTATATGGATAAACTTTTTACTAAAGTATCCACGTATAAATAAATTTGTCGGGTAAACCTCATAACGTCCAACTGGTAAAGAAAATTGTAAGTAGTTTTGGTCGTCTGGTAACGAAATAGTTACAATAATCGTAATTTCTTTCAAATTAGTTCATAATGTTTTGAAAATAAAACTTATTTTCATAACTTACTATATTTTCAAGTAAGTAAAGCATTTGTTTATCCCCGTTTTACTTTCTTTCAAGTTATATCAATAAATGTATATGGTAACGGAAGGGAAACAAATATGAGCCCGAGCCACTTTGAAATCGCTGTATAAATTTAATTTCCGTATGTTTTACAAAACCATTACTAAATTAAGATACCTAAGACTACTAAAAATGCTTCAACACCCTTAAAGTTCAACAATTAATAAGTTCGAAAAAAAATCATCACAAATCTGTTGGTACAACTTTGAAAAAAAATGCCCATATAACTGCCTTTACTTGACTGAGAAAATGTATCAGCTTTAAAAGAATATCTCCAATACTTCAGGTAGACAATGAAAGCCAACCAAGTGAAAACAATGAGATTGAAGAATCAATAGAGCTGGCGCCCCAGGAGGACTCCTCCTCTAGTCCGGAGTCCAGTGAGCCACAATTTGAAGAGGAACTACCTAAGATAAAGTAAATATGTGCTAAGTATACCTACTTTGCTTCTTTAAAAAAACCCATGGAAGTCTGTCATTGCGGTGATTAAGTGTCTATATTGCTAGTAAGAAATTTTGCAGGGCCGTTATTCTAGGCGGTAAAAATTATATTGTAGTTAATCTGTTATGGTATTAATATGACGTCAGCCGCCATTACTGTCAAGTAAATAAGAGCTATCAAAACGGTGACAATACGATAACAGCTCAAACACAATATGGTTTTTAACGTGTTGAATAGAGGCAACAGCTATCAAAACGGTGACAGTATGATAACAGCTCAAACACAATATGGTTTTTAATGTGTTGAATAGAGGCCCAGTGTTCTTGATTACATGCTTTAAAGATTGTCTCAATTTCTTTTGGTTCAAAGTTTTTTTTTTGTAATACTGTCACCTGAGCGCCCAATAAATAAAGAATTGTTTGTTGTCCTTACATGCATGGTATTTGTTTTTGAGGTTGGTCTCAGCAATCTGTCTTTGACTATAAGTGAATGTGTTAAATTTGGTTTTGGCATGGAATCTGCCCTTCTTCAAGGCCTACTAATGATTAGACTCCGTTATCCTGTCGAAAAAAATGAATCACATTGTGGCATTACGGTCGATAAAATAAACATTCAATCCCTACAAAAAAGAGACGTCATCAGTGCGACAAAATAACGGGGTCTACTCATGATTTTCCTTCAGCAATTGGTAGCACCAGTTTTAGGTTCTTAGGTATAATAGGCTACATCTCTAGATTTTATAAAAGCATAGACTACAAACAGAAATTACAATTAATTTTATCAAAAATAATCTATTGTTTTTCCAGGAGAAAAAGAAGAGTGTACAGGAAGAGTGTTCAACCAACAAAGAAGAGGGACCGCATGAAATGCGTCAAGTGCGACAAAAGGTTTCAGAAATACGAGACGTTGGAAGCGCACATGAGAAGTCACTTTGGGAAGAAGGTGAGGTTAACGACTATCATCTGTCACTTTCGCACTTACAAATTTGTCGGAAAGTGACGACAAAATAGGTGTAAACATAGGTGCAAGGTTGGCTTAGTTATGAAAGCACCGCAAGATCAAAACAGGCTCCGCGCATCACGCAAAGCTCCGTCTCGCTTTAGATATCTCATTATTGTTCTGTCTCCCTCGCTTTTATTAGTGAATAATTTACCTGGTGTGTTAATTCTCTATAATTTATTTATTTTATTCTATACTGGGAGGGTTTCGGACCGTTCTGTCCGTTTCCCAAAACACCCGTTCCAAAATAACAGTTTCTTTAAATCACAGGCCAAAAGATCCGTTTCTCACTATAGCAGTATGTCAAAACACCCGGTTCTCATAGCATCAGTATGCCAAAAGATCTGTCTCATGATTCATGACACCCGTATGACTAAAAGACACGTTTTTCATCGCATAAGTATTTCAAACCACCCAGTTCACATATCATCCGTACACCCTTATGCGCAAAACCGTTTCCGATCCGTTTCTTACGACGTCCATAAGGAATACCTGATTTATCTTTTTAGAGTTCAAAGACTTACGCAATATTTCTGACAGGAAAAGGATCCACAGGAGTTATTGGTACTATCTAAAACTTCATAAGATATTCGGCAATCCATAGACGAAAAAATAGTCACTATATTTTATTTAAATGTTTCTACTTACGTTACACGTCCGTGTTAGAGTCGCAGAAATGGGGACGGGTGTTAAGGGAAACGGATATCAAGACAAAGTATCTTTTGGAAGAAGAACATTTTGGGAAACGGTTTAATTATACGGTCATTCATTTCGGGATTGGGATAGGTTAGGTAGGCTACTTACTACTTGGGGAAAAGGCGCCGGTAGTTTGCCGCAAACTTAATCCCCCTGTAGGACTTGTGGGTAAGGGGCCCACCGTCTAGTCCTACTCTGGCGCAGGTGCCCAAGCTTATGCTGGGGCGGCTGGTGGGCGTCCAATGGTAGCATCATTAGCAGCCCATGGCGCACCTATCATTAACAGCCTATGAAGTTTTAAGGCCGGTGAGGTTTTAGTGGGTAGACTTCCTCCTTCTCCTTCGCTCTGAAGGGTGGGGGGCGTGAGTCCCACATAACCCTCCAATAAGGTCTTCCCTACACCAGAGGGTACGCGTAAATGCGTTACGTAACCGAAAAAAAAAGGTACTATAAGTAGTACAAAGAAGTAAGCTTCTACAATGCCCATCGGAAGAATAACTTGTTCATACAAATCAATTTCCATTTTCCAGCCCGACATAAAGTGCAGTGAATGTGACAAAACCTTCCTGACGTTTCGGAGCCTCACCAGCCACTCCCGGATCCACTCCGGGGTCCGCAAGTACCAGTGCCTGACGTGCGGCAAGGACTTCGCATACCTCAATGTGCTGCGGAACCACGAGCTGATACACGCCGGCATTAAGAAGCATGCCTGCCACCTCTGTGATGCCAAGTTCGTGCAGGCTCACAATTTAAAGGTAGGTTTATTAGTAACAGCACCCTGGCTGGAGTGCTCTATCTATACTCCATCTGTTTAGGTACTTAAATAAATGTAAACAAACCAAACCACGTGCCTCTGTTAAATAGCCAATCCAAAATGTTTTGTCGAGCTTTGACGTATCTGTGTTCTGCTTCAATTGGATAACGATCAACTGATCATTTTACTACTAGACATTTTACAAATGACTTACTTTTCCAAATGATCAACAGTTAAATTTACATTTTACGAGCAACACGAATCTGGGGAGAACCGACTCGGATAGGTTAGGTCAGAAGGCGACTTCGAGGTTGTTTTTTTTTCTGTCCAGAAATAGGTAAACTAATTGCTAATTGATCAATTGCTAAGTGAGTTTTTGTAAGATGATATTTTTGTCAAATGTCTCGTTTGCCAAATGATCATTTGGTGAAACGTTGTTTATTGTCAAATGACCATTTGTCAATATTTTTTGGTCAAACATTGAACCGGATTGTCCACTGAGCTGTTGGTAATTCTACAGATCTGCCTACCCCGCTCTGGGAAAGGTGTGAGTTTATGTTTGTATGTATTAAAAATAAAATAAAATAAAATCATTTATTCTGTAAGTAGGCCCTGTAGGCACTTTTACAAGTCTGAATCTACCATCTACCAGCGCTTCAAGAGACCATTGTTGAGAAGAAGCACCGCAAGAAACTCAACAGTAAGCCATTTTTTTAAATAAAGAACTTATTACAATACTAAACATAAGCTATCTAATTTAAATGTCACAGGGATGTACAGGTCCCAGTAGTAATAATAATGAAATTAATAAAAATGTCAGGTTAAAATAATAATACAATTCCGGAGATGTAAAGAGTCTCCAAATGTCAAATTAAAATTAAATATAGGTAAGTAGGTAATTAAAAGTATTTATTTATTACTAGCTGTTTTAAGCCGGCGTCGCCCGGATGAATTTCTCTTTTTATACAAACCTTTTCCTTACCATTACAAGAACAACAAAAAAATTGTTTGCCAAATCAGACGGGCCATTCTCAAATGATGGATGACTGATGATTGATTTGATGACATAATATGTTATAGAATACACTATACCTATTAAACACAAAACAAAACAAATTAACAAATTGCAGATGCACATAGAAACGCATAAGAACGAGAGAAACTATGGATGCTACCAGTGCGGCAAGAAGTTTGCTCAGCCGGGGAACTTGAAGATACACCTCATTCGACACACCGGTATTAAAAACTACGGGTGTACGCAGTGCGACATGAAGTTCTACATCAAGGTATGGCTTAGCCCATATTGTACGTTGGAATTAATTATAAATCTACAACATTTTAAAACGGGATTTCTTCTGGCCTGCCAGTGTCTTGTTTACGCATTGTTGAGTATTTGTCTGTTGTTATATTTGTTTAAACTTTCACTTAAAAGTTCAATTTTTATTAGCCATCATCATCAACATCGTCACGATCTCGAGCCTTACACTTTTATTGTTGCGGTATCTACGAAGCACTACAATAGAAACTACGGTTACCGTACCCATTTCACTAGTTATTCGAGAAATAATGTTACATCGATCTTCGGTTTTGAAGGCAGGGCACTGTTCATTAGGGCCATCTTTACCTCGTCAAATTTCGTTAGTTTGAAAAAGAATCTTGAGTCAGTCAAGTAAAGTCAAAATTCACTTACAAATTACCTAAATTTAGGACGTTGGGCCGTACGAGGGTATATTACCAAACAGAATCCGAGTGTATTAAGAAGATGTGTACTTTACAGATATTTGATAAAATTAAATAATAGTATTTTATGTAACTGGTACATAAAGAGGGTCCTTAAAACACGAGTGTGGTTTTATAATAACATCACACGAGTTTTTTAAGGCCTAATTATGTACAGTTGCATACATTACTTTATCTACACACATAATTATAAGTACTCTTTCCGGATTTTAAAAACAGGCGGCAGAACAAACAAATGGCGGCAAAGCTAACCTGTGTCACGAATATGAATGTTTTTTTTTTAATCATAGACTAACTAACAAAGTCCCTATTCTAATGTCACTCGATATCAAAACGGCGTACGACACTTTACTTAAAATATACCGAGTCGACGTTTAATAGATACTAGAATTGACCCCCTGTTTGAATTGTGTTGGTTTTGGAAGATGTTCCAAATTTAAACAACATTACTTTATCAAAAGTTGTATCGTAATTATAACTTTACAGTACAGCTACAGATAAGAAAAAATATCATAGTAAAATTGTATCTTGTAATGATGGTCATTGTCTACGGATTCTGAACGCATTATAGAGGACTTATGATATGAGTGTAGATAAATAAATATCAGGGGACAATCTCACACAAATTGACCTAGCCCCAAACTAAGCTCTAGGTTTGTACTATGGGCACTAGGCAACGATAAACTTACTTATATAGATAAATACATAGAAAACACCCAAGACTCAGGAACAAATACTCGCCCCCGTCATACAAATATTTTCCCGCTAGGTCGCTACCGAGTAGGCTGTCGCATCGTCAAAATACTTTAAATTCGCAATCCAATCGCAATTTAATGTGACAGTTAATTAATAACGTACCTCACATCCCACTCCTGATTTCAGGCCGATCTGGCGAAGCATGCTCGATCGCACTCCACCGACAAGCCATTCTCGTGCCAGCTGTGTGACAAAACCTTTAAAAGTAGAAGTTTCATGGCAATACACACGAGGACACACACAGGTATGTATATAAAACACCCAATAACTGGCCTCTAAAATACCAGTTACTGGCACCTAGTGATTGTTGGATTATCGTCTCTATTACCTTACGATAAAGTTCACGGGGCCAATGATTGGTAGGTGGCCAATAACATGGTAGCTCACGGGATACTGTACTTCCACTTTAATAAAATACTAGAGGACGCGCGCGACATATCGTCGGTGAAACTGCAAAACTAACACAAGTAACATTTTTAATAAGGAGCGAAATGCACCCTTTTTATAACAGTGTAAGGTTGATTTTGCTCTATCATAAATTTGTTAGTTACGCGGTTTTACAGCATCACCGACGATATGCGTAGTATTCGTTTTCCGCTACTACCCCTTTTTCTTCTCGTTGGGGGTCGATTTTCGGAAAATCCTTTCTTAGTGCACCCCTAAGGTACCCAAGGAATACTGCCTCCAAATTTCAAGCCCCTAGGTCCAACGATCTAGGCTGTGCATTGTCTGTCAGTCAGTTGCTCAGTCATGGTAATGTTTGAAATATTTAGACTACCTGCCCGACTTGACTTGTAACTTCAATCTAAGGCAGCCATTACACGGTCAATCAAGATCGTGATCCGACCAAGGTTCACAAGAGATTTCCATAACTCTAGATAATATGTGAACCGATGTCGTGATCCGTTAATCCAACACGATACACAGTAAATCTGATCATGATCAGGGATTGACAGTGTAGCGCTGCCTACGGTGCGATCAAAAATGTATTGCCGTCGCGCTCGCACACCGCACCTGTCAAAGTTTGCATTGGTTACGACCGCCATCTTGTCCGCAACTATTGCGAATAGATCAAACTATCAAAAGTTTAGCATAATTTGCTACGTTCGTATACTCGTCCCGCAAAGGCCTTTTTCCCGGTCTCTGCAGTAATGTCAAACGGCATTTTTTGGACCAACAAAAGGCATTAATCTAGGGCATGTAGTCAAACGACCAGCCTCTCTACGTCGCTATAATTATTAAAGTGTTCTCCTTTGTTTTATTTATTTCCCTTCAGTCCTCACAGCTCGTATTTGACCATACCTCTTAATTTAATACATACATACATTAAATCACGCCTGTTTCCCAAAGGGAATCTTGACATTATTTTTATTTTTATTTACTTTCTATAATTTGTGGTGTTTCAGGACAACTTATTATGTCTGTACGTAACATTTTCATTCAATCCCTTGTCATATTGTATTACGTTATTGTATATTTTCTATGATGTACCCCTGTGTTGATGTGTGTGTTGAATAAACCTTTTTCTATTCTATTCTATTCTACATACATAGATACATAACTTCACGCCTGTAATCCCAGAGTGGGGTAGGCAGAGCCACAGAATTATCTTCAACTTAAAAAAGTTGTTGATAATACCCCCGTGTGGCTGCCGGATTAGAATAGTGCCACTCCATGTCTTCCCGTGGATGTCGTAAGAGGCGACTAAGGGAATATAGGCTTGTAGTACTGTTAGGCGATGGGCTTGCAACCTGTCACTAATACGCTGGTAAACATCTTGGCCTGTTTGTGCAAAGTGTGGTTGCTGAATTATCAACAACTATTCTATTCTAATGTACTTACTATTAAATTGCAGGAGAACGCCCGTACGCCTGCGACCTTTGTCCCAAGAAGTTCATGGCGCGCAAAGACCTCCGCAACCACAGAATGATTCACACCGGAGAGAAGCCTCACAAATGTCAGCTGTGCAGTCAGGCTTTCATACAGAAGTGCGCCCTGAACCGGCACATGAAAGGCCACATGCGGGGGGACGATCAGCTGATGCTGAGGCCGCAGGGGCCTGAACTGGCCCCCCTTACAGTCTCCTACGCTGAGTGGAGGACTGATACGTGATCATGATAGGAGTGTATTAGAAAGTTTACGCAAGGAGTTCGCAGGTTCGATTTCCTCCAGTTAGATGTTTGTATTGTAAAGGTCATTGCGAGCTACAACGCCTCGTTACCAGATCACCGCCTCAGCTGAAAGTGAGACATTGAAAAGTGAGCTTTGACTTGTGTTTATACGATACATTATCAGTGTACGACGCAAGGGCTGTGCCCCGGCAATTGCAAAAAGGATCTTTTTTAAAACGTGTTCTGAAAAAAAAAATGTCTCAAAAGCATACTTAAAAAAAAATGGTTTTCATTTAGTGAGAAAATAAATAAACGAAAAATGATTAAAGAGTTTAAACGCCACATGGTATTTCACAGCTAGGGCTAGACTTAAAAAACAAAACGCCGATGCAAAAAAAAGACATTTCGAATAATAACAAATTGAAAAAAATATATATATGTTTGGAGAGAAACCTCTATAAGCAAAATTTTAATCAGAACGCCTTTTCAAAAAAAACCTGTTGTCTGATTTAACTTTTACTTGATAATGTTATCGTACTGACACAAGTCAAAGATTTTCAATATTTCACTTTGAGCCAAGGTGGTGCTGATCTGATGCCGGGGCGAGTGTGCGATGACCATAAGGTTGTGAGAGGCTGTTCTGGCATTCTCCATGAGGCCATTGAATTGTGACGCTATTGTAGTATTTGTTCTTGTATTCATTTAGTTTGTAAGGCTAATCAAACTTTTTGCTGTACCTCGTTGCCATGGTGATGTCTCCTGGGCCACTCTTCAAAACTGATTACAAAAGGATATAAATCCACTAAAAGTTAGTTTTATTGGCAATTAATTACAAATCCATTGTTTTATGGCTTTTCTGCTGATTATCCTAGGAGTATATATTATTATAAAAAATCTAAGAAAGTATCACTTTGTCTCCTGGCTGACGGGACAGAATAACATCAAAAAAAAGTTGATCTACCCAATTATCAACATATTTCTACTTTTATGAAACAGGGGTGATTTCACCTGAGATCATGTAGTCGGGAAACCTCAAGATCAGCAATTTAACATTCCGAGTAAAAATATAAATGTATTTGAAATATGACCGTTTTCCCCGAAGCACGGTGTTATTTCAAGCCTCCTGTTGGAATACCCTAATATAATTCTAGTTTATTGTATCTTCAAACGGAGAAATATATAACAAATATGGGACGAAAACTCCCGCGACTCCCTAGCTATGAGTTTTGGACAAAATTAGTTTTATTTTTGTTATTACGTGCAAAAAAATAATTTTGTACTGTCGTTAGAATGGCTTAACATAAGGCTAAATTATTCTTTTTTTTTTTGGTAAAACAGAGTTCCCCACTTTCAAGATATTGACGATTATGATTAAATCGTATTTATTTTTTCGTGACTGAAGTTTACTTTAAGTTTAAAATGTAAAAAATAATAAGTTAAAAAAACATCTCGGTCCCGGTGGTCCCGGGATTTTGTGGCCAATTTTAGTGTGGTTTACAACTGGCATATATGTGGCATTATTTGCGTACATGTCTTCCAATTATAGATAACTAGCGACCCGCCCGCGGCTTCGCCCGCGTGGAATGTATTATACATATAAACCTTCCTTAAGAATCACTCTATCTATTAAAAAAAACCGCATCAAAATCCGTTGCGTAGTTTTAAAGATTTAAGCATACATAGGGACAGACAGCGCAAGCGACTTTGTTTTATACTATGTAGTGATAAATTATGTAATGCGGGCAGGAGTCCACCCTCGTTAGGAATGCCGAAACCCCGCATTAATACATAATATCTGGAGGGAGCGGGGGTGAGGCAATATGGAGCCGTCACAGACTCATATTGCCCCATTGCCTCAGCAGGGCTTGATCCACCCGGCTGAGGGATGTCACTCCGAGCTCCGATCGGACGACTTTTTAGAGATTTTTTTACACTGTTTTGAGTCGGGGGCTTTTTAAATTTTAAATGTTTTGTTGCAATACCATGCTTTCTGTTTCGCGTTCATAGACCTTTTAAGTATCTCCCGTTGATCCATGACCCGTCATAAGCATCCGTCGAGATAAATGTTGTGCTTGGTTTTAGGAAGATTTGTGAGTCGTCTGTTAGATTTTTTAGCCACCACTTACAAGCTTTTGTTGTTTCTACGGAGAGATTGTATTTTGTTTCGTTTCGTCCGCTTTCTTTTTCATGAATAATGGGGACAAGAATCCCGATGGAGCCGAGGCCGGCTCTATTTCCGACTCCATGGCCTGACTGGTTTTTAATTCCAGTGATTTGGTTTCGGTAACGGGCTTTCACCCTCCTCAGCCGAATAAAGATTTATGTCTGAAATGGAGGAGTTTGCCTCAGAGATTACCGGGTCTATGGCCTCATTATGTATCGGAATCTCCCAGCTCTTTTTGATGGTATTGACGGCTTGCACCACGCAGCTGACCGTGTCCCTTGAAGCTGATATCATCTGTTGAATTACAGTTTGAAACATTATTTTTCTGCAATGCAGCTGCAGCAATAGGGTTCTGAGCTTCTACCCTCATAGGGGTCTTGAGCCTTTTGGTTCTGGGTGATGAATTCAATAATCGGGGAACTTGGTGATGTTTTAGCCGGTCGAGACGATAGAATTCCTTTAAGGAGATCGTCTGTTTCTTCTCGAGATAATAAATGCTTCTTCATTTGACGAACCGCATTTGTGGAAGGACTTATACCGCCAACGCGCATGGGGCGTATATCACTGCTTTAGCGAAAGGCCAATACAGCATTTTTAATTTTATCGCTTTGTATTTCTTCTCGGACAATTCGGGCAAATCGAAGGCCTCCGATATCTCGACCGTTGCTATGCCGTAACGCAGCTTGATCACGATTTTTGGATCTATAAATAAAAATAAATCTTACCACATCTACTCGTAGGTTCTTAAAAAAATGTATCTTGCTTTGTGAAGGAACGCACGTCGTTATAAGGGGAAAAGTCAAAGAGTACTGAACTAACAACTAGCTGGCGCGGATTGGTGTCTG
This sequence comes from Acleris emargana, assembly GCA_927399475.2. NCBI lineage: Eukaryota > Metazoa > Arthropoda > Insecta > Lepidoptera > Tortricidae > Acleris > Acleris emargana. The sequence goes on along the minus strand of OV656848.1, from coordinate 17,679,249 downwards.
TGACGTCACCCGTGTTGCCAGACCGATGAATGAAATTGTAGGTCTATGGAAGCTTATATTACGTGTTATTAGGGGAAAATGTCAATTGTAATCTCAAGGTGGGTCAAGCGAAGATTCTGTTCTAAATACTACATTTTAAGCAGCATACAGTGATTAAAAGTATTTTTATAGTTAAGTTTAAAAATGCAAAATATTTTTTAAGTAATACACAAAAAATGTACATAATATATTAATTAAATTGCAGTTTATTACATATATAGACAAATCTAACTTATTATATAATAGGTATAATCTTATTTCAAAATAAAAATATCTCGTTTTAAATATGTTTTTTTATTAACAAAATTCACATGTATTTGGGTCACTAGTAGTAAAAAGTTAGGTCTATATCGTTTTGCCATAGGTACTTATTTTTAGTCATAATGTGTTTAAGTCATATTTATCGCGAGTCAAAGTATTTTTTTAGGATTTTTATTAATCAAACCTAACCTAGCCTTGTCTACACGATAGACATTTCAGAAATTCTGAAAAGTTTTCGGTTCCAGCGATATAAAAATTATGACTATCAATAATTATGACATTATGACAAAAAAAGGGACGCAACGGGCTCCCCGGTGACGCACGTCGTGGATAAGTTTCTAAGTTTAAGCACAAAGTCTGTCATGCACTTTCATATGCCTCTTCACTGACCCTCGTTGCGTAAAACTCTGTTCACACACTGAACACTTAAACGGCTTTTCCCCTGTATGTACTCTTTGATGATCAACCAACATGCCCTTATGGGAGAAACGCTTCGGACAATAACTACAAGGAAACGGTCTCTCTCCAGTGTGTATTCTTGTATGGACGTTCAGAGATGCTTGCGAAGTAAGTTCCTTCAAACATATGTCACATTTATACAGCCGTTGTTTGCCTTCATGGCTCATAAGATGTTTAACTAAGTTGGTCTTGTCCGAGAACTGGTAGCTGCAATAATCACAGATGAAGCGCCGATCAGTGTGTCTCCGATATATGTGCTTGGCACGAGTTTTCTTGCTCATGTATTTCTTGCCGCAGTGTTGGCAAGTGAAATTTCGTTCTCTATTCTTTATGTGTGTTTCTAAGTGGTTCTGTAGACAAACAAATTGGGAAATCAGATCATGAAGTAAGTAACTGCCATGTTGGCACTCTACCAATAATTGCCACCATGAACTTAATTTCAAGTTAATAGAGGCGATAATTCTATACTTCTACAATCGAGAGTCGGATGAGGTACGAAACATCTCGACTAGTTGCCATGGTAATGGCAATCCGATTTCAAAAATTCTTTCACCATTAGAATGCTTCATTATCGCTGAGTAACAGGCTATGTTTTATTTTTCTGCGCGGACGGAGTCGCGAGCAACAACTAGTAATATATTAAGTTTAAAATGAATACCATATGTATATGTAGGTATAGCCCGAGCGCTCATTGCCAAAATACCATAATTTGAAAATACCAGATAACACTTTATACCAGATTCCCAAATCACCAGATTCAAAAATTTGGATAAGTCCAATAAATTAATCCTTATTTTGAATCTGGTGATTTGGGAATCTGGTATTAAGTGAAATTTGGTATTTTAAAATTATGGTATATTGGGAATGAGCGAGTCCGAGCTCGGAGGAAGCGGGAGTTGGGAAGAAGAGGCCGCGCCCGCCCGTCGCATCGTAGTACCCCGCCTCTCCCTGTACTTGGTGATAAAGCCAGCTCTCGTACTGGGAGGGGCGTACGAAGCGACGAGCGCTCCAGTCTTCTCGACCCCCGGTTCGTCAGAGCTCGCGCGCAGGCTGTATTGGTTTTATTTCTAAAACCGTAAACTATTTAGGATTGTTATAAAACAAACCTAACCTAACCTAATACCTATTTAAAATAACCTAAAAAGTTAACGGTTTTAGAAATAAAACCATTATAACTATTATGTATTATGAGTATGACGCAATAGCATTTTGAACTTTATATTTTATGATACGACCCCCGGTAAGTACCATCATGTCAGCCGAAAGACGTCCACTGCTGGACATAGGCCTCCCCCAAGGCTCTCAGACCGGTCTTGTGCTTTTCGCATCCACCGCGTTTCCGCGATCCTTACAAGGTCGTCACTCCATCTTGTTGGAGGGATCACCTTTGTTTTATCAAATTATGTTTGACAAATTATCACTTCCCAATATTTTTTTCGTAAAATTTCATTTGCCAAATAATTGTTTGCCAAATAATAGTTACGCAAACCTAATGTTTGGCACATGAATGTTTAGTCATCGACTGGCTTACCAACTGGACATTTGACTAAATTTCATTTAGTCAAATGTTTTAGTTGGCATAACATATTTTACGCAAAACAAAATAAGGCAAATGGTTTGTATGGTATAAAAATGGTGAATTTATTTTGGGGGTCGTTCTAACCTAACTCAACCTAGTTTACTGGTAGAATTTGTAACCTATAACCTACTTACCTAGCAGCAGTTGCGTTCTGGCGATGCGCCGGCCGCTGCCGCGGCACGCTCGCTTTGCTCGCTCGGCTCGCGCGCTATTATGGTCGCAGTTGTAACCTAACCTAACCTACTGTTCTTGTAGCAGTTCGTTTTTGTTGGGGGTCAAAGTTCTAACCTATCTTAACCTACTTACCTGGCAGCAATTCGGTAATAAATTCTTACTGTTGTTCAAAATTATTACTTAAACTCAAAAAACGCTAATGAGCATTGCAACAAACTTAAAGTTGTAAGTTACAAATGCAGTTGTAATACACAAATAAATGTATTTGTGAAAATAGCAGTGCATTTTGTATTTATGGGATCGTGCCGTTTTACCAATATTATATTACTCAAAAAAACTCCGATTTTTGTCTTTATATGTTTTGTCATATTAATTAATTTGCCTAAATGTTTATTATGTAATGTTTTTTGCCTTAATAAAGCATTTGCTAAAAGACCAAATGCCTAAATGTCTGTATCCGAAGTTAAACTCTGCTTAATGAAAATTTGACGAACTGAAAATTAGCGTATTATAGTTATGCCAAAGATTGCATTGGCAAAAAAACAGTTGCGAAAATTTGTTTGGGTAATGAAATTTTACCAAAATAATTTTGGCAAAACGGCAGGATCCCTTGTTGGAGGCCTACCTACAGCTCGTCTCCCGGTCCGAGGACGCCACTCAAGAACCTTCTGACCCCATCGGCCATCAGTCCTGCGAGCGATGTGCCCCGCCCACTGCCACTTAAGTTTAGCTATTATATCCGGTAAGTACATATCTAGAATATCTTAAAATCTGTGACATCATTCATTGTAACTAAAAAAAACTTACCTTCAGAGTCAGACTACTTTTAAACCATTTGCCACACTCGTCACATATTATCACCCCTCGCTGTTCATGGGTCTTGTAATGTGACTTCAAGGTCTTTGGAGTCTTGCACACCTTGGAGCAGGTCTTACAGGTCAGCTCCTTGAAGGAGAGTGCAGAGTGAGAGTCTTTCAGATGCCGCTGTAGGCCGCTCCAGTTTGTGAAGGTTTTGTTGCACAAGTCACAGTTTATTGGGGCCTGTGGGCAGGATAGGATATTATTTTGCAAGGATATAATTATGTGAAAGCAGTGAAATATCATTTATACATCCTGCACTTCAGCACTGTGCTCGAAATGCGCTCACATGAATATTCCAAGAGATCGTCAAATATAAAACTGAATGCCCCTCCACTAATGTTATAGGGGCGTTCTGTTTAACATGTTCAGCGCGAACGACCTGAGTCGGGTCTACTTTGTAGCAGATTTTCACTACATATCGGGAAAAAGGCGCTGCAGGCAACAGCGTACTTGTCTGCTACGATTTGGCTGGTGGTGAATGTTTAGATTAGATGATCTTTGAACAAGTGCATAAATTTGTATAGTTTTTCATACAAGTACATAGAGTTATTAATTTTGTTGCATGTTAAGATTCTTTAAATTGATATATGTGTAATATGACTGTATTGTGAAATAAATTAAAGGAATAACCTAAAAGGCTAATAATTATGTGGGATAGATAGGTTTAAAATGGAATACATTTATTTTAACTTTTTGTCTCATGCTAATCTGTAAACAAAAATGCGAAATTTGTTATGACAAATTTAAGTTTTAAATGGGTGGGATGCGGTCACATCATCAGTATCATCACGTAATTATGTGTATAACTCTACCCTTTATACAAGCTGAATTTGTAGAATTGCTTTGTTAAGCATTTGACTTACTGTTTTTCCCTCGTGCTTGAGCTTATGTGCTTCAAATCTAGCTTTTAGTACAAACTTCTTGTTACACAATTCACATTGCAAGTTGAATGTTCTTTTCTTTTTTGGTTTCATAAGTTTTAAACTTTTCTGTATTGTTTTACTAGACTTTTCTCTTTTACAACTGCAAAGAAAAATATTATCTCTAAGTTATTTTTTGAAGCTTAAGTACATGCAATTTTATAAATCATTTATTTTTTACCTTGCACTAGATGTATCCTTGTTTTCATAAGAATCAACAACGTCATACAAGTTGGCATCTGAAATATAAAATGATATAATAACTCTTAATGGGTAGCTTAAAATATTTAAATAAAGAGCTCAACTCCTCTTTCATGTCTCCAACCAACTTCAAAAACTAGAGGAAGTTCTTAGTTGATCACAATTTTTTTTTCATGTGTGTTCCCCAATTATTTGAAAACAGTAGGACTAATTATAAAGTATGACAATGTGTTCCTGGAGAAGCCGAGGGAACTCTTCAAATATTATAGACACACCAATAGCATTACGGGTCTTTGTAATTGGCCAATTTACATTTGCATTCTTAGAATCAAACTGCATTATTTTTTTGATGGATTAAGTTAATAAAGGCATTCAAAGGAAGGTAAAATTAGAGAGACATTCATAATTCCTACAGGACAATACTGGACATAGGCCTCCCGCTAGGTTTTTCAAAAGGGCCAGTCCTGCAGCACAGTAAATCCATCTGTTTTCCACAACCTTATTAATAATATAATCCATTGACTAATCTTACAATTTCGCTGTGATTCCTCTTCTTTTACACAAACCACTGTATCCTCATGGTCTCCCAATTCATTCAGTTCATCTTTTAAATATAAGCAGGTTTCCTGTTCTAATTTCAACCTGTTTGAAAGCTCAATTAATTTATCATCTGACTGAATACATATCCGTTTAAACTCCGAAAACTTTTTGAGAAGGTTGAAGCAGCAACTGCAGAGTGATTTTGGAAGATCATTGCATTTTACCTTCAATAAAATGAAATATAATTTATTTGTCATATATCTATATAGGCACTTAAGCGTCATTGCATTTTTAGATATAGAAAATAAGTGAAATAAATAACAAACCTCGATAGATGTACAATATAAATATGTTTCAGGAGTAATATTCTCATAAATAAAGTATGAAAAAGACTCTGCTGTAGTCAGACACGCACGGCAGACATTAGAAAAATTATCCATTACTGAGTACGTCTAATGCATCCGAATAACACTAGTATTATAGTATATTACATATATAATATGTAATTTTATAAAATAATAAAACCACAACATATGTAAACAAACAAACGATCTGTCATTTTGACAACTAGCGATATGACAAAGTTTTGATAGTGTTGGACTTGACTCTAATAAGTTTCGGTTTTTACCGGAAATAAAATAGTAAACATAAATAAATCCTCCAAACAGGATTTATTTATGTTTACTATTACTATACTAGAGGATTGTAAAAAGTTTTTCCTCAGCTAGATATTTCAACCCTTTTTTTACGTCATTTGCGGCTTTTTTACAATGTTTCTGTTTATTTATTTATTCTGTTCATTCTACTGTTATTCTACTCTAGGTATACCAAAGCAAGTCTAAATTATTTGCTGCCTATTTCGACGGTTAATAAATCTTACAGATCGTAGATGAGAGTGAGAGTGAAAAATAAGCACACTAGATTCTTTAATTATTAAAAAAAAAGCAAAGATATTGTTATACCAAAATAAAAAACGCTGGTTTTTAATGATTGATATATCTTTTATCTTGTTAATAACTCTAATGCAATTTATCCAGAAGCTAGTACTTGATGTTTAAGGTTCCGTAGTCAACAAGAAACCCTTATAGTTGCGCCATGTCCGTGTGCACGTCCGCCCGTCCGTTCATCCGTCCAATGCGCTTTAACTCTTGATAGGTACCTACTACAAAATTGTAATTTGCTATGGTTATACATATTAATCCCTAGGGGTATGTGCAGAACAGTTTTGGATTCAGGTCAGGGATCCATTTGCGAAATATTAAGTTTTAAAGTGGTAATTCATTTTGGTAAGTGTCGTCTCGTCCCCCTACCAGTTCAACGGTTGTTTTTGGATATGGGTTATAATGATAACTCGGGTATTATATGTATACAACGAAGTTAATTTTTGAACACTAAAACCCATATTCCGTTCTTTCATGTAAATCGATAAAAGCAGTTTCCGAAAAACCAATTTAAAAAAACATTTTATACACGAATTACGTTAATACTTAGAGTAATAAGACGATTTAAATTAAGGTTGGTAGTGTTGGTACGTAATAAAAAAAATATAATACGTACATTCACTTTAATATTATACAATCTAAATATGTCTTCCAATAGTGGTGGATGAAAACTAATTACAAGGTACATAAGAATAAATTATTATCATCATAAAAATATCCCAATTATATATATATATATATATATATCACTAATTTAATGCTAAATCCAGATTCTATAAAATGACTAAAAAAACAGGGCTTTAGAAAATCACTTTAATATTTCGTCAAAGCAGTCCTTAGCCTTAAATGGATAAGAGGCAGTATTAACGTTGTCTGCGTATTGTCGTTTGAAGTACATAACCAGGTGACCTAGCCAATGCATTCGATTTTTCCAGGGCCGAATGTCCATAATAAATAATAATAGATACATTGCATCTTTATTTGGTTGCTTTTCCTATGCTGATACATTTATAATTAATGTACAAAGTGTATGCTTAGTGTAGATACTTCATCAGTCTATTGTTACGTACAAAGTCTATCGTGCACTTTCATATGTCTCTTCATAGTCCCTCTCTGCGTAAAACTCTGTTCGCACACCGTGCACTTGTGTGGCTTTTCCCCAGTATGAATCCTCTGATGATCAACAAGCATCCCTCTATTTGAGAAACTCTTCGGGCAATAACTGCAAACGTACGGTTTTTCCCCAGTGTGTGTTCTTTTATGAATTACGAGAGATGATTGGTACGAGAACACTTTGAAACATATATCACATTCGTGCAACTGTTGCTTGCCTTCATGTATCAGTATATGCTTGGCGAGGTTATTTTTATCGGTGAAAGGGAAGTTGCAATAGTTGCAGATGAACCTTCTGTTCGAGTGGCGGCGTAACGCATGGGAATTGCATGTTTTCTTAGTTAGAAACTTTTTTCCACAGTGCTCGCACGAGTAGTGGCGTTCGCGGTTCTCTATATGCGTTTCTAAATGAGCCTGTAAATAAATAATATATTAAACTAAATGTTTATTACAATTACGGAATCGTAAACGTTAAATTAATTAGTGCAACAACAACAGCACAAATGTATTCCAAGAACAACGCTAAACAAAATCTTAGGATTATATTTTTTCTGGAATCACGCTATGATTCCATTCCATTATTTAACAAGTAATCGCGCCATTACGTTATACTTAATTTAATTTTAGCTTGTTTACCTACTTTGTTTTATAGGTACCTACTTAGAAGTTTGCACGATACTTGCCTTTAACGTCAAATCGGTCTTACACCTCTTTCCACATACATCACATATCCGTGGTTTCTTGTCTTCATGTGAAGCTCCATGTATTTTAAGGGTTCGTAAGCTTTTAAACAATTTGAAACAAAGCTTGCATGTAAGTTGGTCAACGCTGTGGTTACTGTGTTCGCATTCATTGTGGCGCTTCAGGCCACCCCATGTTGTGAAGGTTTTATTACACGGTGTGCAGTTAATTGCTGTCTGTAAATACCATAAAGAAAGGTTAGCAAACTTTTACTTAACAAATTCAGTGACACTTAATAGTTACAATACATAAACATACATAAACTCACGCCTTCATTCCCAGAGAGGGGTAGGCAGAGCTACAGAATTACCAACCACTCTAAAAACTTGTTGATAATTCTGTAACCACAATTTGCAAAAATAGGCTAAGATGTTTACCAGCGTATTAGTGACAGGTTGCAAGCCCATCGCCTAACAGTACTACAAGCCTATATTCCCTTAGTCGCCTCTTACGACATCCACGGGAAGATATGGAGTGGCACTATTCTAACCCGGCAACCACAAATTGTGTTGTTACCACTTATTCAACATAAAAGACTAATTCAAAGCATTAAGGTCACCTTCAAACCAAATTGGTCCTTCAAAAGTAAATATCGTTGATTATGTATGATAAAGGTGAACATGATGGTATGCAAACACGACACCGCAGGTGCATTTCTGGTTTTTAAATAACGAATTGAAAAATATTAAGGAAGGTTATAAATATGGCATGGTATAGTTATACAGGCATAAATAGTTTAAAAACGTAAAATGTTACCTTGAAAGGGATTCCAAACACATTATCGTATCTAAGACACTTATTTAATAAATAATTGTATTAAATTAATTGCTTTACATGCTGTACTTACTTTTTTCCCTTCATGTTCTAATTTATGTGCCTCAAACCGCTCTTCGAAACTAAACTTTTTGTGACACAGGTCACAAGTGAACTTGAATGGTTTGCGAGGTTGACCTTGTTTAAATACCCTTTTTCCATAACTTTGGTTTCTTTTTCTTGGTTTTTTTCCCCTTAAATAAAAATCTTATATTCATAACTTAGTTAAAAAAAATAATTATAATAATTTTAATCATGTTACAATCTAAAATTAAAAATTTTGCTTTATAGCTCACCTACAAACTTTCGTATTCATCTTATCATAAGTTGAGATATCATCACAGAAATCTACATCTGAAATGAAAACAGATAATGAAAATGTTGATCAGTCCCCCAAATTTAATATTAAAATATGTTAAGTAAACCAAATGAAATCATGTGTATCTATGGTACATAGTATGAAATTAACCCTGGAAAACTAGCACAACTTGCCCGGAACATGTTTGGTGCATGTATTACACACAGAAATTAGCAGAATAAAAAAAAGACTTGCTAGTCATACTAGTAGGGTTCTAAAGGCTTCTACTAGATTTACTAATATACAATAAAAAATAAAGAAACTATATTTATAATGAGATAGAAGAATTTTTTTAATTACTCTCTCTCTCTCTCTCTCTCAACTTATAAAAAGTATTTAGGATTCAGTTTTTAATTAATTTTATTTACCAATATCATCCCCATTTTCTGTCTTCACCATTGTTTCATCTTCTATTTTTCCTGCGATTGCATTATTTTTTGATTCCAATCCAAAATCCAAATAATTTTCGAATTCTTTTTCTGGCTTCAAACCCTGGGTTAAACCAAGTAAAGTATTCTCAGACTGGATACATAACTTTTTGAATTCTGCAAACTTTTTGAGGAGGCTGTAACAGCAGTTGCATAATGATTTTGGGAGCCCATCTTGTTTTACCTTAAAAATAATAAATAAATGTCAGTAAAATCTATGTGGATAATATAATGTTTAACATTATAGAGGATACTTTTTAATAAAAACAAAACAAACCTCAAGAGATGTACAAAACCAATACATTTCTGGTTTTATATTTTCGTACAAGAAGTATGAGAAAGATTCTGACGTAGTCAGGCAGGCACGACAGCTGTTAGTCAGTTTATCCATGGTCACTTTATTTTATTTTACTTTAACAACTGTAACGTTCCATCTGATTTCTATTGCTCAACAACACATTGCACGCACAATAACAAACAACACTTCCCAAGATTTAGATCTGTCAGTAGTGTCAGTAAATTAACAATGTGACAGAATTTGAATGAATGGAGTGAATGTAAACAATATTGGCGTAGTGTTGTTCGCGCAGTTATCGTTAATACCGGTTATTTTAGAAGGAAATGAAAGCTTGGTTAGCCCCTCGTATGTCTTGTCACAGATCTAATACTAGCGGTACAATTGAAAACAAATGGTGTGCACCATTTTCTATCGCTCGTAATTTCAAAAATACGGTTTCACAGATTTTGCTCATTTCCGAGTGAAACTTTCGAGCTCCCGAAAGTCAAAAATCGGCCCCCTGGGCTCAAAATTTGAACATCTTATTGTATTATTTGTTTTGGTTTCAAATGACCTCTTAACTCATTTATAATTTTAAACCTCGCTCGTTATTAGATCGATGTTAATCCGAATAAAAAACCCGATATCGCCAAATGACTAATGGCTTACAAAAACCAAGTAGAATTTTGCAATTTATGCTATTGCATTGGCATTTGAATTTTGTCTTGTGTTAAAGAACACAAGACTTTCTTTTCTTATCTAAAGAGTTTTCAATTTTTTTTTAAACTTTTAATCTCTGCTTGCACATTAAGGATAGGAGCGTTTATTGTGTTTCCGGCGCACTTCCAGCGCAAACATTTCAAATCGCCCGCTTCATGGTTTAAACTATTAAAAACTTGAGAATTATGAGTTGTTTCATTAACTGTATCTATAGTTTTCATTTAATCATTTAGTTTGGATACCATTTCGTTGGGTATAATTATTATGCTCAACTTTAATGATTTCCGTGGATTCCGTATTCAAGGAACTAGATTTCTAAAAAAATATTAATGATTAATTTCGTTAAGATAATATACATAGGAAGTTAAGGTGCGTAACCGACTAAAAACTGTTATTTTCATACAAAAATGGTTAATAACCGGTTAAATTGCATTCCCTGGTAGATACGCAAAAAAATACAGTAGGCAATAAAAATTTGTCCCAAAATTGTAGTTCTTGACAGAAACTTATTACTGTGTTGAATAGAGACCCTGCATGAAGATATGCTGAAATATGTATCCAATCCATACTAATATTATAGATATGAAAGTAATTTTGTCTGCTTGTTGCGTTTTCCCGGCTAATCCGCTGAACTGATTTCGATGGAATGGAGATAGCTCGAGTCCCAGGAAGGATATAGGCTGCTTTTTATTCAGGAAAATTAGACAGTTCCCGATGGAGTAGCAATAACCGACTTCTACGCTAGTATTAAAATAAAACAAGTTATAATGTAAACGATATAAAATTTATTTTGTAAAATATACCATCTTTAAGAAATCTCACAATTGAATCTCTTAGCGAAGTGAGGTGGCCATCTTTTTATATATTTAATGATTTACATACATCTAGACGGCCACCTATAAGGAATGTTTCACATCCACCACCTAATTAGTTAACACATAAATAAATCTCTATCAACATTTCAGTTCAACTTACATAAAAATATAGCAACCGTTTCTTAAATATACATACTACAGACCAAAGGAAAAGGCAGTATGCGCTTGGCCAGGGGTTCCCAAACTTTTAAGGTAACGGACCACTGACCAAATTTATTTTATTTAAGGGACCCCCTTTATCACTTACTTACTTTCGTCTACGCGTGCGCATTTTTTTCTCAACTGTAATTTTTTTGATTTATTTCACGGATCCCTGGTAATTTTTCCAACACACTTTAGGAACTGCTGTGATATGCAATTCATCACACACTGCCTTTTATTTTCGACGTATTACACCATAACCATTTTTGTATTAAAGTTTGTTCTTTTTCAATTCTTTGTGTACATTTTTGTTCTTATTTTCGCAATAGGCGACGATACTTACATCTATAGCTCGTTTACAGTCATGGTTAATTAATAATTCTGGGGTCCTACTGAAAGGTGTATAAGTCTTCTGAAGATCAAGTGAAAAAGGGTTTAAGTCTAGTATACTCCATTCATGTATATACCCTTTACGTGTTAAGTCGATTGTACCCTAAGAACCCCAGAATTACACTCCAAAGTATCTTAAATTTCGGATTTTCCCTTCATTCTCAGTTGTCATGCCTTTTAGAGAAAGGGACAGGGCTGTTATGTGGTATGTAACTGTCTATCCCAAGCAATTTTTTAACATAAGAACTTTATTACCCATATAAGTTTAAAAAAAAAACGTATTGGGTAACATTATATCACTCATGGAACTTGAAGGATTAAAATTATTTTGATTAAAAAAACATTATTTGTAATCAGGTTTAACAGTTCATTCCATTAACAAAAAAAAACAATTGATTATTATAACAACGTGATCCATATTTATGTACAATAATAATAAGTTTTTTTTTTTTTTAACATGCCTTTAACTCGAGATAGATTGTTCCTTTGAATTGGATTTTTGTTCTTAAAACTATTGCAAAATTTAAAACAAGCTACTTCGCAGTTCCACATACAACTTAACCTACATAAACTCCTTTTTGAAGATAACTGGCTGTAGAGGCCACGTGATCACAGCTTCCCCTGCATGAAAGGTTTGAGATATTTGTGGAAGCTCTCATTGACGGGTTCCGCGTTGAGCGGGCTCTTCAGTGCTTCGTCCATCAGTCGCTCGTACACTCGGCCGTCATATGCTCCCAGGGCAGAGTGAAGGATCTATGGTAAAATGATAATCATTTATGATAAATAAATATATAAATAAATATCAGGGGACCATGTCACACCAAATGACCTAGTCCCAAACTAAGCTCTAGGCTTGTACTATGGGTACTAGACAACGATATAAATACTTATATAGAGAAATATATACTTAAATACATAGTAAACATCCATGACTCAGGAACAAATATTCGCGCTCATCACACAAATATCAGCCCCTAACCGGGATTTGAACCCAGGACTGCTAGCTTCGTAGGCAGGGTCACTACCAACTAGGTCAGCGCGTCGTCACGTCTCGGTTAGCCTAAGTCGTTATCTCACCTCATCCCTTAGGTCAAAGGCGTCCACAAGCCCGACGGCGTTGACACGCAGTTTGACCAGCAGCTCCTCGTACCAGGACTGCAGCTTCTCGATGTCGCGCTCGGATATCGATGTGAACTGGAAATTAACAATCATTACAAACAGCTATTTGCTTCACTTACTTAATTTTGCAATTTGTGCATTTTTTGACAAAATAGTGGGAATTAATATAACATTTCCTACATCATAATAGTTTACTTTCGGCTTATGACCAGTAATAAGTTATGAATTGCAACAATTTATTCTATTTAGACTGAAATAGAAATTAGCATATTAGATTCAATAAAATTTTCAGCAAATAACAACTGCCCTAATTTTAAAACTACACCAAAACACATTTCTGTACAATTTTAATGTTACAAAAATATTTCATAACTGTACAACATTGCGACCTGTACAAAACAAAACAATTTCTATAGCTTGAAAGTAGGCCTCCCGAATCCCCAGACATAGCCCCATACTCACCCTGAGCAGGTCTCCAACGCGTTCCAGCGCCCAGTACACGACGTATAGGTCGACCAGCTCTAGAAGAACCGCTTTCAGCGCTGGGGTGACGTTCTTCACCTGGTTCTCGGTCTCTTCAAAGTATGTGGATAGAATGAACGCGCGGCAGTGGGCCTGTGGGAATTACTAGTGTTATGAAGTATATTTGATTGATAATTTTATTGATAAATATAATATTTCCACGTCATTTTAAAGTATATAAGTAGTTAATACGAATAGGTTTGGGTAACTTCTTTTGTTTTTTATTTAATAAAAATATAACATAATAGAATACTGCCGCATGCCGGAGGAAATGTGGGCTTAAATGTGCCCCAAAGGGATCAAAATAGAATACGGCGTTCAAGCGGCTTTGGCGAGATGAGATTGATTCCTTCCATCAAGGAAAGCCTGATGACTGCCCTAGATTCGTGGAAGGATGGGAGGGAGGTCTTTGCCCAGCAGTGGAACATGACAGGCTGACAAAAAAAAAGAGTTACAAAATCCCCAAAATCATCACTCTCAAAGCTGATAACTCATAAACGGCCCAAACGATTGTTATAATGTATATATATATTTTAAATGGGCTATTTAATAGCTTTTATTCGATACCCATATTGTTATAATAAAAAATAAAAAAAATATTCCCCCAAAATTTTTTTTTCGCGGATTCCGTATTGAAATGTTATATACCCTATGACAACGTCGACTCCACAGCTCTCTTTCGTCTTACCGTGCTATGAAAACTCCGAAATATATATTACTAAAAGTTCAATGTGAATGGCTGAAGTGTTATGTATGCTGTACCTCGGAAGCTTGAGTGAGTTGCACTGACGTCATGTTCCACGCGTCTTCATAGGACGCGCCGCTTTTCTGTCGCTTTTCGATGTTCGCCACGCACTGAGCGATCTTTCTGAAAGGTTAGTAGACGGGTTTTTATTGTGGGAATAGAACTGTGCGGAACTTTTTTTGCTATCCATAAAGGTAGACGAGTATGAAGCCTCGTGTACATCTTTACCGCTTTTTCTTTAAATAGTACAAAATAAAGTCACTTTTCGTCTCCGCTCTGCTCCTCCTAAAAAAAACAACGGTCTTTGATGCCATTTTCACCATCAGATAATTTTTCACATATAATAAATTCTGGTCTATAGACGGGTGTTATACAAAACTAGCATAAACCGGCGAAGCGAGGGCGGGTTGCTAGTCAGGAATAATTCCACGAAACGCCAAAATTTAGCTTAGTATTTCTTTTTTGGCAATTTATATAATAAATACCGTGTTGCCTAAACGTTTATTAAATTTAATGTTGTTTTAAGCCATGCCACGCGCTGTCAAATAAATGGAGGCCCTAGAATTTCTTTAGTCGTCATTTCCTTGAGTTTGTTATTGTTGATATAAATTACCGGTTTCTACCGACCCCAAATAACGCCGGTTAGCTAGCTTATTGACTTACCGGTTTACCCGGTTCTATTTCTAAATAACTGCTCTATAGTATTTCAAGTAAATTGCAGATGACTGTTCGTTCCACAATGAAATACATTTTTCTCAAAAATGACCGGTAACGTTGACATTACTAACTTCATACTGAGACGCGAAGTACATAGTTTACAGACAGTTCCCAAATTAAAAAAAATACATTGCGTGCTCGCTACACAAGCCCGCAATGTTGCATACAAATTTCATTGTTATCTAGTTTGTAACTTTTTAAAAAGTGAAAACGGCCATAATAAAATGATGGCACAAGTCTTATACATCCATATTTTATTCGAAACGTAACTTTTTTATCTGTGTCTGGAATAGCTTGAGTTTTTTTTTCTAATAAAAGCTTGCGTTTCTCTTTTTCATAAACATAAAGGCGGTAAAGAGTGATGTTATTTCACGTGAAGTTTCTGTTTATATGCGATTTGTATCTTGCGATTTTTGAGAAAAGCACTATACAGGGTGTCTGGAAAACCTTCGGAGAAATTTGGGGGGGTAATAGTTGGCACGATTCTGATCACGGGGGTATGGTTCATTTTTGTTTCTGTTAATATAAAAAAAAGAAGGATTAATTATATTAATTTTGTTACTTGATGTATCGCAGCCGATATCTCGACCTTGACATTTTGACGTTGATAGTATACTACTCCAACTGTAACAGTTCGTAGTATCTTACGTCAAAATTCAATGTCCGAGGTCAATGACCTGAGACCATACGTTGTCACATGGTATGTAAACAAACAGTTCGCTTCATGTAAACAAACAGTTCGCTCCATGTAAACAAAAATCAAGGTAGCATTATAATAAAAATAAATGAGTAATTTTAGTGCAACTTACTGTATTTTCGTTTTTGCAATTTGAACACTAATTGGTTTTAAATGTGAAATCACTAGGTCTCTTGTTCATGTTTTGCCGAGACTGATCATATCGTCCGTCTTTTACTGTCGAGATCTAACCATTTACCATTGTTTTCTGCTCTAAAGTAGCCCATATAACTGATTTACAGCAAAAATATTGAAGACGTGAATATTGAAAATAACATAATTTAACACTGACATCTAATGACAGCCATAAATTCATAGACTTCTCAAAGTTCAAATAGACGGATTGAACGATCCGATTATTGCTCTCCGTATTGAAGAAAAAAAAGGAGAAAAAGAAAATCGTTTATTGGTGCAAACCACAGAAAAATAATAATCAAATTAAATACAGTGAGAAAATAATTTAAAACAAAACCTTAAAACTATTTTATAAAATAATAATGCACCAAATTGGGTGCTACTCAGCATCATAGTGTCAGACATGCCGTGACGCTGCACGCGCTGATTTTCAGGGCAACCAGACGGGGAGAAAGCGCTGCTGGCTGCTGGTTCTTTCCTTTTGATCCGCATGGTATTTGTGGCAGTAGCCAAAAGTCCAAGTGCAAAACATTTTGTCGATGGATATAAAGGTCGTCGCATAATTGATTATAATAGGCTATTTGACAACATTGAAAATATACTACAAATTGTGGTCATCCTATCTGATACTAGCGTAAAATAACGTATTTCACTTTATTTCACATTAAATTATGTCTATTTTTTTGGAAATTACACGAAATAATAAGGATTTTTTTTGAAATTTAATCTGTGGCAAAAACGCTATGTGATGTTAGAAATACTTTATAACCTGTGAGTGTGATGTGAAGTCACATCACATGCAAGTAAACAAAACAAACCCCAAACCAAACATCGCTTCGCTTGTGACATCGCTTCCTTGACTGATTGTGATTGTAGTCCACGTTTTATATTTTCTGGGTGTTCCTTAAGCCGGCTACTCACACACCTGCTGCAGGGGCAATACCGGTCGCACGGCGGTTGGACCAATTTTAGGCTGTTCTCTACACACTAGCCTGCCGTTCAGTGTGTAACTGATAGTCCCGCTGAACGCACGTCCACGAGAAAGCCTCCTGTATGGTCGAAACACCAGAGGATTGGTATCGCCTTGGCACTTTCTGTGGTGCTACCAAAAAAAAAAAGGAAGAGAAGATATTGGGTGAAGAATTGGTTGCAGAAACGAAGCAAATTGTGCCACATGAATATTATGAAAGAATTGGAAGTAGATGATCTTAGAAACTTTTTGCGAATGGATATTGATTCTTTTGAAGAGCTCCTGGCTATGGTAACACCATTTTTTCCATTTTTGTCCACTCCGCTCGGTTGTCACCAATGAACTGACTGGAATTGCCCCAATCCTACTTCACACGCAGCAACCTTGCAGGGCGGTAGACACAATCTAGGGAGCTAGGAAGGTCTTGCGCCCCTGCCGCCCTGCCGCAGGCCCAATCTAAATATTGCTCCTGCTTGCCTACACACATCACAATTAAGGAGGCAATCAAGGGTCCAATTCCCATATTGCCCCTGCAGCAGGTGTGTGAGTAGCCGGCTTTAGTGGCCTTTTTCTTTTAAGGGTTTTTACCACAGAGTGTAATCACGTCGACCTCTTCTTACAAAGCGATCCTATTTTTCTCTTTCTTCTATGATACGAATATCTAGCAACAACATGTATGATGCCAGCTTTAAATGTAATTTTGATAAAACGTAACGTGTAGGTAGGATTTTTTGTTTACAAATGAAACCTAAAACTCTTTTCATAAAGAGTTTTAATGGTCCAAGATTTAAAAAGATAATATGTCAAATTGTCAATAATTAATTATTGTGTTTTTTATTCGTCGGAAGCCCTGATAGTGGTACAAATCAATGAAATACAGCCATGATTCATGATCTCGTAAAAGAAGTAATGTGCCTACGAGTGCAAGTGCTATTTTAGCCGTGTGAGTGTGAGAAAAGTGTGAGTAAAAATCATAATCGTAAGTTTCAGTTTTAGATTATTTCACATAATAGCCCTTATCAGACACCGTCTTTTCATTCACATTACAGGATAATGTGTCAGTTTTCTAAACTCCATGGAGCTTTTGACCATGATTGGAAACATTGTTCATAAGGAACAACTTGTTTATTTACATTACGTTGTGACACATATCGTCGGTGAAACTGCAAAACCGCGTAAGTGACATTTTAAATAAGGAGCAAAATGCACCTTTTTAATAAGACCGTAAGGTTTATTTTGCTCTATCATAAATTTGTTACTTACGCGGTTTTGCAGTATCACCGACGATATTATGAATGAATCAGTTAAGATGGGGCACACTGAGAGCATCGTCAGGAAAGTCGATGATAAATCTGTCTGTAACTCAGTCAAATATTAACTTAAACAAAAGTTACCAATATAGGGATGATCCAAATCATCCACCCTATCTACAGTTAAAATTTCTCCGAAGGTTTTCCAGACACCCTGTATATGCCTCGGCAGGGACGGCAATTGACAACATTTAAAAAAAAAGCATTATTGTTTTTTCGCGTTTATAAAATTAGACTACCCGTATTTCTTGGTTTTTCTTTATTTAACTTAAATTCGTCGTTAATAATTTATTAAAGAAATAGTCATTAAAAAGACCGTATATACAAAGTTAGGAATACTGATGTCGTGATCTTAGCCTGATATAAAATAAAAATAAAGTAACTTTAAACATAAACAGAACTGACTGTCATGTCATGTCACTCACTTGTCAATCATTCGCTGCCGTTCGTTCACAAATTTGTTATTTTGCGTAATTTAATTAATTACGTAATTTGTAGACGCCATTAAAATAAATAAACTGTTTTGCGTAGAATCGAAAGCGTGTCGTTAGAATCAAGTAATCCGTCAGACAACATGACAGTTGTATATTTTTTTGAATTCCTTTGGTAAAAAATGGACTAAGGGCACTATAAGTGTATTCCTAACATTCACAATCCAACTTTTTTTACTGTTTTTCCTAAATATAAAAAAACTACTGCATAAAAAAATCCAAAGATATTTTTACTGTAATCAGCAGTGTAAAATCTAGAAACGGTTTTTTATTTTACTACCTTAGCACAAAATGAATTGTTGTCAATTGTGGGCCTCGTATTTTTAAACCAATACTCGCCCCGCAATTGCCTGCTTCACTGCCTAGGCAATAATGTACTATTAAAAGTACTCACCCGGCGGCGACCCTCTGGAACCCGTGTATGATGCCCTCGATGGAGTTGTCCCAGGGCGGCGAGCGGCGGCCCGCCGACACGCGCCCCAGGTACGACACGGTCGGCGTCAGCGCGTTGCCGCCCATGGCTTGCTGCCACGCCTTCACCAGGTATCTGCAGTTAACGTGCGTTTCATATACATGGATGCTTTTTGGAGATACGATTCAAGGGTAGGAAGTGAAGGCGCTGTAGTGGAATGAAAACAGGCTAATATTAACAATTGAAATGTGTTTTAGAACATACCCAAGCGGCATTTACCAGTCAGTTCTACAGATCGTTCATTTTTTTTACATACATACATACATACCTTCACGCCTGTAATCCCACAGAATTACAACTTGAAAAAAGTTGTTGATAATTCAGTAACCACAATTTGCACAAATAGGCTAAGATGTTTACCAGCATAGTGACAGGTTGCAAGCCCATCGCCTAACAGTACTACAAGCCTATATTCCCTTAGTCGCCTCTTACGACATCCACGGGAAGACATGGAGTGGCACTATTCTAACCCGGCAACCACACGGGTTTTTTTTAACTTCGTCTTTAAATGTTTCAAAATGTCTCAACTACATTTTTGCAACAGATAAATTCACTAATTTAGGTCTGCATCTTTGTGTTAATCCAGTGCTATCTTCATTTAAAATTGCATCTAAATCCGTCCAGCCGTTGCCGCGTGAAGAGTAACAAACTAACACAAAACTTTTCGCATTAATTTAGTGGGATGTACAGTCAGCTGCAGAGAAAAGGATACCCCCCCCCCCCCCCTCGGTTTTTTTTCGAAAACCTTTGGTTAGATTTAAATGATTTTGAGTTTATGTGTAGACCATAGTAAAATCTTTAATTCACCGAAAAAAAAACGATCATTACCAGGAGGGGGGGGGGGGGGGGGGGGTATCCTTTTCTCTGCAGCTGACTGTACCATCAAAACTACAATAAGACCGAACCATTTGTTACAAACCTCGCAGTCTGCAGGTGCAGCACGGTGTTCTCGCCCTCGTAGGTGCAGGCGGCGGTGACGAGCCCGTACATGAGCGGCAGGCTGGAGGCCAGCATGTAGCCGTGGCCGCCGCACGCCAGGCGGCAGCGCTCCACGCACGCCGCCGCGTCCGCGGTGCTCACGGCCTTCACGCAGCACGACAGGCCGTGCAGCTGGGGGGAAACAGGGGACAACTTCAAGTAGGCCTTTGGAATGCTTTGGCCTTTTCATAACAACTACAGAAGTTGGCAAGTTGTAATTTGGCAAGAGATTGTATCCATAATTTGCAATGTTTTTTGCAATTCTTGGGAAAGATCTAGCAGGGCTCTACATTGAGTGACATAATAATTGTATGCCTAATGTATTGTTTTGTCTAAAACCCTTTGGTCAAATACGATTCATACAAATTAAAGGTTTTTTTTTATATTTATTATAAAAAAATACCTAACCTAACTTAACTAATTTACACAATGTTTATTAAATTCTGTAATTTCAGTCTGAAAAGATGTTACGCGAAAGATTTTAGACCAAACATAAGTAACATAAAATTAGAACGAAAACGTTTTTGCTCAAGGAGACCGACCCGGCGGTCATCCGTATTTTGATTAAACTGTATTGTGTAAGTCTAATAATTTTACCGGTCCTTATATTATTATGTACACCTGAGTGTGTGTGTAAAATTTTGTCATTTTGACGTCATTGGCATGAAAAGTTCGATCCCTGCTGATGTCTTTGGACGACAGTGTACACTTTCAGATGATAATTTCACTTTGATCAGATGTCAGTTCGTTTGTACGCGTTCATTAACTACAAAATAAATTGCCGTCACCTCTGGCAGACGGTCCAGGTCCCCGCTCTCCAGCTCGGCGGTGACGTTGTTGTACATGTTCCAGAGCCAGCCCGCGCTCAGCCGCAGCGCGTGCACGGACGCCACGCCGATCAGGAGTTTATGCTGCTGGGTCACG
Source organism: Acleris emargana (assembly GCA_927399475.2). Taxonomy (NCBI): domain Eukaryota; kingdom Metazoa; phylum Arthropoda; class Insecta; order Lepidoptera; family Tortricidae; genus Acleris; species Acleris emargana. The sequence goes on along the minus strand of OV656848.1, from coordinate 17,658,299 downwards.
TAGTCCAGGATCTGGGGCTCCGGCTCGCTGTTGGACCATAGGACCTTTTAACACTTTTAATTGTAGTACCACACACAATGAAGTGATGATATCCGCAGTAGAACTAAGGTTAGCGCGAAGAATAGCTAAACTGAAGTGGCAGTGGGCGGGGCACATCGCTCGCAGGACTGATGGCTGATGGGGCCAGAAGGTTCTTGAGTGGCGTCCGCGGACCGGGAGACGAGCTGTAGGTAGGCCTCCAACAAGATGGGAGTGACGACCTTGTAAGGATCGCGGGAACGCGGTGGATGCGAAAAGCACAAGACCGGTCTGGGTGGAGAGCTTTGGGGGAGGCCTATGTCCAGCAGTGGACGTCTGTCGGCTGGCATGATGACTACACACAAGTTTTGATATATCTTAATCAATGTAAAGCTATCACGACTAAGGAGACTAGATTGGTTCTTGATATTCAGGCGACTAAAGTATTAATACCTACCAAAAATCTACGACAGCATCAAAAAACTTAAAATAAAAAATAGTTCATACTTGTTGATTTTTATGGTTGCAGTTACGGCAGCTTCGGTACACTGAGCATGGTCCAACATGCTACTGAGCGTTTTTTTGCAATGACGTCGTTATATAGGACTCCCTTTGATACACACCGAATCCATTGAAAAACAAAACTTACTTTTGAATGTTGAGAGATTTCTCCCCGGTTTACCACAGGTGAGCTCAATTTCAGTTAAGCTGCGCTTATGCCTTTCATCACTCCCACAATCTAGTTATCAGTATAAGAATGAAATAAATGAACTTGATTTGAATTGAGTAAAATCAAAATAATCTAACATTCGTATTCGTCTCAGCTGGTAAATAAACTCACAAAAGACGGTAGGTGTCTGCTGGCCGACCCACTGTGGGAGCGCGTAGAACAAACGGTCGGACATGCTTGAAAATAAAATGTTTCACTTTCTTGCTGTTAAATGACTTTTTTGTAAACTTTAACGCTTAGACCATCATGTCTTATAATATTTTTTTCATTTATTTGCCTCGTTGGTGAATAGTAATCGAGCAAACATCACTATCTGATAAACCCGTAAAACTCGTCCATACTTCTAGGTACGATTTTATCTGTTGTTTAGTAGTTGAGGTCCTTTTTTTTATTTTATTACAAAGAATATATGTTTAAGTATCGCCATAACAAATAATATCTAGGTGATTTTTATTATAATTATTATAATTGTTGTTTTATCATTCATGTAAAATTAAACTAGAAAGTCATGATTATAAAAAATGTGCCAAACAATTCCAAGATACTAAGTATTACAAGTTATAAGTTAAAGATAATTTTAATACGCTGCAGTTTAACCTTACCCGAATTTAGCCGAATTTTAGAGATATTTGCAATTGGAGGTCATTTTTCGAAAGCGCCTATTTTAAAGAAATAGCAATTTGTTACTTAAATGTGCTAAGGCAGCCGAATAGAAATACAGTTCAAACATAGTCCATCCGTGAAAAATCTATACATAATATTTATTTTCCATATGTGAGACTTCACTACACACGCAAAATATCTAGGATTGCTTGCAATACTGATCTGATACATGCATTACTTTTACGGTCTGATCCGGTTATCTCTAGTAACATTAAAAGGACAACGAAAAAAAAACTGTTGATCGAAGCGCAGCCACTCATCGGTGAAACCGAAACCCAAATTATAGAGTATGAGTAACCTTTTGTAATTTTTTATATCATAAACATAACAGAGAAATTATGAAAATATGACTTTCTTTTGTTATAAATAACAATAATATCTACAATACTATTTACTATTTCGACAGTGCGCCTTGTGTAATTTAATAGCAATCTCTTTAGATGAAATAATTTTAAATTGTAGGCGTAATATAGAAATATGCATTTTTAAGTGAATCCTAAGCACAGGACCAATAAAAAACTTATCAAGGGATGTTTGCATGCGACCAAAATAAAATACTGCCAAAAATCTTGCGTATTTTTATTTTTTTTTGCTATATAATCGGAAGACTATTCTTTTTCCCCTATTAATATGTTGCTAAAAATGCACTATACTAGCATTTCGTTATAATTTAGAGGCCATAATAATAGCAGTTTATCTGCAATAAACAGTTTACTGTCGCGCACTCGCATGTCCGACCGTTTGTTCTACGCGCTCCCACAGTGCGACCTTCAAGTTCCCCGTAAACACCGATGCCACTTACTTCGGTTTGGGCTGCGACTGGTGCCGCACGGCGGAGTACCGCGTGGCGATGGTGACCGCCTTCGCCATGTAGCTACACATGTCGTTCACGAGCACTACGCGCACGAACATCATCGTGCCGTACGTCAGCTTCGAGCTCGGCGCGTTCACGTATGTGCCGTCCTAGTAAATAGTTATTTTTTAGAAATCTCACAAATCTTCCCGTGTCATCATCATGTCATCCCTTGGATGTCGTAAGAGGCGACTAAGGGAATAAAGGCTTGTAGTACTATTAGGCGATGGGCTTGCAACCTGTCACTAATACGCAGGTAAACATCTTAGCCTATTTGTGCAAAATGTGGTTACAGAATTATCAACAAGTTTTTAAAGTTGTAGGTAATTCTGTAGCTCTGCCTACCCCACTCTGGGATTACAGGCGTGAAGCAGTGGCGGTACTGCCATATAAGCCCAAAAGCCGGGCTTGCCTTGCCTTACAAAAATAACTATTCATTAAATCCACGTAATGTATTAGATAGGTATTTCACCTTCGCGCGCCGCGCGCTCTCACTAAATTCTTCAAATCAAATTACATGCAACAGTAGTATATACCTACAAAATTTTACCGCGCACCGCCGGCCGCCACCTACGCAGCACAGCGCTCAGCGCTGTGCGGCAACCAGTCGAACTATTCATGACGCGGCTAGCTCGTATCTCGCTCGCACGTATTGGCTTGCAATCGGGCTTTCATATTCTCTGTCTTACCCACCGAAACGGCATATGCCCAAAAACGTCTGCTCGTGTATTAATATGGCAAATAGTATGAGAGTAAAAAGCCAAGCTTGCGTATGAAGTTGTACACGAGTCCATAGTAAATGCGAAATTCGCTTCGCGCAGGCGCGGAGCGCGCGTTGAGCCGCCATTGCTATTTGTTGACAAATGCTTTTATTCACGTGTTGAATAGTTTGTTTTGTTTTGTTTAGGCGTTGAGAAGCGCGGCGCGGTCAGTGCAATAATACGTTTTTTTTTGTGGTGTTGTGAGTTGTGATTCAATTAGATTGACAATGGAGGAAGTCCCGTGTGACTGTGATATTTTAAAGTGTGCACAAACTTTGCTTGTCGACGGAAAGGTAAAATGTTTTGACTTTGCAGAGAAAAAGGTACTTATTTCTTCGGCAAAACCTACGCCTGACTTGTGTATTTCTCAGAGTAGTAAATCGCACAAAAGGCAGTTTAACAGGTCAGTGTACAAAACTCATTGGATTGTTGGTTGTTCGCACTCTAATAAGTTATATTGCTGGTGTTGTATTTTCTTTTCTAACGACAAAAACGTGTGGAATACATCTGGTTATGACGATTTAAATAATTTAGCTGGCGCCATTAAAAGACACATGAATTCTCGAAAACACATGAACGCGGTAATTTCTTTTAGTGATTTTGGTAAACAGCGAATTGAGACATCTTTATCGCGCTAATTATCAAAGGAAATTACAAAACAACATGCGAGTTGATAACAATAGTAGCGTTTTTCAAAGATTAGTCGATGTTGTTTGTCATTTAGCACAACAAGAACTTCCCTTCAGAGGTCACGATGAGTCTAAAACTTCATTGAATAAGGGTAATTTTTTAGAGCTTGTGTCGCTACTTTCAAAATAGGTACGATGGCGTTTTAGAAAAACACATTCGATGTATACAAATAATAATTTAATTTAACTTTGTTGTGTAATATGCATGTACTTAATTTTTAGATAGGTAATTGAAATAAAAGTAAGTACTTATTGCTTTCTCCCTAGGCAAGCAAAGTTAAAATAAGAAGTTGGACCTTTATTTTATTCTCTCATACAAACCAAGCGGCTTTTTTCAAGGCCACCGAAAGTATGCAATTGCTGATATGTCTGTAAAATTATATCTAGTGGTAACATGCCTTCAGGGTACTTTGGTGAGCTCGTCCACGTAAGCAAATGCCTATACAACTGCAGAGTGAAGTGAAGATTGATCAGTAATGTGGTAACAAGATAAATTTATCCATAATAACCGTAAAAACTACAAAACATATCTCTCGGCTTGCCCTATTCTGAAACCCTAGGCACGCCACTGGCGTGAAGGTATGTATGTTTGTATGTAGAAATATAGAGTGTACACTGTTTTGATCAAGCCTTTTATTTAGATTTACTAGCAAAGCCTACATTTTTTATTTTTATATTTACAAGGAGTTTTTAGATGTAGATAATTCGGTCCACGTAGAATGATCCCTGTGATACCAGTAGCTCGGGTTGTGAACGAACTTTCTCGAAAATGTCAACTTGTGACAGATCGATTTCTCGTCGAGAAAGTGATTACAAATTTTAAGATTAACGATTTTAAGTTGGTGAGCGACAACAGACGGGTTTTTTAAAGCTTACAGTTCCCAAGGAAACATCGATTAACAACTTCTAAGTAGATTGAAATCGCAGGCAACAGCTAGTGTACCTATCAATAATTTAAACACCTACGCTGCCCTCCTAACCAAAAAAACAGTATCTTAAATTCAATAACCAATGCAGTTTGAATTCTATTCCGTTAGCAATTAGGTTGATATTGCTACAGGAGTTTTATTCGAGATACTGCGTTTTGCTTAGGAGGGCAGTACGTATAACCAAATAAATCCGTACAACATTACACGCGTCTTCATATTAATCAGAATGTAAATAGCATATCATTGATTGATTGGGGATATCGAAAAGATTGCGTTTCCCTATTATAATTTACAATCAATGGTTAGTTTTAGATAGTTTTAACACAAAAAGATACCAGCAAGCAGCATATTAGTTCTATATTCAAATAATTTACAACAGGATTCTTGACAAAAAAACATTTCTCAACAAGATTTATATAAAAGAACCCTGAAGGATTATTTAGCCCCTGAGGGTCTTTTGGATTTTAATGCGGTTTTCAACAATAGATGTCAAAGTCAAAGTAAAAGTCAAAATGTGTGATTCAAGAGGATCATTTTTATGTATAATAAATGCTGTAAGCTGGCCTTTTGATAGACTCATGCGATTATTGCTTAGACTAAACCAAGGGCCCGGTGGCCCCCTGAAAAAAACCTTCCTTAGATTTCAAGACATTGCTTTAGTTTATTAGAAAACACAATAAGAGTAATGAGGGCGCCACTGGACGCTCGGGGTCTTAACCTTCTGATCCAACTCACCTCCAAAACCTTAGAATTCTTCATCAGCATGTGCTCGCGTGGTATCCTGACTTGGTCAAACCCGAGGAATCCATTATTGGTGCCGTTCATGCCAAGTTTGGCACCGATCTCTCCGATCTTGATGCCGGGAAGAGGCATGTGGGTCTCCTCGTCTCGTAGCTGAACTATGAACGGGTGGATGCCATGGCATTTCCCGTTGGTATAGAGTTGGGCCACGACTATGCAGTAGTTCGCGGTGTGGGCCACTGGAGAGGAAAAAATATATACTAGCATTTGTACTTAGCTCTTACCACTTGTGTAGCGGGATGTGATAAGTGGTGTTGCAATAACGAAGGACTGGGGACTTGGTACTGGTAGAAGAATAGTCAGGTGTAGAGTAGAGTAGAAGTACTTACGTCCGCCAGGCCACCACTTGTAGGATGTGAGCGTGGGGCTGTGCAGCACGAACTCCCGGCTGGAGGGGTCGTACGTCGCAGTCGTCTCCAGCCCGCGGATGAACGTGCCGTGCCCCAGCTCCGTCTGAAATGTGTTACTGAGTTCGACTACTCTTTGCGCTGCTATCCGAGTATGATAGTAATGAAAACTGTACTAGAACAGAACGAGACTAGCGGCTATTTGGAGCAGAGCCTCAGAGGCTAAAATAAGTATAATCGCCCATTGAACGATGAGGTTAGACAGTGTGCAAGAACTGCACCTATGCCTTAATGGGAGGCATCAGTGCGGAATATGAGCAAAGTAAAGTTTTGATAATATTACCGGATGCTTTCCATCAAGAAGGCCGTCTTAGAGCAGCTAGCATGCCTTATCCGCAACTTGACGATTCGTTTGGTAGTGACCCTGCCTACGAAGCTAAAGTCTTGGCTTAGATGGACATTATTTCTGTGATGATTGCGAGAATTTGTTCCCGAGTCTATGTATTTACGTATAGTAAAGTATGTTTATCGTTGCCTACCTACCAATAGTACAAGCCTAGAGCTTGTTGACTGTTCTAAAAATCTTACCTGCGCGTAAGTCCCAATGATGTCACAGTTGAAAGCCCTCCCGATCCACAGGACCTGTTGCTCCACGGACGCCTGGCCCATCAGCGTTGGGATGAACATCACATAGTGTAGCGTCAGCGGGGAGCCGTCCCGAAGGATAGCTGAGCCGAGCGAGCCGCCTAGCACCTCTCTATGGGAAACGGTTACGTTATAATCTATATTGATGGCTTCCCAACCTTTTTCGAGTCGACCCCCCCCCCATATAATAAATAACATTTTGTATTACTTCGTAAACTTCTCAAAAATTTAAAGCATTACGCGCCCAGCAGGCCATCTTTCTACACCCCCCTAGGCGCGCCTTACACTGATTGGGAAGTCTTGCATTATAGTGAAAGAGAAGAAAATCTCCTAACGCAACAAGACTACATAGCGCGCAAGTGTAACACAGAAAAAAATAGTCAAAAAAGGGATTCGTTGTATTGAAAATGTAAGAGTAACCATAGTCCAAATATTATTTGTATACAGCTAGGGTTACAGGAAATTTTATACATTCCCTTGGAGGGGTAAAAGAAGAGCTTATTTGCGATAGAATTAGTCATATGATAACCTATGATGCCCTAGTCGAAAGTGATTAGCAGACCTAGGAATATACGGGGCAAAATTAAATGACAGCTAGGGATTGCCTATATCGATAAACTCAACTATCAATGCTATTCCTATATTACTAGTGATCACTCCAAGTTTAGTTTGTAAAAATATTTATAGAAAATGTGAAAATAAAACAAAATAGCAACATACATACACACACACACACACATTAAATCACGCCTTTATTCCCAGAATGGGGTAGGCAGAGCTACAGAATTACCAACAACTCTAAAAACTTGTTGATAATTCTGTAACCACATTTTGCATAATTAGGCTAAGATTTTCGGTTCGCCACCTTGATAGACGTAAACCTTTCATAAAAATAACTGTCATTGTTATATAGTTTACTATTTCATGATTAAAATGACATCAAAAAAGTATCCATATCTTTAATTTTAACGTAGCAGTAAATACTTTTACATGCCCAAGTTTTGGCGTGTTCAACCTTTATTAGTGACAGGTTGCAAGTTGCAAGCCCATCGCCTAACATTACTACAAGCCTTTATTCCCTTAGTCGCTTAGTTCTGGTTATTGTAAATTTTAGAAGGATTTTTGAACCTCCACTCATAATCATCTAAACTTTTTTCCTCGTTGTGTATTTCAGAATTACTGTCCCATTTATTTACTACTGTTAAAGTAAACGATCAGATTTTTTTCCAAATTTTCGGGCGTTCATTTTCTCCGTCTCGAATGATAAATGCGTTTCAAGTGGCTAAAAGACAATCAATTTCTATAGAAGTGGTAGGGGGAAGTTAAAAAAATACACACTTACAAACAATGCTGGGGGCGATCACTAGTATATGGGAAAAGCATCGATGATTGAGTTTATCGATGTAGGCAATCCCTAGCTGTCATTTACAGGGTTGGGCAGATTAAGTGTCCTAGTTGTGTATGGCTTTTTTACTTAAATATAAGTTAACTTCTTATTCACTTCGTTTTTTTTTTTGTTGACAATTTAATCTTCTTTATGATTTCTACACGTCAGCTTGATATATTTTGTTTTTATATTGTTTTCAACAATGGACGCGAAACGCCAGCTCGTGTGCGATTTGTACCAGAAAAAATACCGACCGTGTGAGATATTGAAGACGCTGAAACATTTAAATATCAATATAAGGTTTATATCGCGGACCGTCAAGCGATTCAAAGAAACGGGATCTTCACAAATCAGGCCCAAACCTGGGAGAAAGCCATCTGTTCGCACCAAAAACATCATTAAAAATATTCGTGAGCGTATTAGACGAAATCCAGCTCGAAGTGAAAGCAAACTTGCTAAAGATATGAAAATATCCCGTCGAACAATGAGTCGTATTTTAAAATATGATCTTGGGTTAAAGGCCTACAAAAAACAAAAAAATCATGGCTTAACAGATGCCCAGAAAAAAGCTAGAGTGAAAAAATGTAGGGAATAGCTAGCTTGGCACGACGGCGATGATATTATTTTTTCCGATGAAAAGATGTTCCAGTTACAAGACAGTCACAACCAACAAAACGATCGTGTCTATGGTGCTTCATTGAAGGATATTCCTGTGGACAAATTAGCCGTACAACGGGTTCCAGAGTGCATCAGCTGTCATGGTATGGGGTGCGATATCGCCTAGAGGCAAGTTACCGCTGCTGTTTATTGATCGAGGTGTCAAAATTAACCAAGACTATTACATCCAGAACGTGTTACAGAGTCATTTGCTAGAAAATGCTCAAAAATTATATGGAAACGACTATTACTGCTTCCAACAAGATAGTGCCCCATCTCACAAAGCTAAACGCACTCAAGATTGGTGTAGAACAAATTTGACAGATTTTATACCTTGGCAAGAATGGCCTGTATCATCGCCGGATTTGAATGCTTTGGACTTTTCGATATGGGTTACATGCTGAGCAAGATTGGGAGCACACAGGGCATGAATCTAAACTCATTCAAGCATCGATTAGTCAAGATATGGGATGAAATACCAGACGAGGTAGTGCGTGCCGCGTGCAATGCATTATATGGAAGAATGCGTCAAGTTATTAAAGCTGATGGCGAGCGATTTGAACTTATGAATTAGTTTTTTTAAGTATAGAGTACGCAAAAATAAAAACGTGATAAATTTAAAAAAAATCTGTCTTGTTTTAATTTTATGGCTCTTTTTAACTAGGACACTTAATCTGCCCAACCCTGTAATTTTGCCCCGTATATTCCTAGGTCTGGTGATTAGTTTCCGAGATAGTTACATTTAATGGCTATTTTTTGGTATGCATTGGCCACAGACCACGTGATGCTGGGCTCCGAAGCCCAGACAATTTGAAACCTTAAGATAACGAGACTTCCGGTGGGTTACCAACCCATAGGACATAGGATAGGAGGACTTACACTCTATATACGATTCGAGTATGGCTTGCCAGTAAGTACCTATTCAGTTTGATGCGATAACAGGTGGAACTAGATTTAAAACCGCAATGGCTCGGTAAAATTTGTTCCAGATTACTCGTCAGTAAGCGATTCGATAGTTTTTAGGGTTCCGCATCCAAAGGGTAAAAACGGGACCCTATTGCTAAGACTCCGCTGTCCGTCTGCTGTAGGGCATGCTCCCGGGAATTCCCGGCACTAAAAGGACCGGGAAATCCCGGGAATTATCATTTCAACTGGTACCGGTACTGGCGAAAAAAAAATCCCGGTTCTTCGGTTCCTTCGGTGCTGAGTTTGTGACTAGACTAATTGTCATTTTCTCTTTTCAAAACTACGCGGTGGCCTGGTGACGCTTTCCCCCGGCCGATTCGCACCAGCTCGGTTTTATTCGGATGCGATATGAGACCCCAGTCGCCCCACCCTTCGACCCGACGCCTCGACCCAGTCCAAGGCCAACCGGTCGGGCCGACCGACAGGTAGTATGGTAGTCAGAAAGATAGCTGTTCTGATTTGGTAAACTCGTGTTCTGGATTAAATAATTAATAATTATTACTTAACTGGTGTCTAAAACCATTAAACAAAAAAAAAAACAAATAATTTACTCAGTACCGAAAAGTACCGAAATCCCGGGAATTCCGGTTCCGGGAATGGTACCGGTACCGCATGCCCTAGTCTGCTGATAGCTATACAGTTGAAATTTTCACAGATGATGTATTTCTGTTGCCGCTATAACAACAAATATTAAAAACAGAATAAAATATTCAAGGGGGGCTCGCATACAACAAACGTGATTTTTTATACATAATGGAACGGAACCCTTCGTGCGCGACTCAGACTCGCACTTGGCCGGTTTTATTGTTTTGTATCACAATAGTTATAATTAATTACTACTGAAACAATAGACGCTGTTGTGATTTCTTTCCCGCCTATAAGTCATTGGCTATCCTTCACTTACTTTAGAAAAACGGCTTAGTCACGAATATAAAAAGCAAAGAGCCATCAACCTTAGAAACTTCGACGACCGGCGACCATTTCATTTACAATAGTGTTGTTCGTGTTGGAATAGTGTTTCACTGATGAGACCTTGGCAGAACGATTACCGGACCTATCAGATATTTTCTAGGTTACAAATTTCCTTGTGGTTAATCTTATATTGGAATATACAAAAATCAGTTTAGTTTAGTTTTAATAGCAGGGGGACGCAAAAACGAAGGGTGTTTTTAAATTGAATCCAGGAGGTTTTATCTTATTAGATTAAATATATACATATAAATGTACAAAAGGCTGATTTAATAGGTACAGTCGCGAACCGGGATTGTTGAACCACTTACCCATGTTTCTAATTTGGCTATGTAATGCAAATCGAATAGCTGTCAGCCAGTCGTTGACATCGGTTATTGAATACACGGCTAAATTACGAACAATGGCAAGTGGCTTAACAATCCCGGTTTGTGACTGTACCTAAACTACCTAAAGGCATTAACTCCGCCACCGCCACCTAATCTAATATTTGTGAGGTTTATTTATTATAGTGACTCTATTTCTATTTCTATGGCAACGTTTCCGTTCCACATGCAATATCAGTACCTACTGGCTAAGGGCCGGTACAGACAGGACTGCAACATGCAGTTCCAGTGCAATTCTGATGGAGTTGACGTAACTGCATCAAAACGTAAGTACGTTAACTCCACTCGAACTGCCGTTTTGCAGCTGGATTGCAGTTCAAATGCTGTCCGTCTGTACCGACCCTAAGCTTTCACAGAGTGCGGTCTCGCGTCATGCAACGACCGTTATTTTTGTATGTAAAAGAGGTCAGACAATATCAGATTCTCATAAGGATTCATATTCTTTTTAACAGATTTTGGACTTTCAGGAGGCCGAAAGTAAGCTGTAAGTTAGTGGGTGCTATTACATTTGTGAATACAAAACTACTGATCAAGGTTGGATAACGAGAGGTTTAAACTAAATAAAATGCGTAAAACGATGATTATAGTTAACTTGATTCAATATCTTATGTGGAAGAACCGAAATAAAATCAAGATCGTAGCAAGTGGAAAGAAGTGGTCTCTGCCTACCCCTCTGGGAAACAGGCGGGATTTAATGTATGTATGTATGTATCTTTTTTATATTGCGAGATAATCTCCGTTAAACAGAAATGCAGTTATTCCTTTCGCTGTTACTTAATTTTCACTGGTCCTTTCACTAAAACTGGTAATACAGAGCTTTTTGTGCCAATTATACACGATGACATACTTTAAAAATGTAGCGACGCAAATGCTTTATATTAAATCCAACGTTGGACAATACGCGGTAGTAGCATACTTAGTTTGGGAACTTGAACTAGTTTTGCAGTCATCGTGGTTTATCAAAAAATTGTCTATTATCTTCTGCGCAGTTGCCTATGGATGATTGTTTTATTAAATTTCCAAGCACTAACTTGGAAAATGCACGCTGAAATTGGATCGGAGTTGGCTCCCTGGTATTTCCCCCTTGCTGTCGAACTGATCCAAAGAAGTTTTCCAACGCATCTTGGTTCAGGCGTCGAGTAAAATATATTTAAGGCCTTTATATTGGAAATACTCAAAAAGCTGCAAAATTCCATTTATTGTTGCTTGTAATCCAGAAAATGCTTTTATCATGTTTGTTTTGTTTTTTCCAGTTAATGGATCGATTGCTTTTATTTCCGTAAACGTTTTTAGCGAATCAGTTAGGCTTTCTAGTTGATAGTCTACGCCAGTAATAGTACATTGTTGCCTAGGCGGGGAAAGTAAGGGTTTTCCTGACGAGGTGGTTAGCAGGCCGAGCAACAGCGAGGCCTGCTAAAATACGAGTCAGGAAATCCTCGTTTCCGCCGAGGCATACATAATGCTTTTCTCAAACATGTGAGGAAATAATACAAATACATTTCTAAAAAGCAAGTAATTTAATTTTCATTTTTGTTTGCCCTCCACAGCATAAATTGGTCATAAGTTCGGTTATATTTTTACTTAGATTTAGCGGGAAGCAGGTTTTGCCTAACCGAGGCAGCTTCAGATTTTAATATAGGCGGTGTGGTACCTATTTCGTCGCTTTCGTCGCTTGAGCTCATTTTTTATAGTAAGTATTTCACACAACAAATAGTTTAATATTCGGTTTCACAATTATATTATGCAGAATGAACGAACGAATGTTACCGACTGTCAATTGTTTTTAAATACTAACCATAGACATTGGAATGCAAATTCAAAAAGAAACACACGCACTGTGCTAAAAAAGCGAGCAGTTACCTTGGCTGTTTGGAATTTTTGTCTTGGTCCTTTTGATTTTGTATGCAAATTGACAGAATTTTTAAGAAATATATGGACATGGACGGAAAGTGTTTTCATATAGTTTTTTTACTCCTAGGAGTAAAATGAGGCTCTTTCCGTCCTTGTCTTTCAATCGGAATACCGTTTTTTCCGAGCATGTTTGAGAAAAAGCTTTTTTGTATTTATTCGCGTCATAAAGCTTACTTGAATTTAAAACATCGAAAGTGTTGTTGACTTTTAACATGAAATCAACGGTGTCCTTAGCTTCAGCCGGTAACAGATTTCCATCAATGTATAAAGACTAGGGATGCATCGATACGCCTTTTCGCCGATACGATACCGATACCGATACTCTTATAAAAATATCGGCGATACCGATACCGATACCGATACGCTTTTTGTGAATTCAAAAATGAAGGCATAATAAATAAATCACAAGACAGATTTATTTTTATTAATATAAGAAGTAGATACATAGGTTAATATTAGATAATTAAAAAATTTAGTAATTAAAATTAACATTGATAACATTTTTGTTTAAAAAACAAAGTAATCTTAATTTTTTCGGAGAAAGGCGATTTCGCAAGTCTGTTTGAATAAGACCTGCTGCTGTTTACACTACATTTTTTAATTAAAAAGTATCGTTGAATCGGTCATAAAAATATCGTCGATACCGATATATCGGCTAACCCGAAGTATCGCCGATATATCGGTATCGGTATCGGTATCGGATGCATCGCTAATAAAGACTTACCGGCAGCAACAGTATAACTGAGTACCTGTGTTGCATAACGAACTGTCATGCGTTGGAAACGGTTAGGATTTATGTGCGCATCTGTTAACTTTGGGGCCAATTTCAAAGGTTTTTCTTTTTCTTTGTTGTAAAATGACTCCACATATTCCCAGCTTGCAGATTTAGTTTCATTAAACAGGAATTTGTTTGTCATCAAGTTGTCCCTTATGCTTTTGACAAGGTGTGGCACATCAAATAAATAGAAGATCTTCTTACAACAAAATATGTTCTTTCTGGTCTAACTTGATGCACATACGTCGTCGGTGTAGTTTGTACTGAAACAGACACTTTTGCACCTTTTGCACTGTTGCACCGATGTACAGTCAGCATCATAAATATAGTGGCAGTCAATAGTTCCAAATATACCGCACCATCCAAAATATTCATAAATACGTACTCATTCCAAGTGATCAAATTGTTCAGGCCATCCACTGTATACAAATATACCGGAGCATCCACAACGCCATATACTTGGTAACATTCAACCCGCCGTTAGTACAGCAACGTCCAGAACGCCGAAGGTTTCTAAGCATCCAAAGTAGCCAAAAATACGGGACACATAAGAAAATTGAACCTTATTTACCAGTAAGTACGGTTGAATATTCAGTCAAATCATTTTAATAGGTTAGCCAGTAAGCAATTTGACAAACCACGAAAACAGTACCATACTGTCATGGCATATATCTGTCTCACGTTTTAATTTGACACATTATTGCGTGGACTGCGTGGTTTTAAAAGGTTTTGCAATATTGAAGCTGCCAACTTAAACGCATCAATACGTTTCAATATTTCGCCTAGTTAGCCGTTAGTTACGATGGACCAGTGGATTAGTAGTAACGCTATCGAGTCATGTGTCCTGGGTTCTAATCCCCGTATTAGGTGATATTTGCATTTTTATTTTACTACAATTATGTCATAACTTATTTCGCCTCTTTGAGTTTGAAGGTAGTTTCACCTTATTCGCAACACACAAGAATTGCATTAAATTATAATAAAATATATACCGATATACGAGTATCCACGGACATTACCTATTACCTACGTACGTCTGAGATTACAATGGACTTACAAGACAAACTAACTATTTTAGACCTCATAAATGAAAATAAAGAAATACTTTTTGGTAAATTTTGTGATAAATTGACGCACGATGTAAAAATAAATAAATGGAAAGAGATAACGAAAAATGTAAATGATTCAGGAATAATGGACAAAGGATTGGAAGTATTTAATCCGTTATGGTCAAAGTTAAATTTATACGTTCTTGATATGTTCTAGGACGTCTCACAATTAGTTCTTCTTCACTATCACTGCTACTCGAACTAAACATTTCGTAGTACAAAGAGTTGGTCGCTAAATATTATGATAAATTATTATAATTTAATTATATTGCAATTAATGACTAGTATATATATATATGCAGTTGTAAGAGGGTGTGACAAGCGTTGAGAGAATTGTTAACTTGTAGGTACAATTCTACATATGTGTATAATTGTTACTACAATTTAATGTAGAACAGAACAATTGTCAGGAAAATATATGTAACGTATGTAAAGTTTTGTGATACGATAAATTGTAGGTTATTGCTACAATTTACATATTTGTAGGAATTTTCCAGTACAAATATGTAACTTGCAAATTTTGTGGTACACACATTTGTATTATGACAAATTTGTAACTTGACACTTGTCAAATTGTAATTGTAAGTTTTGTGGTATAGGGCACTGGACTGTCGACAAGCCGCGCGGGAGCGCGCGTGGTGGGGATGAAGTTGCGCTTCTAGTAGTATTTATTCTTATGACTGTACCTAAATTTTAAAATTACCTGCATTTCCCCAGCGTAAGAAAAGAGTAAACAAGAGAATCAAGAGATGGCCGGTCATTCAAAGTTGAGCTACTAATTTACTCACTGGTAGTTCTCCATCCCGGTATTTTCCTCCTCTTGAAGCCTGCGGATCATCTTGAACAGATAGCAAGCTTTCTTCACAGCCAGCTCATACTTCTCCTTATGGCTCAGGTACTCTGATGGCACATCTTCCAAATGGATGCCCTCTTTGAGCACCATTTCCTCTGAGGAAAGAGAATAGGTTCAGTTCATAGTTCCAAGATACAGTCTGTATTAGATATAGCTACACACACAGGGCCTGGTAGCCCAGTAGCTCTGGGTGCTGACTTACTATTGTTCGTAAGGATCTAACCCGTTCGCTCTTGCGGCGCAAGAAAAAAACCATGAAAATACCTACATATTTAACAGCTGAGTTAGTTAGAAGGGTCTTCACACAAAGAGCCCTACGGGGTCGGTGTTTCTAAATTGTTCCATTTATACAAGATAAGATAAGATACACACATACCACCAAGTGCCCAGTCCAAACATACCTCTTTTGCTTCCTATACATTCATCAACATTTAAGCAGTTGTTTTAAAGTAACAATTATATCATGATACCAGGTAAGGACCAAAAAGTTGGCCCTGCTAACTCACTCAATTAAAGGCTATAGCCGTGTTTCTATACAAAATTTGCCTTTCTGTCAAATGTTCTAGTAATTTTATTTTTAGATACTCCTTGTAGGCAAAGGTCTGTTCCCCAAAGAAGAGCCATGTACACTTGTCAGTTTTCGTAATATGGCGGTTTGTTTTTTTTCACTTTTTAATTTTTTTCTTGAATTCGGTCTTTGCGATTAATTTGATTTTTTGGTAAACTATACTACATAATAAAACCCATCACTACAAAAAATATTGCTTGAAACTTTAGTACAAATATATGTCAAAATAATGGAAACTATAAATTGTTTTTTTTTTTTTTGGTGTTCTAGTGTAGCGGCACCTACAGTTTTTATTTAATAAATTGCCCATCTATAGACCTACTACATATATTAAATTCAAATTATTAGCTTTGGTACTTCATGCCAAAAACTAACTACAAATAAAATTATTCCTTCCTTGTTTCAATGATTTTACAGGATTGCTTTAATTACTTGTATGAATGAAATCGTATACATCCTATTTTTGTATTTTGTCATTTTTGGAAGTTGGTTTCGTTTTTGACATTTATTTAAACATTATCTAAAAAATAAAAAAGTGTTCTAGTAAGGAATAATTTTATTTGTAGTTAGTTTTTGGCATGAAGTACCAAAGCTAATAATTTGAATTTAATATATGTAGTAGGTCTATAGATGGGCAATTTATGAAATAAAAACTGTAGGTGCCGCTACACCAGAACACCAAAAAAAAAAAAAAAACTATTTATAGTTTCCATTATTTTGACATATATTTGTACTAAAGTTTCAAGCAATATTTTTTGTAGTGATGGGTTTTATTATGTAGTATAGTTTACCAAAAAATCAAATTAATCGCAAAGACCGAATTCAAGAAAAAAATTAAAAAGTGAAAAAAAACAAACCGCCATATTACGAAAACTGACAAGTGTACATGGCTCTTCTTTGGGGAACAGACCTTTGCCTACAAGGAGTATCTAAAAATAAAATTACTAGAACATTTGACAGAAAGGCAAATTTTGTATAGAAACACGGCTATAGCCTTTTCTATAAAATCAATTTAACTATGAAGAGTGTAAAAAAAACCAGATCTTGTTTTTGCCAAGCTTTACAAAATCCAATGCCTCAACCAATCAACAAGAAATTAAGTACAGAGGTAGTTTAGAGCCTGGGGTCTGAATTCCTAAAGAAATAGCAATAAACAATGTCTGCAATAATTACACAACTAAACCTATTTTTTTAACCTTGAGTATTATTGAAAGATAATAAGACTTGAGGTGGACATTGGCATCTCTGAAAACAAAGCCTGTGTGTTTGACACATTATCAAAACAAAAGAAGCTATAAACAAAATAAAATTATCATATATGTCACGTTTTTAGAGTTGTTGGTAATTCTGTAGCTCTTCCTACCCCGCTCTGGGAATGAAGGTGTGAGGTATGTATGTACTTAAATAAAACAAATTTTATATACATTCATGAGGTATTTATTATGTGTTTGTGTAAAAAATATGACAACCCACTAGATTTAAAATTTATATTTGCCTACCTACGTACGTTATGAATCGCTGCCAAAGTTCAAGTTGATTGGGTGCTTCAAAGAGGGATCATAACTCTATCAAGAAACTACTACAACTTATATGTGAAAGAAATAAAAATGTAGAAGATAAAATTAAAATTAAAGCAGATGAATGTTTAATACAAATAATTTATATTTTTACCGTGTTTTGCTCATTATTTACATGAATGTGTGATGTCCCGTCACAGAGATAGCAGTGTATGCTAACCTTTGAACTCTGACAAACAATGATCGTGAGTCTCATTGAATCTTAGAAGAATTGTAATATAAATTACTTAAGAATTATACTTTTAATTTTCATTTGTTTTTCATTTTCAAATTAAATAAAAACGTAACAACAAATTTATTTGAAAGAATGGCTTTCTATTCTAATTTATAATTCTGATTCTAAATAAATTATGTAAAATTTATAAAAGAATTTGAACCAAATGACCTGGTTTCAACTTAGAATTGGCAATAGAATGACTAACAACTACCTAATTAGATAGGTAGTAACAATATACTTATGTTAGTTATTTACCTATCTATTTCACTAAAGAACTCTTGAAAATAGTTTGAACTATAACTGTGAACCTGAAACTGTATTTACACTGTAATATTAAATTACTTTGGTTTAGCTTCACCAATTGATATTTTCTAATTTAAAAAAAGAGATTTAGGTAAGAAATAATAACTCTGAGATTACGAGAACATAATTAAGTACCGGACACTAGCTTCAGAGGAACTTAATGACTTATCCCAAGCAATTACCTCTTTTCCTCCTTTCCTCAGTTTTCTGGGCACCTCCATCAATCACATTTGTTAATTCTGTGACATTAAAAGTGCAGTTATCCCTCTCTCTTTGCAGATCGGGATTTACTTTTGATGATTCCGTCATATTTGTTTTATTTACACAACTTCAGTCACGTCAGCCTACGTGAACGGAGCCACGGACACTGACTGGCGACTGCTTTACTGGTTACTGACCGATGATGAGTACGATAATCGAATTTCGAATCACAAATATGTTTTCAAAGTTATCTTGACAAAATGTGCTGAAATAATTATCTTAATAAGGATTTGGTCGATAACAAAGTGAAACTTGTGTTCAATGTGAAATGTTAACTACAACTTGCTTAAACTGTGACTATTACTGTTACTAAACCTTAGGCTATTAGCATTATGTAAATATCTGGTTTGAATTTAAAGTTATTTTCAGTTCCCATTCAATTTTCTTTCTTTCATTGAACCCAATAAATGTAAAGGTAAAGCTCGAGACAAACAAATTGCATTGCATTCAAATTGGAAAGGAAAGTTCCATAGACGTTTTTCTACTTTGTGCTTTGTATATCATAGTTGAATAAACTGCGCGACGAAGTAAGACTTTTATTTAAGTCCTAAGGTAGATATTGTTCTACCCGTCGGGATTACACTTTCCTTATTAATTATTTATACAAATGGAATGTAATGAAATTCACTATTTAATTAAACCAATTAATAATATTAAAAAACTTGAACAGATATTTAATTAAACTAAAATGCGCCTAAGAATGAATGTCAACATGACAGCTTGATGACATTATAGAGACATTTTGCGCAAAGCAAACACGGTAAAAGTTTTATCATGGTTTTTTTGTCTCAATTCTAGTTGTCATCGTTGGTGATGTTACAAATCAAGGTTGACGATTAACTAATCGGATAAAGCCGCGTTCACATTTGTCTGAAGTGTTGTGTTGTGATGCTCTCTGTCGTGATGGCTACTGTTCACATTTATCTGACATGTTATGACGCATTATTACGCATTTTCGTCGCCGTCCATACTTCCCGTGCGGCTTTGACGCGTCACAACACAGCACTCAGCACTGGCGCGTGCGGTGCGCACTAGTCCGATTCCGATGCGCTGTGTCGTGTCGCTGCACCGCCCCCCGCACCTCACCCGTTCTGACGCGGACCGGAATCGCTTGTGATGCGACACAACACAAGCCATCACAACACACTGCGTCAGACAAATGTGAACGCAACCATATTAAATATATGAAACTGATACTGTTCTGTCTGACGCATCACGACACAACACGTCAGACAAATGTGAACGCGGCATAAGTTATTATTAAATGTTATTATTTTCATTTTTTCAGTTTTCAGCATTAAAAATTAAAATTAAATCATTTTTAAATATATTTAGTTTTTCGAGTCATCGACTGGATGTAGATTAGATAGTGCCCATATTTTTGCCAAAACCACTTAATTATTTTCCTTTATAGGTATCTCTCCTCTATCTACATTTTGTAGTTTTGCTACTTAAAATATCAAAATAATATTTAAAGTAGATAAATCGATGATTGACGATTCAGAACCGATTAAAAGACAGCGACTTTTTATCGATATTTTAGCATCACTAGCAACTTGTGCCGCCATATTTCTTTCTTGTGTGCGTTGGAACTCACTCCGTCAAGATGAGGTTAGTTTTTATAAATATTAATAAAATGAACTATAATACGAGGAAAATAAGATAATAAGTGGACTTATTGACTCATTTGAAGCCCGATGAGTGTTTTTTATGAGTTTTAAAGAAGTGTTTAGACAGTTTTAGATCGAACACTATCGGCCTGCCGTCAAGCCATGTGGTCTGAGACGATTTTTCTATATTTTCAGTTCCTTGAAGCTGCAGAAGAGGCTTGCAGCCTCTGTTATGAGATGTGGTAAAAAAAAGGTGTGGTTAGATCCAAACGAGATCAATGAAATCGCTAACACCAATTCCCGTAAGTATCATTCTGTCAGTCACAATACATGTACCTACCACGCTGTTTTGCTGGTGATTTTATCTGATCCCATGAATGAAACTAATACTTTTTTTTATGTTTAAAATTCATGAAATTTTATGCCTAATGCACTAAACTTGAAGTATACCCACAAATTGTTTGAATATGAAGTAGGTTAAAACTTGTTAACATACAACAAAGATGCCTAATTACAGTGAAATAACATAAGGTTTGAAGGGAACAATTGCAGTAAGATTTAAGAGGTCACCGACAAGTTATTAATACCCTCATTACATTCTGCAATTAGAAATTTATGTCCAATTTAAGCGTTACCTGGTACATTTCAGGTCAGAACATCCGTAAGATGATTAAGGATGGTCTGGTGATCAAGAAGCCCGTGGCCGTCCACTCGCGCGCTCGCGTCCGCAAGAACACAGAAGCCCGGAGAAAGGGACGTCACTGCGGCTTTGGTAAACGGAGAGGTACAGCCAATGCTAGAATGCCACAAAAGGTGAGATATTGTATTTAGTCATACCGTTGGATGATTATTTAATATTTTCGTTTATTTCAATTATTTTTCTTAGTAAATAAACGATTAATTAGCTCCTAACTTGAAGTCTGTCTGTGTGTGGCTTAACTTATTGATCTAACATTGTTTGTTGGAGTATTCTAATCTGTCTGTTATTTATAAATGTGAATAAATTAGAACTGAATGATTCGTAGCAATACTTTAGTAAATACTATCTGTAGGTAACTATTCAAAATCTTTTTATTAGTGTCCGACCGAAACACGATTTTTAGCCTAAACCGAAACCGAATATTCGGTTTTTTTCTGATTTCGGCCGAAACCGAAACCGAAATTTTTGAAGACTTATGAAATTATTCAAAATTACTGTACAAATCGTAAGGAAAAGGTTATTGCAAGGATTTCTTATATGAGAACAGCTACTGTTTTAGTTAAACAAAATAAAAAACGTTTATTTTTAATGAAAATAGATATAATTAGAGGTAAACTATGAAATTTTAAACCAAATAAAATCAAATTTTTAAAGTTTTAAACAAAGTTACCTACCTAATTAATATAATACCTGGATAAAGTAAATCACAATCACAAATTGCAAGATAAATCACAGCATAAACATACATCAACTTTTACATAAATTATAGTATTATCACTGTAATCAGTGATCTTTAAACAAAGTTTTAGAATAATACTCGCGCGCCACGTGGTTCACAAACAAACGTCACAGACGGGATGAATATGAATACTGTCGGTGGTCCCGGCTGGGACGGCCGCCGATGCATTACCTATACCTACCCGGCCGAGCGCGCCCGAATTAAGCCGAGCGCTCCCGATGCGAGAGCCGCGAGAGGCCGCGAAGCAATTTCGGCCCGGCCGAAGGTTTCGGCCGGATTCTGGCCGAAACCGAAACTGCGGCCGAAATCACTTTTTTGGCCGTTATTGGCCGAAACCGAAACCGAAACCGAAACTTCGGTCGGACACTACTTTTTATTAACACACTATTTATCTTCAGGAACTATGGGTCCAAAGGCAACGGGTACTCCGTAAGCTTCTGCTCAAATACAGAACAGCCAAGAAGATTGACCGGCATCTATACCACGCCCTGTACATGAAGGCGAAGGGTAATGTGTTCAAGAACAAGCGTGTCCTGATGGAGTACATCCACAGGAAGAAGGCTGAGAAGGCCAGGACAAAGATGCTTAGGTATGTTACTTAAGTCTTGTTTTTTCATTCCATTGGTACAGCCCAATAGGGTTGTGTTTGACCTGTATGCGTATGTTCGTTCCTATGTGTGCTTGTAACTAGTTTTTGTATCGTGCTTCTTGACAATCTGTTCAGACAACAATAAGCCAATTTTTTGTTAGGTTTAACTCTTCATAGGGCTTTCAGGTAAGGGAAGGTCTAATGACCCTGCCCTTATTCATTGTTGTCGAATCTTTAACTAAGATTTGGCACACTATGTCTCCTCACTCTGTTGAAACTGGTACTTCCTGTTCCTTGAAGGATAGCGACTAGTTCATTCGGGTGTTGTCGGAGTCGGACTTGGTATTTTCTGCTGAAAGCTGATATTTCTTCACATACAGTGTTCATCTTTAGATCCTGGTAGATATATTTATTGCTGATGTACCATGGGATATTCAATAAAGTTCAAAGCGCTTTGCTTTGGAATCTCTCTATGATGTTACTATTACTGGCTGTTCCCCATAACTGAATCCCATACATCCTTACGTCCGGTTTTAACACCACCTTGTACAGGAGGAGTTGATGTTGTTAGATTTGTATTGATAGTGTAAGTGTCACTGGATACATAAAATTCTTAAAAAAATTGAAATTGCTGGTTTGATTCACTTTTATGTTTTATATGATTCATTTGAATTGGAATAATATTTAATTACTAGCTTCAGCCCGCGACTACTTTCGCGTAGATTTCGATTATCATTATTCCATTGGAAACTTAAATTTTCTGGGAAGTTTATGTTTTCTGGGTGTGCCTATATGTTATGACAGGGTATAGTAATCTATCTACATTCCAAATTGCATGCAAATCCGTTCAGTTGTTGCAGCATGAAGGAGTAACAAACTGACACAAACTTATGCATTATTATTAGTATGCATGCAGATACGTTGCATCTGTTTCATAGAAATATTGAGCTATGCAGGAGTCAATGCAATTTGGTAACATGAAATTTATGAGATGCACCTGTAGCTAATGCCAATTAAATGTCCATCAAAGTTTAACAATAAAAATAGTATCTAGTTAAAGAATTGTCCCTCTGTGTGTACCGGACTCTAAATAAATAATGCAATTTTTTTGAGTGATTGCAAAGTTGTGCACGCACAACTTGTATTTAAACCTTACATATTTCTCAGTGTATCTCTCATTCTGGGTATAGAGAGTGATTACCAAGTAATAAACACATTGCAGGCAAGTTGTGCTAGCACATAAATACTAACAAATGTGTTTTAGAAACACATGCTGTTGTTCGGGTAAAGTCAGTTTCCAATTTTTGAGCATGAATTTATGAATTTTTGGCAGCTATGTATGAGACTGATTTCCAAGATAATATTAACACTGAGCTCTCAAAGAGAACGGAGCATGTATTAAATCTTACCTACATTAAGCTTCGTTCATAATAAGTTTTCTAGTATAAAAGTAGATTATACACCGAGGGGATAAAGGACTGTTTTAAGTTACGGGCGCGATATTTATTATATTATCCTGAGTAAATGAACTCCCGAGCATAGCAAGGGTGGTAACTCTGGTAAGAGTTAATTACTGATCTCTGAATCCCTAAGCTCGTCCAACACGAAAACAGCTTATCCCAAAATCATTTGCGAAACAATAAAAAGCAAGGCTTCTTACTAGAAACAACGTTTTATTAAAACTTAAAGTACCTTATTTTAAAAAACTTACACTTATTAACCAGCATGGATCCCATCTTCTAGTTTTGCTAAAGAAGAGAAGTGCGTTCCATAAGTTTTTTTTGTTCTTAGGTCTGTAATTAATAATCTTGAGTGAAAGGATTGTTTCTAGACACATTAAAGTAAATGTCATTGAATAGATAACAAGCCACCTCACCACCAGTCATCTTTGTCAAGCTTTCTTTATGAACACATTCTAGGCCACGCAAGCACTGTAATTCCCATACAAAACATTCCTGACTAGCTGTTGCCGCTAAATGTAGCAATACAGCCCTTAGCTAAGCTGAACGCTCTATAACTCTAGACTGCATGCTAGCAGCCACTCCCATTTACTCAGTTAATATAAAATATATGAAAACTGTGTCCTGCTGCTTAGTTAGCAGCTGTGGCAAGAGGCCTACCACTAAGGTAAATTTTTAGCATTACCTAACCCAACCTTTTGTTTCCAGCGACCAGGCTGAGGCTCGCCGTAACAAGGTGAAGGAGGCCCGCAAGCGCCGCGAGGAGCGCATCGCAGCCAAGAAGGAGGAGCTTCTGCAGACCTTCGCGCGGGAAGACGAGGCCGCGGTTACCGCCAAGAAGTGAAGCCTTTGTTAAATATAATAAAAAAATAAACGCGTTGATGCACTTGTTTGTTATTTTTTACACTCACATGGTTGGTAACCTTTCGAACGCCAAGAGCCGTCTTAACTGAAAGTCTTACTACTGACGCCACGACAGCTATAGCCGTCACAAGTTCCAAGATTAAAAGACGCTTTGTTTCGTGAATATCAGGGGACTATCTCACAAATTGACCTTGCCCCAAACAAGCTCTAAGCTTGTACTATGGGTACTAGGTAACGATAAACTTACGTATATTGATAAATACATACTTAAATACCTTCTGTGTGGTTGCCGGGTTAGAATAGTGCCACTCCATGTCTTCCCGTGGATGTCGTAAGAGGCGACTAAGGGAATAAAGGCTTGCAGTACTGTTAGGCGATGGGCTTGCAACCTGTCACTAATGCGCTGTGAAACACCTTAGCCTAATTATGCAAAATGTGGTTACAGAATTATCAACAAGAGTTGCTGGTAATTCCGTAGCTCTGCCTTTCCCCACTTTGGGAATGAAGGCGTGAGTTTATGTATGTATGTGTACATACTTAAATACACATATAAAACACCCAAGACTCAGGAACAAATACTCGTGTTCATCACACAAATATTTGCCCGTACCGGGGATCGAACCCGGGACCGCTAGCTTCGTAGGGTCACTACCTTAAACAGTTTAGATTAGTTTTTTTTGTGACTCACGAAATGTTGCGCCTAGGGAAGCCTGTCGATAAATTAAAAATTCTATGACGTGTCAACAAAAAAAAGGTACACTGTTAATACAATGAACCTTCTGAACGCTTGCCTTACATCGAATCGAATACAAAATGTGTCGCTCACAAATTAGACCTTATTGACGACGCGGTAGCCTAGTTGGTAGTGAAGTGACCCTGCAGACCGAGACAACCTGAAGACAACACTGCTTCAGCAAAAAATATCTTGAAGTGAAATTCGATGAAATGAGTTCAGGGCCGCATTTAGAGGTGTGGAGGCCCTAGGGCAACAAAGGAATGGAAGCACCTAATTATTTTTGAAGAATAGGTTACCAAGAATTTGTGAGGCCCTTCTGTTGTGGAGGCCCCGTGCCGTTGCCCCGCTTGCCCTCCTTTAAATACGGCCCTATGAGTTTGGTAAAACAACGTGCGGTTGCGTCAATGTAAGTAACGTGATATTAAGCTGTAGGGCGGGATGTTGTGGGATAAGGATACTGTATGTGGTCACTTTGGTCGGTTATAATATAAATAACTAGCTATTGCCTAAGACTCCGTCCGCATAGAAGGTATCGCTACTTGCGGGTAAAGAGTACCTGTCTTTCCTCTGAGTACAAGTTATCTCCATATCAAAATTCATCGAAATCGTTTCAGCGGTTTAGCCGTGAAAGCGTAACAAACAGACATAAAAGGTTACTTTTACAGTTTCAGTAGCAAATGGGCCATTCTACTTTTCGTTGTACATAAATTTTTAGTCACATTTGCACTAAACAATTTTTATTTCAAAAACGGTGAATTGCACCGTTTTTTAACTTGAAACTCGAAGAGGGACGTAAATAAGCTTGTATTTAGAATTATCCTAATACATAAAAAGTTATTTGTAATAACTATAATGTCAGTAACGCAGTGGATGTTGATGTCCCCGCCTTTGCTATGGAAAGAGTGCAATTTACCACTGAGTTACCAAGATTCTTTAACGATAATTGAGTAATTTAAGAGTTGTTTTTTTGGAAACCGTCAAACTTAAACATTCTAAGTTTATGTTATTTATTTAGACGCGGATTCATAATTTGGTATACTTTTTATCGGACTATAATCAAAAATGTACACTGAAAAGTAGAATGACCCAAATGTTGAATATGGATTTAATCTATACTGCCGTCCTACCAAAGAAGGTGGCTAAGTGTATAGTAATAGTATTAGCATTTTAAATTTAACGTGGTTACTACCAATAGAGTTTAAAATGGTTTTACTACTACAATGCAGTTAGCCGCTTTCTTTGGTAGAACGGCAGTATACAAAATCATCTCGTATTTTAATAGGTATCGCACACTTATTATCAAATGTACCGCCGCCTTGCCTTTAATTAGATTTCACAAAATATGCTAGGCGACTTCAAACACTGCGGCAATTTGGACGAAAAGGTGCTGCGAAGTCTTTGACCAGTGTGTGTTGCCAGTGATGACCTACGGATCCGAGACGTGGGCGCTAACAATGGGCCTCATAAGAAAGCTCAAGGTCACTCAGAGGGCTATCAAGAGGGCTATGCTCGGGGTTTCTCTGCGTGATAGAATCAGAAATGATGAGATCCGCAGTAAGGTTACCGACATAGCCCGAAGAATAGCTAAACTGAAGTGGCAGTGGGCGGGGCACATCGCACGCAGGACTGATGGCCGATGGGGTCAGAAGGTTCTTGAGTGACGTCCGCGGACCGGGACACGAGCTGTGGGTAGGCCTCCAACAAGATGGAGTGACGACCTTATAAGGATCGCGGGAAAGCGGTGGATGCGAAAAGCACAAGACCGGTCTGAGTGGAGAGCCTTGGGGGAGGCCTATGTCCAGCAGTGGACGTCTTTCGGCTGACATGATGATGATGATGATGAATGCTAGGCGTCATCCCAACGCAGACATCATAAAGTAGTGCCATTTATTCTCTTTGGTAGACACGTAACCGAAGCCGCACTGTCTATCCCTATAATTATTACAACTGTCTACCTATTCTGGTTCATGAGTAGTACAACCTGACAGACGGACGAAACCGCCGGGGGCTTGGCTTAGTAATGGAGTCCCGTTGGCATCCTTTTCATGCGGAGCTCTAAATAGTGAGGGAGATCTGTTTCTGCCGCCCACGGCATTAATTTCAGCTGTCCATTGTAGCTGATCCGTAAATTCCGTTCACGTGACTTGCCGACTGTGGTTTTCACAAGGTTAATTGATTAAGTATTTCCATTCCACCAGGGGCCTGTTCTATAAAGCTACAAATTACAATTTACAGGTTACAAGTTTCCGTTTGACACAACCTCGACCAATGACGACCGGCCATTTTGAGCAGTGCTGCCAATTTAGACCAGTAGCATTATAAAACAGGGCCCGCAGGAACTATTCCATAAGGATGAGAATCAAGTGTCTATCCATAAGAAAACGATGGAACTTGAACTATATTATAGTCATACTTCGAGCGATGGGCTAAATCTCGCAGCAACACATCGTAGGTAGGTATGTTAATGTTAACGCTTTATAGGTAACTCGAAATCTGCGACCCTTAGCAAATCACCGGTACATTTTATAAAGAAATAAACGACGTGTCGTCTACGTATATAAACACCTTTCAAGAACTCTTCGGTACTGGCGGTCATCCGTTCTAGTTTTAGTAGCGCGGTAGTTTGAGTACCTATTCCTGCTAATCTCTTCGAACGGGTTGTGGTACTTGTGGTATGTCGATATGTAATAAAATAAAATGCAAATTGATACGTACGCAAATTGACTGTTTAATTAGGTATTTTGACTTTAAAATCAAAAAAAAAACTTAAAATCACAAGCACAGGTGCAGTTCATTTTATTTTAAAATACACATAGACTAAGTACACTACCTGCTATTCGTACTACAGTACAGTGGCGGAAATAATCCAATAAATAAACTAAGTATGGTCATTATTAGATATTAATGATCACATTAAGACCTTTTCGCTGTGACACTACGTTTGCACTGCCGTATAAATTCATTAAACGCATTAAAATGACATGGTAAGTCAGTGACTTACTACTTTCTAACCACTAACTGACGTCGATATCATGCCGTGATTAAAGTAGCGTCATACCGCCATTCGCAGCTTGACCTTACTGCGAGTGGCCGCCTCGCTCTCCCGCTCTAACTCCATTATTGACCGAAACCGGTAATAAATAAAGTTTTCGTGTGTGTGCAACATGGGTGAAGTCAACAAGGACTTGCAAAACGAAAGGAACAAGTGCACTTTTGATGTTAAAGCGCTTACGACGTTTATAGATGGAGGACCGGAACGAACTGCCGAGCGTAAATACAGAGGTACAATCTTGAATTAATATTCCGCTATAGTACTAATCGGTTTGTGATTGTAAGCACATCAAATACGTATTTTTCAAAAAGAGATTTGAAAGAAAAAAAAACTAAGCTTGATTTATTTTTGACTATAGATATGGCTACTACTTTAGAACATAAACAAACGGACTTACAGACAGACAAACAACGAGGTGGCATTATGAGGATTCCTTTTAAACTCTTTGAATAATTAATGGTATTGTACCAACGGGGAGGTTAATGCGGCGTGCGTGATATAAGACTTATTATTAATCATAACAAAATAACCGTCAGTAGGTCAACGCCGTGGCTATAGACTTAAATAAAACACCTACGTCAAATTGAAATTTATAACTTTTATAAGAATAGGTAGGTGAAGTATTAAGTCAAATTTAAATAGTAGCTAAATTACGCATCAAAATAAAATCTTTGAATACGTTACATAAATTTCATTATTACATTACATAGGTACTTCTTTAAATAAGTTACCTATTTGAAGTTAGCTCTGTATTTACCTATGTACCATGACCATATTTTCACAATGTATGATCATTAATGAACTATTTCAAGGAATAACTTCACCCAAATTCAATTGTCAGCACAGACATGTTTTTTCGGTTGTTGTGATTTTATCTCAAAATTTTTTCGACCTTAAAAGTTTTGAAACCGGTAGACATTAACCGGCGCAACTTCGTAAAATATTTACTATGAAGAAAAAAAAAGTTTCCTTAAAATGGTTTGCCTATTATTAAATATTTTTCAATAAAAACGGGATTTATTCTAGGAGTAGGTACCTATGCCAATTGTAGAGTGCCTAACCTTTTTGAATACAACCTTTTTGCAGTATAGAATGTTATTGCAGTAGGTACCTGCCTTTATTTCGCAGAAAAGATCATGCTCAGCGAGAAGGAACTCTTCGAGGGGGTTCCCGAGGAGTACCTCAGTCACAAGGAGCGATATGAGAACGGGATCAAGAAGTCCGTAATCCTGTTTAGACTGGTTCGGCAATTGCAGGACGAGGGCCGCTCAAGTATCACTAACTACAGGTAAAGACGATTAAATAAATAAATAAATAAAATAAATAAATACCAGGGGACCATGTCACACCAATTGACCTTGTCCCAAACTAAGCTCTAGGCTTTGTACTATGGGTATAAATACAACGATACAAATACTTACATAGAGAAATAGATACTTATATACATAGAAAACATCCATGACTCAGAAACAAATATTCACGCTCATCACACAAATATCTGCCCTTACCGGGATTTGAACCCAGGACCGCTAGCTTCGTAGGCAGGGTCACTACTAACAAGGCCAGCGCGTCGTCTCAAAACACAAAACCAATTAGTGTGTCAATGACTTGACAGAAGCGCGCGGAACTAACCCCATCACTTGTGGGAGGACCTTGTGGTCCGTCCGGGTGGGTACCACCATCTTATCCATTAATCTACCGCCAAGCAGCAGTGTTCGCATTGTTGTGTTGCGGTTTGGGGATAAGACAGCCGGTGAAATGACTAGCATAGAGGCATTCCATCTCAGTCCTCAGGGTTGGCATCGCATTTGCAGTCTTGTGAATGCGAATGTCTATGGGTCACAGTTTCCACTTACCATCAGGTGGCCTGTGTGCTCGTTTGCCTTCCCATGCCATAAAAAAAAAAGATAACATAATGCTCCATCAACAAAAGTAATGGCTTCATATCTACACATATTTTTGCTTCCCCAGTGCCGATGGTCACTTTGAAATGCCTTAATCGCCAAATATCTGTAAACAAGGTACCTAATGATTTGCGCCATGTTTGCCCTCACTGTCGAAGTAAATTTATTTATTTATAATTTATTTATTTATTGGAAAACAAACAGCTTAAATATTACAGAAAATATAAAATAATATGGATAATACATGAGCCAAAACAGTTTTCACTACTAGATAGCACATTTTATGCTCAGAGGAGATAAATGCGTGACAAGCAGAATCTTATTTAATACTTAATATAATAACATTTATGAACGGAACGCAAGCAAATTTGAAAAAAGAGGAAAAAAATAACACAAAAACAAAAATACAAATTACTAGCTACCGTTTTCTGTTTTCACTGTTTTCACTGCGGAAATAAATTGCCCAAGGCGCATGCCAAAGGGGTCAATGTGCGAGTATTTTATGTTGTTGTTTGAGCATGATCTGACGAGATAGGAATTTTTTGCATATTTAGTTCGACAGTAAGAGAAATTGGCCATATACGGGTTTTTTTTACACTCATCAGCATATGCATGCAGTTCTTGATGAGCTTGCAGAAGCTGAGTTATCACTAATCATAATAAATGTAAATTAATCATTAGAGTTATGGGTCACTATAAACTTAACTTATTTTTAAGAACACTCAGTTGTAGTAGGTGCTTCTGAGTCCATTAATTTTCTTTTGACATAAATTGGCTTGCGAAAATTTATTTGAGGGATCACTACTTTTTCCTTACCTAGGTACTCACTATTTCATTTGATGACCGGTTTGCAAAGCATACGCTTTGTCCTAGGCAGATATAATCGTTAAACGTCTCAACATTTTATCGAATTTCACGTCATGGATTGAATTTTATTTCATCAAACCCTATTTAATATTTAAGTAGATCCTTATGTTATCACCTCAGGATGTCCTTAACATTAATTACGTACGTAGGTTAGAATCGTTACTACGAGTACTAAAGCCCCCTTTAGCATGTTATTATACTGTTAATTATTGTTTGAATGATGCTGACCTTGACATTGAAAAATAAAAAGTGTAATTTGTAATGAATTGTAATCATGTTTTGACATTAACATTTATATATTATTATTATTTTGTATTAGTTTAGGATTTCAATCATTATAATGTATTTCGTATGCCAAAAGGCGCGTCATGGAATTGCTGCATATTTTACCACACTGTCACCTGTTTGTTACCTGTGATGACGAAATAAAGACTATTATATTCTATTCTATTCTAAACAAAATAAGTCATGCGGTGAGATATCCCTTTCGATGAAAGATGGTTCGATAAAAAAAATGGTACCGAATCGTTGCAGCCTTAACAGCACCTAAGTTTTCATTTCATTCCTATTTCGGGTTAAAGAATCTTTATTATCTCAATTTACTTTTCATTTTATGAGACTTAATAACAACATGCATTAATTTATTTAAGCTTATTTGATCAATTTCTTACCAACTCCAGCGCCACTCGTTCAATGCATTCAAAATATGCAAGTAAACTCCGCCCTTCACCGACGAAAACTGCTTTTCATCATTTGATTATTGGCATTTGCTTGAGGCTTATAAATATGTATTCTGAGCGCAAACAATAGCGGCGTCATGCATTTCTAAAGGCCGGAGTCCAAGTCGTGAGACTCTATAATGGCTTGCTGAATCATTGTAATTCACAATTAATTTAATTTATAAAAATGTACACAAGTATATTCATAAATCCTATGCCTACCTTAGTTTTTTTTATGGCATAGTAATGCAAACAAGCACACAGGTCACCTGATGGGAAGTGGAAACCGTGACCCATAGACATTCGCATTCACGAGACTGCAAATGCACTGCCAACCCTGAGAACTAAGATGGAATGCCTCTATGCTAGTCATTTCACCGACTGTCTTATCCCCAAACCGGAACACAACTATGCAAACACTGCTGCTTGGCGGTAGGTTAATGGATAAAATGGTGGTACCAACCCGGAAGGACCCTGCACAAGGTACTCGCAATGCCACAATCCTAACCACGTCGTCAGTCCATATTATAGGAGGTCTACTCACGCTGCATCTTCTTGTTCATGGACGCCACTCGAGAACACTTCGACCTCATCGGCTGTGTTCTGCCGCTGCCACATCCACTGCCAGTCTGCCACTTAGGTCTTCTACCATCTTTCCAGCTAATTAACTCTTCTGACTTTAGAGTCTTTAAACTCATGGTTTGTCATCAGAGACGTGATGAACGGCCTCCTCGGCTCGTCAAGCACCCGCGACGGCTCTCCGCTGGGGCTCCACTACATCATGTTCATGCCGGCGATTCTCAACCAGGGCACAGAGGAGCAACAGATGCGTTGGCTACCTCGCGCTTGGAACTGCAGCATCATTGGTAGCTATGCACAGGTAGGGTTTATGTTCAAAAGCTAGGTTGGCAAGATTGCCGGGATGATGACATAAACCCCAAAAAAACTCATAATATTTGATATGGATGATAAAAAGATAAACATATAGCTTAGCTCGCGGCATGTTTAGGATCGGAACATGGCCTAAATAAAGAATACTGTTACCGTTATCGAAACATGATTTCGCTAATGTTCTTCATAACTAGTTTTGCACAGATGCTTCCCATTTAGGTATAGGTGCGGTTCTAACACTCTGTCTAAATACAAACTCTACGTTTAATGATAAAGATAAAGATAAGATAAGATAAAGATAAAGACATTTATTCAGTAAGTAGGCCGCACGGGCACTTTTACACGTCAAGAATCTACCAGCGCTTCACAAGAGAAGACCACTGCTGAGAAGAAGCGCCGCAAGAAACTCAGCAGTCAGTCATTTTTTTAAATATATTTAATATTACAATGGTACTACTTAGTCTAGCATTAGTATAGCAAAAAAAAGAACACTTTATGTCGTCGGACGGTAGACATCGTTTTAGTTTGCTGTTGAATAAATTTATTTGTTTTCTTGCCTTAAACAGTTTCTTTTGTTAATAAGTTTTTTCATTCGACTACTGGTGTTCCATACTATCATACTGTGTAAATTCAACAGGAACTGTTGTGTAGTTATAGAATTATTATCGAATTACTTTAAAGTGTTTTAGTTAAAAAGTGCATCCGACAACCCGCTTATCGCTCGCTTGGTGCGGTGAGTCATCATTGCTTCGCGGCTGCGCGCCCTCGTACCAAGCTCGCTACAGTGGAAGAAGTAACTATCGTTTACGTATCGATTGGTCTCGTGGTACAGGGTGCCGTGATATGGTTGCAGGGTGCCGGGGTAACTATCTATTCAGCAATGTCGAAGACGGGCAAAGACGCTAGCGCTAGCGTTACCAAGCGATGCGATTGCTGTAATGAAGAGCTAAGATCAACCTCGAGTCTGAAATGCACGAACGCTGATTGCCAACGAGAATATAGGCACACTTGTGTTGGATACACCGATCAATCATTTAAAAAACTGTCGACAAACGCAAAAAGGGAGTGGATCTGTCCTACCTGTAAGTGCAATGCCAAAAAGACTGGTAGCAATATTATAACCCCTCTGGGTTCCCCCGTCAGTGACACAACTAGCGTGACTACTCGTCAGAAAGCTAAGACTGCTGCTGCTTCAGTACCAACGCACATCGCGGATGAGCCCAGCCCAGGCGAACTCCCGTCGTGGTATAATTCCCTTGAAAATTCACTTACTGCTAAGATGCGTTCACTTCTCAAGGCTGAAATACAAGAATTCAGGAGAACGAACGAACAGATCCTGGAGAGTGTTCGTTTTATGAGTGAGCGCTACGATGAAATACATAACAAATTAATGGCATGCAATGAAGAAATGACCAATGTGAAAAAAGAAAACGATGGTCTTAGATCCTCGGTGGCAGACTTAACATCACGCTTGACACTGCTCGAACTGAGCTCCCGTGAGTGCAACGTGGAAATAACCTGCTTGCCGGAATTTAAAGGAGAATCTCTTCAGGCAACCGTAGTACAACTAGCATCCGTAGTTTCGTTTCCTCTCCATACCTCTGACATTTCTGCCTGCAAACGGGTGGCAAAGCTCAATCCAGACAGTGAGAGACCACGGGCAGTGATCGTAAAGCTCCGCTCCGCTTTTAAGAGGGACGAGTTCCTGACGGCAGTAATGAAACATAACAAAAGCAAACCTGACAAAGCCGATAAGTTAAGCACCAGTGACTTGGGAATTGCAGGTCGTAAGTCCCCTATTTATGTGTCTGAACATCTTTCACCGGCTGTAAAAAAATTGCACGCTGAGGCAAGGATAGCTAGTAAGACTAAGTCATATAAATTTGTGTGGGTGCGTTATGGTCGAGTTTATGTCCGCAAAAACGAAGAGGCTAACCTGATTCACATTAGGAATTCATCAGATCTTAATAGACTTTAAATGACACTCAGTGAAGGACACAAAGATTTATTACCGAGAAATGGCGTTAAGCATTTACTATCAAAACGTAAGAGGGATTCGAACAAAGCTTCAAGAGTTAAAACTTGCAACACTTACTTCTAATTATGACATTATAATAATCACAGAAACTTGGCTTCATTCCGGAATTGCCGATGCTGAGATTTTTGATTCAAGGTATACAATATTTCGACGCGACCGTAATATACAAACTAGTGTAAAGAAGGATGGTGGCGGCTGTCTCATTGCGGTCTCTAAAAGACTGCCAGCAAGTAGACTACAGAAATGGGAGTCCGATTTCGAAGATCTATGGATTAAAGTTAACGTTTCCGCAAGTAACAGTTTCAATATTGGCGTAGTGTATATACCTCCGGGTGAAGCATCCCAAAGGTACTGTAAGTACTTTGATAATGTTTGTGATAAAATTAACTATGGTAGAGGCAGGTGCATGATATTTGGCGACTTTAACATAAATGCTATTCATTGGAATTCAGACAGCTCTGGTTTATTTACTAAGCCGCTGTCATGTGCCTTGCCTGCTGCCACTGCTCTTTTCGATTTTATGTCATTATGTAATATGCACCAACTTAATAACGTAAAAAATCATAGAGATAATACCCTGGATCTAGTGTTAAGTAACTTTTTGGGACCGATTGTAACACCTGCATGCCATAATTTAAGCAGAATTGATGATTATCACCCGCCTCTAGAAACTGTGGTAAACGGGTTTAAAGACGTAAACTTAGATAAGACTAAGTCTTTTGCAACTCATAATTTTAAAAAAGCCTGCTTTTTAGATATAAATTCCCAACTTGAAAAAACTGACTGGTTTTCTAAGTTTTCGGACTGCGTTAATGTAGACAATATGGTTTCAGCATTTTATGCCTCTCTTCGCGAGGTTATAAACGTTTCTGTTCCCCTAAGCAAATGCAAGAAACCTGGTCGACCGAAATGGTTCAGTTTGACGTTATTGCGAATGATGCGTGAGAAAGAGAAAATGCGACAGATTTATAAGAAAACAAAAAACCCTAGGGACTACTTTGAATATGACATGATACGCAAACGAGTGAAACTCAAGGTATCCAAGGACTATGCAAAGTACATAGCCACTATCGAGCAAGATTTGAGTAGCAACCCTAAAAAATTCTGGACGTATGTTAAGGATTTAAGAAAAAATAATTCATCTTACCCGTCATCCATGCATCTTAACGATATAACTGCTGACAACCAAACCGATATTTGTAATCTTTTTGCCTTGCACTTCTCTTCTAGCTTTTCTGCAATTTCTCCCAGCGGAACGGTGAGCCGGGAAAATCTTTATACCTTTAGTTCTATGTCACGCATACGTGTCTCTGAAGCTTCTGTTTTAAAGGCCATTAAATCCCTCGATGTCAGCAAGGGCGCTGGACCGGACGGTATACCGCCGTTCTTCATAAAACAATGCGCATCTAATTTGTCTTTTCCATTGTCACTGATATTTAATAAATCACTTGAAATGTCAATTTTTCCCACGCTATGGAAAGAGGCAAACATAGTGCCGGTTTTCAAAAAGGGTGATAACAGCCAAGTTAATAATTACCGGCCGATATCTATCTTGTGCAGCTTTTCGAAACTTTTTGAGTGCTTGGTCTACCCAAGAATAGCCTGGCACGTTAAGGAGCAAATTTCCCCTTTACAGCATGGTTTTGTACCACGAAAATCTACAACGACTAATTTAATAAATTACATTAATGACCTATCAGCCTCAGTTGATTCAAGAGCACAAGTAGATGCCATCTACACTGACTTCAGCAGTGCATTTGACAAAGTCGACCACAACA
This sequence comes from Acleris emargana, assembly GCA_927399475.2. NCBI lineage: Eukaryota > Metazoa > Arthropoda > Insecta > Lepidoptera > Tortricidae > Acleris > Acleris emargana. The sequence goes on along the minus strand of OV656848.1, from coordinate 17,621,977 downwards.
TACTTGTAAACAAACTTATCCATAACTTCAGTATTTCTGGCGAAGTGTTAGCTTGGCTTAGATCGTATCTCACAGATAGGAGGCAAAGAGTCGTAAAGGATGGGTACAGGTCGGAATATTATCTAGCTACATCAGGGGTACCACAAGGTTCACATCTGGGCCCTTTACTTTTCGTTTTATTTGTTAACGACATTGCCGACGTCATAAAACATAGCAAATTTTTACTATATGCAGATGATTTAAAGCTCTACAGAGAAGTTAAATGTGCTGGTGACGCTGATTTGCTTCAAAATGACTTAAATAGTCTTAGTCTGTGGTGCGCAGCGAACAATATGATCCTCAATGCGTCAAAATGCCAACATATTAAGTTTACCCGGAAAAAATATATAACCAACAGCAGCTATGCGATTGGGGATGTTGAGCTGGAGGAGGTCTGTACTGTAAGAGATTTGGGAGTAATTATTGATAGTAAATTAAACTTTATAAGTCACATAGATCACATTGTCAAAGGCAGTCTTAAAATGTTAGGATTTGTTAAAAGGGTTGCTCTGAATTTCAAGCGCATGAAGACATTTACCACGCTCTATTACACCTATGTACGTTCGCGACTTGAATATTGTAGCCAGGTGTGGAACCCCTCATACCAGGTTCATATTGATCGCCTAGAGAGAGTGCAGCGTTCCTATACCCGGTTCATGGCCTTTAAAGATTGTGCTAAAGACATCGGAAAACGAACTTGTTACGAAGGACGGCTCCGGCACTTTAGGATGTGCACTCTACAGAAAAGAAGAGACTTTCTGGACCTTACTTTGTTACATAAAATAGTTAACGGTGAAATTCATGAAAGCCATATCCTGGAAAGCTTGAGATTCACCGTTCCGAGTGCCAATGTCAGACCATCACGCATCACTACCTTCCGGCCTAAGATGACCAAGTCTAACCTAGGTAAATTTTCCGTACTGCACAGACTCCAAACACGATATAACCAACATCAAAAGACGTATGGCCTTGATCTTTACTTTGACAGTATTGCTTGCTGGAGGCGTAAAATGCTCTTGCCAAAATAGTTAGTACTTAAGTAAGAGTAATTAAGATACAACTTTTAAGGTACAATTAAATTGTTATTAGGCTAGATATATTTTTTATTTTGATCAATTTCTTTCTTCTTCTTCTACCAAATTATCTCTGTTTAAATTTAAACTCATTTTAAAAGTTACGATTTAATTTAGTTTTTCTAGTCTCGTTAGTGAAAATTGTTATTTCTACTGTTTGACCTAGTTCTATTATGAATGTTGTTGCACTCCTGTTATTGAAGTACAGGTCAGATGTGATCCTTATTCATTAAGTTACAAAATGTATAGCCTTGTACTTTGTTGGTGTGCCAATTATTAAATAAAAATAAAAATAAAAAAATAGCAAATTAAAAAATATTTCAAATATCCTGCGTAGTTTCCGCAGAAAAGAACGGACGGTGACACGGTATATGACGGTGCAAGATGACCACATAAGATTGATTTGATATGTTTTCCTACATCAACGGTGTCCCCCAGACAAGATAAAGCTTTTAAATTTGAAAAATATATATATATATATATATATATATATATATATATATACAGTGTGCTCTGACCTTGGGGCTTTAATTTCAACGATCGATTCTACTCGCTAAACTGAACAACTTTTGTTCTGCAACATGAAAAAATAACTTAAATTTAGATAACTAATTGATGTTAAAGTCTAATTGTAAAATCAGTGTATTACATACTGGCCATGTAATCACTATCTCATGGTACGGGGGCGACATTACCTTGGTACGAGGGCTAAAGGAAAATGGAGAATTGGATCGCGTACATTGAAAATTAGATTTAACTTGTATGATAAAAAATAATTTTAAACTGTACATATTTTTAACAACTTACAGAACAAAAGAAGTTTAGTTTCAGGAGTAGAATTGATCTATGCATTTAAAGCCCCAAGGTCAGAGGCACCCTGTATATTATTGATTAAGTTTCGGGTTTAAGCCAAGCACTTTTGTCTATTATATAGTCCTCGATCCTATAATACGCTTTGGACATTAACGACTTTTTCAAGTAATTTTTGAGTGCTGGAAAGGGTAACTTTAATACTACCTCAGGTAATTTATTATAGAAATGAATGCATTGACCAACAAATGATTTATGTACTTTAAGGACGCGGAATTTTCGAATGGAAGAACGACTGTGCTTATTTTAAGATTTTGCTACACTGATTCAAAATTATATCATACTTTTACAGTTTTCATTAACCACCAGTTACTTACAGAAGATGGAGTAATAATTATAAATAACTGTTATAACCATGGCAAAGCTCATTATAAAACTGTGTTCAGAATTCGGTAAAAAATGTTATGTTTGTTGAATTTCAGACGGAGCTGGGTCACGGCACGTTCATCCGCGGGCTGGAGACGACAGCGACGTACGACCCCTCCAGCCGGGAGTTCGTGCTGCACAGCCCCACGCTCACATCCTACAAGTGGTGGCCTGGCGGACGTAAGTACTTCTACTCCACTCTACACATCGACAATCAACCTGACTGTTCTTCTACAAGTGGTAGCCCGGTGGATGTGAGTAGGTACTACTACTCTACTCTACGGACACCTACTTCCATGTTAGACCTCCAGGTTGGCAACGCTTTGCAGTCTTAGGATTACGTCATGAGATTGTTAGACTTGCAAATGTTTATAAATGAGCCTCAGATGCTGTTTAATACCTGTTGGCGTTGGCACACGCACGTTTGCTTTCTCCTCGCCATAAAAACTAAATGAACAAAACTTACAGTAAGGTAAATGTACGTTTCGACGAACGCTTAAGACCTGGATGTACGTTTATTTTTCTATTAAGGTCTGGGATTTTGATACGTTTATGATCTATAAAATAATGGTAACTTTAATAAATTTGTCATCATTTTAATGTACCTGGAAATACATTACATGGTTAGAAATATGTTTAAAATATTTTTAAAGGTTTTTGAATCACTAAACCTGGTTTGTACCATTTACCGAACTAAGAAACTTGATTAGCACATAATACCGAACCGGGCCGCCGCATCACCGAACTAGGGAAGAAATGTATGAAAATTTGGCCTGAGTGGTGCTCAAACTTTAGTGAAACAATAGGCATTTATATTTTATTTATTTATTCAAATGGTAGCAATTTAAATCACGGTCTCACTATCACCTTTGACACATGCCATGCTGTGTAATGTGACCAAATTGAATGAAATAAAATTTTTAATGATTATAATTTGAAAATTATTATCTATATGGTATCTAGAAATCCTTTATTTTAACTAAAAATATAAATATTTAACAGTCTTTGAAACCAGTTTTTTTATTACCTTGGTATTCAATTATTTTTATAACTATTATGAAAAAACACTAAATCTGAGCAAATAAAACTTAAAAAATAAACATTTTTAATAATAACAGGCAGTGTAAAATAAAATATAAAATCAACTTAAAGTTATAATTATTAAGCCTTACATGTCACGTAATATAGAGCAAATAATATAGAGATCAAGATATTTTATTAAAAGGCCGACAATAAGGTAAACTAGCGTAATTCAAAACATATATGTTGTTTTTTTTATTAGAGATCTTTGACAAGTCACAATTTATATGTTTTAATCAGCTACTGTCACTGTCACTTCTTATATAAGAATATTTTGTAAAAAGTTGTTATTGTTTAAAAATAGCTTAAACAAATAGGTATATATAGGTACTAATATTGACATAACTACGACAACCAGCCTAAGCCAGTGGGTCTAAGTTAATTAAATATGACATTCTGTCACCGCCTTCCGAACCATATGACTATTTTTTTTATTAACTATCTGAGAGCTAAATAAATCCTAATCGACACGACACTAACAAGACCAAACATGGCCTACTTTAATACTTAACATTCGAGATTTTTTCGCCACGTTACGGCTCCATCATCAGCAGTTCCATAATAAATGTCTTGTAAAAAATAATAATTGACAATTAACTCCTAGCTAGTTTTAAAACATTAACGGCTTAAATGTTGAGAAGCGCTGGCCTTTACAAAAATGCACGAAAAATAATACATTTTAGTATCGGCCCAACTGTTAATGGATTAAGGATGATATTCCAACGAACACCGTGCAGTAATTTGGCTGAGGCAAACATGGATTCGGTAACAGAGACCATGGGTACTAATCACCGAACGCCTTTCGGTGAACTGGACAAAGCAAATTATGTGGAACCTATCGAGCGAACAGATTTACAAAATAGTGTTTAGACGTAAAAGTATCGGTATAATTACAAATCTGACATTATTACTAACAATTGGAACTATTATGTAACCATGAATACATATGGTTTTTGCTACTATTGCTTAATAAGTATATATAATCCTTTTTTTTTAATAGCCTTGCCAATTAGCTTATTTTCATGTTAAATAGTCGTAAAAATTAGAAATTTCCAACGAAGTTTTACAAAATATGCCTAATTTATTGATGTTCGGCAATTACTCATTAAATTTGGAATACTTCTAGTTATTCGAAAAGCAAAGTAGATTATATAAGTAAGTCATAAATAACCAGTAAATAAATAATTAAAAAAACATACACTTTCCCTGATTCCGAACGCTGTTCGGTAAAACCTTCCAGTCAAAATGAGGGTTAACTCATCACCGAATTCACATTTTTGCTAATTTCTATAAATATGACTACACTAAATTCACTTCATTTATCAGAACACAAAAACTAATTAAACAACAACACAGGAAAACCACATTTTCAAACACAAAGGTAACGTAAAACGGATTTATGACCTTAAGAAGTATACGCGATTTCTTACCGATTTTCACAAGGACTCCCCTACAAAACGGCATTGCACCGACTTGATCGCTTGTTGCGTCCTGACTGAGACAGCAAATGGCCGGCTTTGCCGCGTAGAGGAAGGGATAGTTAACTAGCTAGCGTAAAAAAATATCACAACTTAATATCCACTGTAAGTACTAGACTAATAGCTTGAAATAGAAGAAATTCGGTGATACCGCAGATTCGGCGAAGCGTACGTTTACCTTAACTGTGCAATGCTTAATCATCTATCTAATATAAAAATCTATCTAATTTAAAAGAAGAAACTGACTGGCTGACTGATAGATTAACGCACAGCTGATACGGCTTTCCATTTCCACTTTGAAGAATTTCTTAATATTTCCGTTATATTTCTTGGATATCCTAGGGGTACACTAAGAAGGATTTTTTGGAAATTAAGCGGGAAACTATAATTCTACGCGTACGAATCCTCTAGTAAGTAATAAGAATCTTCGAATAAATACGAATTTACTCACAAAATAGTGATACAATTTCACTTTTAGAGGTTTATTTGTATTTTTACAGTGGGGCACACAGCTAATTACTGCATAGTCGTAGCCCAGCTTTACACCAAAGGCCAATGTCACGGGATCCACTCCTTCATCATCCAGGTCCGGGACGAAGATACCCACATGCCCCTCCCTGGTATCAAGGTGGGAGACATAGGAGCCAAGCTGGGTCTGAACTCCGTCAATAATGGGTTCCTTGGGTTCGACAATTTGAGGATACCGAGGGACCAGATGATGATGAAGCATGCTCAGGTCTTAGAGGTGAGTTGTACCTTTTGATATATCTGTTAGAAATTGAGTATTTCGTTTTGCATGAAGAGATTTACCTAAGTTAAAAAACCTTGTTAATTGCTCGTCTGAAACTTTATTTAAAGAAGGTCTCGGTCTCGTTACCAATATACTGTATACGCTCCTCCTTTCAAAAAAACTTTGATAGCGTTTATTGAAGACCACATACTTAGAGTAAGATATATATATTTTTTTTCTAATTTACAGACAAATCCATAGGGGTTATTTTCTAACGAATTGTGTTTGCAATTGTTTTCATTTTGTATGCAGACAAGCCTTCGATTTTCAAAATGAAAACGTTTGCGATTGCGAGTGCATTAGACATAGACAAAAGCCCTCCGGGTTAGATACGAGTACTAAAGGAAAAGTAATCACCGCCACTCATCAATACACCGGGACCTCCAGAATACTTAAAGGGTTTTATCGGTAATACCGTGATCATAAAACTCTTCAACATTATCATTTTTAGCATAGCGCGTCCGTTTGTGTGGTCCGCCTCTACACCGAATCTATTATTGTGGTAAATCGTAACCGTATGGGTTGCCGGTCTGTCCCGGTTCCTGCAAGTAACTTAATGCCGCATCTCTCCTCGATTTTTTACGATAATTTCCAGGATGGCACATATGTCCGATCGAAGAACAGCAAGCTCAACTACGGCGCCATGGTGTTCGTGCGAGTTGTCATCGTGTACGACATGGTGAACTATCTGTCAAAGGCTGTGACCATCGCCACGCGCTACTCGGCCGTGCGGCGGCAGAGCCAGCTCAGACCGGGGTGAGACTACATCCTGAAATACTACATGAAGGCCCAACTACTGCGACTTTAATAAATCTCTGAAATAGAGCAGACTTGGGTCAAAATTAATACTAATATTGTAAGTACGAAAGTATCTCTGTCTGTCTGACTGTCTGTCCGTTACGCTTTCTCGCCTTTTTGAGGACTGACATTATGCCCTTTTTATCTGTGATAAACGACTCCTAAGGGGGCGTAGTCGTGGGCAACAGCTAGCTATAATATAAAGTAATCGAATATTGGGAAAATCTAGCGAGTATGGCATGTGCCTTTGTGCGATAAAATTTTACTTCTTACATGGTCCATGAGGGGTTTTACCTTTGTGATAAATAGTGACCAGTACCCGTCAATGGCATTAGATATACTTCTAGCTTTGGAAAAAAGGTAAAGATTTTTTCATTGCTAGTGGTAAATTTTACTCCTAACAGTCCAACCATACACACACAGTAACATTACTTTTAATCCAATCTCGTCTTAGAGAGATGCGTGACTAACGGTTTTTTTTTAAATATTGCAGAGAGCCCGAGCCCCAAATCCTGGACTACGTGACTCAGCAGCACAAGATCTTCATCGGCATCGCGGCGTGCCACGCGCTGCGGCTCACCGCCAACATGCTGTGGGAGACCTTCCACGAGGTCACGGAACAGCTGGTTGGGGGGAACCTGGAGCGTCTACCGGAGGTAACTAGAACCTGGAAGAGGCGATGGAGGAGGAGCTTGGTTTGGGACTAGCGGTGACACATAAAATCTCATATCGTCAGCTATCAGTCGTCGTCCATCTCCTGGACATAGGTTTTTTCCGAGGATCTCCATGACTATCACTTTTATACTACTCACATTCATCGGCTTCGTGCGATGTATCCAGGAAACCATGAAATTTCGACCACAATATACACCATAAAAATGCTGTTTTTTTTTTGCTGAAATAAATATGCCGTTGTGACAATCAGAGTCTATTCTTAGTACGAAACCTTAAAAAATGCGATATTTTCCAGTTGCACGCGTTAGCTTGCTGCCTAAAAGCCGTGAGCACTGCTGACACTTCGATGTACGTGGAGCGTTGCCGCCTAGCCTGCGGAGGGCACGGCTACATGCAGTCTTCCAACCTGCCCATGACGTACGGGCTGGTCACCGCTGCCTGCACTTACGAGGGGGAGAACACTGTGCTGTTGCTGCAGACTGCTAGGTAAGATCTATTATTTCTGTTGCAGCCTTATATGTCATAGACGTGAACGGTATAATTAGTAAGTATTCAGTATTTTTGACCCGAAATTATGGTCATTTTAGGGTTCAGTTCATCACATTGAAATTTATCAACGAAGACCATGTCTAAGACTCAGTTCAGATGGGATCATCATCACCATTTTAACAATTAGAAGATGACATGATGAAATTGCTCCTAAAATGAAAGGAATATGCTCTAACTTATGTATTGCTGGAGCAGCTAGTTTTTCCGTGTGTATTCTGTAATTATGATACGTTTCAGGTACCTAGTAAAGACTTGGCAGTCCATAGACAGCACCGAGCTGACTCCCACAGTGGCGTATCTAAAGTCGGCCTGTTCTCCTGGATTCTGCGCGCGATGGGAGAACTCCGTCGAGGGCATCGTGAGAGGGCTACAGAAGGTCGCTACAGGGTATGGCAGATAAACTGGATTTCTTTGGTTATTGCCCATTTTAACGGCTAGATTATGTGACCGGATTAAGTGCCTCAAACGCCTACTAGATGTCGCTGTTATATTTCATTGGTTTAGGTAAAACCACGTGATCTAACCCTTTAACAAAACCAGGTGATTTGGTTTGTGTACCTAAAGGAATTAATTACAGCCCCTCTATTCTAGGCGGTAAAATCGTATTTGACGTGTTATGGTAAGTATTGTTTCTAACTCGATCGCCATTAACGTCAAGTAAATAAGAGCTATCAAAACATTGACAATACGATAACAGTTCAAAAACGATATAATTCTTACCGTATTGAATAGAGGCCCTGTAGTGTAGCTAATGTAGCCAAGTTTCATAGATTTTGCGTCGGCATCCGTCCGTGTCTAGGTCATATAGACGTTAGTTGTGGCGTTCAGAGGGTTTACCACAGAACTATATCGAGTCTGTTGGCTCGCTGACGCGATCGATGACGCCACAGATTAGAAACCATTTTATTTATGTTGTGCACATCACTAAAAGACTCGCGTGACGTCAAAGTGCCTACGCAAAATGTTACACGCTCGGTTCTCATATAAATCGACGAACTCTTACCTTCTATCTCGATATAGTTCTGTGGGGTTTATAATCGTGGGTAAAGTCATCGAATACGCCACCTAAACAAAACTTTTTATTCGTGGTTTTACATAGACCTTACCTATAGATCTGCATAATTAATTGAATATTAAGTATAGATACTGAATACTCAATTAATTGTTGCATTCCACGATGTACAGGTGGTACCTAAATCAACTTAAAAATTTGGAGATAATTATGAACCTTATCCATATCGGTCCTTGCTTCTCGCATCCAGCTATTTCTTGAGACCCTTATCAGATAACACCCACCTTTGTCCAAAGAATACAATGCAATGCACTGCAATCGCCAACCCGCCTGCCAAGCATAGCGAGTGATGCCATCATCGCTCTCAGAAGGGTTACTATTACTGAATATCCATTAACACCTATGAACTTCCTTAAGATTTCCCCTCAGATCAGGCTGAATTATATAATTATATGTATACCTTCTCAATTTGTTCTAGAAAAGTGGCAACATGCGTGAAGAACATAAAGAGGAGGGTGGATTCAGGAATGGCCCCCGAAGACGCCTGGAACGCTACCTCGGTCCAACTGGTTGCTGCAGCAGAAGTAAATAAACATTAACGAAATCCAAAGCTGAGTAACCACTAGTGAGCCGAACTGTAACTGTTGCACGTAACATCGTGATGTGTACGCGGCTCGCGAGCCTGTTCTCCACTAGAACTTCATTACTGTAACTGCTACGGTTACAGTTGCAGCTCGCTAATGACTACCCGCGCTAAACACATGTACAAACGGACACAAGCGCACTCAGACCTATCTTTACGACAAAATCTTTGCTTTCCTTTAACGATTCTGCGGTGGTATATACGCAATTACATTTCCGTAAGTAGGGTGATGTGATGGCACCAGATTTTGAACACTTTAACTCTTAATTCAAATTTCATACGGTCCTAGATTGTTTTTTGCAAATCAAATGAATAACCCTTACCTTCTGTAAAATAAGAATCAAGTGTTTGTCTATTACTGGTTCCATCACCCTAGTTACTTACACATTATTTACCCGGCTGTTGAGGAAGGAGGGTGATACTTATCACCAGTATGTTATGTATGTATTGTTCTTCGTCATCAAGCGTATTTATATACAGGGTGTAAGGGACGGCTCACTGAAAACTGAAACCATAGATTCAGACCATTGTTCTGAACTGAAATCCAGTGGAAATTTTCCCGGGAAAACGAAAATTTTCTCGTTTCTTACGTGAAAATGCCGTTTTCACGGTTTTTTTTACATAATGAGTGTCAGTATGTCATAATATGTTGTCCTAGATCGGTTTATATGCAAAAACATGGAAAAAAAAACGAAAAAATTTTCGTTTTCCCGGGAAAAAAACCACTGGATTTCAGTTCAGTACAATGGTCTGAAGCTATGGTTTCAGTTTTCGGTGAGCCGTCCCTTACACCCTGTATAAGGGTGCGGCTCCACTGAGGCGGAGACGAGACGAGCGGAGCGGAGCTGTGCCAATATTAACCAATAAAAGGCACATGCGGTCACGTCGAGCGAGCCTTGCGCAGATTCCATTGGTTAATATTGGCACGGCTCCGCTCCGCTCCTCTCGTCTCCGCCTCAATGGAGCCGCACCCTAACGTACATAGACGACATTATCAAAACATGGTCAGGGCCTCTTTTTTACTTGGTTAAACCATATCGTCGGTGAAACTGCAAAGCCGCGTAAGTAACATTTTAAATAAAGAGCAAAATGCACCTTTTTATTAAGTCAGTAAGGTTTATTTTGCTTTATCATAAATTTGTTAGTTACGCGGTTTTGCTGTATCACCGACGATATTGTCTATGACTTGTTACCGCATTGGCAACGTTTCGATAGCTCGTATTTACATGACAGTAATGGTGGCCGGGTTAAAAACAATACGTGTAGAGACAAAGTAGACCTTATTCTACTTTTTATGGTCCCCAGGTTTATGAAACTTCTTTTTTGTCAAATACTTCACTGTAGTCATTGTATCTACTCTCAAATAACATCTATAAAACTCGCAGGCGCACTGCCGAGTGATCATACTGTCTACATTCCACGAGGACATATTGAGGCTGGAGGGGGTCCCGGCAGACGTGAAGAAGGTGCTAACGCAGCTGGTTGAAGTGTACGCCCTCTATTGGGCGCTAGAGAAACTAAATGACTTGTTACTGGTAAGATTGCATTGGGTATTGTCGAACTCAGAAGTACCTTATCGCAGCTATTGGTATATTAAATTCAATCTCATCATCACCATCATGTCAGCCGAAAGACGTCCACTGCTGGACATAGGCCTCCCCCAAGGCTCTCCACTCAGACCGGTATTGTGCTTTTCGCATCCACCGCATTCCCGCGATCCTTACAAGGTCGTCACTCCATCTTGATGGAGCTGATGGCCGATGGGGTCAGAAGGTACTTGAGTGGCGTCCGCGGACCGGGAGACGAGCTGAAGGTAGGTCTCCAACAAGAAATTCAATCTACTCTCACTTAAATACGTTACTGCGACAAGGTAATATAATGTACATTTAATTTTGAGTTCAACCGACTGCACATAAGCCATATCTGCCGTAATACCAAAGAAGGCGGTTACTTGCAATGCAGTAGTCGAAGCATTCTGACTCTTATGATAACAGCATTGAATTTAAAATAATATGCAAACTTTAGGTTCAGTGCAAATTATTTCTACCGACTTAGCTGTTTATACATACCTACCCAATAGTTTGATGGGAAAAATTGGTCAAAGTAACATTTGCATATTCTATAGGCCTTATAATTTCGATTGGTATGTAATTGGTCTATTAAACGAGCAATTGCAATTTTTTGTTTAAAAGTTAATAAGTTTGAATTATTTATATATTGTCTGAATAATTTTCAGTCAACCTATTCGCCATAATCGCATCGTCAGAACAATAGTGGCCTAATAAATCATAAATTTATTATTATACCTTACTAGAAATTTAAAATTTCTGGATTAGTTCACTATTGTTTTGAATGTGCGATGTATTACTTACCATATTAAATTTTATATTAAATACTTTTTATCGAATAAACAGCTGGCTGAAGGTCGTTTCCTATTCGGATCCCCTACTATATCACTATTCTTTTGTACTACGGCAGAGGCTGATCGTAAATTGCCTTTGAGTAATGGACATTTGCAAGATGACTTAAATGAGTCGCTTTACTTCAAACTCTGATAAATCCATTCAAAAGCACACAGGAATTTGCGTCTTTTTTCAAACAAGTTAAGTTTTAAATTCGTTTACCAAATTTCGAGATGAAGAAAGAGAAGCTGCTACTAAAGTCGAGTCCGGAATTAGGCGAACCGACTTGACAGTTCATTGTACACTAATGTTGCCACAGTTTGGCTAGTGCTGTTAATATCGATATTTAAAAAGTCTAGTTTATCATTATTATTGTGTTTGGAATCTAACTAATAATTTGGAAGCCACCTAAAAGGCACACAATGGCTTGTTGTAAACTTGTAATGTCAGCATTCTTTTTGTATTTTATTCCTAATTTGAGGAGTAAGTATCGTAAATATCCGCTTTAAACCGTACATCCTTCCGATCATATTATATCGTAAAAATTGCTGTAGTTTTTCTCTATTTGGCAATTATGTATGAGTGTGAAAGTTTCGACGACAATTACTTGATAAAATATAAATATAATCAGATTTATAGAAGGCACAAGGTTATATCGACATATTTGTGTCGACATAAACCTATCACTATTTATTTTTTCCTATGTCTGGCAACATTTTCGGCTGTCAAGTTAGTTCGCCTAATTCCGGACTCGACTTTAAGAAGCAGTGTACTTGTACTATTATTATCTATGGCAGTGTTGCCATTGTTGTCTTCTGGTCAGAAGTGACTGTAATTTTTTGAATGTGTGAAAACATTTACTAGGCTCACCAGGGAGGCATATTACAAGAGGTGCTTCATCGTTTAAATTGCTGGAATTTCTAATGAAAATTCAAAGACGACGACGCGTTAGCCTGGTTGGTTTGGTAGTGAGTGCCTACGAAGCTAGCTGTGTCCCGGGTTCAATTCACGGTGATAAATAAATAAATAATAATAAATATCAGGGGACAATGTCACACCAATTGACAACATTTCAAAAAAAAAGCATTACTTATTGTTTTTTCGCGTTTATAATAGCTGGTTAAAAATTAGACTACCCGTATTTCTTGGTTTTTCTTTATTTAACTTAAATTCGTCGTTAATAATTTATTAAAGAAATAGTCATTAAAAAGACCGTACCTAGTTGGTTACTAAGTTCTGTTACTAAGGTTGATGCAAATAAAACTAACTTATGTTTATTTTTTAATTTCAATATGTATAAAAATTAAAAGCTTAATTAATATACATTTTGAAAAACAATTGATAATTTTTCTTAGTTTCCGCAATTCCCGATACGATCTTTTAACATTCACAGCCGGCATCGATGAAATTACGCATGACTTTTCTGTAAATTTCATTTTTTGAAATCGCAAGTTAGTCTTTGTTTACCAAAGAACTTTTTTTGTATAATATTATAAAAAATCCTATCTCTGTATACGTTTATATTTCTATTATATTTCTCAACATGACTTAATTCCAACTTATGAAGCAAGAGATTTGGTGTGTTTTCGTATTTCTGCAAAATCATGTGAAATCTTAAAGTCGATTTAATGAGTCATCAAGATTGACCGGTGTCCAAGCGGATCTTTAGTTGCTTTGAATACATTCGTATCAGAATTTAAAGCTAGAAGTCTGTTAAATATGACACGCAAATTTAAACTCTCTACAGGAACTCTTACAAAAGTTGGGGCCGTTATCAGTATCATCGTCGTGCGTGATTTTAACTATGATTTTATCGTCCGAAATGGGAATACTTCAAGCTCGTACATCAAATAATTGCAATAGTTTAGAATACATTATTTTTATTATTATTCTATATAAATCAAAGTTTTGATTAATATACAGGTTTATGCAAAACTGCTTTAACTTTTTTTTTAATTGTAATTAATCTCAGTAACAGAACTTAGTAACCGACTAGGTATATACAAAGTTAGGAATACTGATGTCGTGATCTTAGCCTGATATAAAATAAAAATAAAGTAACTTTAAACATAAACAGAACTGACTGTCATGTCATGTCACTCACTTTTCAATCATTCGCTGCCGTTCGTTCACAAATTTGTTATTTTGCGTAATTTAATTAATTACGTAATTTGTAGACGCCATTAAAATAAATAAACTATTTTGCGTAGAATCGAAAGCGTGTCGTTAGAATCAAGTAATCCGTCAGACAACATGACAGTTGTATATTTTTTTGAATTCCTTTGGTAATAAATGGACTAAGGGCACTATAATTGTATTCCTAACATTCACAATCCAACTTTTTTTACTGTTTTTCCTAAATATAAAAAAAACTACTGCATAAAAAAATCCAAAGATATTTTTACTGTAATCAGCAGTGTAAAATCTAGAAACGGTATTTTATTTTACTACCTTAGCACAAAATGAATTGTTGTCAATTGACCTAGTCCCAATTTAAGCTCTAGACTTGTATTGTACTATGGGTACTAAACAACGATATAAATACTTATATAGAGAAATATATACTTAAATACATAGTAAACATCCATGACTCAGGCACAAATGTTCGCGCTCATCACACAAATATCTGCCCTTACCGGGATTTGAACCCAGGACCACTAGCTTATGGTTGGTTGGTGGTGGTGGATGGTTGGTGGCTAAGTAATAGGCCAATGTTTGTGTGATGAGCGCGAGAATTTGTTCTGAGGCTTGGAAGTATGTTTTGCTTTATAAAAGTATGTTTATCGGAGTCCAGTACCCATAGTACAAGCCTAGAGAGGTGAGACTGTCCCATGATATTTATCCTACTTCTCAGGGTTAGTCCTAAGATTGCGGTTTTGTGTGTGTTGTTTGTCTTCTCGATGCCATTAAAAACCCATGAATGTTTCCAGTACACATCTATTTCCGAGCGCGACGTGGACGAGATGCAGTTCTGGTACGAGGAACTGCTAAGCCAGATGCGGCCCAACGCCGTGGGGCTGGTGGACGGCTTCGACATTATCGACGGAGTGAGTTAATACCTTTAAAATTACTATAGATGCCCTGGTACTAGATCGGTACCGCCTAGTGTTGCCAGCCTTGTTGACATGACCCGATTTCCCCTGGATCGCGACGCCAATTGTCCCGATTTTCAGCTCATTGCCAGTGTTCATACATACATACGAGGGGCGGCTGAAAAGTTCTAAGCCTAAGGTAGAAAAAAAATGTTCAGATTTTTTTTACTATTTTTATTTTTCAATATAATCTCCCTCTAATTCAATGCATTTATTACATTTTTTAAATAATGCTTTTAGACCGTTAAAAAAATAAGTTTTATTTTGGCTGTCGAAATGTTCCTGTACAGCCGCCTTCATCTCTTCATCACTGCCAAATCGCTTTCCCCTTAAATCTTTCTTCAAATTGCTGAATAGAAAATAATCACTAGGGGCCAGATCTGGACTGTAAGGTGGATGATCAATTTCCTCGAAGCCAGTTTCCTTCAGAGCAAGCTTGGCAACACGAGCGGTGTGAACGGGGGCGTTGTCTTGCAAAAACAAAATGCCTTTGCTCAGTTTGCCCCTTCGTTTCTCGACTATGGCTTGTCGCACTTTTCTTAATAGCTCAGCATAATAAACTGCATTTATTGTAGAGCCTTTCGCCAAATAGTCTATTAAAAGAATGCCATCGCAATCCCAGAACACGGTGGCCATTAGCTTAGACGCCGATCTTTGAACCTTGAATTTCTTTGGCGGCCTTTCACCCTTTTCGATCCACTGCATAGATTCAGACTTCGACTCTGGATCATACTGTCTGATCCATGTTTCATCAACAGTTACTATGCGGGAACAAACTTCATCTAAACCTTCTTCACATAATTCTAAAAATGCCTGAGAAGTTTGAACACGACGTTCTCTATCGAAAGCTGTGAGCATTTTCGGCACCCAACGAGCACTTACTTTTGTCATATGCAAATGTTGATGCAAAATCTCTCCAACTCTTTCCTTACTAATACCTAAGGCTTCAGCTATTTGCCAAACCTTAATTCTCCGATCCTCTAATACTAACTTTTTGACTTTTTCAGTATTTTCTTCAGTCACAACCGATATTGGCCTTCCTGAGCGAGGATCGTCTTCGATCGACTCCCGTCCAAGTTTAAAAAGTCGACTCCATTTTTTAACAGTGGCATGAGAAGGGCCAGATTCACCGTAAATACTAGACATTTCTTCAAAAATTCTTTTCGGCGATTGGTCACTTTTTGTGAGGAACTTAATGACTGCACGGTGCTCAATTTTCGTGATATGCGTTGATAATTCACACATGATGACCTTTAGCGTCGGATATCTCGAGATGTAATAAACAAAAGACGACATTTTTTTCTTTTATTTATTAACTTTTTAAATGGTCTTTTTAGTGGCCAGTATCGCTAACGCATATGCAACCTCAAAATACCTTAGGCTTAGAACTTTTCAGCCGCCCCTCGTACCTTAAATCACGCCTGTTTCCCAGAGGGGTAGGCAGAAACCACATCTTTCTCTTGCTACGATCTTGACAAATTTCTTCCACATTCATACATCGAGTATCGAGTAGTACATGGCTTGTAGTACTGTTAGGCGATGGGCTTGCAATCTGTCACTAATATGCTGGTAAATAACTTAGCCTATTTGTGCAAAATGTGGGTACAGAATTATCAACAAGTTTTTAAAGTTGTAAGTAATTCTGTAGTTCTGCCTACAGCACTCCGGGATTACAGGCGTGTAGGTATGTATGTATGTATGTATGTATGTATGTATGTATACATCGAGTCATGCACGCACGACGGTTTCGGGTACTTAAGATTCGGCCCTTTTCCAGTATTTCTCCGATTTGATTCGAAAAAGTACGCCTAGGGCGGCCCCTTCCGACCCTTCCACTCACTTGCGATGAGAAGAAGATGTAGTGACTAAGATTGAAAAGGTCATGCTTCGATGGTTCGGTCATTTGGAAAGGATGGATGAAAGAAGATTGACGAAAGAAGGCCAAAAACGGTTTATCACAGTTGGCATTGCAAGAGGGCTGTAATTCGCGCGATTTGTACACTGTCCCGTTTTGAGCCACATCACGGAGCTGTGGGCCTGGTGCCAAGCAACTGCTAGCACGCGCGCAGTTCATCGACATGCTGGATGTTAAGATCCCTTGGAAATGGAATGACCTTGTGCATTCCGTTCCGATCGCTACCTCCATCGCACCCTTAAACCTACCACTGAGGAGATGTTCACATTGTTGTGTTACGGTGCGGGTATAAGACAACCGGTGAAATGACTAGAGTAGGCAGACCATCCTGGCCCTCAGGGTATATAGCTGGCACGTACGATTAGGTGGCCAGTACCTTTACCATAAGGTACAATTACCGTACTTACTAGCAAGTCGAATGCCCTGTTCCTCAAAGTATTGTTATAAGTAGAACTCGTCAGGGTGAGCCATTTTTACGTCATTAATGTCAAGTGTAGATATTAAAATAGATACACCTTAAAAATAAATATTGAAAGAAAATAAAACTTTATTAATTATAGTTTAACTAAAATGACAATAGTTATATACAAAACGAGTAAGTAGGTACTAAGTAAACTTTATTTATTCTAAATTATCTTCGTTTTTGTAATAAATAACTATAAGTTTTCTATATTTTCACTATTTAACGCATTTCTGGTTGAGTTTAATTTCTACTTATAGATAGAAAAAGATCTTTCTACATCCACTGAAGTGGGTGATGTGAAATTTAGCTTTCTATTAAATTCATTTGTTTTGATGGCGGCGTACAGATCGTAGCAACAAAGGCAGCCTAAATAAAATAATTTCATTAAATATTAAATTACACCACATCTAAAATCAAATGACAAGTATGTCCATGTTATATAAATTCTGAAAACAGCTCACCCCTGCCAAGCTCTGGTTATAAGTAGAGTGCGAGCGGCAGATCATTCCGCTCACTTGCGAGTACGGTAATTGTAGCTCACGGTATGGGTAGTGTGTGCTTGTTTGCCTTGTTCATGCCATAATAGTACATTATTGCCTAGGCAGTGAAGCAGGCAATTACGGGCCGAGTATTGGTTTAAACAGACGACCTTGCGAGTCCGTTTAAAAATACGAAGCCCGCAATTGCCGTTCCTGCCGAGGCATATATAGTGCTTTTCTCAAAAATCGCAAGATACAAATCGCATATAAACAGAAAGTTCACGTGAAATAACGTCACTCTTTACCGCCTTTATGTTTATGACAAGGAGAAACGCAAGCTTTTTTTAGAAAAAAAAACAAGCTATTCCAGACACAGATAAAAAAGTTACGTTTTGAATAAAATATGGATGTATGGGTAAGGACCAAATTTTTGTCACCGTTGCACATCGGAAATCACACTGGAATGTGTCACACTGGAAAAATTCATTCAAGTCATTCGTCGCACAACGGAACGAAAATTGTTCACTACATAACCTTACAAGCGATGCAGCTCATTAAATATAACCACAATGTCGGCTATTTCGAGATAAGCTTAACTGTTAATATATAATAGTTCGTATTTACCTTTCGTTTTCAGAAAATTTGGACAAGAAACACCTTTTTTCCACTTTAAACACACAAAAATTTAATGACGCACACCGAAACTAACGAATGCTCAGCTAACAGCTAAAAAAACATGGTGGTCCTATCCACATTATGATTGCCAGCTAGGAGCCAAAGTTGGCATGCTACAAAAATAAGAAACGGGTGTTTTGCGTTGCAGGCTTGGAAATTATAACGTCGCACAACCACTGTGTCACAACGGAAATATTTTTGGGACATTCTTTGTTTTCAAAATTAAAGTAGAAAATAGCGATGCTTTGAAATTTAAAGTATAATATCATTTGTGTTGTTTATTGGAGAGTTTATTAACTTTTAATTGGAAACGCTAACCATTCAGAAAAAAAAGAAAAAAATATATATGTCCAGAAAGTTGGAGGTGGGACATTGTTAGTTTGTATGGGGTACAAAAATACGATAAAGTTTGTTAATTCTTTACGGATAAAGTAAGCAAGGTAATCATTCAATAATTGAGTAATATATTGTTAATAGGTCATAATTTTATTTAGAAACTTTCAAAAACAGTTTTCGAATGGTTGAATACGAAATATTCAGTCACCAATAAGGTGGACAACACCTAACATCTGGACCGGTCCAAAAATTTGGTCCTTACCTGTATAAGACTTGTGCCCTGATTTTATTATGGCCATTTTCACTTTTAAAAAGTTACAAACTAGATAACAATGAAATTTGTATGCAACATTGCGGGCTTGTGTAGTGAGCACGCAATGTATTTTTTTTATAACCTCTCGTCCTCCAGATCCTGCAGTCGACGCTGGGCGCGTGGGACGGGCGCGTGTACGAGCGGCTGATGGCGGAGGCGCTCCGCAGCCCGCTCAACGCAGACCCCGTCAACCGGAGCTTCCACTCGCACCTCAAGCCCTTCATGCAGGGGAAACTGTGATATTACGTGCTGGGATTTGTTTTGTTTGTTTTTGTGTTGAGATAAATAAATGTATAGTACAAAGCTTATGTAACGGTTATTTAATTACATATTTAATTTTAACCCGTGTGGTTGCCGTTAGTACCACTCCATGTCTTTCCGTGGATGTCGTAAGAGGCGACTAAGGGAATAAAGGCTTGCAGTACTGTTAGGCGATGGGTTTGCCACCTGTCACTAATACACTGGGAAACATCTTAGCCTACTTGTGTGTGTGTGAAATGTGGCTACAGAATTATCAAGAAGTTTTAAGAATTGTTGGTTTGTTGGTAATTCTTTAGCTCTGCCTACCCCACTCTGGGAATGAAGGCGTGAGTTTATGTATGTATTTAATTATTTTTTTCCAGCCACCGCGTATCTCTATTTCACGGGCTACCTTTGTACGAGTATTGGCGAAATATGTTTCGTTTGGTTTTCCGAAGCGTAAATATTATAGGATTTTTTAGTCCGTGCTAAGTTAAAAGTAAGTAAGTTATTATTTAAATAGGTTTTTATTTTTTTGGTTCAACATTCGTTATCCATGTAGCTGCGCTTGCCATCATTCGATTATGTTGGGTGGAAATGCAATATTATCATGTTAAAAAGCTGATCTGATGTTGGAGTTGGAAGGTGGCTTTACCGCGAAAGATTTTTGTACCTCATAATTTCCCCGTGTATACGATACGATACGGTGTACCTACGAGTAAAAAACTACGAGTACCTACTAAAAAGTACCCGTGTTAGAAATGAGGAACGCATAATTTTTTTTAAATATTTATTTTATTTTTCAACATAATCTCCTTCTAGGTCCTTACACTTTTCCCAGCGTTTCGGCCACTTCTTTAACCCTTCCAAAAAGTAGGTTTTGTCAAACTCTTCAAAATACGCATCTGCCTCAGCTATAACCTCGTTTGACCTGAATTTCTTTCCCCTGGACATGTTTTCATATTGGGGAACAGAAAAAAGTCACAGGGAGCCAGATCCGGTGAGTAAGGCGGGTGTGGCAGCAATCGTAACTTAGTAGTTGGGATAGTATGGCACTGACAATTTTGGATGAATGTGCTCGTGCGTTGTCATGATGGAACAACACTTTCTTCTTTGCCAAATGGGGCCGTGTCTCCTTTATTTTTTATCAAACCGGTCCGATAACTCACTATAGTACGGCCCTGTGATAGTTTTCCCTTTTTGCAAGAAATCTGTTAGGATTATTCCCTTACTATCCCAAAAAATCGTGGCCATGACTTTTCCGGCTGATGATGGGACCATTTTCGCCTTCTTTGGGGAAGATTAGTTAGAAAAAATCCATTGTTTAGACTGCCGCTTGGTCTCAGGTGTATAATAATGGATTTAGGTTTCATCAACAGTAACGACACGACGGAAAAACTCCTGCGGACTTCGCTCAAACAAGCTCAAAGACTCCTTCGACATTGACAGCCGTAACCGCTTATTTTCATCCGTGAGTAATCGCGGCGGAGTAACCCATCGGGTGGACACGTTTTTCATATTTAATTTATCGTGTATTATATTCATTGCTGTTCCGTACGACATCCCAGGCTGTTCTCTGCTAATTTACGCACTTTGGTACGTCGATCGGTGACCATTATGTTTTTTACCTTTTGCACGATTTCTTCGGTACCTAACCACGTCAGCCGGGCGCCCTGGGCGTTTTAATTCATTAAACCAATATCTCACGGTTGTTATAGACGCCGAAAGACCTACGTAGACAGCATATAAAGCTAACTTTTATTTGTTCACATGTTTTGCTATCCAAAAATTGAAGCGATTTACTGAACGATATTGCTCTTTCTCCATTTTGTACGAATAACAAAACAAGTCTTACAAAATTTTCCACCAGAAAAAAACTGAACCAGAGACAATTGACAGTTTTCTTTTTTTTATTTGTTAAGATCTATTGACGACGTAGTGCCAACTTTCCTAAGTAACGCCACATGCCATCAAACACGGGTACTATTTGAGCCACCCAGGTTTTAGGCACCCCGATAACAGTTCATTAGGAACGGAAAACTGGTTCAAAAATAAAAAAACTGGAAATGTCAAACAAAATCCAATGTAAGGCTTTATTTGTTTACAATGTTCCACATGTGTCCCCATCGTATTTCTCCCTCTTAGGGGAAATATTTTTGACTCGATGATTTTTCTAGTAACAATTCCAACCATGGTCCAACCTAACCTTTATGGCTTTAGTAGAAATAACAAAAGTAGGTACTTAATACAAATAGTTTTTTGGGTAGGTAATGATATTGACAAAAACATTTCAGACAAACGTCAGTCTCCTGTCCCGTCCCACTCATTTGGAATTCGTTCACAGTTTCCCCTGCATGAAGGGCTTGAGGTGCGAGTGGAAGCTCCGGTTGACGGGGTCCGCGTTGAGCGGGCTGCGGAGCGCCTCCGCCATCAGCCGCTCGTACACGCGCCCGTCCCACGCGCCCAGCGTCGACTGCAGGATCTGGGGAGCCCACACAATTATCAACACTCATTCTCAACAGGACACAGCAAGGAGACTAGCACAGTATGATCACGACTCCGCTTGCGGCTGTTAGTCTTCATTTAATGGCATCATCATAGGCCAGCCTAGGCAGCCAGCCTAGCAACATATTGTACCTCACTACTCCGTCCCTTGTAAGAGTGAGGTAAAAGAATATGTTGCTCGCTCTTAGGTGTAAATGCGTCTCTTACGCTGGCCCATATAAAGCCCATAATAAGTTAACAACAAAAAAGAACCTTTGTAGTATTATTCTACATTGACCTTTCAACATTCTACATTCTGACAGCTATTATTTACTTGAGACTAATGGTGACCGTGGTAAATACAATACGATAACAATATGTAAGTATAGGGGCGAAGTAAAATTAGGCCACTGAGCGAATGGATACGAGTAGGACAGCTCGGCATTACTCGTGTTGTTCGATCAGCGGGAGCGCATTCATTATTAACTTCGACGCTGGTTAGAGTTCGTCATTATACCAACGCTTGTCCTAAATAAAGGAATACCTGAACTGAGGAACTTTTTAGGGCATAGCCATCGGCAGTTGAAATTCTGAACATCTCCCAGATAATTTGCAACTAAGCAGCTGCTATTATATGTTATAGTTCAACGATGATGTTACCTCATCTCTGATGTCAAACGCGTCAACGAGGCCGACGGCGTTGGGTCGGATGACCACCAACAATTCTTCGTATTTCTGCTGCAAACTCACGATGTCTGCTTCGGTTATGTTCGTGTACTGCAAAGAGGATGTAACAAGTATTGGTAATCATCATGTCAGCCGAAAGACGTCCACTGCTGGACATAGGCCTCCCCCAAGGCTCTCCACTCAGACCGGTCTTGTCCTTTTCGCATCCACCGCTTTCCCGCGATCCTTACAAGGTCGTCACCGTCGTACCGAAGAATAGCTAAACTGAAGTGGCAGTGGGCGGGGCACATCGCACGCAGGACTGATGGCCGTTGGGGTCAGAAGGTTCTTGAGTGGCGTCCGCGGACCGGGAGACGAGCTGTGGGTAGGCCTCCAACAAGATGGATTGATTGGTAATGGGCTTGCAGGAAATAAGGTGCAATGGAAAGTAAGTTATGCTAGTATGCCAAGGTACTACCAACATATTTAGATTTACTGGTTTCGAAGTTGATACAAATTCAGGGATACCACTACAGTTTAGAGAGATCAGAAATATGTGACTGCTACTGCTCTGTCTCGCTCTCGTTCACTCACCGTAAACTAAAATGCATAGCTGGTATATGGTAGCCTCATAGAAAGTGCTAAGTATAAAGACGAAACTGGTGTTTAATGGTTTGCTGATTTAAGAAAAAATGCAAGAACTCAAGATTAAAAAGGTAGCTGGAGGGCAAGGTAGACACTGGCTTAATTTCCTATAGACATGAAATTAGACAGTTCCCGCCAGAATGTCGAGAAAGTATATCTACGCGGAAAGGGTCTCTGACAGCATTTTATAATTTTCCTACCAGTAGCAAATCCCCAGTCTTCTCCAAAGCCCAATAGGTGAGGTATAAGGATACCAGCTGTTCCATGACTGTCCTGACATTGGCAGACGAAGAGGCGGTGCGGTGAAGCGTCTCGGTCCAGTACGTTCTGCAGATCACCGCGCGACAGTGAGCCTAGAAACAAAGCAGATAAATGATAATCATTGATAATTTGCTGTCAAGTGAAGTTCCTAACCCTGGGTGGGTGTGACCTAGAACCTTTAATTAAGCATGGCTAGTAGTGTAAAGTTGTTACGACCTTAATGAACACAATATACAACATTTACAATAATAACTTAAGTACCCGAAACCGACGTGCGTGCATGACTCGATATATGAATGTGGAAGAAGCAAAAGAATTTTGTCAAGATCGTAGCTAGTGCAAAGAAGTGGTCTCTGCATACCCCTCTGGGAAACAGGCGTGATTTAATGTATGTTATGTATGTATGTAACTTGCTGAATTGATAGAAACAATACATGCCCTACAAATATTAAGTCGCCATTATGGCTGCCTTCTTATTTTTCTTTTTTCTCAATGATCTTGAAGCGCCACTTCTTTTTTCGCCATCTTTGAATTCTGTTTATTTTTATTTTATCAAAGTATTAAATGATGAAAACGAACCTCTGCCGCAGAAACTAGCTGCATAGTCGCCAGTTGCCATGCATCCTCAGGGCATGACCCAGCTTTCACTCGTCTTCGTATACTGTCCACTGCAGCTGAAATTTTCCTAAAAACAGAAGGGAATGGTAAAACAATACGACTAGGTCTGGGGAATTACTATGACCAGGGCCCGTAATTTTCATGCCGATGACATCAATTTGACGTCACGCTCCATATAGGGTGATCCCAAATAGTTTTATTGTAAATTATTAATCATTAGTCGTCAATCATTTTAATTATGTACAAATTACTTCAAAAGTACTCTATTTACACGTCGGGTAAATAATAACTCTTGATACGTGAAACGTAAATAAAACTATTTGATTTTGAAGATGACTTAGATTTTCTTTGCATGGAAATTAATGCAAGAAGGATGGCGTGCTTTACGTTAGAGAGGAATTCTGTTTTCTACGTAATTATTGTAATGTGTTGTTAACAATACCATTTAATAAAATGTGTGTATAAAAACAAATCAAATAGTTTTATTTACGTTTCATGTATCAAGTAGGTATTATTTATTCCACGTATAAATAGAGTACTTTTGAATTCATTTTTACATGATTAAAATGATTGACGACTAATGATTCATAATTTACAATAAAACTATTTGGGATCATCCTATATGGAGCGTGACGTCAAAATGATGTCATCGGCATGAAAATTACGGGCTCTGACTATGACATACTAATGCAGTTCAGTTTCGGTTAAGAATAAGGGACAGAGCTATAGCAGCTGTACAACTCTGTGCCATTCTTTCAACTGCTTTAGTTATGTAATGGTAATATCCCAGGACGTTTTACAGATGCGTTATATTTGCAGAATAAGAGAATAGGAGAATTGGTGGTCAAGTGTAAAAATATTAGAGCACGAACGATAAAAATATGTCCCAATGCACCTTATTCCAGTGTAATAAGATTTTCGTAACATATTTATGACAGGGATCTTTCGATACATACTTTTGCACATGACTGTAACTATCTACTTAGTCAGTGAACCACATTTTGTAATTTTCCTGCGGCTTGACGACAGGAACTTCTACACTGCAGAATCATGTATCTGAATGAGATTATCGAGGTTTAGATTATTTCTCTTATTCATAAACGGCCAATATAGCTAAAGTGTGATTGAAATATTATGCTCTGTCCTTACCTGTCATTCAAATTGGACAGAAAGGGACAATGAATACTTTAAAAGGATTATTACATAAGGGTATGTATTAAGGGCATGTAAAAGAGTCTTACCCAGCCGCAAGTCTTTCAAATGATCTTATAACGCCTGTTGTGGAAGCATCCCAGTATCCTTTATCGGTTGATACATTCGAATGGTAGGCTATCATCGGAGAAACGGACTCGCCGTTTTCAACTTGCTCATAGGCTTTCACTAGAAACCTAAAAGTACAATTTTATTTAACTTACAATAAGGTATATATCACATAAAAAATCGAACTACCAGAAACATGAAGTCGTACTTTTTAAATTATACTGTGTGACTGTGTTAATTAAGAGTATAATTTTGTGCCCTTAGCAGGCACAAGCACAGAGCCCCCAGTCAAGATGCATTACGCCAACCAGCATTTCTATTCGTTTCGTTTTTAAACCAATCACGTCACAGCTAGATCACGTGACTTTTCGTATCACGTCATCTACAACTACAAGTGACGCGATTGGTTTAAAAACGAAACTAATAGAAACGCTAGTTAGCTTAAATGCATCTTGTCTGGGGGCTCAGGCCTTCTTAAGTACATTCTCAGAGAGTTGTCATGACGACGAATGTATTCCTAAGACTATTAGAATTATTATTTTTTGCAGACGGCTATTGTCCAACCTGGCGCTCTGCAGCATCAGAACAGTGTAGTCTCCCTCGTAGGTGCGGATGGCTGTTCCAAAGGCGTGCAGCCCCGGCAGCCGGGAGGAGGTCATGTAGCCATGGCCACCACACGCGAACCGGCACTGTTCTGTCAACGCCAGCGAGTCTGAAGTGCTCACCGCTTTCAAACAGCTGGAGAGAGCGTGGAGCTGGAAAAAATAATCAATTGAAACAATTTGTAGCAGTCAATTGTGGTGTTTGTGTGATTGGTATCGCTTCCGTCGAAGAGCTGTTCCGGCTGGCTGCGGAGAGGGACGAGTACAAGAAGCTGACGGCCAACCTTCACGATTGAAGAGGCACTGGAAGAAGAAGAAGTAGCAGAAACAGAACGCGCAGTTTTTAGACTACCCTAGCAGTCTCGCGTCCCATTAAGTGTGTAATGACGGTAAATGTATACCCAACTTTACAAAATTATTAACCGCACACGCTGAAATGTAATTAAATTAAAAAACGAGTACCTACACAGGATTGCTGACTAATAAATAATAAAGCAATTTGTTGATATTGAAATCCATCAAAACGCTAAACAGAGATAATGGTCTAAGATCCGAATAGGAGACGACCTTCACCGGGCTGTTTATTCGATAAAAAGTATTTTATATCAAATGTAATATGTTAAGTAATATATGGCGAATAGGTAGGCTGAAAATTTTAAATCCTTTTAATTTTAATTCCATGCAATAAAAATCAAGCTTTTATTGATTTACAAAAACTGTCGAAAAATGCATAGAATTGACATAAGCGCTCGACGCAACTGTCGGGCAGCTTGCGTCAGTCTTATTGCGTCTCCTCTACGGACACAGGTTAGTCAGATTATGTTAGCTAAAAATGGTGGTAAGTATAACTGGTTATTGTAAATTCATCTGCCTTAACCGCAAATCGAACTGTTCGAATATGACCAGTTCGATTGATGAAAGAGAGTTATTAACGGCGTTTATTTAATTATATGGTGGCTGTCAATGACGCTTTCGATCTGTATCATAAAACACGACTTTATGGTTTTTATATTTAACCAGTTCGATTTTCGGTAAAGGAAGAGGTTTTTTTATAAAACCCAATAATTATTTATTGTTTCCGAAAATAAAAGTTGGTCTCTTAAAGCATTTCCTATTTCCAATAGGTATTTAAGGAGTTGACGTCCATGTGGCATTTGTTTTTTCGTCATGGCCAATAAGGCCTCGGCGTCACTAAGCATCAAATGGGGCTAATCCTATGATACATTAAAACCAGAAAGTAAAATATTAACAAAAATGAACCTCAGGAAGCTGATCCACGTTGCCTCTCCTCATATCTGCCTGCACTTCGCTGAAGGCGGCCCAGAGCCAGTCGCCGGCGAACCGCAGCGCGTGCGCTGTGGCGATGCCGATGAACAGCTTGTGCTGCTGCGCCACATAGTCCAGGATCTGGGGCTCCGGAGAGCTGAGGACGAGGACCCAACAATTTAAAAAGGCAACAAATACTCCATGAGGCATTTAATGGCAGATTTTCAATTATCCACTATGAGTGTTGACATTTAAATATGTAGACCACGTTTTTAAACAAACACTGGTATCAAATGATTTTGTAGAGTCTGTTGACAATTACCGTACTCGCTAGCGAGTCGAATCCTCTGTCCCTGACACTCTATTAGAACACTACGAGGTCTGCGAGAGACAGAGCATTCGAATCGCTAGCGAGCACGTTAATTGGAACTCATGGTAACGGTACTGTACCCTTACCATGCGTTGCAATTACTGTAGGCTTAGCCAAGAGCCAAACGGTGTTAGCGTTTTTCCATGCCATCGACTTTAAAAATATGGGATGACAAGTTGGACACGTGGTTTATCACAAAGAAACGCTAAATGCTAGCCAAACGAAATGGAATATCGAAACGCCCAAAGTAGCGATCAGTGCTGTCACAATGTCAAAACCCATATACAGGGTGGAAAGTTGAGATGGGGCATTAAGGGCAGCTACCAGAACCCTTGCTGCCACGCGAAAATGATCTTAGGAGACCTCACCCAACTTTTTGAGTGATGAAAATCGACATTCACAGATTTTTGATCAAAGGTACAGTCAGCGAGAAAATCGTCAGAAATGAGTAATTTTTTTTTAATGCCAATCGATCCCATTTCTCATAAGGATTAAAACATTATTTGAGACCAACTGAGGTTAGAGTACTAGAACACTCACAAATCAAAGAAAACGTTTTCCATACATTTAGTAGGGCAAAACCAAAGTAGAATTTTCTTTAGCTTAAAGACTATTAATTTGTATGGAGACTACTTCAATTACATACATACATACCTCTCACGCCTGTATGAATTCCCTCAAGGAGTAGGCAGAGAACATGAAATTTCATTGCCACTTTTAGCAATTACGGGGTGAAAGAAGCATAAAATGTGCAAAAAAGGGTTAGCTTGTGTATTCGACAATATGGCACCATTTCGAACATTTATTGTCGTAAAAGTGTACGCTATGTTATCTTTCTTCACTTTTCATTATTGTAAATACATTTAAAAGTTAATGTTGTGTTTTATTGCTTGATCTAATTTTGCCACTGTTTCATATGCTATAATTATTCGTCATAAAGGTATCGTATTTTATCGAGAATTGTAGATTTATCACAATCGTAATAAAATAAATCTAAACTAACGGCTTTTGTGATAATCTTTACAGTTTACGATGAAATTAACACATTATGGCCTATGAAATTCAGACATAGGTACACGTAGGTACCTATGTAATGTATGTTTCTTCATTGTTAGTAATGTGGTTCTCAAGACTCTGTTCGATTTGTAGTTGTCTTCATACTTAACATTCTTTAAGTAAAAAGGGCCGATATGCGTAAAAAAACAAATGCGAAAAGTGTTCTCAGTTATTAGTGTTATTACCCTACTAAATGTATGGAAAACGTTTTCTTTGTTTTGTGAGTGTTCTAGTACTCTAACCTCAGTTGGTCTCAAAGAATGTTTTAATCCTTATGAGAAATGGGATCGATTGGCATTAAAAAAAAAATTACTCATTTCTGACGATTTTCTCGCTGACTGTACCTTTGATCAAAAATCTGTGAATGTCGATTTTCATCACTCAAAAAGTTGGGTGAGGTCTCCTAAGATCATTTTCGCGTGGCAGCAAGGGTTCTGGTAGCTGCCCTTAATGCCCCATCTCAACTTTCCACCCTGTATATGTCTAGTCAAGTTCCTCTTAGCGTTTTCTATTCCAACAACACAACATAAAATGTATGCGATAGCAAGTTGGTCACGTCACGTGGTTTATCACAACGAACAACTAAAATAACTAGCCAAGTCCTCTCGGAAAGCATATCGAAACGCACAAAAAGCGATTAGTGCTGTCAAACGACAAGTGCCACTTTTGACTACTATTCTTTTCCATATTCCTTAGTCAATTAACGCTATCTTTTCTCACAGCATTGGGTTCACGCTAAGAAGCCATTCCATTGGAATTTGTTTAAAATGGCGACTTTTAGTCAGCTGTGAGAGAAGAGTACTAGCGACTCATTCACTATAGAGTGCGTACTTATAGAGTGCGAGGGACAGAGCATTCAACTCTCTATCGAGTACGGTAGTTGTGTCATGGTAAGGGTACCTACCGATTCTGAATGTTTAGTAGTCACATACTTAGGTTTAGGTTCCGACTGCCTCCGTACAGCGGAGTACCGCACAGCTATAGTGACGGCCTTGGCCAGGGTGAGAGCAGCGTCGTTCACCAGGAGCACCCTGACGAAGACCATCGTTCCATACGTCAGTTTCTTATGCTTAGACGCTTTGACGTATGTCCCATCCTGAATTAGACAACGGGGGTTATTGATCCCATTTATAGCATAGAAAGTTATCGCAGTAGGTACAATTGGAATTTTTCATATTTTTAAAATTACTCTAATTTTAAGACCATTTCAAGGAATAGGGTTTTAAAGCCGTTCTGCATTATTAACTTTTTGAAATATTGATATATTTCGGAAATTTCAACAAAAGTATATTTGACCTTTGTTTGACTCTAGTTTTTGGCTTGAAGTCCTCCTAGGTATATCTTACGGGTTAGGCGAGAACCGCTTGAAATAGTAAGTTTTATTTCACTATTACAATGACTTTTTATAATTGGATATCATTTAATTGTTGTAATTTATTAGAAAATACCAACCCAAATTTAAATTAATCATGTCATCCTTAAAATTTCTGCTAAATAAATAAAGCTATTAAACCGAAACTATTGGGACAAATACGAAATAAATAAAATTGGTCTCTTAAAATTCCCTATTCTTCCGAATAAGAATGTAAAAACCGTAAGTATTTTTTTTGGTCTATCCCAATTTGAAACCCACGTGAACAGTTATTTATTTCGGCATTAAATGTAGCCTATGTGCTGTTCCAGACTACGAATCTATCTCTGTGCTTAATTTCAACCAGATCCCTTCAGCGGTACAGAACTAATTGAGTAACAAAACTAACTACGAGTAACATCCAAATTTTCGGAGAAAAGGCGCAAGTGCAATAAATTTATAGAAGCATATTCAACTCTCAGCAGCTAAAATAAGGTTGGAAATGCAATACAATTCATATGGGAGATGTGCCTTTTTTCCGTAGGAGGGCAGAATCGTAGTAACAAATGAGATTCTTGGGTTTGAGGTTATAATTAGTACACGGATGACAGGTGTCAAGATTCCCATCTTATTTTTCTTTTACTATAGTGTTTCATTTTGAGGACCCAGGCTGGATGGTGGAAACCCTTTGCAGCCCGAGATAAGACGCTATCGCAAACAATTTTCGAAAACTGTCAAAGTGTATGGAATTGACAAAAGCGGTTGATGCGACCATCCGTCAGCTTACGACCATCCTATACATTTACGGTAACGATGACGATATCGCAATGCATCTTATCTAGGGCCGCAGGATCCGTTCGGATCACAACCACCGTCTTACTCGTTAACTAAGTCAAGCAGCAATTTTCGTAATACTGTGGTAAACCGCTGTTGAAATCAGAAATGATCAGCACACAGGAAATCAATCGTAGTCTTGGTTGGCAACGTATTTGCAGTACCTAGGTACCTAATATATTGCCAAGGTGTAATAGGAATATACTAGTGATCGCTCCAAGTTTTGTTCCAAATGAAACAAAATAGCAACATCATTCTGTTTATACTTTATTTTAATAGTAGACTGCTCAACAAGGGACTAAAAGAAGCCATAATGACACGAGATGTTTAGCCACCCAATAGGAGCGCGGTTGGCTATAATTCGAGTGTCAATTCATTATGGTTGTTTAGTCTTTAAACACTTGTTGTTGAACAATCTACTATTTAGAAAAAGCATCGATAGTTGAGTTTGTCGATATAGGCGATCACTAGCTGTCATTTAATATTGCCCCGTATAGGGTAAAGTCACCAGTGGTCAGCCAGAAACCTGTAGTCAGCCTCTGCCTATACTTCGTATGAGTGGGAAGAGTACGAAATATTTATTTCCCACTCTTCGCACTCATTATAAGGTCAACTACTGGTCTCTGGCTGACCACTGGTGCCTTTACCCTATTTCTTGGTCTGGAAATAGGCCTCAAAGCACTAATACCATCATATGTGTACACGGGTCAAATTGGATTTATCAATTAGTTCGGCGGTGGTACCAAGGAGAATAATAAATTACGTCAATCACAAGATACAAAGATTATGCTAAATACCAGCAACGAAAACTGATAATGCGCTGTCATTATAAAATATATCGGCGTAATCCAAGATAACTTGTGTAATGCTAATGAATACATTGAACTTTGTAGTGGCAAGCAAAGGTAAATATTATTCATACATACATACATACATTCCTTCACGCCTTCATTCCCAGAGTGGGGTAGGCAGAGCTACATAACATACTACAATTCTAAAAACTTGTTGATAACTCTGTCTGTAACCACAATTTGCACAAATAGGCTAAGATGTTTAACAGTGTATATTTATTAGTGACAGGTAGCAAGCCCATCGCCTAACAAGCCTACAAGCCTTTATTCCCTTAGTCGCCTCTTACGACTTCCACGGGAAGACATGGAGTGGCACAATTCTTAGCCGGCAACCACACTGCAATTCATACATAGGATCAGAATTTCATATTTTCAGACAAAGCGGTGAATCACCGTCTACGTATTTATACCATGGCAAAAATATTAGTCAAAATAATTTTAAATATCACCAACCTTTAAAACCTTAGAATTTTTCATCAGCATGAAATCCCTGGGGATCCTAAAGTGGTCGAACCCTAGGAACCCATTGTCCGCGGTGTTGTATCCCATCTTGGGTCCGATTTCCCCCACCCTGATGCCTGGGAGGGGTGCGTGGGTTTCCTCATCCCGTATCGGCACTATGAAGGAGTGGATCCCGTGGCATTCCCCCATAGAGTACAGCTGGGCTATCACAATTGCGTGGTTCGCCGTTTTTCCAACTGAAGAATAAATCAATGCTAGGACAATTCCCTCATTGAATACAAAACGGACACATTCCAAAATAATTTTCTCTTGAATTGAAAATCTTATACGAACCGCTTCTAATTTCAAAATTCAACACTGACTGATATTGGAATGTGTCCATTTTGTATTCAATGAACGAATTATTAACATCAACATCGATATACATAGGACCTTCTCGCAAAAATGGAAATATTTAATTATCTGTTACATGATTCTACTTTTATAATGCGAATCTGTTTTCGCATGTGCTAGGTATATCTTGGTTATCATGATATGGCTAAGCAATTCCGAGGACCCTGCCAAGATGCACTACGCTAACTAGCGTTTCTATTCGTTTAATTTTTAAACCAATCGCGTCACTGGTAGATAACGTGATACGAAAAATCACGTGATCACCAGTGACGCGATTGGTTTAGAATGAATCGAATAGAAACTTTAGTAAGCGTAATGCATCTCAGTTTACGGTGAGAAAAAGAGATAGAGTCGTGTAACTGCTGTAGCTCTGTCCCATACTCTTATCCAAAACGGAATTACTTAGTCATGTTTCCCCAAATATCGTTTACGACGTGTTATGTTTCGAGTTACGGAGCGCGTGAGAACGCGGGTTTTTTTTTACGACGGGTTATTCTAGTTGTTAGTGACCCTGCCTACGATTCCCGGTATGGTCAAATTTTTGGCTCTGAGTTTTGGATGTTCTATGTATTGAAATTGTTTTAAATATGTGAAATTCTCACGAGTAGATCGTGTGATAATCTAATGAAATAAGAAGACCGATTAGTTGTATTTGAGCTTACACCTCCTGAGGCCCACCATACAACGAAATTCGTCAAAGG
The DNA here is from genome assembly GCA_927399475.2 of Acleris emargana. NCBI lineage: Eukaryota > Metazoa > Arthropoda > Insecta > Lepidoptera > Tortricidae > Acleris > Acleris emargana. The sequence continues at coordinate 17,588,869 of OV656848.1, read as the reverse complement.
AATATGAATCTATTGTGAATGAAGTAAAGTCAATTTTCTAATTTGACCATTTGTCATAAAAACAAAAGAAATTACACTTTACTTCGTTTGCACTAGATCTTTATTTCAATGACCGTATTATGTTCTATTTTTAGTACAAGGAACCTCAGGAGGTTAATATTTAAAACTATTAAAGGTTGGCGCAGACAAAACCGCACGGCAGGTATGATTTGATAGCTACGCGCGGGCCTTGCGTCGTCCAAAGAATAATCAGCTCAATTTTCAATGTCTCACTTTGAGCTGAAACGATGCGTCAACCTTACGAGTACATAGGAATACGCACGGCCCCCAATCCACCACTTGTGAGACGACAGCGTGGGGCTGTGCAGGACGAACTCCTCGGAGGCAGGGTCGTAAGTGGCCGTGGTCTCCAGCCCCCTGATAAAGGAACCGTGGCCGAGCTCAGTCTGAAAACAAATAGGTTTATAGGGGGTCAGTCATAGCTATGGACCGTCAGGATGCGCCACAGGAATCCGGGTCAAGAGTTGGAACGCGGAGTAAGCGGGTGAACCGATTAGGTTGCGGTTTTTTTTTTTTAAACAGGTTTTTTAGCAGTGGTTTCATGAACATTGGTTGGGCCATTTAAGGTTTATCAGCTCTGAAACAAGAGATTGTGTTACAAAATTATTACAAAGTTGTGAAATCCAACACATCTGATGATTTGGTTCACAGTTTGCGGCGGTACTAAGGTTTTTTTTGGGTCATTATTTGGGCGTTTGTTCCGGATCATTATCGTGGTCACATTTTTGTAGAAGTGGCTGCAGATTTCGATTTCGATTCTGGTTAGGTATCTAAGTTTCTCGGATATCTAGCAAATATCCAAAAACGGCATCAAAATATACGTCCAATATATGTGGTTACAGAATTATCAACAAATTTTTAGAGTGGTTGGTAATTCTGTAGCTCTGCCTACCCCACTCTGGGAATGAAGGCGTGAGTTTATGTATGTATGTATGTATAAGTGAGGCGGTTGAAACGCTCGAATAATGACCCTTTTGCAAGCGGAGGCAAACGAGCCGGTCCGGATTGAAAGTATTCACAGCCACCCGTAAACATGCGCAAGCGCAACATGAGGAGAAGGATCGCTGATGCATTGCCGGCCCTTAAAAATCGTGTTTTAAAGGTCCGAAGGTGTAGTTTTTCACACCCGTATGCAACTGCGGGGCTTCTATTTCGAGATTTTTCTTTGTTTATGCATGGGGACTCTGAGCCGCGACATCATCGAAGTCACTCATGCTCATTGCACATGCATGGACTCGTTTAATACAAATTAACATGGAGCGGACTTCAGTGTCAAGGTTTCACCGGAAAAACAAGGTTAACTTTGTCATCATGTCAGCCGAAAGACGTCCTCTGCTGGACATAGGCCTCCCCCAAGGCTCTCCACTCATACCGGTCTTGTGCTTTTCGCATCCACCGCGTTCCCGCGATCCTTACAAAGTCGACACTCCGTCTTGTTGGAGGCCTACCTACAGCTCGTCTCCCGGTCCACGGACGCCACTCAAGAACCTTCTGACCCCATCTAGTCCTGCCAGTGATGTGCCCCGCCCACTGCCACTTCAGTTTAAATAATCTGCATGGCCAAAGCCCCAGGCAGCCATGTCGTCTGCGGCTTTGCTGTGCCGGTCCAAAATGGTGTTCAAATATGCCCACGTGGCTCACCTTTCTGTACAGGTACACAATACACTTGCCTGTGCGTAGGTTCCAATGATCTGCATGTCCAAAGCCTTAGGTAGCCATGTCGCCTGCTGCTCCGCTGTGCCCTGGCCCATGATGGTGGGCACGAACATACCCAAGTGGTTCTTGAACGGCGATTCTTCCGTGAAATAACCATCAGCAGTTTGACGAAAGTACGATGACCTGCGGCAAGATAAATATAGAAATCAGGAGTTCATGGTGGAAGTAAAAGATCTTCGAATGCAGTTAGAAAATCCGCGTTTGGTTGCATGTGTATTAATTTAAGTATACTACTTTACTATTTATGCTATGGTACAGTACTGTCCTTGACTTGTCCTTGGTACTGAGCTGTAGGTAGGCCTCCAACAAGATGCAGTGACGACCCTGTGAAGATCGCGGGAACGCGGTGGATGCGAAAAGCACAAGACCGGTCTGAGTGGAGAGCCTTGGGGGAGGCCTATGCCCAGCAGTGGACGTCTTTCAGCTGACATGATGATGATGACTGTCCTTGGCTGCGTCTATCTACCTAATGGTCAGTAATTAGAGCTTGCTTACCCTAAAGTTTCAATCCCAATGTCGCCTTTTTCTATGTGATCCCTGACTAAGGTCGCGTATTGACAGCTCTTCTGGATCGCTACTTCGTATCTTTCCTTCAAGCTTAAACATTCTTCTGGAGTGGCCGTTGTCAAATACTCTTTCTTCAAAGCGATGTTTTCTGTTATAAAATAAAAGGGTTATGGTTTAGGCGATAAATTATTTTATAGCGGTTTAACACCTCATCCGAAAGGATAAGGTCCCAGAAATGTTGTAGCTACATCCGAAACCGTGGTGGTGATTTTTGGGAAATCCATCCAGCAGTAAATGTGTTAAAGCTGGGGAATTAGCGTGTTTTGAATGTAGCATTCGAATTCAACTATGAACGATTGGAAACTAAATCCAAATAAAACAAATCGCCACTAGCCTAAATTTTGTATGACGTAAATCGTAAATGTTGTTATCAGGAAGTCCTGACCCGCGGTGGGAAATGCGTGTGTGTAAAGTTAAAAAATCTACAAACATTTTGTGATAGATTAAACGTCTTAGTTTTAATTTTAATTTGTTTTTTTCTTTCGTTGTCTTATACGATATGTATTATTTTATGTTCAATTAAATTACTATTACCCGTGTGGTTGCCTGGTTAGAATAGTACCACTCCATGTCTTCCCGTGGATGTCGTAAGAGGCTACTAAGGGAATAAAGGCTTATAGTACTGTTAGGCGATGGGCTTGCCACCTGTCACTAATACACTGGGAAACATCTTAGCCTACTTGTGCAAAATGTGGTTACAGAATTATGAAGAAGTTTTAAGACTTGTTGGTATTCTTTAGCTCTGCCTACCCCACTCTGGGAATGAAGGCGTGAGTTTATGTATGTATGTATGTAAATTACTATCAATTTAACAAGGGGATGATTGGAAATGGGGAAAACTTAAGAACTACAAACTTTACGTCAAACTGTCATTGCCATATTCTCGGACCCCAGAAGTAAGACATTTTGAAATCTACTTAGGGCGGATTCGACGCCGCCTAATTTGTATACTTAGACTAAAATCTCGGAGTAATTCTTATTCCAGTTTGGTAAAATCGATGGTTACATGTTGGATGTGTTCAGCTGAATGATGATCAGTGCAGCAATCAATTTAAATACCACGTACGCACTAATGACAAGAAAGAAAATAAAGTTTGTGCTGGCGGATCACATTGTTTGCTCGAAATTCATTTGCCATAATTGTATCACTTGCCATAATATTCTGGTCATTTTTACATGCCATCGTATAGAGCCCAATAGGTTAGGTTAGGTTTGTTTTCCGAGTAGTTCAAATTAATATTATGGCAAGTGATACAATTATGGCAAATGAAATTCGGGTAAACAATAGAGAGCCTTGTGCTAGACGTTCAATACTTCACAGGTACTGTGCTACACTTGATAGAGAAAATAATCTTACAGACGGAGCGCTAAACGAAGGAATGAATTTAAAACGACAATTTATACAAGATCACTGGATTCAAATAATAAAGGTACGCAGGATAGAAAGAGAGAAATACATTTTTTCGTGACAAACAACAACAAAGAACAGAGACATACGCACAAGAATATTTTAGTCACGAAATGGTCCCAACGCAGCGTAAAACTAGCATAGCATTTAAGTCAGTCTTCCGTTGGATGGATGCATACCAATATTCCGCCTCTCCTCCGTTTTTTCCTTCCCTCCCTGAATGATATAAGTTAACTCTTCGACATTGAAGTTGCATCGTTTCCTTTCTTTCGATAAATCTTCATTAACATCCACTTTGGCGTTCATTTCAAGTTACTTCCAAATACAACCAAAAAGACTATTACTTCAACCGTAAAACAAAAATTAATTATTTTTTAATGCTATTTTGTAACCACTGAGTTGTTTTCAACTGGACGACTGCGACTAAAATGCAAATTCGATTTGAAATCAAAAACTTAATTAACATTTAGGTACTTCGTTTACGTAATGAATTAGTTAAAGAGTCATTGTCATATTTAAATGTAACACGGAATAACTATAAAACACGAAATAAATTGCTATAATTCGTGTATTAACCTAACCTTGGGTTGGTACCACCATCTTATCCATTAACCTACCGCCAAGCTGCAGTGTTCGCATTGTTGTGTTCCGGTTTGGGGACAAGGCAGCAGGTGAAATTACTAGCATAGAGGCATTCCATCTTAGCCCTCAGGGTTGGCAGTGCGTTTGCAGTTTTAGGATTGCAGTCTTGTGAATGCGAATGTCTATGGGTCACGGTTTCCACTTATCATCGGGTGGCCTGTGTGCTCGTTTGCCTTTCTATGCCATAATAAAAAACCAAACCAAACCAAACTCGTACCAAACTATCATATCAACACCATCTTGATAGTTGGAAATCCATCAACGTTCCATTTTCGAGATCCGTTCTACCACGCACCTTATCCACGTGGAATTAGCTACCGGCGTCTGTATTTCCTACCAATACCACTTGAGAGCCCTTAAAAATACGATCCTAGGCCAGCAGCGCACTTGGGATTCCTCTGGTGCTCCGGTTGTTTATGGGTCGCGATGTTCACTTACCATCAGGTGACTCGATGGCTCGTCTACCCCCTTTTTCACAAATAAAAAAAATATATGTCGAAAGATTTCCTCTGCTGGACATAATCAAGAATGCATGATCGGTCCCTTACAATCGCTGATCACGATAACCTTTGATTCAATACTTACCTACCTAATTTTAGTCATCTATTCATCTATTCATACATCTATTGTAAATGTCAAAGTTACTGTTTGGTTTTTTAGTCACGCTTTCACAGCTACACCATTGAATCGATTTTAACGTTTTCTCCCCTCGGAATGGATATTGAAAGAAATTTGTCAAGACCGTAGCAAGTGGAAAGAAGTGGTCTCTGCCTACCCCTCTGGGAAACGGGCGTGATTTAATGTAAGTATGTATGTATTGGGCAATTTTATCCCGAAAAAGGGAATAAAATAAAATAAAATAAATATTAAATAAAATTTGTTAAAAAGTTAAAGACAAGTATGCAAAAAGTTGTATCGGCGATAATTCGCCCGTATTCGTCCCTAGGCTCAAGAGGGGTTAAGTAGCTGCTTATTTGTATAATTTAAATTGCATTGTTGATGTAGAATGTCTCATAGTTCATTAGGCCAATCTACATAGCGCAGAGTCCTGGGGACTAGGGAATGCAAATAACCGGTTATAACTGGATTTAACCGGTTATTTTCATACAAAAGCGGTTGATAACCGGTGAAATTGCATTCCCTACTGGGGACGCTGTGCTGAGTGGGAGAGTGTTCCGTCTACAAAGACCGGCAGTAAGGATTATCGCGTGTGTGCCACTTGCAAGGCTTTATTTTCAAAACCGGGCAAGAGCATGTCGGACCATGCTCAGTGTAGGGTTCCGAAGCCGTTACTACAAACAAATTTGGCCTCGGGATAAACCTAACTTTGCCGTTGGAAAACTGTTATCCCCATACATCGGCACGGCATAGGTCGCGGTCAGTTTACCAACACCGCAAATAAGTTATCGGTAGGTATAAACATTTAAACCGATTGTAACTCAAAAACCACTGTAGTCTACTTAGCAGTGATAGTTTTTTTATTAAATGTATTATATGTGCTTTTATTTAAGATATTTTTCAGATTCTTAGTATTTGTAGTTTTGGCCGTAGGGGGGAGGGACACTTAGCTCTAACAAAAAATTGCGCTTTAAAGCTTAATATTTCATAAACGGATACCTTAATCGTAAAATAGTTTCTACAAACCCCAAATATTTTTAAAAGATCTATCCAACGATATCCCACACTACGGGGCAGACGAGAAAAAAAATTACATCCCCAACCTACGTGTACCCCTACACGTAGGTTGGGGATGTAATTTTGGAGGTACAGTAAAAAAATATATTTTTCATCACACTTGCTCGGAAAGGGTTTTATAACACGCAGGCGTTTAGGGCAGTTATAGCCGACTTAGCTCCCACGGGAGTTATAGATTTTCATAACTCCCTAGGGAGTTATGAGTTTAGTTTTAAAATATAGAATCCACTTGTACATCATTTCAGACCAAGGAGGTGTAAAATCAGCCAAGGTTTATTTCCTATATTCAAAACTTGGCTACAAACCAATTTTACTGTTTAATTAAACTTATACGGCACATTTGTCTGCATTATATTTCTATTTTACCATTATTTCAGAGACATTCGCAATTATTTTATTAAATTTCATTTTGAAAATTTGTACAATCTGGCAGAATGGCCTGTATTTGTCAAGTTTAAAAAAAAAGCAATTCTAAGCATTATCTGTGGAAGACTAAAAAAAAGTTGTCAAACTCTTTTAGCTTAGCGAATCGAGTTCGTTTAATTTCGTTTATTTTTTATTTCCTCGCTAATGTGATGAAAATCATTGTGTGTATCATGGGCAGTAAGGAGATTGCAAACTCGAGTCATTAAAAGCCCTCCGCCTTCGGCGTCGGGCTTCTAATAGTCTCTCGTTAGCAATCCTCTTCTTACCGCCCTTGATGCACAATGTACTATTTCACACCACCTGCTCGACAATGCCAAATTACATATCATGCAAACCTTACGCAAACCAAGTCATTAAAGCCCTTGGCTTTAGCCGGGGTGTAATGTTGTACTGAATCTCATTATAACCCGCTGGGTTGTAATATTTTCACTTTTCATAGTTCTTATTACAATGGCCTTAAAGTCTAATTTCGTAATAAAAGATCAACTAATACTCGAAGGCCGGGCGCGGCGCCGCCGCCACCGCCGCGTCGAACCTAATTTGAAAATCGAACATTTTCTAAAATCGAGCTGGCCACGGCAAGCTGAATGGAACACATTTGAAATTAAACAAAAGCCGCGAGTATTGTAAGACGCTGCAATAAAATACATTGGTGATAACTGCAAAGTTTTAAATAAATATATCAAAATTGAAGAAAACATCTGTTAAAATGTCGAGTGACGAAAGTGATTTAACTCCGGAGTCCATTAAATTGGATGCCTTAGGCATTGTTCATAATCTACTCCCAGAGAAGTCAAAGGAAAAATACCTGAAAGCCTACAACGATTTCGACATATGGAAAACTGGAAAAGGTGCAAAGTCAGTGTCTGAATCAGTGCTTCTGGTCTATTTCCAGCACTTATCATCCACAAAGAAGTCAAGCAGCCTGTGGTGCATCTATTCTATGCTCAGGTCGACAATAAGCATTAAACACGACATCCAGATTAATACATGTACCAAGTTATTGGCATTTTTAAAAAGGAAATCGGATGGTCATCAATCAAAGAAGTCAAAAGTATTTACAACTCAAAATGTGGAAACTTTTCTAAATGAAGCTCCCGACCACAGCTATCTTGCCATAGAAGTGAGTATGAATGAATACCACCTACTTATTGATTTAATTTCTAGTACCTACAATTGCGTCAATTAAGTGCTATGTATCACACTAATATTATAAATGCGAAAGTTTTGTGTGTGAGGTGAGTGTGTATGTTTGTTACCTCTTCCCGCAAAAACGGCTGGATGGATTTGGATGAAATTTAAAATGGAGATAGCTTATACTAGCTTATACTAGCTAGTAATAAATAAAAGGCTTATTTTATGCCAAAAATTAAAACAATACATTTTAAGACTACCCAATTATTTTGCCTCAAGATTTTTTGTTAATTTACTTTCCTATTTTTTGTTAAAGGTGGCGTTGATTTTTGGAGTGAATGGTGCTTGTCGGGGAAATGAACTCGTAAACATAAAAGTCAATGATATCGAAAAGCATTCAGAGTTGTTGCTTGTAAACTTGCCTGATACCAAAACAAATAGAGAACGGTCATTCATAGTTCGTGAAGAGTATGCAAGAATTGTCAATAAGTACCAAGATCTACGCCCCTCTAACATAAACACCAACAGATTTTTTGTAGGTTACAGCAATGGCAAATGCACCAGACACGTTATTGGCAAAAATAAAATTAGCGCCATGCCAAAAGAAATTGCAAAATACTTGAAATTGCAAAATCCCGGGCTTTACACGGGCCATTCTTTTCGTAGAACATCGGCAAGTCTGTTGGCAGATTCAGGTGCAGACATGGCCCAGATAAAACGACACGGTGGCTGGAAATCCGATGCAGTAGCGGAGGGCTACATAGAAAATTCTATACAGAACAAGAATAGAATAAAGCTGTCGTATTGGTGAAAACATAAATCTAAAAACTTCGTCTAATAATGATGATCCTTGGACACCTTTGCCACCACAGCCATCCACCTCAAAACACATCACATCAAGCCCACTGCCTCAAGGACCATCTTCTCCAACCTTTACAGTACAAAACGACCCTCAGACGCAAGTTTCTGAAGCTGTGAACAATACTCAGATAAACTCTACCTCAACTTCGATAAACGTACCAAATAAAAATATAACTTTGTCTTTCCACAACTGGACTAATGTCTCAAATATCAATTTTCACTTTTAATTTTAATTTACTATAATAAAACGCTGTTTTTAGTAGACTCGCTTTTTTATTGTCTCGCAAAAGGTGAGAAAAGTAGAGTACACTCCTCGGGGATAAAGCTGTTTTCGTCTTGGGCGCGCTTGAACCCCTCACTGCGCTCAGGACTCTTCTTAATTCCCTCGCTTCGCTCGGGAATTAACTCGTAACACCCTCGCTGCGCTCGGGAGTTAAATCTGGAGTCCTTCGTTACGTTCAGGATTCAATATCGCGCCCGTGACATAAAACTGTGCTTTATCCCCTCGGTGTATAATCTACTATTTTTTAAGATTTTATTTTATCACTTTATTGTAATATGTATATGCATACCAAATTACAGCTTTCTAATACTAATAGTCTCTGAGCTAGGCTGCGGACGGACAGACGGACGGACGGACATGGCGAAACTATAAGGGTTCATAGTTTGACTACGGAACCCTAATAATTCTTACTTAGTTATTGTCGGTAGTTAATAATAATATAACATACCTGCCGGCATATTCATAAACGTACCTACCTTAAATCTATTTTTTTAAAGTATGCATTCTCCCTTTCTGTCAAATGGAATTGTCACAATGACAGATAAGGACAAGGCATATTTGAAGCCCACTTTAGCTATTGCGCGTTTATGCTTATGAGGGTTAGTATTTTGTTGCGTGGGCAATGCATTACTTCGTTATGCAGAAATGCACGTTTTACTTTCACTTTGCGCCAATTGGCTATATCGATCGATTATCATGTGAGGAACTTTATGTTTGTATGCAGTTTTATAGCTTATTCGCGTCTGCGTCGGCGTTTGGTTTGAATTCGTGTGGTGTGAACGGATGATTATCACAAAATAATTTACATAAAAGGTAATACTTACATTTAATCTTCCACGCATCGTGTGCCTCCGACCTCTGGAAATATGAATTGTCCGTCTGTAATCTTCACTAAGATGTTTTTGTTAATATCAAACAAAAGGTAATCGTGAAATTGCCCTCGTTGTTCAAACAGTCTCCGGTCTAGGGAATGCAATTTAACCTGTTATTAACCGGTTTTGTATGAAAATAACCGGTTAAAACCAGTTATAACCGGTTATTTACATTCCCTACTCCGGTCTCAAAGGGGGGCTGGTGTGGCCACCTAGCGACATCTAACGGTAACATCCCACAGTAGTAACGGCTTCGGAACCCCACACTCTTTCCCGGTTTTGATACTGTCGTCGCTATTCAGGGTGTGTCCTGTAACAGGAAAAATGAATGAAAATATAGTTCTTTTAATTTATTTTATCAGTAAACGTGTGGTTTCTGTAAAATTATACTTAAAAGAACGTTTGTTACTTTCTAACAAAGTTAATTGCACCAGCAATGTAACATAAACTCCTCACGGCACGGTTAATCTCTGGGTAGCAAGGCTCACGATTCTGGACATGTACGTATGTTTTTACAGTTGTTCTTGTACCTACAGTTTTCATGATAGATGCCAAGCAGCTCTCCTGGTGCCCGTAGGGCTTTTTTTATGGCATAGGGAGGCAATCGAACACACAGGCCACCTGATGGTAAGTGGAAACTATGACCCATAGACATTCGCATTCACAAGACCGCAATCCTAAGACTGCAAATGCGTGGCCAACCTTGAAGACTAAGATGGAATGCCTCTATGCTAGTCATTTCAAAGGCAGGCTTATCCCCAAACCGGAGCACAACAATGCGAACACTGCTGCTTGGCGGTAGGTTAATGGACAAGAGTGGTACCAACCCGGATGGACCCTGCACAAGGTCCTCCCACAAGTAAAAGGCTTAGAAAGAGATAGAAAATGCTGTGTTCTGATGACAATAGTTTGTATAAACACGGAGAAGCGCCTTATCTTTCCTCACATAAATTGACTTACGTTATCTTATAAATAGAATTATAATAAGAGCTATCAAAACGGTGACCATACGATAACAATTCAAACACGATATGGTTTTTACCGTGTTGAATAGTCGCCCTGCCATCGTACTGTCACCGTTTTGACAGCTCCTATTTTCTTGACAGTAATGGCGGCGGAGTTAGAAACTATTCAATAAGGTCAAATACGATATATTTTAACGCCTAGAATAGAATAGATATGGTACCGTAAAACTACACAACTATGGTCCTAACCTGCAACAATAGTTCAATTTTTCTCATAAAAATATTCTAAAATATGATACCTTACTGCCATTATTGCTGGGTATATGTACTGTCTGGCCTAAAATCAATTGGTCTAAACTCTAGCTATAGCTAAAGCTATCATATTTTTAGAATAATGTGATAAGTAAAATTGGATTATTGTTGTAGGCCAGGACGTGGCCAGGACCATGGTTGTGTAGTTTTACGGTGATGATGATGATAAGTGGGGACGCATATTGTTGTTAACTCGGTCCACATTCATTACAATCAAGTAAGCTATCAAAACAATAATAATAAGATGACAGATCCAAAAACGTTTGGTTTTTACCGTGTATAATGGAGGCCCAGTGCAAGTTGAATAAAAGCGTGCAACAAAAAAAGCAATATTATTTTACATCTATAGGTACATTGTTTATGTTTTAGAAACCAAATAATAAATAAACTTAGTTCCGAAACTTCCTAGAGTTGATCAATTTCATAATAGTTTTTACGCACATTGAAGTCCATTCACACAATTCGCACTTTGCTCTCAAAACACTAGCTATATTGGACTCTACTATCTTCGAGATACGGCCGCGCAGTAATAATCAGTTGCGATTCATTTGTGCGCGGGGACGAACGTGTGAGAGATAATGGGTTTAAATAAAAAAATAAACGAAGATCTGCAGAAGGAGAGAGACAAATGCACTTTCAACGTGCAGGAGTTGACATATTTCCTGGATGGAGGGGAGAAACTTACTAAAATAAGGAGAGATAGAGGTAAGTGTGTATATAATACTTTAAATTAAATGATTATTAATATAAACAAAGACATCTTCCTAATGCTAACGCCTGATAAAATTATAACAGCAATTTTACGCTTCCTTGTAGTTTCGTTACGTCGGTCAAGGAAGTTGGCGTATATATTGTAGGACCCTGTCGCAATGACTGGCCACTTCACGCAACTGTAATCAACATGCGTTTTATACGTTGCCTCACTGTGATAGAGCTCTAGGGTATGCGAAGACATTTCCTTGAGTACAGTTGCGGAATTTGTTTAGCAGTTTGACCCACGTCAGCTTGCCGGGTTATACCTACATTCTCCGCGTGTAATTAGTCGTAATGTGCGTGTCATACCGGTAAATGTATCACACGGCAAATTTACGTATTCACACAATAATTAAATATTAAATATCTTGACTATACCTTCGTGATTTGATAACATTATATCTTAAATACGTAAATAGAAAACTGGCCTGTTGAGTCATACTCGGAGTAGGGTTCCGTAATCACATTTACTGCGCCTTTATTCAACACGGTAAAAACCATATCGTGTTGGAGCTGTTATCGTATTGTCACCGTTTTGACAGCTCTTATTTACTTGACAGTAATGGCGGATGACGTCATAACAATACCATAACAGGTTAACTACGATTTACCTCCTAGAATCCCGTGTGGTTGCCGGGTTAGAATAGTGCCACTCCATGTCTTCCCGTGGATGTCGTAAGAGGCGACTAAGGGGATAAAGGCTTGTAGTACTGTTAGGCGATGGGCTTGCAACCTGTCACTAATACGCTTGTAAACATCTTAGCCTACTTGTGCAAAATGTGGTTACAGAATTATCATCAAGTTTGTAGAGTTGTAGGTAATTCTGTAGCCCTGCCTACTCCTCTCTGGGAACAATGGCGTGAGTTTATGTATGTATGTGGGTGGATCAACTTTTCTTTGTAGCTCGTTGCCATGGTGACGTCTCCTGGGTCACTCTTTAAAACTATGATTTCAAAGGATATAAGTCTACTAAAAAACTGTTTTATTGGCAATTACACACCCATTCTTTTATGGGCTTTCTCCTGAGTGTGCTGGAAGTATATATTATAACATTTTTTCTAAGAAACTATATCACTGTTGTCTCCTGGCTTACGGGACAGAATAACAACAGAAAAAAGTTGATCCACCAATGTACCTCCTAGAATCCTGGCTCTGGAAGGCATACGAGTAGTACTATGTCATTCATAGGTATTGTTTTTCTTCTTAGTATTTGCATGAATCCAGGCACCAAAGATGCCTATTTCATTAAAGGTAAAACAGATAAGAATGAAATAGATAAAAACCCCGATATCACAGCGACCCTTGAGAGCTGATATCTCCTAAACGGCTTCACAGATTTTAATAAAACTTTACGAAGAACCATGCGGACTAAACTAATTTTCTTTTAAAAAAAATGCGGTCAAATAGGTCAATCCGTTTGGATACCACAGACATACACAGGTAAACAGATCAGGAACCGGAAAACCCCTTCATTTGATTAACCCTATCAATAGGCTGTAGCCTATCATTCGGTAAGACAATCGATGTGCTTAGCTATGATTGAGTCACCTTAACGTTAGGGCGAACCCCTTTGAAGTAGTTAATCGCATCCATAGAGCTTACCCGGTTCATTAGGGTTTCGGTAGTTTAATATTTAAGCGCTTAGCATTGACTGGGTATTTCCCCATTATTGATCGCCTCTCTCTTTTTTGCGCAGTCGGGCGAATTCTAGACTGCCTGCCTCGATCCTATCAATTGTTAGGTAATTCAATAATAAGTCTAAACTCTTGCGCATAGAGGTTAAATCAGCTTGAAACCGTTCGAATAAGCTTGAATAAGGTGACATACAATAGGGTATTGGGATAGGCTTAGCGCTTAGTCGAATTAACCGTATCGTTGGGTTGCCCTTTCTTTGAGCTAAGTCGACGATGAGCTTAGCGCATCCTTGGGGTTTGTAACAACAAGTCTATCAAAAAGCATATCGGAAACCCCTTTCGCGCTAAGCGGTTCCGGTCCCTGAAACAGATACACACACGGGTAGGTATAAGAAGGAAGAAGATAGAAAGACCTTGGGATCGGATGGTTACTAATTAAATATCAGGGGACAATGTCACACAAATTGAACTCGTCCCAAACTAGGTATCGGCACGTATCGGGTACTAGACAAGGATAAACATACTTATATAGAAAGAGACATAATTCACACTATTCCTACTAAGGCTCCGGCTCGGGCTGTGCCACGATTTATAAAGACGATTATTTATATTGTTTAAACGAGAATTTAATCCCATAATTGTTTTTTTTTTGCCTGTACTTTGTATGAGTGGGAAGAGTACGAAAGATCTCTTCACACTCATATAAGGTTGACTAATGGTCTCTGACTGCCCACTGGTGACTTTACCCTGCTCTTTGACAGTTGATTGTTGATAAATAGTTCTTGAAGTTAACGGTACGGAACCCTAAAACTGGCTTCTAGTTATGCGGAAAACGATGGCAGCGTTTCCTCCTGAATTGCTATAGTAATAAGTATGTGTAAGCCTTTTTGAAATTCCGTTAAAGAGGCTTAGAGCGCCAGGACCCTACAAGGACTGGTCTCAAACAAAATGATCATTTAGATTATACTATAGCGCCTTCCCTCGCTTCGCTTCAGTTTATGTAAGATTCCTGTAACACCCGTACATAAGCCAGAAGTTGTTATACATATATACTTTCCTCTTAATAATTTATTGTCTGGTCGCTTGCCATCGTCTCTATGCAAACCACCACCACAAACCTACCATACAAAATAGGCCGGTTGATTTAGACCCCGCCCGTCTCCTTGCTGGCTCCATGGCACAATTAATGATCTGACCGTCGTTCGCTTGCCACTGCTTCCGTACTATACTATCCGCAAAACTATCTGGCCGGTAGTGCACAATAAACGTCGGCTACCGTTAGGGGTGTAGCATGTCGATAACTTATAATGTAAACGTCGATATAATCATTATATTTTGAAATGTTATTGATATTGTTTTTAAAGTTATCTAATGAATAATACTAGCTACATGTTTAAGATAATTACATGTTTAAGATATTTCTGAGAAAAATACCACGTTTAAAATGGCAGGTGTTGAGAAATTGTTAAATGAAGCGATCGATCATGTTACAATCGACGACTGGGTTAAATGTGTTCGCCACGCTGATCTCTGAAATCTCCAGAACGAAGACCTAGCTAAAGCACTTTTTATATTGACACCAACCGTCTTGTTATTAACCTACAAGACGATAGTGACACTGAAGACGAAGAAGAATAGTATTACTAGTAATAGTAATATTTAGTAATATTAGTAGGTACTAGTATTTTCCTTGTTTAGTTATTTATTTTGTTATACCTCCTTATTATTTTATTGTAATACTTTATGTCAATAGTTCAATATACCTATTTATATTTCGATAGTAACTATACAATACTGTTATATAAAACACCACGTAATTTATATTCTTTGTTTCATTACTTTATCGACATTCCTTTTTATGCGTAACGCTACCTGCCCTATTGCTGCTCGGCCCGCTCCATAAGCCGTGCATGTTTGAAAGAGATAGCATAATTCCGATGATTTATGACCTGACCGGCCAGATAGTTTTGCGGATAGTATAGTTGTCCTAGAACCGGCATCTAGGACTAACATAAGGGATGCATGAATTGATATGAGACTAGGTGTATCGCATGCTCTTTGGATATGCCTCTTGACTGGCATATCCACTCCGGGATATGTACCTCTTGAACCACTCTATCTATTGCTGAAAACTGCATTAGAATCCTTGCATACATACCTTTACGCCTGTAATCCCAGATTGGGCTAGGCAGAGCTACAGAATTACAACTTTAAAAAGTTGTTGATAATTCAGTAACCACAATTTGCACAAATATGCTAAGATGTTTACAAGCATATTAGTGACAGGTTGCAAGCCCATCGCCTAACAGTACTACAAGCCTATATTCCCTTAGTCGCCTCTTACGACATCCACGGGAAGACATGGAGTGGCACTATTCTAACCCGGCAACCACACGGGTACCACCACCATTAGAATCGGTTAAGTAGTTTAAAAGATCTAAGCGAACAGACAGCAGGAGCGACTTTGTTTTGTAAAAAATAAAGAAATATAAAGATAAAGATGTTTACAATGGTGATATCTCTTACCTATTTGGTATTTTATCACAAAACGCGTTGCTGGATGATAAAGAAGGTAACATTATTAAGGACAAATGAATGTGATATGTATTTTGATGTATGAAAGGCAGTGCTAAGAATAAGCTAGAGTATGCTATTCCAACATCAAGATTAAGAGTCGGTCTAGTTTTGACAAAGATTAAGGTAAGTATAGTAAAGTCAACGTTAAAAGTAGGGAATGAATTCTTAGGTTCGTAGGTACATATTGGAGGTTTAAAAAAACAAATATCATCAATATTAAAGGTTTACGTATAAGTATGAGAAATATAATAATATGTCCATGTAACTCTATACATATTTAAATTTTATTAATATGTTTATTCTGCAAAAGATAGTGCGATATGCCTGGTAATGAGGATTTCCGAAATGGTATTAAGGCGGCCAAAACGACCTTATTTTTGCAAATAATCTTCTTTTGAACACCTTCTAAGCCTACTTTGTGCTTTCCTTTCTTTTGCATAGGTTATTACCATGGATCGGAAATTCGGATCGATATTTACCTAAAGTTGGCAAAATCCCGGAAAAAGATAGGTAAACATGGCGTCGGCTTCTTAAAAATATTATTTTAATAATTTAAGTTCTGGGATTTTGGGATTCTACAAAACGTTAATATAATAATTACTTTACATGTAGGATAAAACGTTCTGTTTTGCTCCTATAAATTCGTTAGGTTAATAAGTTACAGGTAAATTAAATAACATTTGGTTAAACATATACATGGAAAATAACTTCAAACAGTTATTATAAATAAATAATTATGAATTAATGCGAGTGTAATTTATTTATTTTGAAATCCCGGAAATTTTATATGAATTATATGATTGAGTCCACCTCCATACAACTGAACAACAAAGCCGGCGCTAAAGTATAGGTAAATATCGATCCGAATTTCCGATCCCTGGTTATTACATTTTATTACCGAGCCCATACAAAAGTCATCACGAGACTATCAAGGAATATGAATTGAATATGTCGTCTGTCGTCGTGTGTCGGCCACTTGCCAGGGCCCATATTATGGTCGCCTTTATCGCGGTGGATATTGCATCCGTCACTCTCTCTTGCATTCTGGTTAGAAAGTGACAGATTTTTTTATCCACTTGCGAGGTTGAAATTTGGTTTAAGTGTCGCCGAACAAGTTCTGCATAAACCTATAGAGAGTTTATGTAATGTGTAGGTGAACAATTCTGAATATAATGCCAATTAAATCACTAAATTTATTTTTATTTTATTTTAAGTACTACGACTTGAGTCCTAATAGACAACGTCTCAGGTGCACATGCACTACGATATGAGTTGACGCAGCATTCTGTGTCCCCACGAACCCTTATTTAACTTTCTGAGCTTGATACTGACATTGAGAAGGCCAGTATATGATTCAATTGTCAAAATACAATTATAGCATTGACATTCATAAAATAAAATTATGTAAAAAAAATTATGATGATGCCGTGATCCGTATTTTGATTGCGATTAAGCTGTATTTAACTCTTATCATTATACAGTTTCTTTTTTTTTGTACCAGTTAATAAATACCTAAACACCCGCCAAATTAAAGCCGAACACCTGTGTGTAAAATTTCTTCATTTTGACGTCATCGGCATGAAAAGTTCGACATGGCTTATTTACGTATTATGTCAATTTGCTCAATATTAACCTCGTAAGTCCTGTGTTTTCTTAATAGCGGTAGTGCTAAGTACCGAATGTACTTTACCAAGTACATATTAAGAATAATGCTTTAGAGCCTTTTAATTAGTGCTTTAGAGTTCAAAATATTTTATACGATAGTGAGTAGTCAGGTCTGAACTACTGTCATTAATTTGTACTTGTACAAGTACGCGGGGACTTACGAGGTTAAAATTGAGGGTACCTAATTGTAACTTCGCGCCTATAGCGCAACAAATTGGGCCTGGCTGAATGTGAACCTTGTTACCCGACTTGTGCGAAGCAAAATACGAGGGTTCTATTTCTCGCAGTCGCAGTGTACGTGTGTTTGTTTGGATGAACCGATTTTGATGCAGTATTTGATTTTTAAAGCAGGTTTTCTAGCGGTGGCTCTTAGCTAGGTTTCATAAAAATCGGTTGCACAGTTTAAGTAGAGATATCAGGGGTGTGATTCTCTCAAAAACGCGGTCGGACGAACGAACGAGTGAATGTCGCCGCGGCGAGTTTAAGTAGTTCCGTCAGAGCGAACACAACATGTTTTAGCGCGAGCATTCTCAATTAGGCAGCCTTATACCTTCGATCTTATCGACAGAAGCCATGCTGCCAAATTGAAAATGCACGA
Source organism: Acleris emargana (assembly GCA_927399475.2). Classification (NCBI taxonomy): domain Eukaryota; kingdom Metazoa; phylum Arthropoda; class Insecta; order Lepidoptera; family Tortricidae; genus Acleris; species Acleris emargana. The sequence goes on along the minus strand of OV656848.1, from coordinate 17,570,701 downwards.
GCGTCATTCACTCGTTCATTCGTCCGAATCACACCCCAGTTCTGAAGGAAGGGGGTGGGTCACCATTATGAACGGTTTTTATCGATCAAATTATTTATCATCAGAATCCCGTGTGGTTGCCGGGTTAGAATAGTGCCACTCCATGTCTTCCCGTGGATGTCGTAAGAGGCGACTAAGGGAATAAAGGCTTGTAGTACTATTAGGCGATGGGCTTGCAACCTGTCACTAATACGCTGGTAAACATCTTAGCCTATTTGTGCAAAATGTGGTTACAGAATTATCAACAAGTTTTTAGAGTTGTAGGTAATTCTGCAGCTCTGCCTACCCCTCCCCGGGAACAAAGGCGTGAGTTTATGTATGTATGTATGTAAATTATTTATGTTGTTTTAGAGGCCAAAGTCCTGAGCGTCAAGGGTCTGATCGACGAGGTGCCGGAGGAGTACCTGAGCCACAAGGACCGGTATGAGAACGCGGTGCGGAAGGCGGTGCTCATGCACCAGGCAATCGGGGACTTCGAGAACAGCAAATACTCCGGGGACGAGCAGGCCAGGTCAGACAATCAAAGCTTAGGTATTTTACAGTCTGCCTTAATGGTAAATCTTATCTTACAAATGGGATGTTAGTTACTCAATCACACTTCAACCACTCAACTAGGGTTGCCATCTATTTCTTGGGCAAATATAGTATTTTCAAGCCCAACCAAGGTATAAAAGTTATAGCACACTGAAAAAAAAAAATAGTATTTCGAATTACCACTTTTTAAAAAGTGTGTAAATTACTTAATTGAATATAATGCACAGTATTTACTAGTTACTTACTTTCTGCCTACTATAAGGGCAACTACCTGAGCTGAAAAATGCTATTTCTCCACTCCAAGTAAAGTTACTTAAAATCTGGTTGAATCGGCCAACCCAAACTGCATATGTATTATAAGGAATGTCCGAAATATAGTATTTTTGCGTACTATATATTTCTTTAACAGTATATAGTACACAGAGTCAAAATATAGTACAATACTTTATATTATAGTAAGGTTGGCAACCCTATACTCAACGGATCAGGATGAAATTTGGGAAATATATAGGTTAGGTCCTGGAATAGGACATAGGATAGATTTTATCCCGGAAAATTAAAGGTTCCAAGGGAATAACGACAATCGAAATCTACGCGGACAAAGTCGCGGGCGGAGGTTATTTACTTATACCTAGCTCTTATTTATTAGTATTATTGGGGGGTTGAGATGGGCCATGTGAGCCACTTCGACCATTGCTGATCTTTTGTGGCAGCCCTTTGTTTAGAGCTCACTACAAATGCCCGTTGCGTCCAGGAATTTCCAGACGCTTTGGGCAGTGAGTAGTTGTATCTCTTGTGGGTCAATGGTATGTCGCCCTAGGTGGATACTTCTGTTTCCTGACAGAACCTGCATGCCGCGTGTTGTTATAGCTCTTAGTCAAGACGATTATTATAAGGAAATACTTACTTAACAAAAACGTCAACTACAACTACAGTATAACTACTTAGAGGATAGGTAGCTTATCGCACTAAGCCAATTATTATCTTTGATGTTTTGGTTTCAAGTCGGCTCACAATGAGCGTTGTTGACTGTTACCTGTATTTTTTACGCGCAATGGGTCACACACTTTGAATGTAGGCATTAAATAGTTGTACTTTATTCGTTTTGTATTGTATTCTTATTATATAGTTTATATAGAATGGCTTATACAATTATTTAGGTGAAATATGTGACTAGCTATTGAGCTATAATTTTCTAGGTATTCTTATTACCTACTCTCTTCGCATATATACGTAATTTGAAAAACGCACAATCGTAAGCACGTTTCTTAGTGATACGTTCAAGAAAAAGAGGGTTGCTCTAAAACTGCTCCGGAACCAGCAGCAGATGCATCAGTAAACATCTTACCCAACCACATTACAGACTGGCCGCTCGCTCGACTATTTCATCAGCCGTATTCAAGGACAACTCACCTTTGATGCTGCACTACTCTATGTTTTTCAATGTAATTGAGGGCCAGGGAGATGAGAAACAGCGGGAGTACTGGTCCAAGAAGGCCAAAAACATGGAGATTATTGGGACTTATGCGCAGGTATGCCTTACATACGAACAATCACGCCTCTTTCCCATAGGGGTAGGCAGATAACACTTCCTTCCACTTACTACGATCCAGACAAACTTCCCTCGCTTCCTCCACACTCAGAAGTAGGGAATGCAAATAACCGCTTATAACAGGTTTAAACCGGTTACTTGGCATTCCCTACTCAGATGTCTCTTCATACACGTGCGTCGGTTTAGGGTCTCCAGACCTGGCCCTTTCTTAATACGCCCCCGATCTGATTGTGGTATGCCTTACAGTTAGACCCTAATACGCCCAAACTGAGCAATGACCTTTCATGATAGCGATAGGGTCTTAGGCATATAGGTGCAAAACTTAAGTAAATTACCTCTATAGGGGAGAAGTGGCATGAAAGAGCCAGGTTTTGAAAGAGCCACTTGCATTATTTCGGAAGTTTTAGAACAGATTTGGTTGGCAACACTATTTTTAGGTGGCAGCACTGATTTCCCGTCCCTCACAAAATTTTTACAGTTCACCTAAAAATAGTGTTGCCAACCAAATCTGTTCTAAAACTTCCGAAATAATGCAAGTGGCTCTTTCAAAACCTGGCTCTTTCATGCCACTTCTCCCCTACTCTTAGGCCCAAAGTGGGTTATGGTACTTATGGTATAATAATATCCTTAATTTGATTAAGTGATTATGCCATTTGACATTTGCGATGGTAATCAGCATAGTAGTATTAATTAAATACTATGTCCGGTACCATCTGAAATCCATACTATATATACCCTTGCCAAGATGCATTACGCTACTAACGGTTCTATTCGTTTCGTTTTTAAGCCAAACATAATATCGCTGCTTAAATACAAAAGCGCCACAAATCAAAAACAAATATAGTTTGATTTAAAACTTTAAGTATAAAGCATTCCGAATTTAAATGCAACACAAACACATTTTGTTTTGTGTCGCTTTTGTATTTAAGCAACGATATATGTACCTATCATATAAAAAATATCAATTTATAGACCGCAATGGAACTCTGTAAAAGTGATCTCAATTATATTCTTTAGTAGTCTCTTACGATTTGAATCATTAATCATTATCAATCATTACCTCACTTTAAAATAGTTTCATAGTGGCATATTTAATTCAAATTGGTGACTGTGTAGTCGTTGTAGGTATGCATATATTTACATTGATTGCGTTTCACATGTGTTTAGGTTGCTCAAGCTTGATATTTTAAATATTAACACCATCATTGGACAGCTGTGAAGTAGCTCGATTAACCTTGTATATTATTGGCTAATGGACAATTGGAATATAAAACTTATTCAACGCATACACATTTATTTTAAAATCAGATCTGTGTGTCAACAGCAACACAGAACAAAACATTTATCACGGCGTTGAAACGGGCTTTGTGCCAAGCAATTAAGCGCTTAATGATGTGAATTATATCTTCATACTCTTAACCGATGGCTACCCTTAATTGCTCGACCGTGTGTTTTAGAGTTAATAACGTCGATAGTTCCATTAACATAAACCTTTCTAAACAATGACTTAGTTTTTCAATAGCTGGTAGGTACAATACTACATTAGTAATACTTACACTCCATTTTATTTTTCTTGTAAAAAAACTCGGTCACGCATAATCATACTCTTTTTACGCGCCTGTAAGTATGTTATGCTTTCATTACTAAAAGAACCTAAATATTTCCATGAAAGTTGGTACGGACAAACCGAGATGACGGACATAATATGGTACTTTTTCTCTGCGAGTAGCGATTAACAGCTTCTATGCAGACGGAGTCGCCGGCAACAGCTAGTACATACATTATTATTATGTCTTTACCATTCACGGGACTATGGGAGTCCCGGACCTTTGGAAGGCGTACATGGAGCCGAAGCCAACACGTAGAGGCCCTTTAGACAAGTTTAATTTAGTAAAGTGATGGGACACCAACCGGCGATTGTCCCGGAGTTCAAACTATGGAAGTATGCTCCCACGGACAACCAATGGTTAGTGTAGGACTATTTAAGAAGGATGGAAACATTATTAATGGGCTCTATGTATGAACTGATATGGGTTGGTGAACTAGGCTATTGAAGAAACTACGGCGCCTGCCTGGCCAATGCTAATTACTTTGGTTGAAATGGCAGGCGGTGACTCGCCAACTCAATGGAATGGGCCTCCCGAAATAGCCGCATATATATAGCAGCAGGGAGGTAACAGTTCCAGAGGGGCTAAGGGTGGAGAGGTGCTTCTGGACTTTAAACGACCATAAGGTGCCCACTCACCACTTATGCAACACATCCACCCTTCGAGCATATAGCTCTTGCGACTCCACTCTGACCGGCCAATAAAGGCAAGCCAGAGGTGAGGGTCTGTTCCTCGTCATTATTCACTCCAGCCAGCCGGTGAAGGCAAGCGTGAGGTGAGGAACAGGACCTACCCTCGGGAGCATTCAGGTCCGTGGTGTCGCCACTCACCAACAGCTCGCCACTAGCTGCCCTGCGGTTACACATTATTATTATTATTAAAAACCAAAAATACTTCATTATAGGGGTTTCAAACTGGACGAATATGACGAAACAATAAAGTCGTGTTTTATGACACAGATCGAACGGGTCATTGATAGTGATCAATTGATAATTTATTTCTCTAACACATACACCTTTAAATTAAATAAAGACCGTAAAAAGGCCCTTTTATTATCTGGTCATATTCGACCAGCTCGATTCCCGGTTAAGGCAGACGAATTTTCAAAAATCCATAAATGAAGGATTTATTTTTTTGCAAAATAAAAGTAAGTCTCCTTTGCGTAGAACTTGCTATTAGTGCTATTACCAATATTTAAGGTAGTTGCCGTTCATTTGGCGTTCGTTTTTTCCACCCTGTATAGTAGTAATAAACTTAATTAGGGTGATGGCATCAGTGTTGGACACTTTAAGCTGACAGCCGCCAATAATGGACGCGCGTTAACTCAAAGATGCGCTAATGCGCTGTTAAACACCTTAGCCTAATTATGCAAAATGTGGTTCCTTACAGAATTATCAACAAGGTTTTAGAGTTGCTGGTAATTCCGTAGCTCTGCCTACTTTGGGAATGAAGGCGTGAGTTTATGTATGTATGTATGTAACTCTTAACTCAAAGATACGGTTATAAATTGATTATTGCAAAACAAATTACCCTTATCTTTTATACAATAAGAACCAAGTGTACCTACATTTTTGGTACTCGTCCATTAGTTCCCCACTCTAAGTAATTAAAACAACTATGACCTTTTCAGACGGAGTTGGGTCACGGAACATTTATCCGTGGTCTGGAGACCACCGCTGAGTACGACCCGAAGACCGAGGAGTTTGTGCTGAACAGCCCGTCACTCACGGCTTACAAATGGTGGCCAGGTGGCTGTAAGTACCAAGAAATTATATCTCGGTTAGGACCGAAAAGTTGGGCATGCTAACTAGAGATCGGAATAGGTAGAGCTAATTTGCCTAAACTTGACGCATATTCATTCATGAGTGAGTGAAATAGGAACACATTTTTGAATGAACATGCATCAAGTTTAGGCAAATTAGCTCTACCTATTCCGATCTCTGATGCTAACACACTCAATCAAAATTTCTATGAAATTTATGCTGTGTGAGATAAAAACACCGTGGGAAAAATAATTTTGCGGGATTTTTTAAATCGCATTTCTCAACAAAATATGAAAATATCGTATAAGAGATCACCAAAATAAAAGCATTTTAAACTACTAATTAGACAGCGATTAGACAGAGAGATCCGATATGCACTGTGACGTCATCTAAAAAGTCGGCCAAATAAACTCCTTGTTAAGTTCTGTTTTGCTAGGAAGGGAAAGGAATAAATCTTTGTTGGCTTATATCTTGGTTATTTTTGTGGCTATTCAAGAAATTATTTTTCTCATGTATTTGTTCCATGAATCAGCTTTTTGGAAGCTGTGACTAAATATAAATAAATACTTAAATACATAGAAAAACTCCAAGACTCAGAAACGAATACTCGTCCTCATCCCACAAATATTTGCCCAAGTTGTGTTCCGGTTTGGTGATAAGATAAGACAGCCGGTGAAATGACTAGCATAGAGGCATTCCATCTTAGTCCTCAGGGTTGGCAACGCAGTTGCAGTCTTGTGAATGCGAATGTCTATGGGTCACAGTTTCCACTTACCATCAGGTGGCCTGTGTGCTCGTTTGCCTTCCCATGCAATAATAAAAAGTAACTTTAAGAAAAGGCGCATTATGTTGTTTTACTTAGGTAGACATTTATTTAACAAAAATAACCTGGCGACATTCCAATTTTGTATGGAGCCAAAAACCCTTACGATACGTATTTATGAGTAACTAAAATATTAAACAGTTAAATTCTCAATATTCACAACCATCTAATTCACGTGGTCAAGTAAAATCAATTTAGTTTTTTTCATCGGTAATCGTAAGTTCCGTTTGATTTTACTTACACAATAGTATAGTACATGTTTTTTAGACAGCACCCATAGCATTTGGACTTTACGGCCGTCTCAATTATATGGGTGTTGGTGGCTAGGCCGAAGCGGTGATTAAAATTGAGCGACCGACCCAACCAAAACTGGGGAAATCTTAACAGCGCGATGTAGCATTTTTGAGATACTCGCGACATCTATGGGAAAATATCAGAACTAAATACTTGACAGCCACGCTGCCGCAACCACCTGGCTCTGTATTGTTGCACACCTTTTGTATGTTATACACTCTGCTTTTCACTTAGATTACGAGGAAATAAAACAGTGATAATGTAAAAAACTTACATGAATTAGAATGTACTGACTTGTTTGCCGCCTCTCCAAACTTTGAAAATTTCATACGTTTTAAAATAGTTTATCTAGGATTTAGACGGCAATGTCAGTTCAATACGTTATTTTGCAAAAATATACATAATTTGTGTGTTAGGTGTTAGTTTGCATTATTTCCTATTCACTAAATACCGTAACCCCACCAGTCAAGCGAAGGAAACAACTACCTAATGAATAGTCCAAAATTATAGACAAAAATCACTTTCCCTCCACTGTATTTCTATTAAAAAAAAATATTCGAACGCAATACTGCCAAGTCATGGTTTGTAAAGTTTTTGTTAATAATGCTTGTTTTTATTAAGTTTTAATTTCTCTTTTGTTAGATGCAACATAGAAGGCTTTTCCACTTGCTACGATCTTGACAAATTTATTTCGCTTTTTCCACATTCTTACATCGAGTCATCGTCATCAGTCGTCACGCACGTCGGTTTCGGGTACTTAAGATTCGGCTCTTTTCCAGTATTTCTCCGATTTGATTCGAAAAAGTACACCTAGGGCGGCCCGTACCGACCCTTCCACTCACTTTCGATCTGTATATCTCTTTCGTCAATCTTCTTTCATCCATCCTTTCCAAATGACCTAACCTTCGAAGCATGCTCTTTTCAATCTTAGCACAACATCTTCTTTTATTCCACATTTCTCTCTCACTTTTTCATTTCTACCTTAAGTCGCCAGAAAGGTACAAACAATGGCCACAAACGGTACTTTTACCCTATATGCATCCACTCTCAAGACCGATCCGTGGAATCCAAATTACTGTTGCTAAACAAATATTGCGTAAATATGCAAGGTTAATCAGTGGAAACATGACAGTTGACACAGATCTTCGAATATATAAAAAAATATTGTCTCTTCATCCGATCGCGACGAAATTTGGTTTGGATATAGTCTGAGCGCCGGAAAAGGACAAAAGGATCCTTTTTGTCCCGGAAAATAGGACTGTGCCCGAGGGAAACGCGATAAACGACTTCTGCAGGACAGAGTCGCGAGAAACTGTTAGTTTTAAATATGAATAATGTGATAATAATGATGATTGATATATGATGGTTGCCGGGTTAGAATAGTGCCACTCCATGTCTTCCCGTGGATGTCGTAAGAGGCGACTAGGGGAATAAAGGCTTGTAGTACTGTTAGGCGATGGGCTTGCAACCTGTCACTAATACACTGGGAAACATCTTAGCCTACTTGTGCAAAATGTGGTTACAGAATTATCAAGAAGTTTTAAGGCTTGTTGGTAATCCTTTAGCTCTGCCTACCCCACTCTGGGAATGAAGGCGTGAGTTTATGTATGTATGTATGTATGTGAATACGTTTAAGTAAAACCTTTTTGGCTAAGCTAAGGCAAAGGATAGCAAATGGCGATGGTATAAATTCCGTAAGAATAATGAGAAGTAGAAATTAAACAGCCTCAAAAGAAAGCTCTATTAAGTATATCAGTAAAAAAATATTTTTTGACATGTTATCGTATTGTCAACGATATGATAGGGTAAAGTCACCAGTAGTCAGCCAGAGACCAGTAGTCGACCTTATATGAGTTCGAAGAGTGGGAAATATATCTTTCGTACTCTTCCCACTCATACAAAGTATAGGCAGAGGCCGACTACAGGTGTCTGGCTGACCACTGGTGACTTTGCCCTAGCTCTTATTTATTTGACAGTAATGAGAGAGTGACAGTAAAAGAGTCAAAAAACCGGGCAAGAGCATGTCTGACCATGCTCAGTGCAGGGTTCCGAAGCCGTTACTTCACAAAAACTATCTTAAAAAACAAAACAGTATGTACCTACCTAGTAAATCTTAATTTAAAGTTATTTGGTTACTTAAGCCGACTGTATCTCAGGAACCAATCATGTCTACTTAGATGTGGTAGTATTCCTTTAAAATTCGTTATATGCACTTTCGTTGAAGATATTTTGTAGATTTTTAGTATTTGTAGTTGTGGGGGGACACTTGACTCTAACAAAAATTTGCGCTTCATCATCATCATGTCAGCCGAAAGACGTCCACTGCTGGACATAGGCCTCCCCCAAGGCTCTCCACTCAGACCGGTCTTGTGCTTTTCGCATCCACCGCTTTCCCGCGATCCTTACAAGGTCGTCACTCCATCTTGTTGGAGGCCTACCCACAGCTCGTGTCCCGGTCCGCGGACGCCACTCAAGAACCTTCTGACCCCATCGGCCATCAGTCCTGCGTGCGATGTGCCCCGCCCACTGCCACTTCAAGCAATAGTAATAAGTCATAAACGGATCCCTTAATCGAATAATTGTCGTTACAAACCCGCAATATTTTTAAAAGACCTATCCAACGACAATCCACATTATGGCGTTGACGAGAAAAAAAATACTTCCCTATGTTACGTGTCGGGGAGGTAAACTAGTTTTTTTTTTGTATATTTAATTTTGCCACTTTATTGGCATGACTAATTTGTATATTCATGCCAAGTTACAGCTTTCTAGTACTAAGAGTGTCTGAGCTAGGCTGCGGACGGACGGACGGACATGGCGAAACGAAAAAGGGTTCCTAGTTTGACTACGGAACCCTAAAAACAGTACGATAACATATACTTTAAAACGTGATTGTGATGTTAAATCGATGTAGGTACATTTTGTTTACACACATGTTAATACCGTCGCTGGCAAGGTCGGCAAATTAAGCTTGACATGGGCAAATACAGATGTAACGCATAATGTAAGACATTGCATTTTGTCGGATATCTTTATTTCGTCTCGCTTTCTCAATTAGCTTATTCATGTGTATTGAAGCTGACTGAGAGAGCATGTAACGAAGGACTAAGTTGTGTGACCTTGTACGATGCTACAACATTACTTATTCACGACATCGATATATATATGTGTAGTGAGCGCGAGTATTTGTTCCTGACGGGTTATTATGACACAACTATGCAGTTCAATTTACGCTGAGAGAAAAGGACAGAGCTATATAACTGCTATAGCTCGGTCCTTTACACTCGCCGTAAATTGAACCGCATATCTATGTCATAATAACCCCCCTGTATGTGTATCGTTATCTTGTCCAGGTAAGCGAAGTACCTACAAGCCTAGAGCTTAATCTAGAACGAAGTCAATTTATGTGAAGAGTTTCGTATATTTTGTGTTTACATTAAGAGCGTCGGTGGTCTAGTGGCTTAGGGGGTCGACTCGTGATCGTAAGGTCAACATCTTCCAATGAGTTATCTAACTTAAGTGCATTATACAACGTGTTACAAAATACCCCGTAAAAAATATAATAAATTATCAAAGCCAAAAATATTGTCAACCCTAGTAAGCTGTCATGTCAGGGAACCGGAGTTAGCATAGATTATTTAACAGAGAGGCCTTCCTACCAATTTTAATAATTGTCAACTTCAATGGTTTTTCTGTTTTTCATCCACAAAGGTTCAATACTATGATGTCATTATGCTTTAAGTACTGGCTTCAAAAAACGTTAAGACGGAAAAAAAAATATGTTGTCAATTTCAAATCTTCTTATCGATATTCTACAATTGTTCCGTGTTCTTCCATATTTTTTTCCAAAATGACGATGTTTTCTAACTCAGAATATTACAATTTATGATGTTATGCGTAGACCATGAAGATAGCAATTTAAATCGTGCTCGCGATCTGTATCGGAGGTTGTGCATTGAGCAAGGCGGAGCTCACTTTGAGCCGTTACTGTAAATAAGTGTAAGTTTAGGTTTCTTCGTTTAAAATCTTCCAAAACTCGACTTGTAATATACATACATACATAAACTCACGCCTTCATGCCCAGAGTGGGGTAGGCAGAGCTACAGAATTACCAACAACTCTAAAAACTTGTTGATAATTCTGTAACCACATTTTGCACAATTAGGCTAAGATGTTTACCAGCGTATTAGTGACAGGTTGCAAGCCCATCGCCTAACAGTACTACAAGTCTTTATTCCCTTAGTGGCCTCTTACGACATCCACGGGAAGACATGAAGTGGCACTATTCTAACCCGGCAACCACACACACACACACACACTTGTAATATGTTTCGCGAATTAGGTAAAAATGTACATAAACATTCTGCGTAGTTCTCTTTAATTTTACTGAAATAGGGTTTGCACATCAATGAAAAAAATAATGATTTAATTTTTTTTGACGGTAAGTCACACAGTGACATATGTCAAGGCACCATTTAACCCCCTTTCGGCTTTACGAGTATTTTTGTAACACTCTGTATGCTCATACGGTGAAGGAAAAACATCGTGAGGAAAGCTGCACATTCGAACAGCTGAGTGTGTAAGAGGGTAATTACACAAAGGATCCTAAAGGGTCGAAGTGTATTTGAAGGGGCCCATCTGTAAGATAAGATAAGATCAATTTATGTGAGACTAGCTTTTGCGCGACTACATAGTAGAAGTCATTTATCCCTATTCCCTCAGATTGTCCAACTATCCGGGAAAAATAGTAGCCTTAAGCCTATGTGCTATTCTGGACTATAAGTAATCTTTCTCTGCGCCACATTTCATCTAGATCCGGTCAGCCGTTATGGCGTGATTTAGTAACTAACATCCAAACTTTCGCATTTATGATATTAAGTAAGATAATATTGTCATCCCTGCTTTCCCTTATTCTTGTTTATTTACTGATACCTCTGGAAGGTTGTTATGACATAGCAACGCAGTTCATTTTATGGCGAGCGTAAAGGAAAGAGCTATTTAACTGCTATAGCTCTGTCCTTTATAGCTATGTTATAATAACATCTCTGTACTATGCTTAATTTACAACCGGTTTTTTAATTCTTACAGTGGCCCACACTGCAAACCACTGCGTGGTCATAGCACACACCTACAGCCAGGGCAAGAGCTGCGGCGTCCAGCCCTTCATTGTCCAGATCCGAGACCTGGAGACCCACATGCCGATGAAGGGTGTGAAGCTAGGGGAGATTGGTGCCAAGCTGGGCTTCAACACTGTCAACAATGGGTTCCTGGGTTTCGAGCACCACAGAATCCCCAGGGATAGGATGCTGATGAGATATTCTCAGATTTTGAAGGTGAAGCATGACGAGTATTCGTATAGAGGATCTATAGTCACTTAGGCTGTCTTAGGCTGACTCGTGATCGTAATGTCATCATCAACATCATCATCATGACAGCCGAAAGACGTCCACTGCTGGACATAGGCCTCCCCCAAGGCTCTCCACTCAGACCGGTCTTGTGCTTCTCGCATCCACCGCGTTCCCGCGATCCTTACAAGGTCGTCACTCCATCTTGTTGGAGGCCTACCTACAGCTCGTCTCCCGTTCCGCGGACGCCACTCAAGAACCTCGTAATGTATTGAGTTGAAATCCCAGTGGCCGCCATGAGTTTATCTAACTTAAGTATGACGTAAAATGTTTTTACGTTGAACGTGCAGGCGAGAAAGAGATGTATAAAGAAGAACAAGAATAAGAAACATTTATTTAGTACTAAGGTAGTATTACATAGGTTACATTAACTAAAAACGCATTACACACACGTACCTACATCACACGTATTTAGCACCAAAAGGGCGATCAGCTTTGCATCAGGCTGTTACTACAAGTTACAGCGCAGTTGGGCACAACTAATTATTAAAATCTCCTCAAATACAAAACATTTACAAAATTTACGAATACGACACAGCATACAAGTTTGCATTCTTAATACTTTTTATTATTACGAGGTTGATTTATTATGGTATCCACTTTTGTACCTTCATCATCATCATCAGCAGCAAGACGTGCACTGCTGGACAAAGGCCTTCCCCAAGGTTTTCCACAACGATCGGTCCTCTGCTGCTGTCATCCATCGGTTTCCCACGACCTTTATCAGATCGTCAGTCCACCTTTGTCGAAGACCTGCCGACCCGGTTCGCGTTTGCCACTCTAAAACTTTTCCGCTCCAACGGCCATCGGTTCTACGAGCAATGTGCCCCACCCACTGCCACTTATGGTTTGCAATTCGGTAAGATATGACAGTTACTTTAGTTTTCCTGCGGATTACCTCATTCCTGATTCGATCTTGCAAGGAGACACCCACCTTTTTGTACCTTATCACGATGCAATAAGGTGAAGAATTGGATATCTCTTTGTAGTCGTCTACACATTCCTCAGAGACTTACTAAGACTAAACGGATATCATGTCCTTAATACCCCGATCCCCCAAAATCTACCTCAATCAGTGTCGCCAATGACAGATCATGTATTAAAACGTTTACGCTTGGTTCTAGGACGGAACCTTCAAATCAGGACCCAACAGCAAACTCACCTACGGAACCATGGTCTACATCAGGGTGACCATCCTGTGCACCATGGCTAACAGCCTGGGCAAGGCTGCGACCATAGCCACGCGGTACGCGGCAGTCAGGAGGCAGTCTCGACTTAAACCAAAGTGGGTATAGACATGGTGGTGCTGATGAGAGACCAAGATGACGAACTATAGCTAAAAATGAAGCTAGTAGTAATTCACTCGTATTTGCATGATATAAAGATCTTAGAGGCATTAGACATCTCCGTCAATCGGAATACTGATATTTTTAGGACCTTCACAAGACTTTAAATAGGTAAAGGACTACTTAGCAGTTTCCCGCACATCTGTCTGGGAACTGTCCTATTTTCTGGTATGAAAGTACCCTATGTCCTTCGTCGAGGTTCAATCTATCGCAATACAAAATTCGATTACAATCGGTTAAGGGGTTTACAAATTAAGTTGCATTTGCATTTACGGGTTATGAAATAATCAGACATATATTACTTGAATTATAACTTATAACAAACATTGCATGGATTACGCATATTATAAAGTCCCTTTTTTACGACTTACTTTAAAATCTTTCAGCGAACCTGAGCCCCAGATCCTGGACTACGTAACGCAGCAGCACAAGCTGTTCATCGCCATCGCCAGCAGCCACGCCTTCTACCTGAACTGCATGTGGCTGTGGGGCATCTACTCCAAGGTCAACAAGGAGTTAGCTGCTGGTAACCTGGATAATCTGGCTGAGGTGAGAATTGTACAAGTTATGTATTATTAGTTTTTTTAATGAGCACGGGAGGAAGACGAGCAGGCTCACATCTGCACCTCACCTTACCAGGGGACCCTGGTGAAGTGAGTTTGAGGCATTGAGGACGTTTGATGAATTTATGTAACTTATTATTACTCCAGCCTGAAGAACTTTATCACCTTAAACCACACTTCCCAGTAATCACCAATGGCAACACCTGTTAAATTGAACAACTTAGTGCTCATTAAGCATGGATAAAATAATATTTACCAATTCCCCCAAAGCAACTCAGTCTGACAAACAATAAAATGTGCAGTAAGGTTCATAAGTATGTGTATACTTTTGTACCTTGTCACTTTATCCGCTGTGACAATTCATATATGGCAGTTTAAACATGACATTCAATAGATAATTTACTAAAGTGTACCCCTATTTATGAACGCGACTGTACATTATTTTAATTTAGGCTGTATTATGCGTATTTATGAGTATGACAAAAGCTTCACAATTCTCTGTCCTGTATAAAATGTATTCTTCTGACAACCCTGATCCCTTTTGTTCCAGTTGCATTCGCTAGCCTGTTGCCTGAAGGCGACCAGCACAGCGGACGCGGCTGCGATGGTAGAGCGCTGCAGGCTGGCCTGTGGTGGTCACGGTTACATGCTCACCTCCAACCTGCCGCAGTCTTACAGCAACGTCACTGCGGCCAACACTTATGAAGGGGAAAATACAGTGTTGTATTTGCAGACTGCCAGGTTAGTTTACTGACCGGACGTAAAAACGACTTTAAAATCCTGTATTTAATTTACTATCTTCAACTTACTCACTGAAAAAACACACACAGTAGAGCAAAAAACACAGTGACTAATCACGAGAAGTATCATCAAGAAAATACTTGAAAAACAGTAAAAGGCGTATTCACGTACAGGTCTATCCACGAGAGTTGGCACGAATGGATTGACCTAAAGTAATGTCACTTGTCACTGTGAGTGGCAGTGTGAGTGCCTTTCTTATACAGGGGCCTCCTTATATTCTGTAAACACGTACCTAACACGTTCTCGTTGTTAAGGAAAAAAAAAAAATCTGCACCAAGTATCAATGTTAATCCTTTTAGTAATTTTTGAAGTCCATTGTATTTAAAAAAAACATAAATATTTTTATTTGTGAAGAAAGGTGATGGCGTGTTCGAATAGTAAATAATCTAAAAAGGATCAGACCGAGGAGTCCGTCGTCAACAGAGTTTTAAATTTATTTATAATATACTGTCTTATCCTGTTTTCATACCGACGCCGCAATTAACAAAATAATGGCAAAAAGTTTCACGACATCGTCATTACGCATGAAAAATGTTTATATTTTATTAATTTGTAAAATGCAAAATGCAGGCTAGATTACGAAGTAAGAACTTACATAGATAAGATTACATTGTGCTTGATAACCTTCTTATTAGAATGACACTTCACTCATTTTTTACTGTCATATAAGCGACAAACAATACTTATACCGTAATGTAATTTTATCTTATTCTCAAAATGACTACACCTACTTTTGGACGAGGAAAAACATTATCGGGACAGTCTCGAGAAATAATTTTTAACGTTTTTAATTATTTTAAACAAAAAACTAAAAATGCTGAAGGTGGATTTCTAAAAATTCAAGAGTTATACAAATTAACGTCTGCGGCGACTGGGACATCAGAACGAAGTGTACAGCGAATCGTTAACTGTATCTGCAAAAATGCGACTGAGGGATCGACTTCTAATGTGTTCGTGACACCCGGTGAATAACGATCACGTTTGTCGAAAAGATCGGAGGTGGACAATTTTGATTTAAACGTCATCCGAAGGTGTATTTACGATTTTCAAAAAAAATACACAAAACACTACCAACTATTAAAACATTACACAAAGTTTTAAAGGAGTCGATAGATTTTCCTGGCAGTGTCAGTTCTTTATTACGACTGGTACATAAAATGGGATTCCGGTGGAAGAAGATTCAGAACAACAGGATGCGGATAATTGAAAATGACCACATTCGTTACAAAAGATTTATGTATTTACAAAAATTACAAGAATATAGAGACCAAAAACGGCCTATTGTGTATACCGATGAGACCTACGTGCATAGCACTCATACTACGCCAAACGCATGGACTGACAACAGCAACAGTGGCATCAGAGTTCCCATATCAAAAGGGCAAAGACTTATAGCGGTTCATGCTTGTACAGAGGAAGGCTTTGTAGAAAATGCTTTGCTGACATTCAAATCTAACCAGAAGTCTGGAGATTACCACAGTAATATGAATGCTATAAATTATCAAAAATGGGTGAAGGAATATTTGTTACCGAATTTAAAGCCCAGAAGCGTCCTTGTCGTCGATAACGCTCCTTATCACAACGTTCAGATGGATCGAGCTCCAGTAAAAAACTCAAATAAAAAAGAGATGCTGACCTGGTTAGATAAAAATAAAATATCATACCCAAAAAGAAATACTAAAATCGTTCAGTACAAAATAATTAAGAAACATAAAGACACAAAGAAAACTTACAAGTTAGATCAAATACTGCGAGACCACGGTCATTCTGTACTACGTCTTCCACCTTACCATCCAGATTTAAACCCAATTGAGATGTTGTGGGGGATTATAAAAGGTAAAGTAGGGACAAGGAACGTCACTTTTAATATGAACGAAGTTCAAAAACTATTCATCGATGAAGTTCATGCCGTTAAAACAGAAACGTTTCATGATACTTGGAGAAAGGCCCAAGAAACAGAGCGTTCGTACGAGTCTATGGAACACCGGCTAGACGACCTTACTGATGGTTTCATTGTTAATATAGGTGACAGCGAGGACGAAGAATCTTCAACATCTAGTAGTTCAAGTGATGCAGAGTCGGATTAACAATTTTATAAATAAATTTTATAGTCAGGTTATGCATATGTATGTACAGTCGAGTTTATAAATATGTGTACACTTTTTTACCTACTCGAATGCGGTCGCTAACAATTAGTTTGCAAACGCATTCGACTAGATAAAAAGGGTACACATATTTATGAACTCGACTGTACAGTCAGCGTCAAATAGTTTGTAGCAGTCAAAGTGGTCGAAAAGTTCGGTACATCATACTAAATGTATCCTATACCAAACTATTTGACCACTTTCACTGCTACAAACTATTTGACGCTGACTGCACATAAACCACAGTCAATTAACCCACTTAGCCCGACTAGGTGTTATAACACCGCTCAAATTGATTAAACCCACTTAGTCCGACTAGGTGTCGTAGCCCGAATAGGTTATCAATTTGAGCGGTGTTATAACACCTAGTCGGGCTAAGTGGGTTAATGCATTTGTACATATGAGGATAAAGTATTTACATTAATGGTGTTGTTTTAATTTAAGACTGATAGATCTATCAAACCCATCAATCCCAGGACCGCTGCTTAGAAGGCAACTCCCGTTGACAACGTTGTCAAAGATTTTTCATACATTTTATTCATGATGAAAGTAGACCTTAGTTTACTAGATTTATCTTCATGGATGGTTTGCGTGGCACTGCAGTATACTACGTTAGGTGTTCTTGGTTTCCAAAGGTTTCTTATTTTGGCGGGTATGCCAGATTTTCTTAGACACAATTATCGTAATTACTTTTTGCATCAACCTGTATTTAATAATTATGTCATGCACACATAGACATTTTCATTCACTCGTTCAATCCATTCGTGCCAACTCTCGTGAATATATCTGTATACTGATTGTTTTTTTTTTATACATTTATAATATTTCAAATGCTAAGAATACACATTTTATTAGCTTTAACTGGTGCAAAGCAGTGAATGTTCATGCTTTCTGCTTTTGTTGATAATAATAATAGCTCGGACAGGTCATCGCAAAACAATCGCAACACAGTAATAGAACAAGATGAATAGAGTCGTGTTTATACAGTATTATTTAATTATATTATTTATAGCGGTAACCAAAAATTTACCACACGTTTGAGAAGGTTTTTTTTTTTAAATGTTATTTTTCTTGAACTGTTTCATACAAATTTCGGCTATTCACAATATTTCACAGACATTTTCATCATAAGAGAGCTCGGGATAGTTCTTAATCCACTTATTAACCGTTTCTAAGGTCACCATATTTAAGTAAAATAGTAAATAATTTGACTAATTTCAATTGTCACAAAATTGTTTCAGGAATGCCATTTGCTATCAGCTATGACAGATATGCAACGAAAAAAGGTGAAATGTTAAATTACGAAAGTATCCGCTTTAGACAATCTTAGGTTTTACGACTCTATAGAATCTTGTTCTATTTCCATATATGTTTTTGCGGTGACCTGTCCGAGTTATGATGATGATTACCTCCTTGATGTGTCGGTTAGCAGCGATATTCTAGATAGGTTCTAGTGTTAATTGGGACCATTGTCATTCGCGAAACTGAACTTCGAAAAGACGGGGTGTCTTTAAGACAGAACATGCAGTAGAGCTAGCCGTTGGTGTTGTACTTATAATCACTAGGCGCTAAACTCTTTTTTTTTCTAGGGCTTTGGTAAAAGCTGGTATGCAAGTGGCACAAGGGCAAAAAGTGAGTCCGTCGTTAGCTTATCTGGCAGACAGAAGCAAGCTGGCCAAGTGGGAGAACTCCGTAGAGGGCATAATGAAAGGATTCCAGAAGGTCGCTGCTGGGTATGTTGTCATTGTTCTAAGTTTGAAGTTTTATTAAGTAAGTAGCTTGCTGTTGCCCGCGGCGTAAAAACATCTTAAAAAAATAATGTTGAATTCGCGAAACATGGAAAATATCAGTCAATAGAAACCACTTAAGCATAAATCTAAACAAGACAAAAATCATGAAATTTAAACAAAGAACTGACAGAATACCTAATCTTATTGTGACTTATGACCAAATTAAAATCGATGAAACGGACATTACAAAATTTCTAGGATTAAGTTTAGATAGTAAGCTGACATGGAAAAACCAAATTGACATTGTATGTAACAAACTAAATAAATTCTCATATGCATTATATAACCTCAGTAAAGTAGTAATCCAACCAGCAGTACTGTCAGCCTACCATGCATATGTAACCTCGACGCTGAGGTACGGTGTGATGTTTTGGGGAAATTCCACCGACCGAGAACTGGCTTTCAAGGCACAAAAAAAATGTTTGCGATCGGTATGTCGAATTCCACCAACAGAAACCTGCAAAATGCATTTCATTAGGCTTAAAATACTTACACTACCGTGCCTCTACATATATGAGGTAGTGATGTTTGTCAAAAGAAACACAACCCGTTTTTCAGTTTTTAATAGTGCTCGGAGTAGAAATAAAATTTTCACGGGACCACTCAAAACAGCCCTGCATGCAAAAAGTGTTTTTGGAATGGCACCGAAACTCTACAACCAATTGCCAAAGAATATATCGAGCCTAGATGACTTAGCGAGGTTCAAAAAATCTCTGTTTAATTTCTTAGTACAAAAAGCATACTACTCACTATCGGAATATTTATCGGACACTTCCTAACTATATTATAATATGACCTTCGTGCCGTCCTATACCCACTGTACGAATTATTATAATTGTATCCTGTGCATGCGCTATCTTGACCTGACATATTTGTATGCCTAGCGGCCAAATATAGTGATACTTGTGCCTAAATTTGTAACACCTATATAAAAACCTATATTTACAAATAAATCATTTGAATTTGAATTTGAATTTGAATAATTCATACCATCACTTGTGGGAGGACCTTGTGCAGGGTCCGTCCGGGTTGGTACCACCATTTTATCCATTAACCTACCGCCAAGCAGCAGTGTTCGCATTGTTGTGTTCCGGTTTGCATTCCATCTTAGTCCTCAGGGTAGGCAACGCATTTGCATTATTGTGAATGCGAATGTCTATGGGTCACAGTTTCCACTTACCATCAGGTGGCCTGTGTGCTCGTTTGCCTTCCTATGCCATAAAAAAAAAAACCCAAAACAGGAAAATAACATAGCTCATTCAAACTTTTGGGCTGATTGCCGGTTTGTTTATGGTTGCTAATGATATTACAGAAAAGTGGAAGCGTGCCTGCTCAGCATGCAGAAGCACACGAACAACGGGGAGTCAGCTGAAGACGCGTGGAACCTCACTTCAGTGCAATTGGTAGCTGCTTCCGAGGTAATCCTATAAGAGGAGTGTTGAGTGATGGGTACCTGTAACGGGGGTGGTGTGAAACAACGTGAGGGACGCAGCTGTTTGCTAGAACGAGAAGGTTATTTCAGAGCCGGATTAACCATGTGAGAAGTACAAATACGAAGGTTTTTTTATGTGTTATTTATTGCATTGTACTTGTAGTGAGTATTCATAGTTGAAATAAACATATTTTTCACCTTCAACCTATTTTTGACAATATGTATGCAAACTGTTTATTGTACAAAACACAGAAATTCAAATACAATATTTACAGAAAAGGTATGTACAATGGCGAACTTATCGCTTTAAGGGATCTCCTAACCTATATTTTGAGTGCTAACCTTTGGGTGATTGAGGAAGATGATAAAAGTAGAATGTGGCAATGAGCAGACACAAGTACAAAAACAAACAAACACACATTATTTGAGGTAATAAAGTTATTCAATAACAACTGAATAATTATTACGCAAATTATGTTAGGGTGACCGCACCAATTATGGACAGTTTAAGGGAACTTATTTACTTTTGTTGTTAAAACAGTTCCAATGTTTGACTCGGAGTTGTTTGGTAATTATTTTTCAAATAAAGTAATATACGAGAAATATATAAGCTAAGCTAAATATCTCTATAAACAAGATATCTTTGCAATAATTGCCAAAAATATAACATATTGCAAAAACCCAATAATGTACAAATATAATTCAGTAATAAATAACCAGTAATCGACTTAAACCAAAAAAGAAAACCCAGTTATGGACAATTTACGTGAAGCTATCAACGTGTACTTAACTTATTGACACTATTTGAACACCACTATTGGTTGACAATGATGTTTTTTATATTTCCGACTCATTTTAATTTAAAATTAACATTTTACCAAAATAAAGTTTGAAAATCAAAAAAAAAAGGCTAACCACAAATCACCAGTAATGTACACCTAATATATATCATTAGACAACCAGTAATAGACGTCACCGTTCTATAAATTCCAGTCATTGACAAAACCCTAAAATGGTCATCCAGTTATAAACATCCTACCACCAGTAATGAACACCCATGTTTAACCAAGTGTATTAATAAACACCCAGTCATTGACGCAGTTTTTATCACAGGCAAGTGACAGAAAAAAACTACAGAACCAAGTCTAATCAGTCATATTTATTATATAAAACATAATTATATCCAATAACCTCAATTTTTAGTATAAAAAAGGTACAATGAAATTACCGTTATGTTCTTAGTGTTGTTTTGTTGTAGTTATTAGGTTTTCATAGGTACATTAAATATTTTTAATCAGTCTTTTATTATTATCATCACACTAAAGCAATTCCTTGTAACCCTAATTAACAAACTTAAAAAACACACACACCTCAATGACTAAGCCTAACGCTGCCTCTAAAGTTTGTTTTTGAGGTGTTTTCGTTTGAGTCGTAGAACAGGATGGTAATATCTCGAAAGAAGGTTGACTGTCAAGTAAATTTTCAAAAACCTGGTCCGGTATTTCTAAATTATTTTCAGGTAAAGTTTGTTGTGTACGGTTTTCTTCTGGGTCAACATTAGTTTCTAAATTCGCGTTATTAATAGAGGCAGTTTGAACAACGTTTAAGTTTGTAAAACCTTCACAACTATTTGTGCCTAATGTCTTGGGAGCCGTTGATGTAAGTATCGTTGATGCAGGTTGGCTTGCATGCAAATATTCAACTTTGGATTGATCGGTAAGAGGCACCTCAGAATGGGTGCTGTCAGTAAAAGTAGTACGATCATTATCAACATGTCCTGTAGTGCCTTCAATTGGAGCAAGTTGAATCGCAAGTAAATGCCCGGAATCTTCAGTTTCGTCACATACAGGTATCTCTGAATGAAGAGTTATAGGAATAGTCTGCTCAGTACGGTATTCTTCTCGCTCTATATCAATTGCATCTTCAGCGTTAA
Source organism: Acleris emargana (assembly GCA_927399475.2). Lineage (NCBI taxonomy): Eukaryota > Metazoa > Arthropoda > Insecta > Lepidoptera > Tortricidae > Acleris > Acleris emargana. The sequence continues at coordinate 17,548,675 of OV656848.1, read as the reverse complement.
TTGAAGGGGTGGGTGGCTTGATAATTAGTCGGGTCAGTAATGTTCGCCGCCGTAGAATAAGATGAAGTCGCAAGCAAATGTTCGGAATCTTCAAACTGGCCACACACAGATCTCTCTGTATGAAGAATTACAGGAATAGTCTGCTCAGTACGGTGTTCTTCTCGATGTACATCAGTTGCAGCTAAAGCGTTGATTGAAGGGGTGGCCTGATGATTTGCCGGGTCAGTGATGTCCGCTGATGATGATGATGAAGTTGCAATCAAATGTTCAGAATTTTGAGTTTGGTCAGACACAGAATGAACAGTATTCTGATAACGTTCTTGATTATCGTCAGATGCGTTGTTAGAAGAGGCAGTCTGTTTGTTTATTGCCCAGATCACGTATAATGATTCGTCTTCATTTGGTAAAATTTGTTCTAAAGTTGTCCTGTCCTTGTAATATAATTTGTTAAATAGTTCCAGTTCAAGTTTTTGGAGTTGTTAGTAATTCTGTAGCTCTGCCTACCCCACTCTGGGAATGAAGGCGTGAAGGTATGTATGTATGTATGTAGTTCCAGTTTTTCTCTAGAATACACATTTACTATTACAGATTCTAAATATTTTTGAAAATCTATTTGCTTGGGATCTACAATAATTGTCTATGTCAACTTGGCGTCTGGTAATTTTAGTCATGTCAATATAATCAGCACCAAATGGGTGCAAACCTCCTGCTTTGAATCCATTCCGTATACAATCTTATTTTATTGATGATATTGCGTTTTCCAGTACTGGAGCAAAGTGTTGTTTTTTTAGAGTGTCACCTAAGTGATCCAGTTGCCATCTTGTGACTTCTTTTCGCCAAGCTACTTTTAGTGGACGAAATACTGCTAGATCCATTGGCTGTAGGATGTGTGTCGAGTTAGGGTACAGAGCAATTACTTCGATTCCATTTTCCGAGCAAAACTTTGACAGGTGCAATGTTAGATGCGATTTGTGACCGTCCAAAAAAATAGAATAGGCTTTTCAATGCCTTGTTGCTCTATCCAGGGATTTAAAATATTAGTCACAAACTCATAAAATGTGCTTCTGCACATCCACCCTGATTCTGATTTCCCTATGCCCCAATGATCAGGAATAGTGGCGGATATGTCGCATCTTTAGAATTAAAGTGACCTAATTCATAAATGTTGTATTTCGAGTTAGGTCTCTATAGCAATAACTATATGTCTCAAAGTCTACAGCAGATATGTTGCATTAGGTCTCTCGACTTTGTTAGATTCTGTGAAGGTTTTTCCGTAATATCTGGGTGTCGTTTGAGAAATGATTTGAACCATTTTACATCTGGTTTATTGTTAGTGAATGGATTAGGTTTTCCTTGTTCCGTAACTATTTTTTGAACACTGTCCATTAAAAGTTCTCTGTTGATGGGAAAATGTCTACTACCTACTCATTGCCAGTAACCATTTTTCAAGGATCTCTTCTTCTGATTTTGACAGAACAGTTTGAGGCCCCATGCTACATACAACAGGGCTTTTACCAGAGATTTTGTTATAAAGAGTGATCCGGGGAACACCTAATCTCTGGGCGGCCGTGGCGACCTTCTCCCCCTTTCGGACTGCTTCTATTGCATCTCCCATTTGTTCGGGAGTGAAATCTTTTTTCGGAGCCATCTAGAACGATATATGAAATCCATTTATGGACACCATAAAACATCCAATGTTGGACACTTTGTACATTACTGGTTACCAGAAGGCAAGCGTAAAATTAAAGCAATACACATAATCAGCCTAGTAAAATAATTACTTTGCCATATGCCATCCATCAAGTTGAAAAAAAAATAACATTCGACACTTGTCCATTATTGGATTTTGATGCACGTTGAAACCAGTAATGAACAACGTGTGAAAAAAGCAAAATATGACATTTCATAGGATAAGGTTAGTGCAAATTATATTGATAATACTTTAGTGTTTCTATGAAATACAGTTGCAATCCAGTCTCTAACATTCAACCTAGTCTTTAGTTACAATAAAACACTTACCTTCTTAACGATTTTCACAATTAAAACGGATTTTACCACCACTGACGGACTGCACCATTTTCTCAAGCCACCATCTTGGAACAAAATGGGCGATCGTAATGAAGTTTGTCACTGTGACAGCTAAGGGTCTATTCTTTATGCTTAAGTGTTGTCAGCTTTGAAATTTCCTCGAGAATTATTAATATTTTTATTTTTCGTAAAAATGTGTCCATTACTGGTTCTTGTTCATAATTGGTGCGGTCACCCTAGTGCGTCAGTAAATAACGTCAAAATATGTATCTGTATGTACTACCTACTGAAAACATCTGAACTAGAACTGTTATCTGTTACGTGTGTTTAACAATGCGTATTATTTTATACTGTTATCAGTTAAGATAGAAGTTTACGATACACTAATCTACCTCTACATACCTACGCTCAACGACAACAAAAAAGTGAAAACAACATGTACAAGTTGATTAACGCTAACGTAAACAATTTTCGATAACTGAAAAAAATTATGGAATTGACGTAAGCGCTCGACGCGGCCGTCTGACAGCTTACGTCAATCCTGTACATTTTGGATAACGATAACGAACGCCGAATGCATCTTGTCAGGGGCCTCAAATATATAATACATACATACATTATATTGTAGGTTAGGTTAGGTTAGCTTTAGATAGATATTGCAACGTACTTATATTCAATCCTGTTGGGCGTCATTACAGCTACTATTTATGACCGAGATTTATACCATTCTTTACTAAAAATAATAATAGAACGCCAACCAGAATACGGAAAACATTTCTTGATTGATAGTTACTGTCGTCGAAGTTAAAAAAAAAATGCTTCTATACTATTTTAATTCTCACTACTTTGATGAAAATGTAATTAATAAAATGTAAATAAATAGCCTATCTCACTCCCGCAACCAAGAAGAATCTAAAGACACCTCACTCTTGACAATCGCTCAAGCCGTTTAGGCACAATGGAACGAGCTAGAAACAGACATACATACATACGCGCGAAAAACATTTCCCCTTCTTCTGGGTCAGTCCGGTAAAACAACTAACGATCGGAACTAAAACCGTAGACTGCATCATTGACACCAGTTCTTCTGTGACCACGGCGGTGCAACCGAACCGAAGTGTGATAAGTAATACATACATACATACATACCTTCACGCCTTCATTCCCAGAGTGGGGTAGGCAGAGCTACAGAATTACCAACAACTCTAAAAACTTGTTGATAACTCTGTAACCACAATTTGCACAATTAGGCTAAGATGTTTAACAGTGTAAATTAGTGACAGGTAGCAAGCCCATCGCCTAACAGTACTACAAGCCTTTATTCCCTTATTCGCCTCTTACGACATCCACGGGAAGACATGGAGTGGCACAATTCTAAGCCGGCAACCACACGGCAAGTAATAAATTAGACGTATAGACCAAGGATCTATTGGGTAAAGTAAAACGATATTTTGTAATAGCGCCCGAGATAAAAACAATAATATAACGTCAAAGGCAACATGGTTTTACCCTGTGTTAGCAAAGAGGCCCTGGGGGTTACCATGACAGTTATGCAGTTCAGTTTACGATGAAAGAAAGAGACAGAGCCGTATAACTGCTATAGCTCTGTCCCTTATACTCATCCTAAACTGAACTACTTTAGCCATGTCAAGGTAACCCCCCTGATTTTGCCTACCGCAGCTAGATACCTAATATCGTCAACGCGAAAGTTTCAACAGATATGTTTTAAACAAACGTTTCTTTCAGTCCCACTCCCGTCTCATCATGCTGTCGGTGTTCAAGTCTGAGCTGGACGCCACCACGTCGACCCTCAGCCCGGCGAGCAGGGCGGTGCTGTACCAGCTGCTGGAGCTGTATGCGGTCTACTGGGCGCTGGAGAGGCTTGGGGACCTGCTGCTGGTAAGTTCATTCATTAACAACACCAAGCGGCAACTTCACTACTTCGTTCATCTAATTAATGCGTTCGCCCAACTGGTTTTAAACTACTTCGGCCAACGAACGTCGTCTTCATATCTGTCTGCAATAGTTATTAAACTTCAAACCGCCGATCTTACAAGGTTTTATTTAACTTGCAATGTATGTATGTAAGGCTCAAATCTTGCAAGTTGAATTTGACCCACTTCCCGTCAACGGAATGTCCTGTAATTTGGACCACATATGTAAACCCAATGATAATGCAATATTATGGTATCTAAGAGCTGATCTGATGATAGAGTCGGAAGGTGGCGACAGGATCTCCGTTGTTCTTACCGTAGACCCACCGTGTTACGACTCAATAATTTGGTTTTGATAAGCAGATAAAGATTTTGATAAAAATAAAGTACAGTCGGCAACAAAAGCTAGTCCCAAAAATTATTTTTTTGACAGAAACTTATTTTTTATTGGACATGCTGGTGTCGTCTTTATATGTAGTGCCTGCCATACTTGCTAAACACTATTAAAGCATATAGTAGGGGTTCCGAATAAGAGACCTAGCTGTTTATTAGATAAAAAGTATTTTGTATTAATATGGTAAGTAATATAATGGCTAATAGGTGGGCTGAAAAATTTCAGTCCATTATATAATTAATTATTATTCGAATCTTAGACCAATTAATATAATCCAAGAATCATGTAAAATTGCATCTTTGTTTATTCAGTTGTTGGGTGTCTTATGATTCAGGCAGAGGCCGTAAAAGTTGAGTGTGTCTGGTCAAACAACGTCGCGACGCAACGAGCTCATCTAGAACAATCTGCAATAGCGGTTTGTTACATATATATGTATAATATCCCCGAGCTAATAATGACTACTTCTATCAGAGCTTGTGGCCCAACATGGCCGCGTTTTGCGTGATAAAATGTGGATAAAACATCCGTCGCTTTTTGACACGTACGTAAGTACGAGAGTGATGGATGCTTTATCAACATTTTGTCACGTGATAAACGCAACCATACTAGGCCCGCTGATATCAGTTAAACGGACCAACCAATTTTCATGAAATGCAGCCAGGAAACCGCTCAAAGTGAGCTTTTGTTTTTTTTTATTTAAATACACATACATACATACCTTCACGCCCGTAATCCCAGAGCGGGGTAGGCAGAGCCACAGAATTACCTAGAATTTCAAAAAGTTGTTGATAATGCAGCAACCACACTTTGCACAAATAGGCCAAGAACTAACCACACTAAGTAACAGTACTATAAGCCTTTATTCCCTTAGTCGCCTCTTACGACATCCACGGGAAGACATGGAATGGCACTATTCTAACCCGGCAACCATACGGTCTAAATAGAATTGTGTAAATAGGTGAAATCCAATGAGACTAGATAACAGTTCCTTTTTGAATTTTGCGACGTTAAGGGTTAAGAGTTAATGTGCCACTAACAGACACCAACTTCGGGGGTTATAAAAGTAAGAAAGTGAAAGAGTGCTTTATCCGCAGTACACCCCGATATCGGCGAGCGATGTGCGAGTGCTGCAGAACCGGTACGAGACCCTGCTGGGGCAGATCAGGCCCAACGCTGTTGGACTTGTCGACGCTTTCGACTTCAGGGACGAGGTGGGTCCATGTATCCTGCGCGGATCCTGGCTTCAGATTAGGGGGTGCTCATCTAACTGCCGTTAATGCCGAACGCAGTAATTCGGTCAAGTGCAAGTCGAACCATTTTCCATTCTACCACAGGACTTGACTTTTTTTTATGGCATAGTGAGGGAAACGAGCACACAGGCCACCTGATGGTAAGTGGAAACTGTGACCCATAGACATTCGCATTCACAAGACTGCTAATGCACTGCGAACCCTGAGAACCAAGATGGAATGCCTCTATGCTAGTCATTTCACCGGCTGTCTAATCCCCAAACCGGAACACAACAATGCGAACACTGCTGCTTGGCGGTACACTGTGGGACGAAAATCGGCTCTAGAGGACATAGAAATCGAAGTTCTCATTTTTATAATTTTTTGATGGGGATTGGTTTCATTTGCAGTTATAATGCTAAAATATTATTTTGGTTGGATTGCGTTTGGAAACTGATGAGTTATAATTTTTTTCCTTAAAATTTGTATGGGACGGCATGAAAAAGTCCAAATATCTCTGAAACCGCAAGAGAAACCGTTATATCCTCGCAGATGGTAATAAAAATAATTATTTGTGATTTTTTGGCGTAGTGCATATTTCAGTAATTGCTGCGGTTTTTTTTTTAAAAATCGATGTTTTTTTTGTGAGTCCTGGCGGATTATTTTATCAATACACGTCTTGAATATTTATATTTTGTATATTTTATACTCAAATTATAAATCAAAAATTTTTTTGATTAATTATGATCGCTTAAAATATAAACAATTAAATATTTTTCCGGTAATGAGGCGATTATTGTGCATGTTTAATGAACTATATTCAGTAATGGGATTATACTTAATTTATTTTGGTTGTAAATAGTTTGTAATTATTTCTTGAGTAATTAGTTATAAGATTTAATGAGATCCCTTAATTAATTCTGATAAGTGATTGATAAATAAGTAGGTGATTACTTAACGAAGTGGTAAAGGAATCATCATTAGCTCACATCAATAAATAGACCAGACATTTTTCCGAGAGCGATAATCGCAATTATTCTGTATAACTGTGAACATCTGTACTCCTGCTAAAACCTAAAAATGACAAATTTTTCTACCAACTTGGACCTATTTGTCGTTTTACAAAGCAAGAATCCGGCATTTAACCATGAAGTATTGTTCGAAGCAGTGGTGCAACGTTTGGGTTCCAGTTTATCTGAAGACGAAATAGAAATACTTAGAGAATTCTGTACAAAGTTTACTCGATCTGCAGTTACGAGATGGCAAAAAAGTAACCGGAATACGAAAGACTTCAGAAAATACTACGAAAGTTGGCTTCAAGCTAATGTTGATTGGCCCAGCTGTCTACAAACTAATCTACTCAGCCTTGGACTACTTCAAGATTCGTCGTGTTCTGAGCCTTTGGAATGGTCAACTACGACTGATTTTACTTTACCAGAATGTTTGATACCATCTACTTCAACTGGAACAATGACCATTCGATCCAGAAAACCATTTGAAGAACTATCAATCAAGCAAAAAAAGAGAAGATTCGACAGTTATACAGGAGAAGACTCAACTGAATTAACATATGCAGCGGCAAAACTCTTGAAAGAAGATGGGCGTGAAGATATAGCATCCGTAATTGAGTACATGCTCAAAAATTCTGAAGCAGCAGCAAATATACAAAAAATGATCAAGAAATCAAATACTTCAGTTACATATTCACCAGATAAGGCACTCGGTCTTTACGTGGCATTAAAGCTGACTAAATGGCAATACATGACCTTAAGGGAGTCAGCTATTCAAGAAGGAGCCGAAGATCTTTATCCATCATACTACAAGATTCAGTCAGCGAAATTACAAAGTTACCCTCCGAAATCCGCTATAACCATAACGGATTCATCAGCTGAAATTAAACTTCAAGCTTTACTGGATTTAAATACGCAGAGGATTCTAAAAGAATTACCATCTAATATTGAAGACAAAGAGTTGACGCTGATATCGAAATGGGGTTTTGATGGTGCATCCAGCCAGAGCAAATATAAACAAAAAATGGATGGCGAAAACGATGACTCGAGCATATTCATGGCATCATTAGCACCACTCAAATTGGTTTGTGGTGAGGACATTTTATGGACGAATCCAAAACCCTGCTCACCGTCTTATTGTCGCCCATTGATGTTCCGTTTTGTTAAGGAAAGTAAAGCCGTAGTTTTGGAGTTAAAATCAAAGTTCGAAGAAGAAATTAAGGCTCTACTTCCTACGGAATACAATACAGCTAAAATAAAACACCTTTTGAAGATGACCATGATAGATGGTAAAATTTGTACTTATCTATCGGAAGCTAAGTCAAATGCTACGTGTTACTTGTGTTTGGCTAAGCCTACCGAAATGAATAAGTTAGATTCAGTTGTAGTGAAGCAGATTTCGACAGAATTATATGAATTCGGGTTATCTTCACTACATGCTCGTATAAATTCAATGGAGTGCCTTTTACACATTTCTTACAGACTGAGAATTAAAAAATGGGCTGCAAAAGGCGAGGAACTCAAAAAAATAATGAACGAGACGAAAAAAGTTGTTCAAGACCGATTCAAGGAAGAGCTCAACCTTTTGATCGATAATGTAAAGCAGGGATCGGGTACCACAAACGATGGCAATACAGCAAGAAGGTTCTTCGAGTTTCCTGAAAAAACTGCAGCAATAACTGGATTGGATGAAGAACTTGTTCGCAGATTTGCTGTAATACTGCAAGCAATAACATCTGGAGAAGAAATTGATGTTATGAAATTTAAGGAATATGCCTTTAAGACTGCTCAAAAGTTCGTAGCAATGTATGATTGGTATTATATGCCGTCAACTGTGCATAAGCTATTGATTCATGGAGCAGACATTATCGCCAGCAACGCCATTGTTCCTATCGGAAGTCTCTCGGAAGAGGCTTCCGAAGCTCGAAATAAAGATTTTAGGAGGTTCAGGGAGCATAATTCTAGGAAAAGGAGTAGGCAAGCTTGTAACGAGGATATACTGAATATGCTTCTATTATCCTCCGATCATCATATTACGGCAATAAGACCTAGTCTGGATAAGAAGAAAAGGCAGGCATTTTTTGCCGAAACTAGGTCTTTATTTTCGGTTCAGGAAGTCGAACTGGAACAAGAGGTTTCAGATACGTGTGATCTATATCAAAATGAGTCCGATATAGAGCATTCGTTAGATATATTACCCTAATAAAAAATATTATGTATTGTGTTTATTTTAGTCACATTATGGATAGTTATTTTTTTTACATTTTCTACTTTTATTTCTAATTAGTTATACAGAAAAAATACTATTCTATCACGTTTTTTTTTTATTTTACTTTTTATTATAAATATTTATATATGTAAGAAGAGTATTTGCATTCCGCTACCTCCCCCTCCTACATAAGTTGAAAAAAAATATACGCCACGGACTTAAAAAAAAGACAAAATAACATCGATTTTTAAAAAAAAAACCGCAGCTATGACTGAAATATGCACTACGCCAAAAAATCACAAATAATTATTTTTATTACCATCTGCGAGGATATAACGGTTTCTCTTGCGGTTTCAGAGATATTTGGACTTTTTCATGCCGTCCCATACAAATTTTAAGGAAAAAAATTATAACTCATCAGTTTCCAAACACAATCCAACCAAAATAATATTTTAGCATTATAACTGCAAATGAAACCAATCCCAATCAAAAAATCATAAAAATGAGAACTTCGATTTCTATGTCCTCTAGAGCCGATTTTCGTCCCACAGTGCGGTAGGTTAATGAATAAGATGGTGGTACCAAACCGGACGGACCCTGCACAAGGTCCTCCCACAAGTAAAACAATATTCGATATATCTGTATTTAAAATAAAAAGGTTTATCTCATTCGCTTCAGCCCTACTCACACTTAGCCACTTTTTAGTACGTATTTGTTGTTCCACGTTTGAAGGTTGCACATTAAATACCCACATACACCAAGTTTAACGGTTTTGGAACCTATAAGGTACCATTTCTACGATAAAGCAAAAAAATGCATTATTTGTTTATGGAATCGCGTCGCGTTTTTTATTTACAACGGCTTCTTAATGAGTGTCCTGTTCTGCAATATACCTATAGTCGCGCCGTTCTAAGAAGCCCGATTTGATAGATGTCAAGCTATTACAAAATATAACCTCAAATATGCCTCAAACACAGGACTTGCGCGTGGAACTAATCACATGTGCTTTTGTTTAGTCCATTAGAGAGAATCCTTTTTAACCGAACAATTGTCTTCGCGTTTGATATCCATTATAGTATTTCACTAATAAGTCAATGGGAGTGCCTATAAATAACTCGACATCGGCGAAATACACATTAACAGTAGTTCAAACCATTAATTAATTAAAATCGGAATTAGAATGCCTCAAACACATATTTTGTACTGACAGCTGTCAAATTTGGAATTATTATAATGACTCTACTATAGTTGCTAATTTAATCTAACTCGTTCTCTTATTCTAGGTGCTCAGTTCCGCCCTGGGAGCATACGACGGCCGAGTGTACGAGCGGCTGATGGAGGAGGCACTGAAGAGCCCGCTTAACGCAGAACCCGTCAACGAGAGCTTCCACAAGTACCTCAAACCCCTCATGCAGGGGAAACTGGTGTCGCACAAACTATAATTTATGTATCCATTATCAAATAAAAATAGGTACTAATTTAACTTGTTGTTTCAAGCTTCTTCTTTTATTCTGTGATAGACCCTGAGGTCTTACTTTGAACATCGAAGTTTGAAGATAGGTCCATCCCTTTCTCTCGATTTAGTCTCGAATGACGAGTGACAGGGATGGAGCTAACGTGACTTCGAAATTCGTTTTTCAAATTAGGTCCTTTAGGGATAATTAATCTAATTATGCATATTGTTTTTTTTTGGTAATCCTATGATTTTTCTTTGTAATACTTCAGTTTGCGCTTTTTTATTTACTATAAAGGCGTTCATGTGTTATGTTACTGTCCCACAAACTGATTGTGTCAAATATCCGGACCTCCATCTGTACCGAAAGATGACTTGGAAGGAACACATACAATAGAAGCGTGATGAGATAAACTTTAGGTTTAAAAATCTACTTTTACTTCTTGGAAGACAGTCCACTTTATCCCTAAGCAATAAACTGAGGGTATACTGCTCTCGCTCTGTCATCAAACCCATCTATACTTACTGCATTCAGCTGTGGTCATCTGCCAGCAAGAGTAACATTTTATGAAAACAACGAGCTCAAGACAACATCCTGAGAGTCATATCTGGTGCGCCTTGGTACGCGAACAAAAATATACACAATTACCTAGAAGGAATTAAAAATATTAAAAATGGATGGCCAATTAATAGTAAAGACATACCTAATGGGTAACATTCATATCATAAATTAAGAGGTCAGCTTTCAGTAGATAATGAGTTAGTGTTTTTTAATGACAGATTACTGGTCCCTAAAGATTTAAGACTAACGTTTATTAAAACCTTGCATGAAGGACACATTGGTATTTCAAAAATGAAACAGTTAGCTAGAAATTTATATTATTGGCCACATATCGATTCTCATACTTATTAAAGAATTCGTTAAACGCTGTTTCACTTGTCAGACGTATCAGAATAATAATGTTAAAGAACCATTACTGCCACATGTTGTACCTAACTTGCCATTCTCTAAATTGGCTATTGATATCATGGATTTAAAAACAAAAAGTTATCTGGTAGTTTATAACTATTTTTCTAAATGACTTGAAATAAAAAATATACCTAATAAAAGTTCCGAGTCCATTATTAATGTACTAATAGACATTTTCTCAAAATTTTGGCATTCCTAAGGTAAGGAAATAGTGTTTGACCATGTACGAGTACCTTTTGATTCAAAAGAATGTAGAGATTTTGCTTATGAATTTGGATTTAAATTTACGTTTACTCAGCCTAATTTAACAGTAGAAGAAGCAAAGCGTTACTCAACGAACTATAACGTCCGATTGACCACTCATCCAAACCCTCTATCCCAGCCAACGCTGCTACAGCCAAATCCAGTTAAGTGGCTAAAGAGAGCCAATGTGCTGCCTGACTGCATCAAGCTGGCAGTGGCCCTAACTCGCCAAACCCCCCATGAACTACATACCTGACCTGATCATAGTCTAGGGGACTGATAGCAGGTCTAAAGGAGAAAAAAAAAGAGTTATGTTGAAATTAAATAATTGGTACCCACGACACAGGCTGCGCCTATTGTGGGTACCCATGACACAGGCTGCGCCTATCACAGTTATAGTGTTTTGTTGCACCTTTATCTCTTCTCTTCTCTAATCTTCTCTAAATAGTAAAATAAAGTCGTTTCGCGTCTGCTGACTCCTTCTAAACCACGCAACGGAATTTGATACGGTTTTATCTGTAATTTAGAGAATTTATTCCGGATGAATTAAGTTTTAAAAACTGAATATTTTCTTACCAAGTCGTCATAAAAACGATTTTCAGGCTGGCTAAACCTTAAGAGATATATCAAAATAATGCACTAAAGAATAATTCTTAATAATAATAATCAGGGCAGCTAGTGGCGAGCTGTTGGTGAGTGGCGACGCCACGTACCTGAGTGCTCCCGAGGGTAGGTCCTGTTCCTCACCTCACGCTTGTCTTCACCGGCCGGCTGGAGTGTATAAGGACGAGGAACAGACCCTCACCTCTGGCTTGCCTTTATTGGCCGGTCAGAGATGAGTCGTAAGAGCTATATGCTCGAAGGGGGATGTGTTGCATAAGTGGTGAGTTTTCACCTTATGGTCGTTTAAAGTCCAGAAGCACCTCTCCACCCTTAGCCCCTTTGGAACTGTTACCTACCTGCTGTAATGTATATGCAGGATGATCATTCCATTGAGTTGGCGAGTCACCGCCTGCCATTTTAACCAAAGTAATTAGCATTGGCCAGGCAGGCGCCGTAGTTTCATCCATAGCCTAGTTCACCAATCCATATCTGTCCATTCATAGAGCCTATTTTTAATATTTCCATCCTTCTTAAATAGTCCTACACTAACCATTGGTTGTCCGTGGGTGCATACTTCTATAGTTTGAACACTTTGAACTCACCATCGCCGGTTGGCGTCCCATCACTTTACTAAAGGGCCTCTGCGTGTTGGCTTCGGCTCCATGTACGCCTTCTAAAGGTCCGGGACTCCCATAGCCCGTGATTGGTAAAGACATACAAATAATAATAATAGTCCTTCAAAAAACCTAGAGAAAAGTCCGCGATGGCATATGACTATCTCCTAATGATGACCGACAGTAACTATTTTTATCTTTAAAATTGTATTATATAATATTAGGTTATTTGCGGAGCTATTTTCTCCTATACATCATTGTGCAGAAAAATACGTTAGTTACCTAAGGCATTTAATATAAATTTAAATTGTCGTTTACACTATACTATTTAAATATATATCTACTTTAGAAGATATTATACATATTTAAAATTATGCGCAACAAATGCGAGTTTCGTTGTCTGCAAGTATGAAAACCAGGGCCTCTATTCCACACTGTAAAAACCATATCGTTTTTGATCTGTTATCGTATCGTCAACGTTTTGATAGCTCTTATTCACTTGACAGTAAGGGCCGAGTGACAAACGATTCCGTAACAAGTCAAATACGATATTGCTTTTACTGCCTTGTCTAGGCGACACCGTTGATGTAGGAAAACATATCAATCTTATGTGGTCATCATGCACCGTCTTAAGGAGTGGTTCAGTAAAAAAGTAGCAATGAATTATCTGGTATTTATTTTTTATTTGTTGCTAATTATGAAGCAGTTTTTTTTTTTAGTAATCTGTAGATATCATACTATTAAATAAAAATACAATCATATTGAAATATATGAGATTCAAAAGTTTTCTCAATATTTATTGCAATGTACTTTATAACTTTTTGTACAATACAATTTGACAATCTTCGCTTGCCGTTTTCTACAATACCACAATTGAATTTCCATTTTCAGAACTTGTTTTATGCTTTTAAGAATATTATTATACGAATAAGTTATACTGGATTTCACGTTTGGTAGTAAGGAAGTTTCTCCAATCTAACCTCTGACAGGGGTTTTTCTATGGGAGACAAATTTCTGTAAAAATGGCAAATACACAATTTTTGAAAATCCATGTAACTACCCGAAACTAAAGTCAAATCAAAAATATTAACTAATGATCAAAAGACAATTTAATAAGGATTAACTAGCCCATCAAACTTAACCCTTAATTTGGCAAAAATAAAAAAAGTCGGGAATTCAAACCCTTTTTGATTTTGAATCAGCAAAAAAATAAAAAAACATTCCAAACATTAAAAGTGAACATTACAGTATGGTCACTGTGATGTACACTGCCAAATTAAGGGTTAAAGAAAAAAATTACGTTCATGACAAACACCTCATAAATGCCGCCTTTTACCCGTGGTCCCCCGGCTATGACCCACAGTGGGTCCACGGGTAATTTTTTTTCCCCGTAGACCCACTGTTCTAGAATGGGACTACGGGTAATTGAAACAAAACTGCCTTTTCCCCGTGGTCCACCGCACTGCGGTCATATAAGATTAAACAGGTTGGATAATTTTCATTATGTATATTACAATCTCTTTGCATTTCCCGGTTTATGCCCTACGTCATTATGTCATTTCAAAGTCACGTAGTCTAGTTTCTTATACTGTATATGTACGGTGAAACCGTGAAAATACATATTTTGCAAAATGAGTGTGGCAGTTAAAATAATACAGAGGAAAGGCGGAACTGTTATGTTATACAACGGATACACATTTTACAAACATAAGGATAATAAAAATACCCCAACAGCTATTTGGACTTGCAGTAAAAAGCGAAAGAACAAATGTAGTGGTTCTGTTACTGTTAATGATGTAAGTAGGTAATTTTATCTCCATCTTATTAATAATAAAAAAACGGCCTCCGTAGGCCTAGTGGGTAGTGACATGGTACCCCACAGTACGAGCATTGCTTAACTTGGAATAAGGTTGATTTGTGTGTGATAGACAAGTGTAAAAAATGCCACTACCCCTTTCCATCTAATACTAAATCGTATAAACCTATTTCTTTTTTGCATTTATTGCAATACCAAGGCACACATAGACAATTTTGAACCCGTGGCAGTCGCCATCTGTGCTAAGAGACATTTAAGCGACATACGGCGTTAATTTTTTGTTGTGGTGAATGAGCCTCGGATATCTTGTGGGAAATAATATTATTTTGAAATCAAGTGTGAATTTAAAGTTATAAAATCATGGTGAAATGCTGTGTTCCCTTTTGTTACAACGCATCATACAGGAAAACCCCTGAAATTGCGTTCCATCGGTAAGTTAATCTTTTGCCCTAGATTTATTTTTGTCATAGATTTATTTTGGTTTACCGCTAAGATTGACCTTCAAATATTTAGAAATAATTACAAAGGCAATATTCATGAAGCTGATAAAACTTTCAATATAAGGTCTTCTAAAGAAATACGAGAAATATTTTAGTTTTACTAAATTAAATAACCTCATTTGACACTTAATGTACTGTGCAATTTATACAGGGCCGAACTAGGCCTAAGAAGGCGTGACATTATTTGTTTGATAATGCTTCTAAGCAGTATTGGATTTAACAAAATTGTGATCGCTACTCGCCTCGCCATTTAACGAAATATTCTCTAGACAAGTGCTATGGCAACGTAACTACCGATCGACCCTATTTAAGTACGCTAGTGTACAGCAGCATTTCTATTATGACCTCCGCGTTTGGATTTCAGGTTCCGAAGGATGAATATCTAAGGAACGCCTGGATCAAGAACATTAATAGGAAAGACTGGCAGCCTAATTCATCGAGTGTGATTTGCTCTGAGCATTTTAATTTTTTTTTATTATCCAGTGGTGCTTTTCGCACAGTTCTAGCTCCTGGTGCCATCCAACTTTTTTTTCATACCACAATGAAGCCTACATATATTAATAAAACATTTTAAACTTCTTACTAGATTATTTCAATTTTTTTCGCTACGTAGGTACAGTCACGAACCGGGATTGTTGAGCCACTTGCCATTGTTCGTATTTTAGCCGTGTATTCAATAACCGATGTCACCTACTGGCTGACAGCTATTCGATTTGCAGTACACGGCCAAATTAGAAACATGGGTAAGTGGCTCAACAATCCCGGTTCGCGACTGTATCTTTCAATCCAAAGAATACTCTAGCTGCAGCTGCCCGCTTGTGTATGGTATGTAGAGCTGTCAAACACCGCTGCCGTGTCCCTAAACTGGTCAATCAGCTTTCCTCAAGCATCATAGTCCATATGAAATTTATTTTTCGAACAAAGTACTTTTTTTTTTGTTCGGAAAGATTAATCTCTGTATAAATTTCGACCTGTTTACCTTGGGTATATCGACTAATTCCAAGACCTTAAGTATTCCCACTCCCTCTTATATCAATTGGTTTGCACTTGACCTCATTTATTATTGCATTGTTTTGTAATAGGTACTTACCCTGAAAACAATTCAAAACATAACATAACTTACGCACTGTGTACCTACTGTTTTGTCTTGTTCTGGTATTGTTTATGTTTATGAGTTAGCTATCTTATCTACCTAAGTAAATTGCGGGAAAGTTCATTTCATGGGACTTAATGACACAGCTTTTGCAAAAAAGAAATTAATAAATTAATTAATTTATACTGTTAATATTTTCAGATTTCAGTTTCCTTAATACGTCCCTGTTTTTGTATTAGTGTGAGTTAATCTTTTATGTGTGTAAAGCTGCCACGCATTCTGAGCAGTAATGTTACGTCTGCTAGTTTATATAATGTCTGTGTTTTATATACACTTTTCAATATGAATGTACATTCCTACCACAATAATTTTATTACCGTACTGTAGGTACCTAGTTAAAAAAAATAACTCTGGTCCGGTCAACTGTACCACAGTTAACAGAAAAAAAGATAGTTCAGTCAACTGTAACACTGTTAAAAAAAATTACCACAGTCCGGTCAACTGGACTTAGCCAACTGTACCACGGGCAAAGAGGGGCATTTATAATTTATATTACAGTGGGTCCACGGGGAATGAAATTATTTCTGTTATGACCCGTAGGCCCACGAAAACTGGCGGATTGAAAGTAATAAATTATAACCTACAGCAGTGGGTTTTAGGTGTGATTTAATGTAAAAGGCGAAAAGTTGAAATCCCTCTTTAATTTTTACCATTCTTATTGTTTATTTTATTTAATAGTATCTATAGATTACTATTACAAATGCACTGCTTAGAAATTAGCACAAAATAAAAATAAATTCCATATTATGTGCTGCTACTTTTTTCCCGGACCACTCAGTTCCTTATAATATATAATATATAAAAAGAACACCTACTTATGTGTATATTATACACATAAGTAGGTGTTCTTTTTTCCTTTTCTCTCTTTATCTCTCTCTTAAGATTTTGGTGTGTTTTCCAGTGGAAACTACGCAGGATATTTGAAATATTTTTAATTCGCTATTTATAGATTTATATAATGCTAGACTAAGTAGTACCAGTGTAATATTAAATATATTAAAAATAAAATCGCTGGTGATTCTTGACGTGTAAAAGTGCCCGTGCGGCCTACTTACTGAATAAATGTCTTTATCTTTATCTTTATCTTAAAATAGAGGCCCTGTTCTTTGCAGAGTTTTTGCTCTAAATAGAAAATGGACAGATGACCCAAGGAAATGGGAGAATTTATCTTGAAAATGGAAACCGTTGCGTTTTAGTAAATTGCCTTAAAGAATAAGTCGGCAATGTTTATTAGTCTATTGGAAATAAATTCAGTCTTATAATAATAATATGAGGATCTAAAATATATTTCTGTTACTATCGTAAAATAAATAGTTTTGATTTTATTCATGAAAGAAGACGAAAATTGAGCATTCCCCCTTGATCTCCAAAACTACTGAGCCTTAAATTTAAATGAAGTAATTAATGTTTATTAGGGTAACAAACGGTACAATATAACTTAAAATATTACATTTAAATTATAAAATAAAGCCCTCCAATGCTCCCACTTGCGGCATCGTGCCGAGGACACTCGCAGCGTTACCTCGCTGCACTGCGATGCTCACTCTTTGGGCGAAAAAAGAGCCTTATAATTAATAACATATGCTTTAATTTAGGTTGTGTCCCTACTCACCCCTTAATTCCTACTAACCCCGTTTTACGGTACCTAGAACTAGAACTTTAGTGGCACGAATTAAGTTTTCTTTGAGACTTCATCATTAATAAATTTAATAACCGATCAATGGTCTTTACTCATGTTATACGTATATCATGAAAATTCATTGAGAATTCTACATATTAAATGGTCTAAGATAAGATTCGAATAGGAGACGACGAATAAAAAAAAAACAAACAAAAAATTAACTTTTTTAAATTGCTATTGCTTATTTAATAGACCAATTACCTACATACTAATCGAAAGTATGAAGCCTATAGAATATGCAAACGTTAAGTGCAAATTATTAGTACCGACGTAGGTACCTACAAAATAGTTCATACTTTCGATTGGTATGTAATTTGTCTATTAAACAAGCAATAGCATTTTTTTTCAAGTTTTTTTTAATTATGTGTTAGTACTGGACTGAAATTTTTCAGTCAACCTATTCGCCATATATTACTTACGATATTGATATAAAATACTTTTTCATCACACTTGCATGTAAACAGTACCTAAACATACAGGTTAACTTGGCCGCAATGCCCCATATAAAACCCTCGACCTTTCTTCTTACCATGAAACCCAAGGTCGGTAAGTAATTTTTTTTTAATTTATGGCACAGTACACAGGTCATGCAAGTTCAAGCAAAGAGTTTACACGCAATTGTAAAATTGTCTTAAAATGTTATTTAAACAGGAATTTTATTGCAATCTCGCTACATGTTACTTAAATACTCAATTAATATTCTTAATAATCGATTTTAATAGTTTTCTGTAACAAAACGTCGTTTTTTTTTAAACTCCTTCAGGGCTGTATGTATACCTACGTAAGTATTTGCCCTTAACGTTTCTGAACGAAACATTTGTATAATCTGTGGAGTCCGCCCGCCATCCGCTTAAAAAAAGTTCAAGTAATTCGTAATAATACCGTAAAATGTGCCTACTTTGCTCCCCCACGGGTAATCTTGCTCCATCGTTATATTGAGGTATTCTGTATTGTAAATCATTCTAGTGCTTTCATTCACTGCGCAGCTGGATGTATACATCAATTATTTTTAGAAAATTTGTCATCGGCCTTGTCTTATAAGTAACATACAAAAAAGTCACTATGGAGCATAGTTACCCATGGGGGAGCAAAGTAGGCACATTTTACGGTACTTGTGCTGACTTGTGTATTTATTTACTCGCAAATGTGATGAAAAACATTGTATGTTTCACGGGCGGTACGGGAATTACGTACCTCGACTCAGAAAGCCCTCAGTCTTCGACTTCGGGCTTCTACTAGAGCCTCGATCGTAATTCCTTACTTACCGACCTTAATACACAATGTACTATTTATCGAATTAACAGCTGGGTGAAGATCGTCTCCTATTCGGATCCCCTACTAAAAGTTTATGCTACACAATGAGGCAGGTACCTACAATTTAACTGAACTGAGGGGTTATCATGACATAACTATGCAGTTCATTTTACGGCGAGTGTAAGGTACATAGCTATAGCAGTTATATAAAAAAAAGATAAATGATAAAAGATGTTTATTCAGTAAGTAGACCGCACGGGCACTTTTACACGTCAAAAATCCAACAGCGCTTCACGAGAGACCACTGCTGAGAAGAAACGCCGCAAGAAACTCAACAGTCGTTTTTTTAAATATTGCTTATACTGGGTGTCCCAGAAACCGACGTCAACCCGCCTAGGGCTGATAGAGCAGCTCATAAGCTATCGATTTAACCCCCATGTATGTTCAGCAATTGTTATTAGTTTCCGAGATATTGATCATTTAAATCAGGGTTTTTGCCATTTTTCCTTATGTCCGTGGTACGAAAAAACCCTAAATTCATGTATTAATTCATTTTTTTTTAGTGTTTTCTTGCATGATTAGAATCACTGTGAAATAAGGAAGTTTTTAAAGCTACATGCCAATTTCTTTTTTATTACAAATGTTTGAGTTACTTTCTCCATACTAAGAGAACCCCGCGTTTGATTTTCACCTAGTATGGAAAAACAAACTTTGTGTTTTCTCAAAAAGTTGTAATAAAAAATAAATTGGCATGTAGCTTTAAAAACTTCCTTATTTTACAGTGATTCTAATCATGCAAGAAAACACTGAAAAAAATGTGAATTAATACATAAATTTAGGGATTTTTCGTAGCACGGACATAAGGAAAAATTACAAAAATTCCGATTAAAATGATCAATATCTCGGAAACTAATAACAATTGCTGAACATACATGGGAGTGAAATCGATAGCTTATGAGCTGCTCTATCAGCCCTAGGCGGGTTGACGTCGGTTTCTGGGACACCCTGTCTATTAATAAACTTAACCTAGCATAAAACAATGAATCTCAGATAAAACAAAAAATAAATACATTAATGCGCAGTTGAGCAGGATAATGTGTCAAAAATCACAAGAACTAATATGCAGTAGTAATAAAAAATATAAGAATATAGAAATTTTAGGAATTACACTCACCTATGACAAGACAACCCACATAAAAAGCCTCGACACATTCTCCCACAGAAACCGTGTCCCCCAGACAATAAACAATGTTTTCATATTTTTAAGACTAAGTTATTTAGATGTTTAGTTTAGGCCAAGCATTTTTATCTGATAGGTAGTCCTCGACCCTATATAGCTCTGTCCTTTTCTCTCAGCGTAAACTGCACTGCATAGTTATGTCATAATAACTCCTCTGGACATTGTTGCACAGGTTTCGTTTAAGTAGTATTCTTTTATGTAAATCGATTGCCTCGAATGACCTTAAGAGAAACCAGTTTTTGTGTAAGAAACTTAACAACTAAAACAAATACAAATACAACATTGATAGTGAATGTAGGTTAATTTCCTATTAATTCGACGAGCTCAATATTCACTATGTAATAATTTTCTCTTCGCCTTCGGAGCGTTTTTAAAACAGTTATCGATAAATTTGATATTGGAAGGGAAAGGTAAATTGATATTTTGGTTCTGTTTCGCGTTGACAGCATTAAGACCGTCACTAAATACATAATGAAAACTCCCGTGTTTGAATAAATTACAGTGAGCATTCCAAAGTAGGTACCGTCACAGTCACGTCACGTCAACACGGGCTTAATTTGTGATTCATGGATTTTCCGAAAATAAAAGTTATGTACATCTTCCGCATCATTTGCACGCTTCAAATGATTGTAGCCTTTGCCTTGACATTAGCAATGAGTTCAATGCTTAATTGTCTTGGTATTTTGTAACGCGCAATTTAAATTTAAATATTGAATATTTTTTGTTTGTTTGTATGGTGTCTATCTATTCTGTAAATTGACGCTTGTCATCCTTTTTTTTTATCCAAAACATAATACAGGGGGATTTGTATTCGATACAAACTTTTTAAGGAGGCATAGTAGAGCTCATTTGGAGCCAATAAGGTCATGTAAGTACCCTGGCCGAAAATTATTCGTTTCTGAGATATTTGAGATTTGGGATTTTTTTCGAAATTGCAGAACGAAGCTCGAAAAAAATTAATGTATAATGTATTTTCGGAAAGCTAAAATGTCAGCGATTTAATTTAATGACAATAAAATAAACACTCGACCGCAAAAAACGATAAGGGCGTATCTCTGAAAACCCAACTTTACACCAGAGCCAAAAAACCGAAAAAAAAACAGAAATTAAATCATAATTTTATAACGGTATGTCGTATGAACGTAATTTTTGAACCATAACTATAAAATACAAATCTGTATTAAATTGTCTACAAACCATTGATTTCCTATTGCCAGAAATGGAGTTATTCGAGTTACGTCCATTGTCTACAGAAATTATAGACCGCAAAAATGACGTATCTCGTCATGGTGTTTGTACTGAATCAGAAGATTATAACGAATTACCTGACCTCAAAAAGGTTGTAACTGCTTTATGTTTTAATTTCCTGTAAAAAAACGGGGTGTAAGCACGTGCATAATGCATACCAATAATGGCTAGAAAATTGGTCGTAATTCAAACTCCTAGAAATCCGATGATCGTAATAAAATGTCGTAAGCTTTTCTCAACGTAAATTTATTAATATTTTGTGTTTCAAATAAAATAACAACAAAAACACTTATAGGTTATCAATCGTCCACAATAGTAGCTCAAGATCTATTTTTCACGACATAATTATTAATAACAATTTACCATTAATTGGCATGGTACATGGGGAATGCAGTGCCGACTACAAACAATTATAAAGTATGTTACATAATATATAATATCGTCAAGAATACAATAAATACCTAATCTAAACAATAAATAATACACAGGTTCCCGGCTCCAGCAATTTAAAACATTTCACTTTATGTTATTTTGTAAAATTGATAAGATTTATTTACTAATTACGATTTATTGTTACATTTTATATTAACGATTAATTGACCAAGTACCATAAATATTCATTTTGTTGGTAATTAAAACTTTACATACTTACCTTGATAAATTGTAATCCTTAAAGTTTTCACAACGCGATTTTACACGCAAAACAGACACAACCTTTTAACGCGGCGTCCGCGTAGCGACTAACGGCCGAACCCTATATTCAAACCGAGGATAGATAAGGCTTACCTCGGGTTAAAATTTGACATTTGCCCATACAAAATGTGTCAAATTTTAATCCGAAGTAAGCCTATCTGTCCGCGGATTGAATATAGGGTTTGGCCGTAAGAATACTAAGATAGCTTACCTGGGGCGTGAGCGGGGAAAAACCGGAATATTCCAGAGATAACAAGACCTATGAATCGTCTTAAGCACCTAAAGTTCAATATATTGATTCTTGTAATATTGTTTTAACATGGTTTGGATTGATTTCAGTCACCCACGTAATTGTAGTATCTTAGAGGTTATTCGTTGTCCTTCGAAATTTACGAACTGTAAGAATGTCGTAAGCAATGAAGTTTAAAAAACGCATCCCGCAAAAAGGTCGTAACAGCTATCGTGCATATAAACAGGAACCGCGTAACATTTTTTTTTTTTAAACATAAACTTCTACTCGTTGTATCTCTAAAATGTTTAAATTCGTCGTTTTTTGGGCAGTTACGACCAAAAAAATTAAAGACGCTTTTGAAAATACTGTCCGATTTTTGGATTTCATGTCATCGTAGAGCAACGAGACCCGGACCAATAGACGCAGAAAAAAAAGCTGAGTATACCTTTAACTCAGTTGAGTTACGACCTTTTACGAGATACGCCCTTATCGTTTTCCATCGTCGAGTCATAATGCTACATTTCAAGTTATTTAATAAAACTCCAATAAAAATAAACATAAAAGTAATCGTAATAAACCTTATTGGCTCCAAATGAGCTCTACTATGCCTCCTTAAAAGGTTTGTATCGAATATCCAGTCACCCTGTATATCTTTTATCCCTTAATTACTTATCAGTTATCACACTAATATTATAAATCCGAAAGTTTGTTTGTGCGTGTGTTGGAATGGCTGGACGGATTTAGATTAAACTTTTTACTTAAGTATATCCTGAATTAACAATAGCAGTTTCCGTGGGATGATCTTTAGAAGTATACGATGTACTTATGTGAAAGAATTTTTAGATATATGATTAATTCTGGGTATATGAAAAATAGTAGCATTTTTATACGTAGATATATTTATATTGTAGATAACAGATGGCGCTTTTTCTTACCCAATTATTCATTAGAATTCACTATTAAAATCAAAGACCTGAGATTTTTTTACTGCATAGAGAAGGTGTAGGTACGTGCACACAGCCCCAGTGATAGTAATTTCCATCTGTGACCATAGACATTAGCATTCATAAGACTACAATTTTAAAACTGCAATCCTGACTTCAAATGCGTTGCCAACCCTGAGGACTAAGATTGAATGCCTCTATGCTAGTAATTTCACCGGCTGTTTTTTCCCACACTGGACCGCAACAATGCGAACACTGCTGTTGGCGGTAGGTTGAAGGATAGATGGTGGTAGCCATCCAGAAGACCTTTCACAAGGTCCTACAACCAAGTCATAGGTACTAAATTTCGATTTTTTTACCGTTCAAGCAAAGTCGCAGGAAAAAAGCTAGAGCCACCTATATAGGGACGGTAGAATATTATATAAAACCAACCAAACCAACCAGCAACCAGTTACAAATTTGTCTCTATGTAAATTTAACTTTTTGTCACTTGGGTTTCTCGTTAAGTGATGTCATAAAACATTGTTATCATAAACCTTATAACCTGTGGACGGTTGTTAAACACCAGCAGTGATAACTTACACACGATCGATCACAAACGTGCGATAATGGGAAAAACTACAGAAATTAACGAGGAGTTGCAGAGGGAACGAGAAAAATGTACCTTTGATGTACAGGAAATCACCCATTTCTTAGATGGAGGGGTGAGCAATACTAAAATAAGAAGAGAAACAGGTACTTATAGACAATAAACTGTTTTTAACTATAATATTGATTCTTAGCAGAATAATAATATTGTTATGATTTATGTTCACACAAATATCTGCCCTTACCGGGATTTGAACCCAGGACCGCTCGCTTCGTAGGCAGGGTCACTACCAACTAGGCTAGCGCGTCGTCAAATTGACATCATCTTGATTTATCTATAATGTTTTGTGCTTATCCTCATTTTTTATTATGTATTTATGTAAGTATTTATATTAATTTAATATATTGGTATGTAGGTATATATACTAGGTATATATTACGTATAAGTTACATATATGTTAGACCATATGTTGCACCGCCACCACAATCTCTGCTTTGCCCAAAGGTTAACTGGTAGAGAATGCCTTACGGCATTAAGTTCGCCTTAAAGATTAAAGCAAGCAAGGCAAAAATGTGTTCATTATTATGATTATGATTTTCCAATAAAACTCCATACATACGAGGATTAAACTGAAAGTTTCGGTAATAGAAAAAAAAGCAGTTAAATTGAATTAAAATATTTTTATTGTTTTTCAAAATATTCTCCTTTATATTTTATGCACTTCAAAATGCGTTCAAACCAGTTGTTAAAGCACTTATTGAAATCTGAAATAGGTGTGGACAAAATGGCGTCTGAAACCGCTGACCACGCAACTTATCCTTAATTTTGGGGAATGTGAAAAAGTCATTGGGGCTTAAGTCGGGGCTGTATGGAGGATGGTCAAGTAATTCGACTTTTTCACAGTCTAGATACTCAGTTGTTTTCCGAGCGGTGTGAGCTGGCATTGTCGTGGGGAAGGATGATGCGGGGACTACGGTTTTTATTTTCAGTCTCATATGCATATATCCAACACTCGTCACCATGCTAAAAACCAATTGACACGAGTCGTTTTATGCTCCAGTTAGGGATCCAACGGGAAAACCACTTTCGCACGCCTAATTGTTCCTGTAAAATAATTTGTATCTGACTCATCCCAATGCCCAAACCATCTTGAATCCCCTGATATGACACATTTCGGTCTTCCTTTATCAGCTGATGCACACATCGAAGTTTTCTTGCGTGACTGCCGATTTTGGTCGACAGTCACGCAAAGGTACAACGTCCATAGGGGATACAACGGCCACGCTGAAATTCTGAATACCACCTGTATATTGCGCGTTTTTCTTTGTCTTTGAAGGTGCTTCATAACTTAAAGCAGCTGAGCAGTCATCCGCAAATTTGTTGTTTTAAAGTCATAATAAATAATACCTCTTAAATTTTCACGGGACAATTCCATTTTCAGTAGCGACTCGACGACTTCAAAAAACAATTGAAACCGAACCATTGCTTTTTTTTCTATGTGGCCAGTGTGTTAAGATAATGAAACTTTAGAGATTATAAAAAAGTATAATATGTGTCAAAAATATGTTTGTAAGTATTTTGATTCCCGCGTATGGCGATTGTCGTCATAGTAAAAATAATACATCATGTTACTAAGATCTATAAACTGGGACATGTTTCATCTCTGTTGGTGGGTGGGGACATTTTCGCTCATCCTCCTTTGAATTCCAATTTAAAGGATCAGTAAGTCAAGGAAACTCTAAAAGTAGTATTGCTAGATTGAGATAAGTACTCCGAGAAGATTGAGTAGTTACTAAGTATTTTAAAATTAGGCAAGTGTTTCGGAAAAGTAAACATCCTAGAACCACCGATTTTCTTGCGTCTTTGGTTCTTTTTATAAACATTCTTAAAGTTTTGCACTTTCACTCATACATAAATATTTATTAAAAAATTACCTTATTTTTGATTGAATACGCGAATGTAAAGTATATAAGGTCGGTAGGGGCTATTTCGACTGAGGGGTAATTAAAACTAAGGGCAATAACTTATATACTATTTGCCTTATTCAATAATGTCATCTGTACGCAGAACGGTAAACTACCTGTTTCGTGAAAAAATTATAGTTGGCGTTGCTCACGCGTAATCTGCCTTAATGACAGGTCTTTTTTTATCAGTCGCCTATTTTCGCAAGTCTTAACGGACTACGCTCTTCAACTTTGTGACAAAAAAATATATTTTGATAGCTGGTTTTCACAATATTATAACGTGAGTGGTGAAAATATAAACCGTAAGTTGTATTCTGCTTATTTGTTTGTTACAGATATAAGTTTTAGAAGAGATATTTGGTTAGTTTTAATAACCCCGCAAAAGTATTGAAGTCGGATATTTTCGACTACCCTCAAGTTGCAATTACCCCGCTTTATTTTGTATGGTGTTCTAAAACACTAGTGATGTCCAATTTATCGATACTCTACTTAATAAAAACCTTAGCATATTATCTGAAAAACTTGGTTAATTTAACAACTTTTAGTAGTTTTTATAGTAATCTATATTATTATTTTTACAGTATATAAATAAAAGTAGGAATAAAAAAAAACTGTGCTTTTCTGGTTATATATTAATGTTTTGTTTTGAACTCAAGAACTTGCACTTAGAAAGCAATATTTGTTGATTAGGCTATTGTTAAGGGACTGATATACCCGGCACTTTACTTGATGTACCTATGTCGTGGTTAACATGACAATTTCTTAAAAGCGTAAAGTAATGCGTTTTCATGTGGTTTTAGATGGTGCGGCACTATAAACGTAAAAAAGAAAAACAATATCCATTAGACCAACTTCATAGAGCAGTTGAAGATGTTGTGGGTGTAACCTATGGTTTCACTATATACAAACGACGTTTCAAATATTTTTTAATGGGTGATTAAAGTTTTAGTAATTACTGTAAATTAAGTATTAGTTAATTATTTGTAAGTGAAAACTTAATTAGTAGTAATATTGGTGAAGACTGGTTTGATTTTACTTCTTTTATTAGCAAATAAAAACCGATTTAAATTAAATCTAGAAGAACCACATTTTTTTTACAATGGATTAGTTTTATTCATTTGATTCGATTTATCGACTATGTTGGCCGACATGTGCCCCTGCACTATTATCTATGGAAAAAGTTGAAATAGCCCCTCCTAAATGTTCAGTGTTTTTTTACGAAACTGAGGCTTGTAGGATTGCAATAAGGTATTATTTTGAATGAACCATGCCGTAATAAAGGTCTGGCTTCCAATTTCAGTACCATCGCAGCATTAGTAGGACTAAATATGTGTCATAGTTGAAATTGCCCCACCGCGGGGTAAATGCAACTATTTCTCCCTTTTTTTGAGTTTTTTTTAAATTTGAACATACAATGAGGGAATTCTGTATTATTGACACGTGGAAAATAAAGTCAAATAAAGCCTTTAGAACACCTATTTATTTTATTTATCATATCGTATTCACAGACGAATATCCTGACCTTTGAAGTTGATGTTTGTGTTTTTTTAGTCGAAATAGCCCCTACCAACCTTATGCATAAGTGAATCCGAATATCCATTCTATGGTTATTATCATACTGACTAACCTAGCCGTATCTGTTTCAAGCAAGTTCAGCTACGTTACTTATTCCATGATTCCAAAATACTTCCAGAGGACAAAGTCCTGAGCGTCAAAGGGTTGATAGACGAGGTACCCGACGAGTACCTCAGCCTTAAGGAGCGCTATGAGAATGCGGTGCGGAAGGCGGTGCTGATGCATCAGACCCTGGGAGAGTTCGAAGACGCCAGCCTCTCTGAAGATAAAGTACCCAGGTCCGTCAGTGTAAATTCATTAATTTCTCAGGCTTTGCTTTCGACATTTTGTAAATATTATGAGAATACCGTTGCGCAACAAAAATAACTTGAACTTAACCTTTGTGAAGAGGTTTTTTTTTCTTAAGGCCATAAACGTCCAATGCCAGGGCCTCATCTAAGTTGCTGCATTTAAGTATATTTTATTCGTTTGTTGCGTTTATTCTTTTATTTAGCTTTAACGAAAATCCTTAGTAGAATCTGACCAGATGAATTTTCAGGCTAGGTCTGCGCACATCAATCACATCTGCCGTGTTTAAGGA
This sequence comes from Acleris emargana, assembly GCA_927399475.2. NCBI lineage: Eukaryota > Metazoa > Arthropoda > Insecta > Lepidoptera > Tortricidae > Acleris > Acleris emargana. Next base: position 17,520,519 of record OV656848.1, on the reverse strand, counting down.
GAACTCGCCCCTGATGCTGCACTACTCCATGTTCACGTACATAATCGCATCCCAGGGTGACGAGGAGCAGCGGCAGCACTGGCTGAAGAAAGCCAAGAACATGGAGATCATAGGGACTTATGCTCAGGTAAACAGATTTGATCAACTGGATGAGGAAAACTGCTTCGTGGCAGAGTAATGAAAGGATTTTTTCTACTATCTCAGACGGAATGACTAGGTTTTGTATGTTTTGTACCTCTTTTACAGCTGTACCTACATAGTCTTTTAGGTATCCCGACTTTTGACCAAATCATCATTTGACAAACTATATCGTTTTACAACATTTCATTTTGCAAAAATGTATGTGTTCTTAAACCTTTATATATTACATTAGTTGTATAGGCTTAATTAATAGGTTAGGTGAAGTAAGTCCTGACAACTAGGCCCGCACGTCGTCTTTGATTAATGATTTAAATTTCCAACTAAGCTAAGCTATCCAGATATATTATGTCGCGTCAATAAACATAGATTCAATAGACTACCACAGAACTAGAAGTTCAACAGACCGGCAGGGTGATTTAGATCAGTGTCAACCTCTACCAGTTGCCAGTTGTTTAGGTAGGTTGTCCAGGTTTGTAAGAACTAGCTAAGAGAAAATGTAGAATTAAAGTGGAGTGGGGTTAAAGATGGCCCCGAGTTGCAGTTTGCCCCTTTTATTTTCAGACGGAGTTGGGTCATGGCACGTTCATCCGAGGTCTGGAGACTACTGCTACGTACGACCCGAAGACTGAAGAGTTCGTGCTGAACAGCCCCTCACTCACGGCTTACAAATGGTGGCCCGGCGGATGTGAGTACAAATGCCTGAGAAGTGCTGAAAGTATATAGCAATTTCTAGGCGTTGCTGCAGTTGGAATATACTCGTATTGCGTTCTCCAGCTTGAAAGTTTTCATGCTAAACAAAACAAATAACCTTTACAGTGGCGCATACAGCAAACTACTGTGTGTTACTGGCTCACACATACAGCCTGGGCAAGAGCTGCGGCATCCAGCCCTTCTTGGTGCAGATCCGAGACCTGGACACCCACATGCCAGTCAAAGGCGTGAAGCTGGGGGACATCGGAGCTAAGCTCGGGTTCAGCACTGTTAACAATGGATTTCTAGGCTTTGAAAACCATAGGGCACCCAGGAAAAGCTTGCTGATGAAGTATTCTAGGATATCAAAGGTGAGAAATAAAGCATATTTCTTGATGTATTTTTGTGTGGTATGATTAAGGGATCTCATGAGCATGACTTAATCTTACAGCAAAACGAGCATAGGTACGATTCTAATCTCTTTTGTCACTCGGGCCAGTAAAAAGGGCTTTTAGAAAGTAATGTATTGGCCAAGCTAAGTAATTATTTTAAGAATGTATTTATTTCAGGATGGAACCTTCCAATCAGGACCCAGCAGCAAACTAACTTACGGGACTATGGTGTACATCAGGGTAACCATCCTGTGCAATGTGGCGAACAATTTGGGCAAAGCAGTGACCATCGCCACGCGATATGCAGCAGTCAGAAGGCAATGCCAGCCTTCAAAGAAGTGAGAGGAAATGCTGAATGCTAGTTTACCAGAAAAATAAGATTTCCTGGCAAAATCTCTGACTTTCCTCTCCTTGACTTTATTTTCTAGCTCTCCCGAGTCGCAGATCCTGGATTACGCGACGCAGCAGCACAAGTTGTTCATCGCGATCGCAAGCAGCCACGCCTTCTACATGAACTGTGTAAGGCTCTTGGACACATACAGCAGAGTCAACAAGGAGCTGATGGCTGGCGATCTTGAGAACTTAGCTGAGGTATTATTGATGGCTCTTCACTTAACAACTATTGTAGCAAAGTTCTTATTTTTTTTAAATTTATACAATATAAATAAATAAAAAATAAATATCAGGGGACACTGTCACACCAATTGACCTAATCCCAAACTAAGCTCTAGGCTTGTACTATGGGTACTAGACAACGATATAAATACTTATATAGAGAAATATATACTTAAATACATAGTAAACATCCATGACTAAGGAACAGATATTCGCGCTCATCACACAAATATCTGCCCTTACCGTGGTTTGAAACCAGGACCGCTAGTTTTGTAGGCAGGGTCACTACACTACCAACTAGGCCAGCGCGTCGTCGTGCCATGAATGGACTAAGGTACTCTAATTCTACCTGCTGTGGCAGCGGTTCAAAAACTTATATAAGTGTCACTTCTCCAGGCGGTTGGTAAATAAAGGAAAGTGTTTTTCAAAAAAGAAATATCAAATCATTCAAAGTTTAGGTAGAATGTTTATCTCAGGTATTGGCTAGCCAATCGACGCCATTTTTGAAATCACGGATTTATTTGCGAAACCTTACTCAAAGGATTTAGGGCCGTACTAATCATCTTAGACCACACTTGTTATAAACAGGGGTCGAGTGATGGAGTCTTAGTGCCCATTTACCATACGTTTATGTATGTTGTTATATGTATGTATGTACTTATATTCCATCTTCATTCATGCGAAAGTTAGGTAGTAGTTACCTATTAGCTCGGAATAGGTCCCGAGCATTGATTATAAGCTCTTAAATCCAAGTCTAAAATGTGCTCACCGTTTAGAGAAACAGTTCTTCTTGTGGCATGGAGATGCCAAACGAGCTTCTTTGAACAGGTCGTCTGATGGTAAGTGCTAACTAAAACACTGTTTACTGTTTGTAGACCTGCCATAAGATAAGATAAGATAAGATGTCTTTATTTGTAATAATTATACATAGTCAGTTTTACATTAGTATAATAAAATTGTACAATAATATCAGATTCAATTACATATAAACTAGCACTCAGGATGAATTTAATTGCATTATGTCATTTTATTAATTACTTAAGTTATAATTGTGAATAATATTTATAAGTTATTATGTCATTTGGCACTTCGATCATTCGACACATTTACTCAACAGCCAAAGAACTCCGTGATAGAGTAAAAGGCCTTTTGCAGCAAAATGCCTTTAGTTTATTTTTGAAAATGCGGTCAGTTTTTGAGGCCTTGACCGACTCAGGTAGACTTGTGGGATTCTCTTAAAAAATGTAGCCAGTCTTAAAACTGCTCCCCATCTTCCAGCTGCATTCCCTATCCTGCTGCCTCAAGGCGACCAGCACAGCGGACGCAGCGGCGCTGGTAGAGCGCTGCCGGCTGGCCTGTGGCGGTCATGGCTTCATGCTCTCCTCCAACCTGCCGCAGATCTACGGAAACGTCACCGCCGCCAACACCTACGAAGGGGAGAATACCGTGCTGCATTTGCAGACCGCCAGGTTAGACAAAGCTATTATTTATTATGGCATCGAGAATTTTAAGACTTATTCAATTGATAAGACAAACTGAACCTTAGTTAACCGTGTTGTTAGTTCATTACCATTTAATTTGCTGCAATAAATTTAACAGCTTTTCCAAAATATATATTTACGGTGAATTTATTAGTTTAAGTCAAGAATGGTTAGAAATGTTTTGGACGTTTTTCCAGTAGGTACTATCAATTTATCCAACGTGCTTCACCAGGTGACAAAGCTTTGACTTTTATATCTATATTATTCATAAATCACCGATTTTGTCCTGTATATATTAAGTTTAAAAAATTCAACCGACTCTGTGACCTCGACATATATTCAAATCAGCTTAACCAGACTGCTAGCGGGTTGATCATCCTAGATAGTCGTTTCATCCGTTATCCTCGTCATGCTGCTCCAAATTTCAAAAACCTACAGATGTAGTAAATAAACACACTAGATCGGTTTTGGTCGAAAAAAAATGTAATTATCTTGCTTTCTCAGTCAGCTTAATTACCTATTGGTAAGTTAATTGAGAAAGCATGATGAAAACTATCCCTACGAAATACGATATCGTATGACTATGCACTACATCTGTAATCACTGTCTTACGAGCCTTTGCATGAGCCTTTTAAGGAAAGTGCTAATGAAGTCGCTTTTCAGGGGGTTAGTAAAAGCTGGTATGCAGGTGGCTCAAGGGCTGAAGGTGAACCCGTCGATGGCTTATCTGGCAGACAGAAGCAAGATGACGAAGTGGGAAAACTCAGTGGATGGCATATTGACAGGATTCCAGAAGGTCGCTGCAGGGTATGTCCACTCTATCTTTATTCTATATGTAGTATTGTTAGGTACTTGTTAAAACGCTATAAGTACTTACTTTAATCTCGTTAGGGATGACTATAGAGTCCTTGCAATTTGACTATGATTATGTTTATGGTTCGGCCTTCTGTTCCTCCTGAGTGGGTCTTACTTAAGTTTCTGTGTGTTAGTCATCCAAATGAATTTCTGGGCAACTATGGATGGATTTATTGATATTAAAAAATATATACTTAGTCGATAAACCTAATATTAACATTAAAGAACGGTTAAAGTTAATGTAATTATTATAAGTCAATGTCACCAACGTAAGGTAAACGTATCGTTGACAGAATAGTAAGCCTTCTGGGTCAGCCACATAGTTAAGTCAAATTGCAAGAATCCTTAAGAACTTGTTTTATTTATCACATTGATAAAGTTCCATCGTGGCCTAGAAATCCATTTAGATGTATTCTGCACAGTATTGTTTCTGACGTCCGTATTGTCAAAGTTTTGATAGCTCTCTTTAACCTCCAACGCTAAACGAGAGGTGTGATAAGTTGTTACGCTATATGTGTGTCTGTTCGTGGCACCATAGGTCTTAAACGGATGATTATCAATAGTTGGATCGATTCCTCAAACTGATTAGATAATGCCGCGTAGTACACTTTCCAATCGTATTTTTCCCCATTTTAATTTTACTTCGATCGCATTGTTTCCCGTTTCGAATTTTTAGCAATCGCATATTTTCCCCACTCGCAAAATTTTCAATTGTAAGTGGTAATGAAAATCGAAGTAATAAATAATTAAAAAATAATAAATATCAGCACACCAATTGACCTAGTCTCAAACTAAGGTCTAGACTTGTACATACGTTAATATTCCTTAGTAGTCTGTGGCTTGTACTAATGGGTACCTACTAGACAACGGTATAAATACTTATATACAGAAATATATACTAAAATACATAGAAAACATACATGACTCGCGCTCATCATACAAATATCTGCTCTTACCGGAACTCGAACCTAGGACCGCTAGCTTTGTAGGCAGGGTCAGGTTTAGGTTATGTTAGTTCTGCAGATGGCCTGAGGGCCATACAACCTAAAAATAGCTGTCGAGGAGCTACGTCGACTCTTTCGAATTGATTTTGAATTGAGAAAACATGCAAGTGGGTAAAATGTAAAATGGAAAATATGCAATTGTTAAAAAAAACAATAGGAAGAAATGCGATTGGAGAAAAAATAAAATGAGGAAAAGTTTGCTACGTGGAATTAGTCAGTTAGGGTAAGCAATCTATGTTCTCGAATGTCCAGATACCAAGTATTCTGTGATTTGACGAATGAATGAATGAATGAATGAATGAATAGTTTATTTGCATAAAACAACCTGTTCGTATGTTCTAGAAAACTGGAAGCATGCCTGAACAGTCTCCAGGAGCTCATGAGCTGTGGTCACTCGGCTGAGGTCGCGTGGAACCTGACTTCCATTCGTCTTGTAGCCGCTTCTGAGGTACATATATTACAAAAAACCGGTCAAGTGTGAGTCTGAATCGCGCACCGACGGTCCCGTATTTAAGATAACATGCTTGGTAACCACAAAATAAAATATTCATTGGGTATACCTAAACTTTATTTTCTATGCAATAATGCCCATCTTGACTATTTTTTTCATTATTTCTCAAAAGCTGTGAATAATGAACACTTCATTTTATTTTTCCCATATAACATAAGTAATTTTCTATACGTCAGGATTTTTTTCATAAACTTCGGAGATAAAGTTGGGGGGACGGTCATTTTTTATATATTTTTGGGTACAAATAAAAAAGAACATTATAAAAAAAAAAAATTGCTGATTGAGCCCAGATGAAACCGCATTTACCATAATCAAACCACTGTCATTTTTAAACCCCCCATTCTAGCCTCATTTTCAATGATTAGGTAATCAAATTAATTTCATTTTTTTTAACTAAAACTGATTAATACATAATGACAGTAGGTAATTAAAAAAATACGGTTTCACACATTTTGCTCACTTCCGAGTGAAACTTTCGAGCGCTCGAAAGTCTAAAATCGATCCCTTGTAACGAGAGTCAAAACAGTACTTCTTCAGCATAGATTTAATTGATTACTGATTTATGAATATAAAAATACCAATTTTTTCCTCTAATTCCTAGCACAAAATCTTATTTCCCGACAACATATTTAAACTACTTGACAGAATCGAAAGTCCCTGTTTTCTTTGCCAGTGAGGGATTGTTTAAGAAATTGTCGTAAAAAATGATCCTAACAAAAGATGAAGCAAACTAACATTATATTGCCAGGTGCTACTTCTGGAACACTAATATTATAAATTAACTTAATCCTACATACATACATACATACATTAAATCACGCCTGTTTCCCAGAGGGGTAGGCAGAGACAACTTCTTTCCACTTGCTACGATCTTGACAAATTTATTTCGCTTCTTCAACATTCATACATCGAGTCATGCACGCACGTCGGTTTCGGGTACTTAAGATTCGGCCCTTTTCCAGTATTTCACCGATTTGATTAATGCTATCCTACTAATATTATAAATGCGAATGTTTGCGTGTCCTTCACACAGCAACGGCTGCACGGATTTGGATGCAATTTGAAATGGAAATAGCTTGTACTCTGGATTAACACAGGCTACTTTTCAATAAATATTTCACGAGGGAATAATGATACACGAAATCTAGGCGGACGAAGTCGCGGGCAGAAGCTAGTTTTCTCATAAAAACGCTATACACGAGAGGAGTTTCTAATGAAAGGACTTATGGTTACAACTAGCATTTGCCCGCAACTCCGGCTGCGTTAAAAATGTGTTATTACCCGGTCAAAAATGTATCTATGACATTCTTTTGAACCTTAATCATAGTCCGTAGTTGCTCCGTTGCTGCGTGAAAGGACCAAATCAACTTTCACATTTACATTACTTAAAGATAAAGATAAAGATAAAGACATTTATTCAGTAAGTAGGCCGCACGGGCACTTTTACACGTCAATTCAATTCTTAGCAGGGATTATTGCGAAAATGTCATAGTTTTATTTAATTTTACGATGGCAACTTCAAAAGCGATAAAAATAACATAAAGTTAAGAGCAATTAGAGCTAAAATACGACGGGCGTGAATAGAAAATACGGTTTTATAGCCCCAATTTAATCGCACTTCGCTAAAAATAGGGGCCAAAGTTTCCATATATCAAACTAACTTGTTACCGATGCTAATGTAAGCCGTTTCGTTACTAAATAAATTAAAATGAAGGCAGATGTTTACTTAAATGATTTACTTATTTCCTCAATGGTCGGTTCTTACCGTGGGAATTTGAATTCGTTTGAAACTTTACGATTCTAAAACGAGTTGGTATTAGGAATGGATTAAGTAAAGCAGTTTTACGATGATTAACATTAGTGCAGCGACAGTTACATTCCGTACGCCGCTCAGTAGATATTAGTTTAGCGCGAGCCCAACTCTAGCTCACGCTTGACAGTTTATTAGCATTTCTTGTTTTTCTTTAACCCTTAATCAAATATTGGGAAACTATTTCCTACTTAATTTTTATTTTCCACTATAGTATTATTGTGGTGGTGGATGTGTATAGATAAAAAAAATGTCCCGTTTGATCTTAAGGTTATAATAATCATATCAAATTGAACTTGTATATTTTACCGTTTTTAGGAAAAAAAGTTATTGTATCGGGAGGCTCCTTTTTTTGTTAAGAAATCCGCCGCGCCGTAAGTAACACATTATCAGAAAAAAAACCATTTACTTTTCTTCATTCATTCAAAATTAAAACAATTTATCAAGGTATTCTACTATTCGCGTCACTTCGCCGCGCTGACGTCAAATTATAACCCGTGGTTAATAAATTACTGCAACAAGTTAGTGCAATGTAAAGCTACTTATGTCGAGTTCGACAGAACCCTAACTATGGCTGGTCCCAAAGTCTTGAAACCCTTAAAAGAATTGGATTGATCGGTATCACAACTTTTTCCATCATGACTTAAAAAGTTAAAGCTGGGTTCCTAAGGTACATTTCGTGCGCCAGGCTAGGAGGATTCTAGAAGGTAGCTACCATTGCTGAGTCATCTCAAATGTTTACTAGTTTAATTAATACTCCGAGTTGGACCGACTTCGTGGCTAAGGTTGCGGAGAACCGATGTAGGTATGCCAGCGGCCCAGAACCAGGCAAACCTTGGGGAAGGCCTATGTCCAGCAGTGGATATCATTCTGCTGAAATGATGATGGTGATGAATACTCGTAAATTGTTCCCAGGCCCATTCTCGCCTCATCCTGCTCTCAGTATACAAGTCTGAGCTAGACAACAACGCGTCTTTTCTCAGCGGAGAGACCAGGGCGGTGCTGTACCAGTTGCTGCAGCTGTACGCGGTCTACTGGGCGCTGGAGAGGCTTGGGGACCTGCTGCTGGTAAGTTAAAGAGTTAGGCACCTTTTTCTTTGTACATTATTTATATCCGATATTTTGTTTTCCAGCTGTATAATTTTGCAGAATCTTCGTAACTTATAAATGCATTTTTTCTGGAACCATTTTTTTTTGGAAAAAAATATTACACCTATAAGGCCAGTAGGTTAGGTAAGGTTTGTTTTATAATAGTCCCGAAAAGTTAAGTGGTACCAGAAAAAAACCAAATCAAATCAGTTAATTCCTTAAATACCTACTCGGACCTACCTACCTACTACGTGCAAAAAAGCTTTGAATGTCAATGGTCGATGGAATTGTTTTGCCATGAGGAATACAAATGATCGAGTGACATGCATGCGTCATGACGCGTTTCATGATGCGTTTTAATGTAAAAAAAAACAGATAGAATCAGATTATGTTTGTAGACTCAAAATTCGAGCGTAAGTGTAATTGTTTTGGGCTATACCGTGATTTCAGATACATCAAAGCGTAGGTATCCAAAAGGTCCCCTCGGATATCTGTTTACAATAAGATTTATCACAAAACGTTTTGTTCTTATGCACAGGTAACATTTTATGGGCCTTATAAAGCCATACCTGGTGTATAAAAAAGGTCAAGTCCGCAATTAAAACGCTTCTTTCAATGTTTCAGTGTTTTTATTCAATAATATTACAGTAGGTATTATACAAGAATGTAATCGTGACCCCTGTGACCTCTGGCACATGCTACAACAAGATTTACGCCCATACAGTTCCACCTAATGGCGCGTTTACATTACGTAATGAATTAGGTGACAAGGTGAAGTTAACAAAATTCGGTGACCGAAAATAGGCTGCACTCGCATAATGTAAACTTAAATATACTTAAATACATAGTAAACAGCTATGACTCAAGAACAAATATTCGCGTTCATCACACAAATATCTGCCCTTACCGGGATTTGAACCCAGGACCGCTAGCTTCGTAGGCAGGGTCACTACCAACTAGGCCAGCGCAGTCGTCAAACATACATATTGCCATCCCTTTACAGCGCTACCATTTTCTTAATAGCGATCGGCAATCTTCGTTTTTCTATGACACACGAGTGACATATATACTGTCAGTTGCGAGTGCAAGCGTGATAGCGATAGCCAGCCGAAAGCTACTAAGAAGTTAGGAATAAGTACTTTATATTTTTTCGATCGGGGCTAGAGGAGTCGTCTAATCATGGCAGCGAATGTGGGCTCTTAAAAATGTACTCTATGGCTAGATGGGTAAATGGCCATTTTCTCTAGACTCTATCAGTTTAAGGTCTTAACACGAATCAAAATTTAACCCCTCTCACTTGGTCGAAATAATTTAGCCTATGTCTTTCTCTCTCTTTTATCAGTTTCTTCAAAAATTCTTGTGACCTAGCAGTTTTACTTTTTTACAAACAAAACGCTAATTCCAAAAATACTACAATTTTAAAATGTAAGTTTATTTATTTATTATATTTATTAAGGATACCAACAGCACATTAAAATTCATAATTTCATAAATAATAATTAAATCTTATTGTAAATCTAGTTTTTTTAATTTCTGGTATGTTGGTAATGAGGGTTACAAAATATATTCAACTAATTCAGGTAGACAACAAGCGGTATTATGGGTAAATAACGATGTCTTCCAGACAACCATTCCAAGGAGCATATATTAGTCATACTTCTTCATGATGGGCAAACATCTCGCGAGCTAATTTATGCATAAATATAGTCACTAGTACTTACAGAAGGTGCTATGCCAAACAAAGCGTGTCAATCTGTGATTCGATTCTATCGCATAGTAAGAAATTATACGCACGGAACCCAGACTATACAAGCAGTGTCGTGCCTGTGCGGAGTGGGCCTGGGCTGGATGTAGACGCATCCTTCGTTTTCACCGAGTGGTCCCAACGGAAGACCAGCGTCGGCTTCACAGCCAGCAGATGCTGAGTTGGGACCGTTTCGCAACAATTACACTATCCGTCTTTTCCTATCCTTATTTTTCATTTTATATTTTTTGTATTTTGTTTTTTCATTCTTTCTTCGATGTCGTTTTCAATCTGACTCGGAAAACGTAACGTTCCTCAATCCACTTTTAGATGTCAATTTCGCCAAAAGCTATTAATAAATATCAGTGGACAATCTCACACATATTGAAATCATCATCATCATCATCATGTCAGCCGAAAGACGTCCACTGCTGGACATAGGCCTCCCCCAAGGCTCTCCACTCAGACCGGTCTTGTGCTTTTCGCATCCACCGCTTTCCCGCGATCCTTAAAAGGTCGTCACTGCATCTTGTTGGAGGCCTACCCACAGCTCATATTGAAATACTCCTAAACTAAGCTCTAGGCTTGTACTATGTGTACTACACAGTGATAAATACCTATTTAGAGATATACATGCTTATATACATAGAAAACGTCAAAGACTCGCACGCTTCACATAAATATCTGCACTTACTGTGATTCGGACCCGGGAGCTCTAGCTCCGTAGGGTCACTACCGAATAGGATAAAGTGAAGAGATATCCTATAAAGATGAAGCTTAGGTGTCCTTGTCTAGTGCTTCGACTGTCCACTTCCGTTTGCTGTTTACACTAAGTCCGATTCAGTCCTAGAGGTCACCTGCTCTTTTTCTGAACAGTTCTTTGAATGTCTACCATCTTTTTAAGGAAAAGACGACGCCATTTTATATCACTCTCAGGTTTATTTGTTGTGAAACTTCATTTTTCTTAAAGTAACCTCAATTTGCACATACATACTTTTTTACTCTATAGTAAATGTCTACACTTTGTAGTATTGTTATAAATAGGTTCTTTCATGGATATTCTTTGCAAAGCACACACATTTGGCAGAGGCACCAGGCAGCTCAGGTATTGGTACGCATTCAGAGCTCGTTTCAACATAGACATTGCCATTTCTCGTTCCTCACTAAATTCATTAAATCCTACGTTCAATTTCCTTTTCGAAATGGCCTTTCGAATCACTTTCTTTATGTACGGCGACTCGACTTCGTCAAGAACGGACATGTTTTTCAACATGCGCTTGAGTTGTTTGTTTTTTCGCTGTAGGGAGCGGATTTTATGGTGTAGTTCTTCTTCTTTTTTCATGACAGAAACCATTTCTCTGGCGTTTACAGCTGAAATGTATGAAACGGAATATTAAGGCTGTTATGAATATTATTATTTAAATTCTGAAAGTGGGTAAACACGTTGGTGATACTGTAAAACCGCGTAACTAGCAAATTTATGATAGAGCAAACTAAACTTTATTGTCTTATAAAAAGGTGCATTTTGCTCCTTATTTAAAATGTTACTTACGCGGTTTTGCAGTTTCACCGACGAAATAGAGTCAAGCAGTGGTAAGTAACTCCTTTATCACCACGGTCGACAATACAGTTTAGGAATAGTACATTGTTGCCTAGGCGCGGAAAGTAAGGGTTTTCCTGACGATGTGGTTAGCAGGCCGAGCAACAGCGAGGCCTGCTAAAATACGAGTCAGGAAATCCTCGTTTCCGCCGAGGCATACATAATGCTTTTCTCAAACATGTGAGGAAATAATACAAATACATTTCTAAAAAGCAAGTAATTTAATAATATTCGGTTTCACAATTATATTATGCAGAATGAACGAATGTTACTGACTGTCAATTGTTTTTAAATACTAACCATAGACATTGGAATGCAAATTCAAAAAGAAACACACGCACTGTGCTAAAAAAGCGAGCAGTTACCTTGGCTGTTTGGAAATTTTGTCCTGGTCCTTTTGATTTTGTATGCAAATTGACAGAATTTTTAAGAAATATATGGACATGGACGGAAAGGGTTTTCATATGGTTTTTTTACTCCTAGGAGTAAAATGAGGCTCTTTCCGTCCTTGTGTTTCAATCGGAAAACCGTTTTTTCCGAGCATGTTTGAGAAAATGTATTTGTGTACAGTCGCTTGATGGATTCAAATACTCCTATGCAATATATCATTATATGACCACGCTCAAAGCCAAAAAAGCTCGAATTCAGTTATTTTTGAGCTCTTTATGTGCTCCGATAGATCTGATGGCAACTATAGCACCGTAGAAATATATCTCCAGCGATGTCAGAAGAAATTGCGCAACTTTGCTTAAAACTTCTGGCAACATCGCACCTCATATGTTGGCAGCGATGCCAAAGTAATCCGCACGCACCAGACGATAGGCTCAATGATTAACCTAGTAAGGCCCACCATACTGAAAAATTGGAGTTTTTTGTAACTGGGACTTTGAATCTACAATCAAGGGAATAAAGTTCAATTGCGATTGTCCGAAAATGCCATTTCAGTTAATGAACATAGGAAAATAAACCTTATTCTTATTGTAACAGAGTTCAAAGTGAATTGCCTTGATTATGTACATCCTATTGCACACTGGGCCTTACGAAGTTAACACATCGCACCTTCAGAACAATAGTGACCTAAGTCAGAAATTTTAAATTTCGAGTTTGGTCTCTATAATAACAGATTTATGGCTTAGTTTTAAAAGCTGAAATTTTGAATTAGGTCACTATATGTTGAGCAAAGTGATGTGATTTTACTTGTGGGAGGACCTTGTGCAGGGTCCGTCCGGGTTGGTACCACCATCTTATCCATTAACCTACCGCCAAGCAGTAGTGTTCACATCGCTGTGTTCCGGTTAGGGGATAAGACAGCCGGTGAAATGACTAGCATAGAGCCATTCCATCTTAGTCCTCAGGGTTGGCAACGCATTTGCAGTCTTGTGAATGCGAATGTCTATGGGTCACAGTTTCCACTTACCATCAGGTGGCCTGTGTGCTCGTTTGCCTTCCTATGCAATAAAATAAAAAAGTCCGGCGACGTTGCCACACAACGCGCGATGTTGTAAGATGTGTCAACGTATCGCGGGAGATTTATTCCCTAGTGAATACGAGGTATTTGAGTTTAATTAGAGATATAGTTAAAAGGCATACGGTCGGTGATTCTGCAAAACCGCCTAAGTATTTTATGTAAATATCAAAATGCACCTTTTTAATAAGAAAGTAAGGTTTATTTTGCTTTATCATAAATTTGTTACTTACACTAACCGTGTGGTTGCCGGGTTAGAATAGTGCCACTCCATGTCTTCCCGTGGATGTCGTAAGAGGCGACTAAGGGAATAAAGGCTTGTAGTACTGTTAGGCGACGGGCTTTCCACCTGTCACTAATACACTAGGAAACAAATGTGTAAATGTGGTTACAGAATTATCAAGAAGTTTTAAAACTTGTTGGTAATTCTTTAGCTCTGCCTACCCCACTCTGGGAATGAAGGCGTCACTTTATGTATGTATGTATGTATGTATGTATGTTACTTACACGGTTTTTCAGTATCACCGACGATATTACACTTACGTGTTCGAGTAGTGTCACGTTTATAACCCACGACTTTTAGCGCCATATCTAAAAGAGAAATAAGCATTATATGATTCATAAGGAGTAAAACCATGACGACGAAAGATTGAAAAAATATATTTTACAGAAAATCTCTCCAATGTTATCATCCCCTTGCCATTGTGGGCCTTTTTTCTGCTTTATTTAACGCTTTCGAAACCGTATTGTTTTTTTTTACAATACGATCGCTTATACTCAGTAATACCGTATTGCATTTGACATGTTATCATATTGTTTTAAACTCCGCCGCCAATATTGTCAATAAAATAAATATCAGGGGACGATCTCACACTAATTGACCTACCCCCAAACTAAGCTCTAGACTTTTACTATGGGTACTAGGCAACGATTAACTTACTTATATAGCCTCCTGGGACCTGGGGGTGCTCACGGTACCATTGTAATTGCAACCTTGTCAAACAACTATATTTATTTTATTTTATATTTATTGTTATGTCCTCAAGCGAGGATCGGGGGTCCCAGGAGGATAGATAGATACATACTTAAATACATAGAAAACACCCAAGACTCAGGAAAAAATACTCGCGCTCAAAACACAAATATTTTCCCGTACCGGGGATCGAACCCGGGGCCGCTAGCTTCGTAGGCAGGGTCACTACCGACAAGGCTACCGCGTCATTAAAAAAACAATCAAAACGTTGACAATGCGACAACATGTCAAAAGCAATAAGGTTTTACGAATTACAATAGAGCCCCTGTCAAGCCGCCATAACGTTAATGATGACGATATTGTTACAAAGTGAAATAAATCCCATTCGGCTACATAGCATTTATTTTATTAGTATAAGAACGGAGGTGGGAGGACCTTGTGCAGGGTCCGTCCGGGTTGGTACCACCATCTTATCCATTAACCTACCGCCAAGCAGCAGTGTTCGCATTGTTGTGTTCCGGTTTGGGGATAAGACAGCCGGTGAAATGACTAGCATAGAGGCATTCCATCTTCGGCCTCAGGGTTGGCAACGCATTTGCAGTCTTAGGATTGCGGTCTTGTGAATGCGAATGTCTATGGGTCACAGTTTCCACTTACCATCAGGTGGCCTGTGTGCTCGTTTGCCTTCCTGATATAAAAAAAATAAAAAAACGGATTCCCACTTATCGGGGGCTCTGGTGATAATATATTTTACTTTGCTGCCACCTCTGGGATGGCTCTGCCAAGTATCAGCTGGACGCACTGAACTGGGTGGACCGACGAGCTAGGAGACTTATCGGTACCGACTCACTCGCCAATACATAGCTTCAGTAAGTCGCTTGTCTCTCGGTATTTTACAGGGTGTCATGGAGTGTGCCCAAGAACTGCATGACCTCATCCCACCCTCCACTTTTTCACATAGGTCTTCTAGACGCCGGGACGGCTTCCATCCACATGTAGTAGAATACCTAATGGTTCGCACGCAGCGGTTTGTTGCGTCGTTTCTTATTCGCACTGCTAGGGAGTTGAACGCACTCCCTGCGTCTGTATTCCATTGGTCTAACGCATTATAGATTTTTTTTAAACTGTCCTACACCGATGCATGAGAACAGAATCATATTAAATACGACAAAATATTTTGTCGGATCCGACACCCCCAAAGTGGGAACCCGCTCTTACACTAATAAAATAAATACATAACTTATCTATTACCTACAAGCTGAATTACAGATTTTTAACAAGATTTCTTGCACATTTTTTTAGGTCTATAGATAATCATGACATGCGAATGATCGAGTATGGTTAGTAAAATAAGTAAGACGCACCTTTGGGCACCGCAGGTATTCTCTTCTGTGACAACTCAATGATGCATCCTGAAATTATTTACGAAAACTTAGTAATTTCTTATCCAATACCAAGTCGGTCATATTATATTGACTTGAATAATATGACTTTTTATCATATTGAGGGAAATAAATGAACATAGGATACACAATCAAAATTAAAAAAATACGATTGATCTGTTGTTATTTGGGTGAATTGTTTTTAGCGTATAAAAGAAGTACAATTATTAAAAAATAATGTATTCAAATGCGCGTTTAAGAACGTGCGACGGCATCGGGACGCTTTTTTTTATGGCATAGGTAGGCAAACGAGCACACAGGCCACCTGATGGTAAGTGGAAACTGTGACCCATAGACATTCGCATTGACAAGACTGCAAATGCACTGCCAACCCTGAGGACTAAGATGGAATGCCTCTATGCTAGTCATTTCACCGGCTGTCATATCCCCAAACCGGAACACAAAAATGCAAACACTGCTGCTTGGCGGTAGGTTAATGGATACGATGGTGGTACCAACCCGGACGGACCCTGCACAAGGTCCTCCCGCTAGTAAGTTTCCTCTTTCTACATTTTCTCACTTCTGTCTTTAATGGGCAGTTAAGTGTGTGGATGTTTGTACGTAAGTGGGAGAGTGACGGATGTTTTATCCACCGCGATAAAAGCAACCATAATACGGACCAGCAAATGTTTGGCAACTGTATCACTGATTTAAGTCGCCTGTTTGTATAATAAGTAAGAGGAACTTAGGCTGCTAGAGGGAAACGTTTTTAACCGCAGTCTAACAAACTGGCTTTTGGAGCGTTGTTTTTACAGCGTGAAGGCGTATCTCGAGCACCGACACTACTAGGGTTAGTAGTATTTATTTAGTACTTTATTGTGATATGCCTATTGTGTTAACCTTTTCTATTGTTAGAATTTGACATCTTCTATTTATTTTAACTTTTTTATTTTATTTTCATTTTTTGACATTTTAACTGATTACTATATATTTGCACGCTTGCATGCAAGCTTGATACATGAAACATAATGTATTGTAACATCCCCATACTGTGTCTATGCAAATAAATAATTTCCGATTTCTGATTTAAGGGAATATAGGCTTGTAGTACTGTTAGGCGATGGGCTTGCTACCTGTCACTATTATGAACTGTTAAACATCGTAGCCTAATTGTGCAAATTGTGGTTACAGAGTTATCAACAAGTTTTTAGAGTTGTTGGTAATTCTGTTGCTCTGCCTACCCCACTCTGGGAATGAAGGCATGAAGGTATGTATGTATGTATGTATTTCTGATTTCTGAGTAATAGACGCTTAGCTACCGTTTACGCAAACGCGCTTTAAAAGACGTATAGTGCAACCGCTCTATGCAATATGCAATGGAAGTAAATTATTACTTTATTTACCTTCGCCATTGTGAAGCACTTTACTGGTGATCGGGATAACTTGTCTGTCCTTGTTGATGGTGTAGATCTCCGTCGTCTGTGAGTTAGGAGGCACGTTGTGGTGCAGAATTGGTATTAAACTTGGTAAACATTCTAAAAATAAAAAATAAAATTTTAGTAACTAAAGCTCAAAAACTGAGTGCCGTGTGGTTGCCGGCTTAGAATTGTGCCACTCCATGTCTTCCCGTGGAAGTCGTAAGAGGCGACTAAGGGAATAAAGGGAATAAAGTACTGTTAGGCGATGGGCTTGCTACCTGTCACTAATATACACTGTTAAACATCTTAGCCTAATTGTGCAAATTGTGGTTACAGAGTTATCAACAAGTTTTTAGAGTTGTTGGTAATTCTGTAGCTCTGCCTAACCCCCCTCGGGGAATGAAGGCGTGAAGGTACGAGGGCAGAGTGAAAAGTCTGGAAAAAATTAAACATTTTTTTTTTTTTGGTCCAAGTAAATATTTATTTTTCAACGTAGTCCCCATGTAACTCAATACACTTGGTCCATCGCTTTTCTAGCTTTTCGATTCCCTCCGTATAGTACGATTTCTCCAACCCTTCAAAATACGCATTGGTTTCTGTGATGATTTCTTCGTTGGAACCAAATCTTTTTCCACCAAGCCATTTCTTTAAGTTTTGGAAAAGAAAATAGTCGCAGGGGGCTAAATCTGGAGAATAAGGCGGATGCGGGAGCAATTCGTAACGCAACTCGTGGATTTTAGCCATAACAACTGCACAAGTGTGGACCCGTGCGTTGTCTTGGTGAAAAATGATTTTCTTTTTCGCCAAATGGGGTCGTTTTTCCATTAAAACTTCATGAAATCGCTGTTACAAGTTGGCATAATATTCGCCGTTAATTGTTTTACCTTTCTGAAGGTAATCAACATATATTACACCACGAGCATCCCAGAAGACAGTAGCCATAACTTTATTCGCCGATAAAACTGCTTTGGCCTTCTTTGGTGCAGGTTCACCTGAAGCAATCCATTGTTTTGACTGCTCCTTGGTTTCTGGTGTATGATGATGAATCCAGGTTTCGTCAACAGTTAGGAAACGACGCAAGAAGTCCTTTTCATTACACCTAAACTTCGCCAAACATGCCTCTGACAGGGTCACCCTAGTGCGGAGAGCTTCTTCATATCCAAATAAGTGTGAAGGATATTACGAACCCGTTCGTCTGAAATGCTTACAATATCAGCTATCTCACGGACCTTTATTCTTCGGTCGGTCAATACGATGTCATGGATTTTGGTGATCATCTCTGGTGTAATGACCTCAACTGGGCGTCCGGGTCGGTCGGCGTCAGCAGTGTTTGTACGGCCACAACGAAAATCCGTAAACCACTTGTGGATCATTTTAATCGATGGAGCAGAGTTTCCGTAATATTTGTCTAATTTTTTTTTTGTATCCGTAATGGTTTTTTTTCGCAAAAAATAATGTTTAATCAGAACACGAAACTCACTTTTCTCCATGTTTGCAAACACCGAAGTGATTGTTTCTTTTTTATAGCTGTCAAAAAAAAAACTAGTTGTGTGAACTGGCTGAAAAAAATATACGATTTACCTCCAAAAAGGCTGCATTACAAATTGACATTAATGAATTTGTGAAGAAAATACCTTTAATATGATTTTTACCAGACTTCTCACTCTGCCCTAGTATGTATGTATGTAAGCTCAAAAACGGTCAATATTTCGTCGGTAATACTACAAAACGGCGTAACTAACAAATTTATGATACAGCAAAATAAAGCTTACTGTCTTATTAAAAAGGTGCATGTCGCTCCTTATTTAAAATGATACTTACGCGGTTTTGCAGTTTCATCGACGATTTTAATTACATGAGTTTGAGCGCGTTCGTCCCTCATAGTAGATCATAAAATACTGACAGAAAATACTGACCCTTTACATTTGGGTCCAATGATTCATGTTTTATGATGATGGTCTGATCTGAAAATAAATTAAACATGCCTAAAATAAATGAAATATAAATTATAATAATTAAATTAATTTATTATTAATTAAAACAAATCATTTGGGTGAATTGCAAAAATATTGTACATAGTTATGGAGTTAATTGAGATACATTAACTTTCTTCCATTGTGTTTTCTTTGTGTAACGGAAATTATCCATATGATATGACTAATCTTTGTTACACAAAGAAAAAAGTTAAGGATTGTTAAGGATATTTTAATTGAGCCCTTAACTATGTATAATATTTTTGCAATTCACCCATTTATAGTTTGCCAACTAAATTCTTCTTTATAACAATTGACAAAAGGATTCTTTTTAAACTGTCTCTAAAAAAAAATTTGAGGTTTGTCTCAAAATAATACTATAGTATTTTTAATTTTTTTGTTCATTATTTACTGAGAAAAAGTTTCTGCTAATGTTTGAGCTTAAACACCACATGGTCTTCTGTACGTCACAGCTAGTGCTAAAGTTTAAAAAACAAAACACGGTTACAAACAAAATGGCGTCTTTCCGACCACTACAAGTCCAAAGCCAGGCAAAGCATACACTGATAACATTCTACTTTTTATCTCGATAAAATTATAAAAAATTACTGTTGTCAAATTATTATCCTAAAAAATTTAGGCTAATGAAAATATACTGACCTTTCGTGTATTGGTCCAGTGATTCATGTTTTATTGCGATTTCATCTGAAATAAAGAACTCTGTTATTACAGTTATGTCAATATGTAATAATCCCTGCGACAGCTATATCCTAAATTTAAAACATCTACTATACTTGCAAGCAAGGTACATAAAAAGAGCTTATTAATTATTTAGGTATGTAACTGAACTTTGTTGGGAGGTTGGTATCACTGGCAAATTGAAAGAAGCAATTTTTATATGAGCTGTCATAGGGATAATCCAAGTTTGGCTTTACTATAGTCATTCTTAAAATATCATTAAACTAAATAAATGAAAATTCTTCTTTGTATCTCTGTAAATATTTTGTACCTTCATCATATGGTTCTAAATATTCTTCTTCAAGATATACATCTTCAGTGGGTACGGGTGACACATTCCGTTTTATGGGAACTATTCTCTGTGTGCATTCTGAAAAATACAAAATCTTAATCAGATTACTTAAATATAACTTTTGAACTAAACAGCCCTGATTAGGATTCTACAGATGCCGGTACATGTAATTATTCTCTCAAATAGTACAGCTAATATGATTTGTAATAAAGGCCATACACAGTACGATGGTCTCTTGTGCAGCATCATGAACTTCCATTGTATGCAACAAGTTCTATCATGAATTAGTTGATGATAAAGATGTATATTACGGCCCCTATTATATACCCATGTCGTCCCATGTTTCATTTTCTAAATAGATGTCAAGCGTATACTTACTCAACATGACTTTATGGTCGGGCCTAGTTATCAACGGTGGCCAAAACATGACTATATTTTTCTTCAATGGTTTGATCTCCGGAGGCATGATTGTAGGCACAGCATCTTTGGTCAAATGTTTACCACTCTTTGTGAAATAGCAGCCCATAAAGTGATTGCCACACACATAGCGATATTGAATCTTTTTAAGCGATAACTGAAGAAGATTCACATCTCCAATGATTCGAATCCATTTGCGACATCTGAATGTGTGGAAATAAATGTAAGGTGAAACTTTAATATGCTGTTAGAGCGGGTATGTAAGGGCAAGATGAGCTGATTTATAAAAGGTGAAGCTACTCAAATAGTAGTGGTTGTTTTTAAACCACAAGTGAATAACTGAACAACATTTGATATTGATTAATATTTCATATTGAAGTCGTATAATAGGTACGTTGAGTTATATTATCAAGGATCATAACTGCCATAATTGACGAGTTATAATTGAGATTTAAATATGAGATCTAATAATGCACAGTAATCTGGAGTTTAAAAATAAACAAAGCTAACTTACCGATTTACGTTCTGAGGAAACTTAGCGTAAATAACACTTGGTGCGTCTAACTGCGCAACATTACAAACAACACAAATTTTGTATTTTAAATAGGATTCTTTTGAATCACTCATGTTTAATATAAATGCTTGTAGCTGGATCGTTTAAACAAAATAATATTGACTAGCACCAGACGTAGGACGCCTTGCTTGGGTTTCTTCTGTCATGTCAGCTGTCCTGTCAGTGGCACACTGTCAAAACTAAACGTAAAATGGAACTTTTTTAATCTCACTTTGTTGTCAATGGCAAAAGCCATACAGCCACAAAAATAGAAAAAACTTTACATTACTACTGGGATTTACATCTTTAATATTTGAATAGCTTAGTTTTATTTTCATTTAAGTAGCTTAGTTTTATTTGAATTTAAATAAGTTTAGTTTTAACTTTTAATTGTAGTACCTACCTATGTTATATTAAATAATTTAATAGGTACTAAATTAAACCAGGATAGACAAAAAAAAATTACTCACGGTTTTTAAGTAAGTAATTTTAATAGACCAATTTCATTTATTTTGTATTTGATCCAATAGTTTTGTTTTAATCATGTTTTTATATCTTTATTTATTTAATACTTTATGGATTCATGACATGTTTATTTTCAATTTCGGTTGGTATTTTCTAATAAATTACAACAATTAAATGATATCTAATGATATAAAGTGTTCTTAATAGTGTATTAAAACATCCCTAGTATTTCAAGCGGTTTTCGCCTAACCCGATTCAAGCCGAAAACGAAAGTCAAACAAAGTTTATCGAAACATCCGAAATAGATGAAGATTTCAAAAACTTAATAATGCAGAACGGCTTCAAAACCCTAATCCTCGAAATGATTTTCGAATTAGTTTTTGCAAATTTATGAAAAATCCCAATTTTGTAGTAATGACTAATGCAAATAATAATTATGCAGCCGCAGAACAAAAGAAAGTCTTATCGGGCTATGTCGGCGGGCCGGCAACTTTGGTGTGTATTAAGCATTACGGTTACCAAAAAAAGTAGCTTTTACCGTGCACCTACCTAGCTAGGGTTGAGTTTATTATATAGTATTATATATCTAATGTAAATAGTCTAAATGTTTATTTAATCACAAATTACAAAGCTGTTGTTGGAAAATATACCATCCGTTCTCTGCACAGTTTCTTTGTAATGTACTGGCATCATGCAAACACATTATCATGACAGGTTTATATAATGTGCCCCAGTTTCCCCTTTTAACCTTCGCCCATCAATAGGTCAAGGAGTAACTTGTACAACCTACTAGGCAATCTCCGCTAATGTCTTAATATCTTCCGTGAGTCATAGGTCCATGGTACAGTTATAAGATCATGGGGTCGATATTCTAGTTCGCGAAAATAATCGAGCGATCGGGAACGTTATCGAATAATTGATCGATAATCGATGATAAGATGAAGATCGCGATGAACGATAATGTGGGTTGCTATTATTGACTTGTTTATGATCTGAGGCTGCCCGCGGCTTCCGCTGAGTGGAATTTGATTACTATAAAAAAAATGTGTTGCTTAAACCGTTAAATACAGCTAAAACTTTGATCTAGAATTATTCTTGTGATAGCCGTATTTCGTAATTTCAATCACTTAGGTACACTCACAAAACGAGGTATTCAAAAATAGGCGTTAAATTATTTTTCACTTCTCATGCTCGTAAAGTCCTTCTTTACGCCGTGTATAGGCTGCATAAAATCGCATTTTATGCACTATATAGTGCATAAAGTCGGTCGTCATCTTCGGTAGATATAAACATTTAAACCGTTTGTAACTCAAGAACCAATGAAATCTACTTAGTAGTGATAGTTTTCCTATTAAATTCATTATAAATGAAAGCACATTTAATATAATATGTTAGACTTGACTCTAACAAAAATTTAAACGGATACCTTAATCAAAAAATGTTTCCACAGACCCGCAATATTTTTAAAATACCTATTCAGCGACACCCCACACTATGGTGTAGACGAGAAAAAAAATACATCCCCACGTTACGTATAGGGGAGGTAAAGTAAAAAAAACATTTTCAACATTTTATTTTACCACTTTGTTGAGGTCACTAACATGGGGTCCGTTCATTTGACCGAAATACGTTTGGCCGAATGAGTCGTTTGGCAACTGTTTCATTTCCCAACCCGCATATATTTCTGTAACTGTGAATATTTCAGGATTTATTTTTGTACCATTGTGTAGACTATAGGTTAGGTTAGGTTAGCCATTTTTAAAAAAATCTGAAATATTTACAGTTACAGAAATATAAGCGGGTTAGGAAATGAAACAGTTGCCGAACGACTCATTCGGCCAAACGTATTTCGGTGAAACATTAGTGAACCCACTAACATGTATATTTATGCCAAATTACAGCTTTCTATTACTAAGAGTCCCTGAGCTAGGCTGTGGACGGACGGACGGACGGACATGGCGAAACTAGGGTGACGGCACCAATGATGGACACTTTTAGCTGACAGGCACCAGTAATGGACACTTCAGTCTTAAATCAAATTTCATACGGTCCTAAATTGATTGTTGCAAAACAAATGAATAACCCTTATCTTCTGTAAAATAAGAATCAAGTGTCCATTATTGGTGTCTTGTCCATTACTGGTTCCGTCACCCTATAAGGGTTCCTAGTTTGACTACGGAACCCTACTAAAATAGTGTTATATGTGTTTATATGAGCTGTCACAGGCATCATCCTTAGTAAAACAGAGACTTAACTGAAGTTTACCGATCTAGTTTTATATTTACACCGTGGGCAGGTTATTATGTGTTTAACTTAGCAACAGTTTAAATGGCTATTCGACCCACTAAATTTAAACCAGAACCGTGCTCTAGATGGATTCTTAAATCATTAATTCTAATAGCGGACGAATAAACCTCATTTAATGCCCCACAAATGACACTGATGGTGATTGACCACCCACGCGATGGTAGAAATGGTATTTATAAAACTGGTCCAATATGCTTTTTACCAAATATATAATATTATGATATTATACATAATAGTTTGGAACGGTCAACCAACTTTATTATTATACGCTACTGTGGAACCTTGTTACGGTATTACGAAACCGCGATTAGTTTGGGATTGGAATAGCTGTCAATTCATATGCACTTTGACGTAAGTACCTATATGGTAAAACTGTCACTTCTAATCCCTTTCTAATCGCGGCTAAATAATAATGGTTACAATAGGTACCTATATTCTGTGGTATCCTTATGTTTTTGCTCACCTTACTTATTTATTTTCAGATATTTATTAAGGTAGGTATAAAAGTAAAATAACAATACTCATACAAAAAATTAACATTATGAAAAAGCTAACCTGCGGGTACTACGGGCAATTACTTATGAGTTATCAACATGATCTCCCGATTTCCTCCCTAATTCAGTAAACCCGTGAATTAGTAATGTTCCCAATCGAACTACTTATTTCCTTTTAACAATACGGACATAAAAATGCCAACTGAGTTGACTCTGAAACCCCACTTCCTTTGGTCCTCATTATTTATGTACAACCTGTGAATTTACGCATAGTAATATAAAGTGCACATGGCATCCAGACAAACAAGTTTAATTAAAACCTTAAAATAAAACTACTTAATTTAGAATGAACCGTTGTCTTCTCCAGTGGCTCAGTGACATATCACTTTTAATAAAACCATTAGCGTTCCAATTTGTTCACTTTTACCTTCTTTTGTATTGAAGTAAACTATTTACAATCTTTGTATCGATTACCGCCTTAATAAGAAGACGGTTATTGAAGTGAATATGCCAAGGTACCGGTTATTAGCAGTCGTGACTAACTTACTCCACTTGCCGACATAATATCTACTTAGAAACCGGTCAAGTTCAAAGAATACGAGGGACAGTGTTCCGTACATTTCAAAATGTAGAACGCGAACAGATTTGGTTATATCTGGTTTTTAAATTGAATTAAGGGGGGGTTATTTCTGTAATTTTTATTTAAAAAAAAAAGTGTAATGTTAGTGGCGTCTTAATACAATAAAGTTTTTCATACATCATTTAACCCGAAGTTACTCAAATTAATCTACAAATCGTTGCTTAAATACAAAAGCGACACAAAACAAAATGTGTTTGTGTTGCATTTAAATTCAGAATGCTTTATACTTAAAGTTTTAAATCAAACTATATTTGTTTTGATTTGTGGCGCTTTTGTATTTAAGCAGCGAAATGTACTTGCTGGTTAAATTGCGACAAACATACACAGAATTCCATTAGTCTCCCCGCTTTACATTGCAGTGGATCTTAAAAAAAATTTGGGAAAATCGCACTGCTAGCAGTCTAGCAGAACATTTAGATCAAAACAGTATAAACTAAAAAACTTGGTTATTTTGTTTCAGTTCATAGGAGTTGTAATAAAGTTGATTTTTAAATACAGTTGTATTTTGAGTTGCTACTGTTTTGATCTAGCAGTGCGAAATTTCGAGATAGACTGGTTACAGTGGCAGCACTGGCAGCTTACAAGACGGGGGAGTCAGTGGTCATTGCCTTTAAACCGACAAATTGCTAACGTTTTTAATATTTTCCATCGACTCGAAATGTATGGAGTTGACGTAAGCGTTCGATGCGACGTCACGTCAATCCTATACATTTGGTCGATTTTCAAAAATTGTCAACTTAAGGAGACCCAAATAAAGGCGGGTTTACAATGTAGGTGTAGTGGCTCAAGGAAAATAGCCTTCTGAATAAAATATAGAAGACGCTGTTGACGTTGGATGCGCCGAACTCACATGCCCGGACTAGATACGATAAGATCTCCAAATTTATAATTCTAACCGAGCGACTTGCTTTGGTTTGGTGATAGAATCTTGTGCAGCTTCCGTCCGGATCGCTATAATTACTAAGATACGAGTCGAATTAAGATGATTGTGAAGCGACGCATCGCGTAGCTGTCAAAAAAGTTCCATAGGTACTTTTAGTTCCGGGTGATGACGTTTCTCACCCCCTAAACCAAGTCCGATGTCCACGATTTTTGAACATGTTGTTGTTATTATAAAAAACGTAGGTTTGTTCGTTTCCGTTTTTTTTTAATTTTTCTTCATTTTCTTTCCAATAAATATTTTTTTGGAAAGGAAACCGTATACTTAGATATATTTACAACATGTTCAAATATCGTAAAAACGAATCGGACAGAAACATCATATATTTTCTATCTTTCTTCTTGTTCACAGTACACCCCGATAACAGAGAAGGACGTGCGAGAGTTGCAGAGCTCGTACGAAGATCTGCTGGCGAAGATCAGGCCCAACGCGGTCAGCCTCGTGGACGCCTTCGACTTCAGGGATGAGGTAGGTCCTAAGTCTGGAAAAAAAAAACCAAAAAATACTTAAACTATTACACTTTATACTAAACAAGAACCATTAAATAACGACCCACTACATGATGGCGACCCCTACTTTGCGAGGCCATAGACGAGATGTCTTAGTGTGTTAGTTCTTCGCTTTCCTTTTATAGGGTTCCCTACCCAACCCTACCCTATTACTAACACTCCACTGTCCGTCTGTCTGTCACCAGAAATTTTCACAGATGATGTATTTCTGTTACCACTTAAGGAGTGGTCCCGATAAAAAGTAGCAGTACATAATATGGAATTTATTTTTATTTTGTGCTAATTTCTAAGCAGTGCATTTTAATAGTAATCTGTATATACTATTAAATAAAATAAACAATAAGAATGGTAAAAATTAAAGAGGGATTTCAAGTTTTCGCCTTTTACATTAAATCTCACCTAAAACTTTTTGAACAGTGTCTTTTGAGAGAATTTATGAGGTGTTTGTCATAAACATAATTTTTTTTTTGAGTTTGATGGGCTAGTTAATACCTTATTGAATTGTCTTTTGATCATTATTTAATATTTTTGAATTGACTTTAGTTTGAGGTAGTTACATGGATTTTCAAAAATTGTGTATTTGCCATTTTTACGGAAATTTGTCTCTCATAGAAAAACCCTTGTCAGAGGTTAGATTGGAGAAACTTCCTTACTACCCAACGTGAAATCCAGTTTATTGGTATAACTTATTCGTATAATAATATTCTTAAAAGCATAAAACAAGTTCTGATAATGGAAATTCAATTGTGGTATTGTAGAAAACGGCAAGCGAAGATTGTCAAACTGTGTTGTACAAAAAGTTATAAAGTACATTGCAATAAATATTGAGAAAACTCAAGGAATCTTACACATTTCAATATTATTGTATTTTATTTGATAGTAAGATATCTACACATTACTAAAAAGAATAAACTGCTTCATAATAAGCAATCAATAAAAATAAAAATCTGATAATTCCTTGCTACTTTTTTGATGAACCACTCCTTAAAAACAAATACTAAAAACAGAATAAAACAAAAATTTAAGATAAAGATAAAAAAGATAAAAGATAAAAGATGTTTATTCAGTAAGTAAGCCGCACGGGCACTTTTAGTTACACCACTGCTGAGAAGAAACGCCGCAAGAAACTCAACAGTCAGTCGGTTTTTAAATATTGCTTATATAATAATAAAGTGTGGTAACTCGTATTTTTTGCCGTTTTTTTCTCGATAACGGTACGGAACCCTTCGTGCGCGAGGCTGACTTGCACATTTCCGGTTTTTTTTATTAATAGTGCTCCACTGCGGTATTCCGCAGTGATTTCGCCAATGTCAAGTGAGTAGTGTAAATCAGTATAGAATTAATCAAAAGTAAAAGCCGGTTATTTATTACTCAATCGACCATGTTTCCCTTGCCGAAGGTTACCAAAATCCCCTTTTTTTTTTTTTTTTTTTTTCCCCCCGCGGCGACTTGAACAGCTACTACCGCAGGGATATTATGGCGTTTCCACATGAAGTGATTTCGCCAGTGTCAAGGTTTATATGAGTATAAATCAATATAGCAATAAAACACAATCCAATCTTCTCTAGGAAGATTGGGGGCAACGTTGTACGGTGATTTGTAGGTCAGAGGTCAAGATAGTTTTAACCTCTGAACCACTGCGAGTCCACTTGAAACGAGAAGAAAGATGCCAGATACACGAAATAAGTCCAAGTCTTCAATCACTGTGCGACACAAAGGCATAAAAAGTACAAATCACTATCAGAAAAGAACTTTGAACACCTAATTACCCAAAAATTAAAGTCTAAAACAAATTACACGTCCGCCATCTTTTAACGTTGCAAATGGCCCTAGCTATCTTTATCTAACATGTTTCAGATTGACGTAAGCTGTCAGACCGTCGCGTCGAGTGCCTGCGTCAATTCCATACTGTTCGTCAATTTTCGAATGTCGTTTACGTTAGCGTTAAGCAACTTGTCTAGCCTAGCCTCATAAAGCTGATATCTCTTAAAGGGCTCAACTTTCATGAAACCTAGCTGAAACCTAAGCATCTTAAGCGTCTCAACTACGGTGCCACAGGCAAAGGGCCTCTATTTTAAGCGGTAAAACCACATCGTCTTTGACCTGTTATGGTATTTTTAAATGGGCCGCTATTACAGTCAAGTAAATAAGAGCTATCTAAACGTTGACGATACGATAACGGGTCAATGACCATATGGATTTTTACAGTAGGGACACCGAGTGATGGCACTTGACACATCTGACAATAGTATTGTGAAACACTCCATTTAGTTAAATACGGTCCACGCTAACGGTACCTCTGAAGACTCTTCTCCCAGTCACACAATCGACTCACGAAAACACTCCATTTAGTTAAATGGAGTGTTTCACAACACTATTGGCAGATGTGTCAAGTGCCATCACTCGGTGTCCCTACTTTAGTGATTTTATTGCAAGAATCTCGGCTCAGATGTGCAGATAGGTACACATGTTAGAAGTAAACCACCCTTCATTTAGCTTCGCTTAAAAAGGGTTTGTTAGATAAGTTAGTGTAGTGATTCGTCAAGCCGTAACTATTATCGTAATAAGTGGCAAATAACCAATTTTAAATCAAGCATCAAAAAGGAGCATTTCAATGTTTCGAAAGTGACGAATGTATTTAGGACTTTGTTTATAATTATTTTGGTAAATTAATAATGAGATGTTCCAGGTGCTCAGTTCCGCCCTGGGAGCATACGACGGCCGAGTGTACGAGCGGCTGATGGAGGAGGCACTGAAGAGCCCGCTTAACGCAGAACCCGTCAACGAGAGCTTCCACAAGTACCTCAAGCCTCTCATGCAGGGGAAACTGGTGCCACATAAGCTATGATTGGGTTGACACTCTTGAAATGTTATCTAGTTGTAAGGTAAGGTGTACCTAATAGGAGTTAGGTCGTAGCTAAGTATATATAAGGTGATTTAGCTCTAAATAAATCAGTACATACTCTTTGAATTGTTTCATTTTCTCGCCTGCATGCATACTAAGTGACATGGTGACACTGCCAAAAGATAAAAAAAACATTGAAATTAAACATTGCAAGATATTTATTTGTTTAATTTTCAGCTTTTTGGAAACATACAGTGCTTATTATCTTACCTAGATTCGGAATGAAATTGGTGTTTAAGATGTTAAAATTACCCTAATAAATAAATTTTACAGTAGGTACAAACATTAAAAAAAAAATTAAATAGGAGGAGAATTAGTAGATTGTTAACCAAGGGATGAAAGGCACCTATAATTATACTAGAGGTTTTGGCGCTTGAGCATAGAGCGCCAATATTTCGAGTGTGAAATAAATGGTGACTTTCACCCGAGTTAAACACTCTACTTTTCATGTCGATTATGAGGAAACTTGATAATAAAACATATAAAAGTAGCACAGTATAGTAAAGGTTTTTATTTCAAATTATCTTACTACAGAGAAGCTGTATGGGTTTCTGCTACGGGTACATTGATATATTTATATTTTTAAATTACTTTTCTTTCCTAGAGTTGACATTAGGGCTTGAATTCCGGAATTCCGGAATTTCGGAGTTTTTTTCGATATTTCAATTCCGGAATTGAGCTACACTCAATATCAAAATTCCGGAATTGAACAAAGACAGTTTTAATACTTTTAATTGTATTAGATGTTTATTTAAAATCATTATTTTACGAAATAACCACAACAAAAAGTAGTTCAATTGCAAATATTTTTATTTTCGGCTCCGCTTAATGTTCAGGTAATGTTTTTTGGCCCTAAGTCAGAGCGAGACGAAATCATTAGAACCCGTTAAAATCCTATTTCTGTCTCACATTGTTCTTTCACCTAAACAATAATAAATACAATCAGTTCCTAGTGCAAACCTGTTAATGAAAGTTGTGTTGTAAGGTTGTGACTTGTGGCTTCGTGACAGTTGCGAGAGTATTTCATATTTTAAGTGTGTGTGACATGCGTGCGGCATCAAAGAACAATGTAAGAATTATTTACCTTGATTATTTGCAAAACCGTTATTTTTTTGTAACTACTTATTTATTGAGGCATGATTAAGTTTTAAACTATATAGCATTTAAAATATTTCCTTACTGACGATTTCTGTAGTCAATCTAAGTTGCATGTGTTATTAGTATTACACAACACACACTGTATACCTATTATATTTTGATTGTTTGATGATGATGTTTTGTAGGGTCTGTATCTAAGTAAATAAAACTAAAAATAATTAAATGCTGTCGAGTCCTGGGGCCCGTTTCACGAAGCTACTTATTTAATATGTACCTAATCGTAATTATGTTGATTAGTTTTGCCTAATATTAACACTTTTAAATAAATAAATAATAAATATCAGGGGACAATGTCACACCACACCAATTAACCTAGTCCCAATTTAAGCTCTAGGCTTGTATTATGGGTACTAGACAATGATATAAATACTTATATAGAGAAATATATACTTAAATACATAGTAAACATCCATGACTCAGGAACAAATATTCGCGCTCATCACACAAATATCTGCCCTTACCGGGATTTGAACCCAGGACCGCTAGCTTCGTAGGCAGGGTCACTACCAAGTACTACCAACTAGGCCAGCGCGTCGTCAAAACTTTTGTAAATTATTATAATAACTAAATGTTTTGTTTGAGTGAAAATGTTTGTGATTATTAATTTTGTTTTAAGAAAAAAACGACTGATTACGTCTGTTCATTATTAGTACATAAATGTTGATTACAATTTTTAGTTTTATTTTGCCCTACATTGAAAGAATCACAAAAAAGCAATGAAATCATCAATTCCGGAACTAGTTCCGGAATTCCGGAATTGAAGGCAAATCTCGAAAATCAATTCCGGAATTGAAAACCGTCCGATATTGCATGCCCTAGTTGACATGTGTCACTTTAAACCCGCATCTAAGATAAACAATGGCTTCATTTCGGAGTTTGAGACATGGAAAATCATATATTTTTGAAAAGGCAAACAACCACCCCGGTACAGGTGGTTACTAGGATCTAAAATCGATAGATACGTTGTAGGTAGACCAAGAACATGTTAGGACGAACTGGACCAGTTCTGTAAAATATGGAGTTGCAGATAGGCTGTGAATAAGCTCTGGCAGTGGGACAGAGCAGGCAGAGTGGTGCGCTGTGCATTGTAGTAACGGAGACTTATAATGTATTCCTATGCTTTTAAATTAAAGTATGTCGGTATTGTTGGTGTCTCGCTCGCGTTGGATTATTAGTGGATCATCATCAGCGATTTCATAAGTAGCAATTCAAACAAAATATTTTGACTAGCCATTTAAGAAGTTTTATTCGACGAAATATAGTATTTAAAAACGATTTTTGGAATAAGTGTTAAATTAACGATGAAAAATTTATAGATGATTTTCGCTAGATTTTTTGCAATTATGATTTTATTATCTTGATTAGTACTTATTATATGAGAAATTTAACGATATGTGATAAATGAGTCCCTTCATTATTTAATTATTAAGTTGAAAATGATATGGTTGGATAATAAATTTTATCATTATCTTGATGTAAATAAAAATCAAAAATAAACTGAATAACTCTATTTCACCCACACATTAAGAGAATCCTTAAAACTAACAATAAATAACTTAACTAAAATAAATTAAAATTCATTGTGCAAATACATCAAGATAAGTTTTCGTGTCATCTTGGTGTGCTTGCTGCACCGGGAGACTTAGTTGACTAGGGCGTTGGCGTGGGCAGAGCCGAAGCCGTGTGTGTTGGCGGCAGAGTTAGCCACTCTGTAGGCAGCGTTGACTCCCTGGGTTCTCGCTGATGATAAAGCGGACCCATACCCAGAGGTCCTCGCATCAGCATTGCTCCTGGTTCCGAACGCTGATCCTTGCACATTAGCGTCAGACCTCGCCGCACCAAAACCGTTGGTGTTGGCCGAGGATACAGCGGAGCCGTAAGCTCCATTGTTGGCTGCGGACTTGGCATAACCAGCGCCGGTGATGTCAGCGTTGGCGTTGGCTGACTCGTACCCGTTCGTGTTGGCTGAAGTCCTGGCCGCGCCAAAACCAGCGCCGTGGGTGTTGGCTTGAGATTGAGCTGAACCGTATCCAAGGCCCTGCGTGTTGGCGGCGCTCTTTGCGAAGCCTGAGCCATGGGTGTTAGCCTCGGAGTTGGCAAAACCGAAGGCACCTCCGTTCACGTTAGCGTCAGCTTTAGCCGAGCCGTAGTTGGAGCCCTGAGTGTTAGCGGCGCTCTTTGCGTAGCCAGAGTTGGTGTTAGCGGCAGAGTTAGCAGAGCCGTAGGCAGCACCGTTCACGTTAGCGTCGGCTTTAGCGGAGCCGTAGTCGGAACCCTGAGTGTTGGCAGTGCTCTTAGCGTAGCCAGCGCCGTGAGTGTTGGCTTCAGAGTTAGCAGAGCCGTAGGCAGCACCATTCACGTTAGCATCGGCTTTAGCAGAGCCGTAGTCAGATCCCTGGGTGTTAGCAGCGGAGTGCACGAAACCAGACTGGTGTACGTTTGCGGTGGACTTGGCGGCACCAAAACCGGCGTGAGTGTTGGCATGAGCACGAGCTCCGATGTTAGAGGGGGTGCCATAAAGGGTACCGAAACGCCAGCTGATACTGCCCTTTTTAGCGGCCTTGGCAGATGAGACAACGTTATCGTATCCGCTGCTGACGGACGCATCGGAGGCGGCGGATCCAGCGCCAAAGCCGTGAGTCTTAGCGGAGCTGATGGCAGATCCCAGTCCTGCGTTGTTGGCGGTAGATGAAGCAGAGCCGTATCCTCCGTTCGACTGGGACTCAGCTGCGGCACGGTTGGATCCGAAACCACCATTAGCTTGGGAATTGGCGGAGCTGTATCCGTTGTTCAATCCTTGCGTCCTAGCGGCAGTCACAGCTGATCCAGCATCGGAGTTGGCGTTTGAGGAGGCGGATCCAAAGCCAGAGTCGTAAGTGTTGGCGTTAGTCGAAGCGGTCCTGTAACTGCCAATGCCCTGGGTACGAGCGGAGGATACTGCGGAGCCAGCGCCGTTGGTAGATGCCGAAGCAATAGATGAATCACTGCCTCCGTTCACCGTAGCAGTGGATTGAGCAGTCTGAGCTCCAGGGATGAGGTTGATTTCAGCAGGCTCAAAGTTATGCTCATAGGATACGATAGTCGCTGGAGCTGGGACGTAGAAAGTGGCTCCTCCGTTCTGGACCTCCGCGGAAGCTTTAGCTGATCCATAGACGGGGATGGCGGGAGCGTTGAAGAATTCAGCGTCAGCGGCAGGAGGATAGATGGCACCGATGCCTTGGTTGCGTAGGTTGAAGCCACCGTCACCGACGGAAGCAGAGCCGGAGGCCTGGCTGCCGAAGTCACTGGTGTAAGCCTTGCTGATGGCGAAGTCCCGACCATCACGGTACAGGAAACCTGCAGAAGATTTTTTGATTAAGGTTGGAATAATTATTAATAGTGATGGTTAGGGAAATAGCGTTTTGTTTTTTTGCGTTGTTGTGCGTTATACGAAGTAATGTTGCGTAAGGACGGACAATACTCGTTGAGATAAACCATATTACCGTGTTAAATAGTTTTACACAAAGTTTTACTTTAAAATTTATGCTTAGACGAAACAAGCAAAAAAAACTGCTGCAGTAATCTAATTTAGAAGTTTTTTTTTACTGATAGAGATAAAATGTACATGCATTTTTGCAGAATTAGATACTCCACACACCGAAATGAGCCCAAAAAAGTTACTTGACAGAAAACTGTCAGTAATTAAGATTAATTTTCTAAATTAATTAATTATAAATGGAGCTTTGAGTTCTAAATTCATTATTTAAATCACTGTACCTGGTTTACAATACTTCTGACGACGCCTGTTAGCCTAGTAGGTTTAGTTGTTACTATGTCTACAAAACTAGCGGTCCCGGGTTTGAGTCCCGGTCTAGACAATATAATAATGTGTGATGAGCACAATTAAATTTAAGTATGTTGTAGAGCTTAGTTTGGGACAAGCTGAATTTGAGTGAAATTGTTTATTTACTTATTTGTTGGTAACGGCCGCAACGACCCAGATATTGTTACTCTTCATAAAACAGAAGGTAACCGAAACAAATAGCCCGAAGCACAGCAGGCGTGGTTATGTGAACAGTAAACTATCCATATAATAGGGATAATCAACGACTAACAAAACAAATATGAATCACTAATGAAAACCCGTTATTAGTAAGTACATACATAAATAATAGATACTTACAAAATAGCCAAAGGCAAGAAACGGAGCGTTGATTCTAAATGACTTTATTACTGTACCACGTGTATTTTATGAGACCAAGAAGCTTCTTTATATTTATATTGTGAAGTACTTTGGTTAAAAAAAAATCGAGAAGCCGTAAAGTAATTGAAAGAGCTACTATTTAGCAATAAGGGATCCGTATTTTTAGAGGCAGGCCACATATTTAGAGGCATTTAATTTAAATTGAATTGCATGTTTTTTTGAACTTTACCTAAATTTAAATAATATTAATTTTTATTATTTATTTAAAAGCAGCTGTGGAAATTAAGGGAGAAAGCCTTTGCCCAGCAGTGGGACAATTATTGGGCTAATGAATTAATTATTAATTTAAAAGCAGAGCGATGCGGATGAACTTAATTGGGATAACTTCACCATATTTTTACAATGTAACCATACATTGTAAAATCTTAAAAAAAAACCGAAAGACGACAACAGCATTACAAAAAATGAAAAAAAAACGTTATTCTAAATTTAATTAAGTTTGACATCTCAACTGGCTGTTTTAAACAAAATTATTGTTGATTTTTTAAAGTGTATCTATTTAGATTGGCCTAAATAAGTTTACTATTGACTTAAATTATAGGCGACTTATATTGATTAATTATTTCACCGACTTCCAAAAAGCGACTTTTTTTTTTAAGATATCCTGACATTTATGTTTATTATGAGAATTAAAGGCTTACCGTTGTATAGGAGCGGGGTAGCTTGGCAGAGGGCGACACACGCCACCGCAACGATGAACTTGGCAGCCATTTTGTTGTTTGTTGTTCTAATGTTGAAAGGACTCAGGTGAGTGGATGCGGAGAGAGCATTTCACCACGCTTAAATACTTCACGCCTGCCCCTTCCTTCGTCTAGAAAAGTCGCTCAGATGGTAGATTCAATGCCTTACGGTAGATTAATCATTTAAATCAATGACGTTTGCTCCGCCGTTTTTTATTTTATTGGCACTTATGGCGTTTGATGGCGTTTGGCGGCGTGATGGGGCTTGGTGCGTTGAACCTTTAGCTGGAGTAAAGAAGTAGTTTTTTTGAAACCGTTAAATTACAATTAGTTGTAAGTAGAGTCAAACTCATAAGTAGCTGAACTACCTTGTCGCAGATTTTGATATTTACTTTTAAACCACTCTAAGTTAAATATTTTATTGCGACAAGGTACTAGAGCTACTAACGATTGTACGGGGAGGTATTTTATTGCCCTTTAGTGTATGTCTAAGGGAAGACGATCCATTTAGCGTTAACTACGAAGCTAGCGGTCCCGGGTTCGATTCGCAGTATTTGTTATATGAGCACAAATAATTGTTTCTGATTCTGTTGTCTATGTATTCAAGTATATATTTCTAACAAAAAAAAAGCACAAGACCGGTCTCAGTGGAAAGCCTTGGGGGAGGCCTATGTCCAGCAGTGGACGTCTTTCGGCTGACATGATGATATATTTCTATATAAAAGTATAATTATTACCAATAGTGCAAGTCTAGAGATTAGTTTGGGACTAGAACAATTTGTAGGGATTATTCCTTGTTTTTTTTTACTGGCTGCTTTGTGTCCTTGATTATACAGTTGAAAGTGATTTGTCTTTGTTTGAGTACTTATACAATTTTTAGTTCTTTATTCTATTTGGTTGTTACGGTCAAATTAAAAAGAGCTACAGAGACGTCTCCAATATAATTTCGATATCGAAGCTACTGGATAATCTTAGAAATGCACACAATTTTCATATTCTGGTCGACATACCTTAATAATATTTTGTGGGCAAAGAAACGCTATAATAGCAACGCTGTGGTCGTTATTCGCGAAGGGACACGGAGACTGGTAACGGAATGATAATGGTGGGTAAATTTACAATATAACGTGAGATCTAGTTGAGAATTAATATGGGACTGTAACATCATTTCAAGATATCTACGAATTTTTAAAATGATTCTTGAATTTTAATTTCTATTTTTGGCATCGAAAAAATAATGGTCCACCTACGTCTGTATATTTTATAAAAGTTGCCGTGTGGTTGCCGGCTTAGAATTGTGCCACTCCATGTCTTCCCGTGGAAGTCGTAAGAGGCGACTAAGGGAATAAAGGCTTGTAGTTAGTACTGTTAGGCGATGGGCTTAATTTCTCAATGGGCTCACTAATATACACTGTTAAACATCTTAGCCTACTTGTGCAAATTGTGGTTACAGAGTTATCAACAAGTTTTTGGAGTTGTTGGTAATTCTGTAGCTCTGCCTACCCCACTCTGGGAATGAAGGCGTGAAGGTATGTATGTATGTATGTATGTATTATGAAAAAATCCCAGTTTTAGAATTAACTGTACGGGGATACAGTTACATTCGAAAATGGTCTGAGAGCGGGACAAATATTTACTAGAGGTATATCTATAGTTATGTCTGTATGTATGTATTTATGTAAGTATGCAAACACTTTATGGTGTAAGAGAGATCAAAATCAATACAGTGAAGGTAAAAAGGATGTACAAATGCGAACCTATCCCTTCAAGGAAACTCTTCCAGGTAACCCTTGAGAGGTTGACAAAACTGAAAAGAGAGAGTCATTATAACTAGCTGTGGCGGGAATCAAACCGTGACCAATTACTGTGCCAATCTTGCGGTGTCAGTATAGATTTTTTTATTACCTACCTACCTAATAAATCGCTTCCGTTTGCGATTGAGTTCGCGTCATTTATCTTTATTAAATGTTACAATTTCAAGAATTTAAATATTCAACCTGCCGACTGACTGCTTGACTGCCAATATTTATTCAAATCTTTTCAGCCCGCTTTGACCGCTTATGTACGTAGTTGCCATAAGCGGTCGAGCGATCTGTCATCAGCTTACGTTAATCTTGTAGATTTTCGAAAATTGATAATTTAGCCTTGTGGGTCTTGACTTGTCTAGGACCGGGATCCATACAAATTGGATTCTCAAAAGAACAACATCAAGACTGCAATCCTAAGACTGGTCAGATTACTAACATAAAGGCATCAGATACGAGTGATATTCTACACCGTTGCTCAAATACTAAAGCGACACAAATCAAAATGTGTTTGATTTGCATTTAAATTCGGAATGCAATGTTACTTTAAGTTTCAAATAAAACTTTATGTATTTTTGATTTGTGGCGCTTTTGTATTTAAGCAGAGAATATTAGAAACTTGTAACTAAGCTAATAAACCTTTGTGACCTATTTTATATGATATGTAACAGATTAAGCACAAATACATTTTGACGAAATGAGAATTTGCAAAATAATTTGTTGCCAAACGAATATCCAACCAATTGACCTTGTCCCAAACTAAGCTCTAGGCTTGTACTATGGGTACTACACAACGATATAAATACTTATATAGAGAAATATATACTTAAATACATAGAAAACATCCATGACTCGAAAACATATCTGCCCTTGCCGGGATTTGACCAACCAGGTCAGCGCGTCGTGAACTCAAATGAATTACATACATACATATATACATACATACATTAAATCACGCCTGTTTCCCAGAGGGCTAGGCAGAGACCACTTCTTTCCACCTGCTACGATCTTGACAAATTTCTTTCGCTTCTTCCACATTCATACATCGAGTCATGCACACACGAATGAATGAACGAATGAATTAACCATTTTAATTATATTCTTGAAGTTTAATATAATTTCACGCCCTGTCTTACCCCGTTGCGGGTGTCATTCAAAATAACTGATGTGACCGTTCACTGAGACAATACTGTTATAATAATTAATTGTATTGTATTGTCTATGTTTTGTGTTTAAGCTTCGTCATCGTACCTGACTCTATCTGGGTGACGAATTGACCTCTGATCCTTTACGGTACAGTAAGTAGTGTAAGTTACCTCTTACCTGGTGTTGCTGACTCAAAAGAAACGCGAAAAATTTTGGTAGTTCAAATAGCAACCTTATTAATTCATCGAAATTTAAATGATTTTACACGCAATTTTACCGAAAATGACACTTTTCGAGTTTCATATTTCCTAAACGATCTATCACATTTAAAAGTTGATAATAACATGTAGGTACGTCTATAATTTTAATAAAGTAAATCGGAGTGTAATATGAACTTTTTCTCTAAATTGTGTTTTTTTTGTGTTTATTCTAAGATGATAAAGGTCGCGAATAATTCTTCTTTAATTAATAATATATCACTCATTGTAAAGTAAAGCAATATTTTTATCCTTGCTTTACATGTAGGTACGGGAGCTAACCTAATAAAAATATATTTATTTTTTCATAATTTTTACTGCTCGGTATTAATTAATTCTGAGAAAAAGTGAGTGTGACATACAGACAGACGAAAGGATATGGCTAAACTCAAAACTATAAGGGTGCATAGTTTGACTTCGGAGCCGTAAAAATTAAATAGGAACAGAGATGGAAAATAAAATCCAAGTATTGGTTTTTTATGATATAGAGATTGAGAACTTTCTCATCTATCGGTAATTTTTAGGGTTCCATACTCAAAGGGTAAAAACGGGATCCTATTACCAAGACTCCACTGTTCGCCTGGCCGTCTGTCTGTCACCAGACTGTATCTCAAGAACCATGATAGCTAGACAGTTGCAATTTTCACAGATGATGTATTTCTGTTGCCACTATAACAACAAATACTAAAATCAGAATAAAATAAATATGTAAGGGGCTCTCATACAACGAACGTGATTTTTTATAGACAATGGTACGGAACCCTACGTGCACGAGTCCTTGCCCTTTCCTGCTGCCTTCCTTGCTTGGTTTTTATTAACTAGTTTTTCCTGACGGCACGACCAAGTTGATCCAGGGCTGGATAAAGTCCTACTACCCACAAAATACATGATCATGTCCGTATGCGATTCTAATAGGTAGAATTTCACTTCATCGAACGCTATATTCTGCTGAAACCATACAACAAAGTTTTCACCGTACTTGTGATAGCCAAAAAAAAATTATGGCGAGAAATGACTATCGATGAAGTGAAAATTCTGCTTTGAAAGGTGTTTCGTTTTATAGTAGTTTATGCAACTGATGCATAATGAGAGACCTTAAAATACGAGTATGGATGAAACGAGCGACGCGTCAGAAAAAAACCAACCAACAAATGACAACAATAATGGCGGCAATTCGATCCTCCGTCAAGACGAATGTTTTTCTAAAAATCATAGACAAACGAATAAAGTCCCTATTCTCAAGTCACTCGAGATCAAATGTTGTGCAGTTTATATTTAAAAAACATACTGAATTGACTTTTCGAGTCGATAACTGTTTTAATATCTATGAATACTACAATAGTGACCAGCTATTCCAACAATTCAAGCAATTTTGACAGCTATTCCAAATTCAAACTCATATCCTGGTCCTGGGTCCTGGGTCCTGGGTTCAAATCCCGGTAAGGGCAGATATTTGTGTGATGATCGCGAATATTTGTTCCTGAGTCATGGATGTTTACTATGTATTTTAGTATATATTTCTCTATATAAGTATTTATATCGTTGTCTAGTACCCATAATACGAGCGTAGACTTTAAATTGGGACTAGGTCAATTGGTGTGACATTGTCCCCTGATATTTATTTATTTTATTTATTTATTTATCCTTACCAAAATCTATACTGTAATAACATTACAGTACAGATTTTACCTACTACTACAGACAAGAAAGTTCTCATTGTAAAATTCGTTGTAATAATGCTGGTCCTTTCCTACGGGTTTTGAACGCATAATAGAGGACTTATGATGTGCGTATTGTGCGTGTAGATAAACATAATACCTAGGTAGAGTCTGACCAACCAGTCGTGTCACAAGCATTTTTTTCAAATTATTCACATGGCAACAATTTTACCTATGATACAAGCTGTCACATTAGGAGTACCTATCCAGTCGCTATGCATTTTGTGTTACCAACTAGTGATATTTTAATTTTGCCGCCATTTTATTGTGTCACCACTCACTGGTCAGACTCAACCTACCCTATGTGATGAAATATTAGTAATATTATTAACATAAGTAAGTTTACATTCTGGGGATATTTCTTGCTTTTTCTTGTGTCTCCAACTTGAGTTTATTATACATATAAATTTTAAGGATTTTTTGGAAATTGTAATACTTACTTACCTATGGAAAGGCGTTGCGGCTCACATACATTATTATATAGAGGGTTTTTATTGTAAGTTTTGTTGTTATTTATTAGTTATTAACGGTATTCGGTTTATGTTTATGACATGTTTTTATCTAAATGATTTATCGCTTCTTTGACCACTAGCGCAGTTATCTTGATGATCGCCAATAGTCGAATTAATATAATTTATTGTTTTACCTGTCAATTAGAACTGGACTGATTGGTGCCATTTTGACTCGTTATCCTAATGAGCTGTTATTTATTGGTTTCTGGTTTCTTCAGGCTGGGTCAGTGACCTTTTAGGTCTTAAAAAGTTAATGCATTTGAAAATTAATACACCGTGTTTTTTTTGATTTACGATAACTTCGGCATATTACTAGGTACATCCATAGAAACTAAGTGGTAGATTAGTTTTTTTTATATTGCAAAAAAAAAAAAAAACTCTATGGAGCAAAGTTAATTTAGTTACTTTGCTCCATAGAGAAAACAATTATTTTTTTTGCAATATAAAAAAAACGAATCTACCACTTAGTTTCTATGGATGTACCTAGTAATATGCCGAAGTTATCGTAAATCAAAAAAAACACGGTGTATAACGTTAGATTTATTAAATACAATAACTATGTTACCTTGAAACGTTTAAAGCGATGACGCGTTGGCTTAGTTAGTAGGTAGCTTATGGCCAGTTTTGGCATGAAGACGGCGGCCATAATAAATAAATAAATATCACGGGATAATGTCACACAAATTCACCTAGTCCCTAACTAAGTTCTAAGCTTGTACAGTCGAGTTCATAAATATGTGTACACTTTAGTACCTTGTCTATTTAATGTACTTATGCGATCTCGCAATGCATCTTGTCTAGGGACACTGTATTGTTATAAAACAAACCTAACCTCCCCTACCTACAAGTTCTGTATTTATATCTAATTAAACATTTTGAAACACTGAAGGGTTCAGAAAAAAATATCTAAATTATGCATTTGCGGACCAATTAAACGGCTCATTAATTTTTACTTGTTTGTACGACTATACTAAACATTTTTTGACCAATTTGATGAGTCCAATCTCCGTTGAGCTGCGTACAGCAGAGATCCTGTTAAGACTAGAAATAATAGTTACAGAAATTGACTTTGTATATTATGAATTTATGTATACAGATACAGGATGTCCTTAAAACTAAACTTATTTAAATTAAAATTAAACTAAGCTACTCAAAATAAAATAAAACTAAGCTACTCAAATATTAAAGATGTAAATAATAATCACCACTATAAAAGAATACCCCCTCTAGCTGTCTTACTCTAACGTGTAAGTTTATTATAACCTTTTTAACCTTTTTTGCCTATAAAATCTTTAATATTTAAGATTAGTAGTTAAGATTAAAATAATGTAATGTAATGAAATGAAATAAACAGTTTAAATTTTAAATTTATTTTTATTTTTATTTTAAACACAGCAAAACACAGTACAATAAAATTGTGCTTCTTGCTCTAGAACTAAAGTTAAAGTAAGATAGAAATGAAGTTCTGCAATTTTGAAGTTGACTGCTGTCTTACTCCATCGACTACTTAGTCGTAAATAGACAGTTTTTAAACAGTACAATAAAATTGTGCTTCTTGCTCTAGAACTAAAGTTAAAGTAAGATAGAAATGAACTTCTGCAATTTTGAAGTTGACTGCTGTCTTACTCCATCGACTAAGTTAGAAATAGACAGTTTTTTAACAGTACAATAAAATTGTGCTTCTTGCTCTAGAACTAAAGTTAAAGTAAGATAGAAATGAACTTCTGCAATTTTGAAGTTGACTGCTGTCTTACTCCATCGACTAAGTTAGAAATAGACAGTTTTTTAACAGTACAATAAAATTGTGCTTCTTGCTCTAGAACTAAAGTTAGAGTAAGATAGAAATGAACTTCTGTAATTTTTATTGCCAGTGTAATTTGCGCTTTCCGAATTCATCTTTAGGGATGTGATTCTCTTAAGCGTATCATTTTTCAACTCGACGCAGCTCATACTAACCGGCGAGTTTAAGTAGGTAGCCCCGTCAGAGCGAACAAAACTCATTTTAGGGCGTGCATTCTCTAGCAAGCCAGGGGGGTTATCATGACACAGCTATGCAGTTCAGTTCACGCTGAGAGAAAGGGACAGAGCTACGTAGCATCTATACCTCTGTCCTTTACACGCCGTAAAATGAACTGCATGGTTATGTCCAGGGATCGGAAATTCGGATCGATATTCACCTATACTTTCGCACCGGCTTTGTTGTTCAGTTGTATGGAGGCGGACTCAATCGTAGAATTCATTACTAAAATTTCTGGGATTTCAAAATAAATAAATTGCACCGGCATTAATTCATAATCAATTATTTATATTAACTGTTTGAAGTTATTTTTCATGTATTGATTTACCAAATGTTAATTAATTTACCTGTAACTCATTAACCTAACGAATTTATAGGAGCAAAAATGAATGATTTATCCTATGTAAGGTAATTATTATATTAAAACCTTGTAGAATCCCAGAATCCCGGAACTTATATTATTAAAATAATATTTTTAAGAAGCCGACGCCATGTTTGCCTATCTTTTTCCGGGATTTTGCCAACTTTAGGTAAATATCGATCCGAATTTCCGATCCCTGGTTATGTCATAATAATCCTCTTGTCAATTACGAGTCCTCTTCCAAAATAGGTTAAGTATGCTTAACTTCTTACTAGTTTTACTACTTTACAATACCGTGAAAGAATCAACGTATCAATTAATTTCGACATCGTACACTGCAAAAACAAATATCGCGAAAGTTTCGCACTTTCTAAGCTTATCGAGTGATCCCGACATATCGATCAAAACGAGAGAGAAAGTCCACTCTTTCCTTCTAACCCTGTGGCCGCACAATCAGTATTGTCACTTGCTATTAATTTGGGGAACCAGTTTTGATTGAAAAAAGTTGCGCAGAGTAATGTTGGATGTTAGATCTTTCACAGAATGACAGATACAATACCTTTTATTTAACAACGCAAAAAAACAAACAAGACGAGTCAAAATGAAATTCAGAGGCTAGTAAATTGGTTTCCTTAGATGGTCGTAGGCTTGATTACAAAACTAACTTGATACATATGTTATTTCTGCGGTTTATTTTACACGAAATAATACGAAATAATTTTTTACTATTTTTGGTACCTCATGGCTTTATTGACTCTTTATCATTAAAACTTAAGTGCTTTAATTGATACTTAACTCCATTTTAAATAATTTCAATGTCCTTATTTGAATAATAACTATAATTGCTACAGTACTAAGGTCAGTGATAAAGCTATAAGTCCTAACCAGGCATTGATCGATAAATCCGGTTGTAAATGCGATTCTTCGATATTCGCTTAATGAAGACATATTGAATCGCCAAGCGGGAACGTACAAGATATAAGCAATGTTTAAATTGACGTGCGGCTCTTTTATGTAGCATTCATTCAATTTTGAACTGGATCCAATGGGAACGAAGCGAAGTATTATAGCTATATATTTGAATGTGAAATGAAATAG
The DNA here is from genome assembly GCA_927399475.2 of Acleris emargana. Taxonomy (NCBI): domain Eukaryota; kingdom Metazoa; phylum Arthropoda; class Insecta; order Lepidoptera; family Tortricidae; genus Acleris; species Acleris emargana. Next base: position 17,476,121 of record OV656848.1, on the reverse strand, counting down.
ATACTTTTCATTATATTATAGACTAAGTAATACGAGGGCTGCCTTTTAAGTTGTGTCGTTTGCCAACCTCCCGCGATTATTTAAAAAAAAACATATGGCATTTTCATCCTTTTGAATTTAGAACTCGAAAACAAAAGAATGTTTTCAAATTGGTCGAATAGTTTTATTACAGCGTCTATTCAAAGGTGACAAGTCGGTTGTAAAAATGGAAATGTCTAAGGAAAATTTGCGTGCGGTAATTTTCTACAACTTTAAAAGGGGATTATCGCGACTTCAGTGCTTTGAGGAGATCACATCTGTGTTTGGTGATGCAGCACCGTGTCTTAGGACTGTAGAACGCTGGTACTTAGAATTTTTACGTGGGCACTCTAGCCTCAGTGATAAGCTTCGTGAAGGTCGTCCAAAAACCGCCATGACGCAAGAGAATATCGAAGCCGTGCGGCAGCTAATACTCGAAGATCGTCATGTGACATACCGTGAAATAGAGGCATCCGTGGGCATTTCAGGGACCACTGTCCAAAAAATCCTGCACGAAGAACTTGTTGTAAAAAAGTTGATCTCTCGTTGGATACCACATTTGCTTAGCGACGACCAAAAAACAGCCCGTGTAAGTTGGTGTCGCAAAACTCTGAAGCGATTCAGCCGAGGAGAGTCAAAACATGTTTATGATGTGGTTAGTGGTGACGAGTCTTGGATATATGCTTACGATCCAGATTCAAAACAGCAGTCAACTGTCTGGGTCTTCCAGGACGAGCCAAAACCGACCAAAGTCATACGCTCTCGGAGCACTTCAAAAAAAATGGTTGCCTCGTTTGTGGCAAAGGGTGGTCACGTCGCCACTATTGTACTAGAAGATCGCAAGACGGTTACCGCCGACTGGTATACCACTGTTTGTTTGCCACAAGTCATCACCGAATTTCGAAAAAACAACTCGGAACGTCGTATGATACTGCACCATGACAATGCAAGTTCGCACACCGCCCGCCAGACAAAGATGTTTTTGAACACCCAAAACGTGGAAATTTTAGATCACCCGCCTTACAGTCCTGACTTAAGCCCTAACGATTTTTTTACGTTCCCCAAAATTAAGCAAAGTCTTCGTGGTCAACGTTTCAGCTCACCCGAAGAAGCTGTTGACGCATACAAATCGGCCATTTTGACTACCCCCACTTCGGAGTGGAATAAATGTTTTAAAAACTGGTTTGAACGCATGCAAAAGTGTATTAAATATCGCGGCGAATTCTTTGAAAAACAATAAATGGTAATAATCTATTAGATTGTCTATACTTATTTCAAACGACACAACTTAAAAGGCAGCCCTCGTAGAAAGCTATCTTGAATGTATAGCAACTTATGCAGATCATAATAATATAAATGAATGAAATACAGTAATGGACATGAGTGTCTCGGTTTTATTTATTTAATACGAAACAAATAAACGTTTTGCTGTCATGGATATCTCGAAATGAGATATTTTGCAGCTTGCAAAGAAATTTTATTGGTAGCTTTTGAATTATATACCTTACTAGAGGACGCCTGTGACTTCGTACGCGTAGAATTAGTTTCCCAGTACTCCCCATTTAATCCGTTGGGGGTCTATTTTCGGAAAATTCTTTCTTAGTCCTCACTTACCAAATTTAAAGTTTATAGGAACAGTAGTTTCGGCTGTGCGTTGATATATAATTCAGTGAGTCAGGTTTGCCTTTTACATTATATATAGATAAGATAAGCAGACTTTATTATACACATATTTTGACAATATTATAGTTGTAATGAAAAACGGGGTTTGAGCCTTTCCAATTTTTATTTTCTTTACTTTTACTTAAGAAATATTTTCTTGGAAATAAAAACGTACAGATGTAGTTTTTCATAATATCTACAACATATACAAAAATCGTAAAAATCGGGTTAGGTTTAAGGGAGCATCACAATATCCTATTACTGACACCACACAATCCTATTAAAACCTCTCTCTAACCGTCTCGCTACTCTGTGTGTAATGCTAATAATCCGCGAAGGACGTCGCCCGCTGCGCGCGCGCTGATCGGTGACAACGATTAATTGCACTCCATGCGGAGGCTACTCTAAAAATCGAAGTCGTAGTTTCGATAGCTCCATTCCTTTCTCTCGATTTAGTATTGAATGACGAGTGATAGGGATGGAACTAACGTATTCGACTTCGATTTTTAAAGTTGGGCCTCATAACTAGAGAGTATCGATAGACTACTATAATCGGAACTACTTACTGTATGAAGTGGAGCGGCGCCGGTCGCAGCGATTTATTATTATTCGATGCTGAGTATAAATAGCTATTGGTTTAAAACTCAGGGGCATCACAGACTAAGCTTACCGGCAGTCCTAGCCTCGTAAGTCCCCGCGTACTCGTACAAGTACAAATTAACGACAGTAGTTCAGACCTGACTACTCACTATCGTATAAAATATTTAAATATTTTGAACTCTAAATCACTAATTAAAAGACTCTAAAGCATTATTCTTAATATGTTCTTGGTAAAGTACATTCGGTAGGTACTTAGCACTACCGCTATTAAGAAAACACACGACTTACGAGGCTAGGTCTGCCATTACTGCGGTTAAGCGGCATGCTGCTGCCTCATAGTAGGTAGTCATAGTCCAAAACCTGAGAGGAAACATTAACCTTAAGAGAAATTTCCAGTCTGTGGACTCTTATAGGCGCTTAGACTAACCTTCTGCTGGTATAATTTGCCCTGTCAGTATATGGTATGAGTAGTTTAACTTCAAACTCGGATAAATCCATTCAAAAGGACAACGGAGTTTGCGTCATTTTTCAAACAAGTTAAGTTTTAATCCAAGGAGATATCCGAGTTTGAAGTTAACCGACTCGTAATAGAACACAGACGTTACTTTCTTATTCTTACAGATAGTTGCGTCCTTCTTGGCCTGTCAGTCCGACTGCGGGGCAGGCTGTTGGGGCACCCATTAGTCTGTGTTATCCTTAATAGAGGTCTTAATTGGAATTAAAACGGCAATATGATCCAATTACCATAGTGGTTGCCACCTGTGAAAATGGTGTATCCACCTAACTAACATCATTAAAACAATTTTCGCAATCAATTTCATGGTTTTAGCCAAAAAACCTTTAGTGTTAGGCTATTATAAGTAAATAAATTTTAACTTACATACATATATACATAAACTCACGCCTTTATGCCCAGAGTGGGGTAAGCTGAGCTACAGAATTACCAACAACTCTAAGAACTTGTTGATAATTCTGTAACCACATTTTGCCCAATTAGGCTAATTTTAACTTTAGAGCAATTGACAACAATTAATTTTGTGCTAAGGTAGTAAAATAAAATACCGTTTCTAGATTTTACACTGCTGATTACAGTAAAAATATCTTTGGATTTTTTTATGCAGTAGTTTTTTTTTATATTTAGTAAAAAAAGTTGGACTGTGAATGTTAGGAATACACTTAAGTGCCCTTAGTGCATTTATTACCAAAGGAATTCAAAAAAATATGCAACTGTCATGTTCATTGTTTATCTGTCTGACGGATTACTTGATTCTGACGACACGCTTTCAATTCTACGCAAAATAGTTTATTTATTTTAATGGCGTCTACAAATTACGTAATTAATTAAATTACGCAAAATAGCAAATTTGTGAACGAACGGCAGCGAATGATTGACATGTCATGACAGTCAGTTTTGTTTACTGTTTAAAGTTACTTTTTTAAATTTTATATCAGGCTAAGATCACGACATCAGTATTCCTAACTTTGTATATACGGTCTTTTTAATGACTATTTCTTTAATAAATTATTAACGACGAATTTAAGTTAAATAAAGAAAAACCAAGAAATACGGGTAGTCTAATTTTTAACCACCATTATAAACGCGAAAAAAAAAAATGCATTTTTTTTTGAAATATTGTCAATTAAATAGTGATTTTTGCGGGTACCTATTATTTTATCGAAACAACTGTGGCGACACCCCTACAGGAATTTATATCGTCAGCATTATTGGAAAGCAAAGCGAGCACGGGACACGCGGAGCTCAGTCCGCTCACAGCCACCATTCGTATCGGTATTCCGATAGACGCGACTCGTGCCCGCCTGGTAACTCACTGTATTACTTAGCCCTAAGAGCCAGTAATTAAATTAGTATCTCCATAAAGTGGTTTATCTTATCTCTCATCACCTAATTACCTCTGGACATTTAATAACTGTAGGCAGCAGTTATACAACTTTCAACGAACGTATCTTTACGCAGAATTTTCATTTCATCGAAAGGCATCTCTCGCCGCAGGTTTTTTTTTCGCAATCATAATCACAGTCTAACCTAACCTAACCTACGTATTTAGTGATTAAAATATTTCTGAAAACATAATGGTTTCAGCAGAAATAAGCTTTCGATGAAATGATACATAATAAATAAATAATATATTATTTATTTATTATTTATTTATTTATTAAAAAAGATGAAATTATATTATATGTATATAGGAACATATGTCCCACAAAACCGTTTGCAGTTAAATTAAATTAAATTAAATTCGATCAAATGATGAGTTAACGTTTTTTTGCACAAAGATAGTTGAATAGTTGATGGCATATTCTCATTTTGAATCTGATAAAAAATCATCTGTTTGGTTATCAGTCCATCAGTCCATTACCTACTCTTTCATTTGCTCAAGTAAAATCGCTGTCACTGAACCCAGCCTTTACCCCGATTTATAGCTAAATATAAACCTGACTAAAGTGATTAATATTCTATTACTGTTTTTTTTTCCTTTTCGAGAGCAACGAAAGTGGACAGAAATTAACTCAGGTGGAACGATGTCGGAGATTTTTCAACCGGCGAAAGTATGCTTTGAAACCTTGCTGAGTTGATTTTTATTCGGTCATAAAAGTTCCGGTTACAAGGACCAAAATGAAGAACAGGTGCGTCTTTCAGCTTGGTGAACGGTGGAGATTTTTGAAGTAATGAAGAAGTCCTTATGATTTTTTACAAAATTTAATGCATTTTATTATAAAAACATGAATGCGGGTGTCTAAGCCGAGAGCAGGTAAAAATGTGTGGAGGGGTCACCGCTGCGTCATCCGAGGTCCGTTGCTGGCTCGCTGCTTGTGCATGTGTGTGTGTCACACATGTGCCGTGCGTTAACAAAAGTCATAATATGAAGTTTTCTATTTTAGATTTAACAGGATAGTGAACCTACGGTTAAAAAGCGTTGGTGTCAAAATCATCCGAGTTAAATAATACGATAACAAGTCGAAGGCAATATGGTTTTACACAGTACAATAGAGGCCTTGGTCTCACTTCAATGCTAGGCTTTACAGTGATACAAGCGTTCCTTTACCTTCATAGAAAGAGTTACGGAGTTAAGAGGATTCAGGTTGATTGAGGATACAAAATGTGATGACTCTTCTCACCCCCAAATTAGGTCCAATTTTCACGAGTTGTCGATAAAATGTCATGCATTTTTTTTTGCAATATTTAAAAATCTAATCTACCTGTTAGTTTCTTTGGATGTACCTACCCAGTAATATGGTGAAGTTATCGTAGATCAAATGAAATGTGGAAGAAGCGAAAGAATTTTGTCAAGATCGTAGCAAGTGGAAAGAAGTGGTCTCTGCCTACCCCTCTGGGAAACAGGCGTGATGTAATGTAATGTATGTACATACATACATACCTTCATGCCTTCATTCCCAGAGTGGGGTAGGCAGAGCTACAGAATTACCAACAACTCCAAAAACTTATTGATAACTCTGTAACCACAATTTGCACAATTAGGCTAAGATGTTTAACAGCGCATTAGTGACAGGTTGCAAGCCCATCGCCTAACAGTACTACAAGCCCTTATTCCCTTAGTCGCTTCGTACGACATCCACGGGAAGACATGGAGTGGCTCTATTCTTCCCCGGCAACCATACGGGGATGTATGTATGTATCGTAAATAAAAAAAACACGGTGTATATCGTTTGGAGTCCATCATTGAAATAAAATCGTATTGTTTGTAACTAGGCCGCCACGGTCAAGTTTTTTTTTTTTTTTTTTTATGTCATAGGAAGGCAAACGAGCACACAGACCACCTGATGGTAAGTGGAAACTGTGACCCATAGACATTCGCATTCACAAGACTGCAATCCTAAGACTGCAAATGCGTTGCCAACCCTGAGGACGAAGATGGAATGCCTCTATGCTAGTAATTTCACCGGCTGTCTTATCCCCAAACCGGAACACAACAATGCGAACACTGCTGCTTGGCGGTAGGTTAATGGATAAGATAGTGGTACCAACCCGGACGGACCCTGCACAAGGTCCTCCCACAAGTAAATAAGAAATTCCGTATCGTAACGTAATTGAAAATGTCCTCCTTTTTTTTGAAGTCGGTTAGCTCCACGCGCTTCTGTCAAGTCCTCTAATATTATTAAATTGATAGCCTATTTGCGTGCTACTTTTTTTCAAACCATATCGGTATTTAATTGTTTAATAAATGACTATAATTTTGAAAACTACTTTGTGGCTACTTATTGTTATTGAAACTCTAACCTGATTGAATTCGCAACCAAGTCTTTTCACTTAACTGTCATAAATCTAATAAAAAAAACCAGAAGTAAGATGATATTTTTATTGATTAATCTCTAAATGAATATGCTAATTTAATTAGTCAAAGGCTAGGCAACCTAAAAAGCCTGCGAAAGCTAGGCCATAGCGCTCCCACATCCAATCAAAGTAACGTCTACCGGGAGTTAAAGTAGGATTTTGTTATTTTTGGTATCCATAACATTATTTATACCTATCCTTAGAATGTTTCCTATTATGTTTAATGGCGCATTTCACCCACCACACCACGTTCATGTGCCATCCTACATTTTTTTAAATAGGTACTTAACTTTAAACAAATTTTCGCCATTCTTTGTTGGGAGGCCCTTGCCCTGCAGATACTATAACAAAGGCAAAAAATAATAATTATATTAATGATTATAAAGTAAAAAAAACCATCGCATATACCCCCGGCAGACGTGTTCAGTGTTAATGTGTCACACATATTAATATTCGCAATTAATCTTTTGGCAGCAAAATAACGTCCATTAACGTGTAGAAGCCCGTTCGGCCATAAAAACCATTTCCGGTAAAAAGTTTATTATATCGATATTGCCCTGTAAGGCTTAAAAGACGTATAACACTACCATTTCATTTGCACATCCGTCATTTTGGCATTATAACCATTCATTGCTCAAATACAAAGTTTGAAATGCTAGTGGTGAAAAATGGAACTAACTTACCACGTACTGTTTACAGCTGTGTTGTTCTTTACAGCGCCAATACCAACTGCAAATGTAAGTTTGTAATATTCAAACGTGTTCGATAAATTTAGATGAACGTCATTAAGACGTATTAACATGGAGTCGTGAGAATTAATTTCTTTGACAGTTATTAAAGTTGTGAAAATTAATTTCTTAATTTTTTAAATGAGCATTTATTATGTGTTGATTTGATGATATTGCTTTCACATTGGCCTTCTGGTACAGATTAACTTAGCCTCTCTTGGTGTTGTTTAAGATTTTGAATAAAACGATTTTTATCCTGATATTATCTAATGATTTCTGGAATAAATAAAATAAATATCAGAGACAATGTCACACCAATCGACCTAGTCCCAAACTAAGCCCTAGGCTCGTACTATGGGTACTAGACAACGTTATACATGCTTATATAGAGAAATATATACAAAAAAAATACATAGAAAACATCCATGACTCAGGAACAAATATTCGCGCTCATCACACAAATATCTGCCCTTACCGGGATTTCAACTCAGGCCCACTAATTTCGTAGGCGGGTCACTACCAACTAGGCCAGAGCGTCGTTAACCAATACGTACTTAATAATATACAAGTGATTTATTTAATACTAGCTTCCGCCCGCAGGCCCCGCAGTCTTTGAAGCGTGAAGGAGTAACAAACTAACACACAAACTTTGGCTTTAACAATATTAGTAGGATAGTAGAATTTCATAAATAAATCTCAGGGTATCCATACTACAAGTTTAGTTTGAACTTTCGATTTCCTACAAATAAAATTTAAAAAAAGGTAATCTGTAAAGATAAGTTTTCTTTAACTAACATAAGACAAGTTTCTAAAAAAAAAATTTTTTTTGTTCAACCTTTTCCGCTCAGATATCATCTGCTTATCAAGACGCAACTAACATGCCCCAACTCAGCGTGTATATTTAAGGACAGCAAAGATCCCGTCGCCACCTTCCGACTCCATCATCAGATCAGCTCGACGGTACCATACCATGGACGGGAACTGGTTCAAAATCGAGTTGCAAAATTTCAGGACATGCAAGTGAAGTTATATAAAAACTTGTAATAATAAAAAGGTAATATTTTGTTTACGTTATAGAAGCTCTCATTAGAACCAGTAGAACGGCACTGTCGTGGGAATAGGGAATATGCATGGATTTTAAAAATCGCATTTCTCATCAAAATATGAAAATACCGTAAAATAGATCACCAAAACGGAAATTAAAATTAAAATCGGTCAAGAAATACGGAAGTTATAAGCATTTCAAACTTCTAATTAGACAGAGAGATCCGATGTGCACCGTGACGTCATTGTGCACTGCGGCCATATAAACTCCATGTCAAATTCCGTTTTTCTAGAAAGAGATAGGAACAAATCTTTGTTGGCTTATATCTTGGTTATTTTTATAGTTATTCAAAAAATGATTTTTGTGATCTGTTTGTTACATGAATCAGCTTCAATTGAAGCTGTAAAAAAAAACATGCATATTCCCTAGATTAGAATAAAATTTTAATGCCAAGTAACTTTGTACCAACTTAAATGTACTTGGTTGGTTCTTCGTCTGTGAAACACAAAATCTATGAGAAATACGTATTAATTTCCAGATGCGAATGACTGTGATAGATATAATAGAATAAACGATTTAATAGCGATGTAATAAATATTTAATTTTCAAATGAAACGATCGTTAGAACTAAACTTTTAACAGTTGAACGCATGTTTAAATAAATTTCGCACGTCAAGCATCATCATAATTACCAAAGGCCGTAGCTAGATAAGGGAACAACATCTGCAATTGAGCTATTTTGACTTGATTTTTTTTAGTTTACTCACAACTAGTAACACATAGAATATATAAAAAACTAAATTATTTAAATAAAAACAAAAAACCCGACTGCAGTAAAAAAACAACTGTAAAGCGAGAAACAAGCTATATAATCGATAGGTAAATACTTATAATGTACCATGCAATGATTTTTTGTTTGATACCTCGTTAACAAGTAATGCAAGTTATACCAATATACATACAACTTGAATAGTGGAAAAGGTTTTCCAGGCGGGGACAAGCTATTAATCCAAATGTTTTTTGTTTCAAGAAAATACTTAAGTACATTTTATAATTCATTGCTTGTCCCCGCCTGCAATACCTTTTCCACTATTCAAGTTGTATGTATATTGGTATAAATTGCATTACTTGTTAACGAGGTATCAAACAAAAAATCATTGCATGGTACATTATAAGTATTTACCTATCGATTATATAGCTTGTTTCTCGCTTTACAGTTGTTTTTTTTACTGCAGTCGGGTTTTTTGTTTTTTTTTATTTAAATAATTTAGTTTATTTCACATTTTTTAGTTTTTATTAATAAAATAGTGGTTTTATTAATATAACCAAACGTTAAATGAGCTCTGGAGCTCGATTTTTTAATGTCACGTAGCTACGAGGGGAGGTCCAAAAGTTCGCGGAATGGAGGGCTAAATAATTAAATAAAAAGACGTTACTATTTTTCCTTTTCAATATAATCTCCCTTAAGGTTAATACATTTGTTAGATCGTGATATTAATTTTTCTAAACCCACATAAAAATAATTTTCTTCTTTGCTGTCAAAATGAGCCAAAATTGCGTCCTTTACTTCATCATCGGTGTGAATTTTTCTTCCCCGCAACTCTTTCTTCAAATTTGGGAATAAATAATAATCACTGGGGGCCAGGTTCGGGCTGTAGGGGGGATGAACCAATTCTTCGAAGCCACATTTGTTCAGGGCAGCCATCGCAATACGACTCTTGTGAACTGGAGCATTATCCTGAAGTAACAGCACACCCTTAGCCAGCTTTCCTCGCCTTTTTTCTTTGATAGCTTCCCGCAACTGCTCCAGTAGCCTAGAGTAGTACTCTCCAGTAATTGTGACATCTTTGCTTTTGTAATCGATCATCAAAATTCCTTGGCAGTCCCAGAAAATCGTAGCCATCAACTTTCCGGCCGATTCTGACACCTTAAATTTCTTAGGTGGGGGGGTACCCTTCTTGTGCCATTGCATCGACTCCTGTTTAGAGTCAGGTTCAAAATGATGAACCCAAGTTTCATCTCCAGTAACAATCCGCTTCAAAATCGACGTACTTTCTTCTCCACACCGTTCTAAAAAACTGCTACACGCGTCGATTCGCTGCTGTCGCTGATGCGGCGTAAGCATTCTCGGCACCCATCTTGCACTCACTTTAATCATGCCGAGGTGTTCATGTAGAATCCGCAAAATAGTGGTTTCAGATACTCCAACTAATGCAGAAATCTGTTTCTTCTTCAGGCGAGCATCTTCTAATACTAATTTTTCAACTTTTCCGTCGGTATCTGATGTGGTGACCTCGACAGGCCGTCCTGGGCGAGGGTCGTCTTCAATGGACTCTCTGCCAATTTTAAAAAGACCGTGCCATTTGTAAATCATTGTTTTTCCAGGGCAATGATCACAGTAAACTACTGACATCTCACTCATGATGGTCTGAGGAGTTTTTCCTTGCTTAGTCAGGAACTTGATGATGGCTCGATACTCAATTTGCTCCATACTTCCAGGATTTTTCTAGATTGACTTGCTTGCTCGACGATATTTTGTAAAGTAATGAGCTCTTCACGCTGAAAGTTGGTATATATACTCTTAATGAGTTGGCCATTAGTACTATACTAAAAAATATAGTCATCCCCACCCCCATCCCCTCCATTCCGCGAACTTTTGGACCTCCCCTCGTATAAGTAACAAATTACAAGCGGAACTCTCCTTTTAGCAAAAGAAGCATCGTGCATTCAAAAATCGATCCCCAGTAGTAACGTAAGATTAGTTCATTTGGTTAGATGGAGGCCGATCGAACAGATTGTAGATACCTACTTAGGCCGAGAAATTGAAGTAGGTATAAATCAACTAAACTTCTCTTAATCTCTAACAATTTAGTTCCTCAACGGTCAGTACGTCATACGTGTACCTGGGTACTAGACTAAGCACCTACATTGAGGTTACCTATTCCGTGTATCTTTACTTAAATAAACTGTCCATGCGTAGGCAGGATGGCGCATTAGGTAGGTATTAGCCAGCAATTTATACTATAACATCAATGTGCATTAATCAAGTATGTAGTAGGTATTCGTGAATTATTAATTATTACACTACTTTCTTAATGGTTTATATTGTAGGCGTTTACAGCTCAACAAGAAATATTTATTACTTAACAATTAACGTCCTTTTTGATTTCCCTGTCTAAATGGTAGCATCAAAGTATTATAATGTACTAGCGACCCGCCCGCGGCTTCGCCCGCGTGGAATGTATTATACATATAAACCTTCCTTAAGAATCACTCTATCTATTAAAAAAAACCGCATCAAAATCCGTTGCGTAGTTTTAAAGATTTAAGCATACATAGGGACAGACAGCGCCAGCGACTTTGTTTTATACTATGTAGTGATATATATTTGGAATGGGCTATTTACTAGCTTTCATTTGAGACCCATATTGCTATAATAAACTTTTTTTTTTTTAAAACCCCCTCTTTGTTTTTGCAGACGCCATTTTGAAATATTATATACCCTATGTCACTTCGGCAATTAAGACGAATCGAATGACACCTAGTATGTTAAAATCGGTCAAGCCGTTTAGGCTGCAGAGCGTGCCCAGAAATAGACATACATACATACATACATACATACATACATACATACATACATACATACATACATACATACATACATACGCTCGAAAAACATAACCCTCCTTCTGACGCAGTCGGGTAAAAACAATACGCTCAGGCATTTTTTTAAAGGCGTTATAAATAAAAATGCCAAAAGAATTTGACAGCGGTGGGATTCGAACCCACGCCCTTTCGGACTGGTGCCTAAAACCAGCGCCTTAGACCACTCGGCCACGCTGCCTCTGTTAGGCGCAGGCGAAATAGTGCTATACAAAGCGCAGACGAACAGGTGACATCATCGCCTTTGCAGAACAGTTATAGTTATAAATAAATAGAAACAATTTGATTCGCATTTGTCTTGAATTGTGTATTTCTTACTAAGTACGAGTAATTTAATTTTGGCACAGGTTACGAACACATACACGTAACTGATTTTTTCCATATCGCTTTAATTAACCTCAAATTATAAAAGTTAATGTATCTCAGATTGTTAGAAAACCATTAAAATCACCCATGTTGCTCTTTATAATTATGCTGCTCCCTTAGAATTAGAAAATTATTAGCATTAGGGCCAGTAGGTCTGTAGATATATTGTCATTATCATAACACTCTACTTACAGTTACACCCATTATGTTACTTTTGAGTCTAGTAGCGCCATCTAGTACTCCGGCTATGTACTATTAGGTACGTTTTCTATGGACGGGTTCGGAATCTCGTCACCGGTTATGCAAATAAAGTAAACAAACGGTTTAGCTGATAACAATCTTATGTGTCTACCTACGCATTGGTAACCATGACAACTACACGCAACATAAATGTCCACGGATCAAAAATATCCCAATATTCTTTGGGTAAGTAACTATTTTGCAATGTTGGTACTACGTTGCGATAGAGGCAAAATATAACCATAAATTGGGGATATTGTTTGATTATTAGATATTTTTAATCACACGGATTATGTGTAAGTAATTATTATGTACCCGTAGGTTTTAACTCACAAGTTATGCTAGAAATATTCTGTTTATTTCTTAATCAACCATTCATTATAAAAAAAAATAACGGCAAGAGTTGGATAAGTGAAATATTGCCTCAATTTGTGTATGACCAGAAAACAATTGTACCTTTATTACGATGTGCGTAAGGATTCTAATAATGGATCAGAATAGGTACTATTTGAGGACACTTCCCGGACGCTCTCCAAACTAGGTCATGTAATTGACAGTCCAAGAACATCTTCAGAGTCTAATCGAATAATGGCCGTGCCCGCCGGGTTGCATTCCTCTACTCACAAATATGTATGGTGGCTCTAGTTTTTACATAAATATAATGCAGTAACGGTGATATACGTCATTATGTTTCCGAAAACACGATTATATTTCCAGTATTTATATTTCCAACTTAACCGCAGCAAACCATTAATAACGGCAACAAATATAATGAGCACCAAAACTATCCTCGACTACTGATGTGCAAGTTGCGGAAAGTTTCCAAAAAGTTGGAAAAGTTGCAAGAAATTTCCGGAAACTTTCACAAGAAATATAGGAAATTTAAATTTAAGAAACGGAAAGTTTCAATCCACATACAAAATTGTGTTACATGAAATTTTCCGCAATTTTGGAAAGTTTCCTTTGGCACATCAGTATCCTCGACACCCAAAATTTGTGAACGATTCATCGTAGAAATAGTAAAATATCATTTTACAATTTTCAGCAGTAAAAAGTGTGTTTTTGGTTTTAAATTTTACTATATTTGGTGATCCGTTAAACATTAGCCATTAATATCTAATCAGAAGCTACATTAGGCCAGGTTCCTTCTAATCAAAAGTGTAGTAACTATACTACTTGCACTTATACTAGGTGTGCTCCATAAAAATCAAGGCGGTTTGTTAAGCAACTAGAGTTATTTATTGTAAATATATTGCACTTATGTTAACGAAACTATTCCCAGAATTTACAGTTACTGCAATAAGGAAAAACTCAGGATCCTGATGCTTTCAGAAAACAAGTCAAAGACGGAATTGTAGAGCTCGTTTTGCTGATTCCGAATATGTATTGAACTCCTTTTTGACAAAAACACGAGTTACTGCACTTTTCATAAGGAGGGCAGTATACTTTAGTTAGTCTAGGATGATCCATATGGTCCTAGGGGGACTTAGTAAGCCAAGGCACCATCCCAGTCGTTGGCGTCAAGGTGCCAGATCTGGTGCTTGTTCGTGGTCGCGAGGCACCTTCCAAAAGGACGCAGATGGTTTACTGCTGGGTTTTCGGTGCCATTCCGTCCGCATAGATATAAGGATCATCGTATATTGACCGGATTTTATATTTCAATGCAAAACTGCAAAGAAGCCGGCTAACTGCATAGCAATAGTATAAGCATTTTAAATTAATTGACGTTACCAGTAAAGTATACAATGCTTCAGCTACAGCATTACCTTAGCCCCCTTCTTTGTTATTACGGCAGTATGATAGTATAGTTTTTTTAAGAAGCGCATCGCCAGGTTGAACTACAGCTGCAGATGGTCCTTTGCGGAAAAAATGATTAGGAACTCTTAAACAGCAGCAAAAACCATCAGCGTCAAATCCATAATCTGCTAGACATAGGGACTTCGGGGGATAACAGTAAACTAGCAGCTATTTCACGGAATATCCTCGGAAGGCCCAACGTCCTAAATCTAGGACATTTGTCAAAGTGACTTTTGACTTTAGTCGACTGATACAAGATTCTTTTTCGAACTAACGAAATTTGACGCACGCCTTACGAGGATATACTCAGGAGTTTTTTATCCATTAAAATAAATAAAACTACGCATCTTTTCATGTTAACTATATATTTAAGTGTAAAGGAGCTTTATTTACATCGTGGACATTCAATCATTTTTGCCTACCCTAGCTTATGCGTTATAATGAAAAACAGATAGGTATTTAATTCTGCTTGTGAACAGTAATATAATGTAGTCTTCTAATGTCGAGGAATTTAAATGTTTGGCAGGTTGATACCATACGTAAATTGGCCGGGTTACATTTTCCACGTGTCATTAGGCTTGTCCCACCGCTATGAGCGGGAAGGAGTAGATCTGGCGATCAAGTAATTATATATGTGTCTCTTTTATTGACACGGAATCTTTATCTTTTGTTCGTGTCGAGAAAATAGTCGATAGCCAATTGCTTTCTCGCCGGCAGTAGGACAAGTGCTGTCGGGTCACGTCGGAAAATATATACGTAACCAATTTACGTATTATACCAAACTGTTAATCATTCAAATTCCTTGGTGGTAATGTCGGCCTTAGTAGCTGCTTATATACCTTGTCGCTTACGCCTTTCATAGATTAGTGCAGCGGTTCAAACATGACGTTAAAGTGACAAAGAACTAAAGAGTACAGCTACTTACATGGACGACCGTACATAATTATGTGTACAGTAAAGGGCATAAATATTATATACGATTCCAAGACTTCAAAATCAATACACCTTTATACTACTGGCAATAATGTCCATGTGTACATATATTTGATGCGATGGCTGTAAAGTTATTAATGCCCTTAACTGTAACTTGTCTATTTAATGTCATTTTTAGACTGCCTTATATGAATTGTCACAGCGATCAAAGTGACAAGGTACTAACATGTACAATTATTTATGTACTGACTGAACATAAAAATACTATTTATAGACGCTTCTAATGTTTTACTTGAATAAGGTACTTATCAGCAAAATTGTTTCAACTTCCGCTGCAAACGTGTTTTTTTTTCTTCTAGGCCTTAGGAATAGCTGCCGTATCAAACTTATCTTTGCTGTAATATTATGATGTATGAGTTCATTTTTAATAAATAAACACGACTGCAGTTTTAACCTAAGTATAATTAAAAGCACGCCGTTGAAAGTTAGGCCATCTTTTTTATATACAATTTATTGAATATGTTCTCTAAGTTTAACGTAAAATACTAGTTTTTGGGCGTCTACGTTCCAACATGGCGGTGCGAGTGGCAAAGATACGAGGTGGCAAAAGAAAATTCGAAAAGAACAAGCTAGTCATAATATACAAAATCACCAAAAAAAATTTAGCCCCAAATGACTGTACTATGGTTGTTATGACTCGTACAATAGACATGCCACTAGAGTGGATTTTGTAAAGATCTCTTAATATTTAACTGTGTTGTTATTCCTTAGATTTGGTGTATCATATATAGGAATGGGCAAATACATACCCAATTAAACGGATATAATACTCTTGGGTAAATACCCGAATAAATACCAGATAAATAGGAATACCCGCTTTTGTGTTGCCACCTCTGACCCTTAATAACATAGAGTTCTCTGTTGTCTATAATAGCATTAACTATATAATAATATTACTGTTCACAAACGAAAAGGTTCGAAACCATTTAACAATATTTAACTCAGCTATTTATATTTCAATTATGGTTATTGTGGTACATCCCCAAGGATATTCAAGTAAAAACAGCGTAGCATCCATCAGGCTCAATGCGAAGTATTTCAGATCATTAGGCACTGGTCCCACCGCCGTCGATGAGCGGGAAGCGAGTACAGCCAGCGATCAACTATTAATATTAGGTCCTTACCTATGAAAATGGCGTTTTTTTTACGTGTTTTATTTCGTACGGAATTTATTTATTTCAATTTTAACTTCCAAAATATTTTTAAATTTCATTAATACACTATGCAACAAAGGTTTTAGATACAAATAATATGGTTCAATTTCTTACTTAATGTTTAAAATTAAAGTGTGAACTTAACTCTTTTTAAGTGTTGCAAGTTCAAGTGTTTCAATTACGCAGAGTTTTATGAAGCGAACTATTTTTAAGTAACTAAGATATGTATAATTAGCTTAGAAGTGTCCAATATTCCTGACAGAATTTTCTTGGTTTGCATTTGACGTTACTAAATAATCCGCAAAATTAAATGTATGAAAACCACCGTTTTCATAAAATTCTCCATATAAAACGCCAATTTCATAGGTAAGGACCCTAATATTTGTGTCTCTTTTATCGCCACGCGATCTATATTTTTTGTTTCGACAAAGTAGTGGAAAGTGTTCTCGCCGGCAGTGTGAACAGCCAGAGATCAACTATTAATATACATGTCTCTTTTATTGACACGGGATCTATATCTTTTGTTCGTTTCTTGAGCGAGAAAATAGTCGATAGCTAATCGCTTCCTCGTCCTTGGTGGGACCAGTGCCTTAAAATCCAAGTAGCGTTAACTGGCAACTCACGAATTAATTGGCACCATTAATATTATTTTGAGACTAGACGACACCCCTGCAACATCTTACGCGTAAAATTATTTTTCTGATAATGCCCCTTTATTCTCCCTAAGGCGAAAAAAACCGCACCTCCAAAGTACTAAAGTTAAAGTCTCTAGATTAAGCGATTTACTGCCCTCCTACCAAAGAAGGTGGCTATAACTGCATAGTAGTAGTATCTGCATTTTAAATTTAATGTGGTTCCCAATAGTGTATAGAATGCTTTGACTACCACATTGCAGTTAGCCGCCTTCTTTGGTAGGACGGCAGTTTAGGGTGAATATACACCAGGGCTGCGCGAGGTAGCGGAACGGTGCGCGAGGAAAAAATCCACCAATAGGAAAACTACATTTTCCTAGCCTCGCTATGCACAGCTTTCCTATTGGTGGATTTTTCCCTTAGGCTGTGCGTTGTCAGAAACTCGGTTACGAAAGAGTTTTTATAGATAGATGCGATAATTCTACAATCATTAGGTGCCAATAATTGCTTTTGGATGACAATAATTTGGTGTTTTATTTTGCTTAGAGTTAAATCAAGATAAGAAACCACCTTGCAACAGCACTATCACGGACTTTAATCGTTGAGCCACTAGAGAACCCTGCCATAGAGAAGCCAATGATCAATTTAGAGCTGTTCCCACTAGTATACAGAATTTACTTTGCACTTGCGTGCGTTCTTTTTCTAGTTGTCGGCACTGCAACCATTTGAAAAAAAAACAACAGAATTCGCACTCACGATATAGTGCGAACTAGTAGATAATTGAGGGCGCGGAGTAGTGTGAATTTAGTTTCTCATCACAATTTTGACGTATTTGAGGGACAGGGTTCTATAGTTCAGCCGGTGAAATGACTAGCATAGAGGCATTCCATCTTCGGCCTCAGGGTTGGCAACGCATTTGCAGTCTTAGGATTGCGGTCTTGTGAATGCGAATGTCTATGGGTCACAGTTTCCACTTACCATCAGGTGGCCTGTGTGCTCGTTTGCCTTCCTATGATATAAAAAAAAAAAAAAAAAAAAAAAAGCATTTAAAGTCCGTGATGTTGATAGAGTATTAGTAATAGAGGAAACGGAACGACAACATTTATCAAATTTGTTTGTGTCATATCTTGACTTAACTTTTTATTTTCTATAAAAAAAAGTTTTATTGCAAAAAACGGTCAAAATTTGTTATAGGTTGGTACTGTACATTGATTTCATTTTTGTATAGCAATTTTAATTAAAAACATTTGATTGATACATTTGAGTTTTATAATTACATTTACATGTATCTAATAATTATCCTAAAATGAAACTTGTGACTTAGCACAACTGTCGTTAAAAATAAATTTAAATATTAATTCTATCAATGTTCTTATTTTAAAAGAGTATTGATAGAACCAAGAGCTTAAAAGAAAAAAAATACTTTAAATTTAACAAAAAAAATCGTTGATTTATATTTTCTAATGAAAGTTGGAATTTAATATTTTTCATATTACTTAATAGTTAATCCAATAAAATAATTGTTGACCAACTCTTACATGCATTGAAATATAGTAATTTAGTCATATACTATGCTTACTATAGTATATTGTTTTATAATTTACTCCGTTTAAGTCTAAAAGAATTTACAATTACAATGTACAAATTCTTAGACACTAACAGTCACAGGCAAAAATGCTAATTCTGACAGAAAAAATATACTTATAATTTTTATGACAAGTATGGACTACAGATCCATTAGATTTAAATATGGCCTACTTTCATCTTGACTTAGCACGCGGTGGCTTTGAATATCCACGTAGATGTACGCATCTTATGATCCTGCTGTTATATATTTTTTGAATCGGAATTAGCATTTTTGTACGTTAGCCTAATGCGGCCATATCATACGTCAATATGCAGTCTTTCAACAAGATGTTCCGAACATCCGAAATCTAGCTTGAAAGGTATTCTAGTATCTGTCTCATTCTCTCGAAGAAAATAACGTTACTGGCAACTTACTAAAATAATTGCAAATGGCATTACCTTTTTAACTACTCGAGACGTAGGAATCAAAGTTCTTTGTTTTGTCTAGCTACTGTTTGCAGAGACTGCATGTCGGCGCATGAATGTGCCGCATAAGAGAGCGAATGCTAGCTACTGCTTACAGGTTTAATATGGATCCTATAGGAATGTTTGGGATTTCTTCAAATTATACCATTTTCTTGATATAAGCTGCATCACATTAACATTTAAATTTTTCAGATTCGGCACTATTGATTACTCTACGGATGAATAGACAATTATGTTTACTTCGAGTTTTTATTCCTTGGTGTCAAATCCAATAGCTGCACTACATGTGTAATCAGCGATTGCGAGGGACGCCTTCATATATTCAACAGAGAACGCTTGCTTCTCACTCTATTTTTTTTCATATTAGAATAATCTGTCATATTGATACGCATTTTCTTTAACAAAGATGATAATTGATAATACAGATATTGTCCTGTAAATAGTCTTAATCGTGTTATTAATTCGCTAGCGGATGATACGTTTGCATTTATTTCATTTCTATTTTTGATTTCGTGTCAGGCGAAAACGATCATTTATTTTAATCTGGTAAAAACGAAGTGCAACGTTTGGGTGCGTCCTCATTTTCGCACGTGTAGGTGTTAGTCAAATATGACCTAAACATTGAAATCTAAGTGAACAGGAAGTCAATGTTATACCGACTTTTGACTATTTGTATATTATGTATATAGATGCTTGTATCGATATTTCTGTCTGTCTGTATGCAGCTTATAACTAGAAAAGTAATTGGTTATCAACAACTACGTTTCTAATGAAATGTCCAATACGTGCTTAATTTTTCGAATATTAATATACATATACATGTCATACATATAACCTAGTTTTAGTTACTTCCATTTAAACAATATATCGATTATTTCATGTACTAATCGTCACGACCTATTGAAACTTATAAAAAAATCACGTTATAGTTACTTTTATGTATAACAGTCATAAACACACGCTTTAATTTATTACGCTAAATAAATTAATTGACTCGTTAATTATATAAAAATTAACGATAAAAAACGTTAATTTAATATGAATCGAGCGTGTAACTATTTCAAAATAAATTACGAAGATGGCACAACAGTGTTTAACAACTCAAGACAAATCACAAAGTAATAGAATTAAAAAAATATATTTCGTTGCACAACCTATGTCAGAAAATCTGGTTTAAAACTAAAATTAAAATGTTGCCAGGACCAATTGATTTTATTTTGACACGACAAAACAAAAAAATGTCACCTTGTCAACGTTGACAGATGAAGGTAAATTGTATTTGGTAATGTCAAAATTAGCTTAATTGTAAATAATATAAACTTAATAATGAAATTAGATTATATGGTCGAAACAAAAGTTCATAGCCGAAAAGATAATCGTCTTGAAATGTATACAGGGAATAAAGAGAAAAAAAGTAAAAACGTTAAAATGTTGTAAAATGTAAATGGTTACAGACGTGCTTTAAAAACGTTGTTCTTTTAAAATTGTAACCTTAAATAATGAGATTAGCGTTGACAATTGACCATTTTAATGTTATTTGGTGGTTGTTTACTCACTGTATACATCTTTAAATTGCTTACTCTAAATTAATAATAATAAAACACAAGTTTTAGTTGTACAAATACATTAAAAATATGTTTACCCAAACATAACCTCAATAAAAAAGGAATCAATAGGTACACTGCAAGCCTCGATTTATAACAAAATTACAGCCAAATATGAAATAAATACTCAAAAATTTCGTTGGTACAATTTCATGGAAGCGATATGTAATAAGAATCCAATTATATTCATTTAATTACCACTTAAAAAGATATGGTCTAAGCTACACACAAATATGTTACACATACCATAGACAAACAATGGATGTATCCATAGACAAACTTTTGAGATTTTTATAATGTAGAGAACTACGCGTAATTAGGCAATATACAGTTGAAAGGGAAGCGAATGGCACATTATTTTACAGAACTCTATAGGTACAGATCCCCTATTCAATAACCACAGAACAATGATATCCCAAACACGCTAACCACATTGGTCTCAGAACTTGAAGTCAGATTAAAAAAACTCATCACATCAAAGTGATCGCGTCAACAACAAACCACAAATTCATTTGTTTGTACCAGGCGTACTCAATTCAAATAAAGAACGTCGATTTGATGTTAGTTTTTTCACAGAACAATTTTAGCCACGTCAACGAAAGAGCTACGTGAAACTGAATTTTAATATTAAAAAATGGAATGACCGAGGTCGAGCTGGCGTTTGGCCAGTGTCGGTCGGTCTGTCGACTAGTAAACACGTGGCAGGGTTTGTTCTGAGTCGTCTCACGCGTAGAACTCGCGGTTGTTCTGGCCCTTGCCGTAGGAGGCGGCTGCAGGGCTTCGCTTGGGTTCGTCGAGCGCATAGGAGCCCTCGTCCTTCTTGCGCATGCGATACACTATGAACATCACCACGAGGATCGCGCAAAGAAGCCCGACCACAGCGCCGCCGATCACCGCTGCAATGAGAAACAGTTTCGTTTAGGATACATTTTAATAGGACAACATAAAATACCATAGATCAAAAAGTTGAATAGTTTATTGTTAAGAGAAAATTAACCATTTCTCAACGCAATAAAACGACTTCGCTATAGTTTGCTGAAGACAAGTAACTATTATAAGAGTAGTATTAAAATCGTGAGTAAGATGTAACGTTCAAAATATGATCAAAATTATATTTAGGGTTCCTTATTCAACAAGAAACCCTTATAGTTTAGGCCATGTCCGTCTCTACGGTTTGACTCAGAGAATCTTGCTACTAGGTACAAAGCTGTAATTTGACTTAGTTACGTGTAGGTATACATTTAAATTAGGCCGACAAAGATGTAAAACAAAATAAAAAAGCAGGTTGATATACTCGTCTCCCACACAGCCTGAAACCTTGCAAGTTTTAACATCTCATACAGCTTTAGGTGGCCCGTTACTCGTTTATTTTCTCAATGCTATATAAATAAGAGGTGTACTGACCGGCGAGAATGCCCGGCTGCGCGAAGAAGCTGGTGGCACGGTCTTCCGGCTTGGCGTTCATGATGAACACCACGTTGTCCACGGGCCGCGACTCCGCGCCCACGTTCGTCCCCGAAGGATCCTGGTCCTGGAATGTGGTAGGTATACGGTTAACGTGGGAATGTTATAATGTAATTCAAAAGGAAAAGTTAAGCCCAAATCAAAGTTAAGCATAGAGGCATTCCATATTAGTCCTCAGGGTTGGTAGTGCATTTGCAGTCTTGTGAATGCGAATGTCTATTGGTCACAGTTTCCACTTACCATCAGGTGGCCTGTGTGCTCGCTTGCCTTCCTATACCACAAAAAAAAAGGTTGCTTAGTGGGTTAGGGTGTCGACTCGTAATCGTAAGGTACCGTGGTAGAGCCTCAGTGGTTGCCATGTACCAATGTGTTTATCTGCTCTTACAGTGAAGGAAATCATGAGGAAACCCGCACATTACCACCAATAGGGTCGAAGTGTATTCGAAAGAGTCCATTTGTACAAGATACAATAAGTTAATGCTATGACCACGCTTCAGGCACATCTTATCTATATTCACTTAGTCTACATAAACCCATTATTAAGTTTTTTGGTATTATCTTATGCGAAAAGATCAAGCGTTGGATATCATCTGATCATCGATCGCCACTAAATAAATATGGCCACAAGTTACTTTTAATGTTTTGGTGAAATCTGGTGCTCATGCGGTGCCTTTGGGCTTCCTCGTGATTAGTAGTGATACAAACAGAAAGCAGTTGTAAGCTTGAAGTAAGGTTTAGACTGCAAGGCAGTTCTACATTCCCGTTTTGTGAGAGCAACCGTACGATTCACATATCTTTGACAATCTGTTTGAGAAATATCATCATGCCCTCTCAAAATCACATACCTACCACAAGCAGGCTTTGAATTTAATGTTAATAAGGTCACAAGGAATTTTGTGGTCGTAAAACCTTGTCTAGAGTCCGTTTTGATCGCTACCACAATCATACCCTTTACCCTACCGCCAAGCAGCATTTGTATTGTTATGTTACGGTGTAAGTAAGACAACTGTTTAAATGACAAACTGTATGAATCCTAGTGATCAGATCTTGGAATACACGGGGCAAAATTAAATGACAGCTAGGGATTGCCTATATCGATAAACTCAACTATCGATGCCATTCCCATATTACTAGTGATCACTCCACGTTTTGTTTGTAAAAATATTTATTGAGAATGTGAAAATAAAACAAAATACCAACATAATTCTGGTTATTGTAAATTTTAGAAGGATTTTTGAACCTTCATTCATAATCATCTAATTTTTTTTCCTCATTGTGTAGGTATTTCAGAAATACTGTCCCATTTACTACTGTTAAAGTAAACGATCAGAATTTGTTCCAAATTTTATGGAGTTCATTTTCTCCGTCTCGAATAATGAATGCATTTCAAGTGGCTAAAAGATAATCAATTTCTGTGGAAGTGGTAGGGGAGGAGTAGAAAAAATACACACTTACAAACAATGCTGGGGGCAAAAATGCAATTGAGTTTATCGATGTAGGCAATCCCTAGCTGTCAATTAATTTGCCCCGTATATTCCTAGGTCTGCTAGTGATGTAAAAACTTATTAACTCTGCAATGTACTCTGCGTATACCGAATTGTCATCTGTGACTTCATTATTGTCAAGGTTGTGAAATAGGGAGCAGGTAGCCCTTGTGCTCGATTTCTTGCTGCAAGCGAAAAAACCGCTTACCGTGCCCGATTCTTCTTCGGAGATGCTGATGTCGGTTTCGGGGCGCGAGGTCTCCCCCGCGCCGCGGGGCTCCTCTGGCGGACTCGGCTTCTCGTCGAGCTTGCGAGCTGCAATAGTAGTAGTCACGTTAGGAGCCGTAGTCACGTTGGCGTTGCGTAGTCAGTCATGTAATTGACTCGTAGTCATTTTAGTCGTTAGGTAAAATACACCGTAGGAGTGTAGTCATTTTGATTATTAGGTGCATGTTAGATATTAGGTGCAGATATTTTTAATAACGTTGTAATTATGGACATTAAAGTGAAATCATTATAGCGTATATAATTTTAATAAAAAAACATAGATAGGGTTATTAGTATTATTACGTTAGGTTGCTATACTTATAGGTAAATGATCAAAGGCTAATTTATGAATTCAGAAAACATAATGCAAGAATGATCGTAAATATAAAACTACAACTCAATTGTTTTAGAGAAAAACACATTATTTATTTATGATAATAATACATACATACATACATACCTTCACGCCTGTAATCCCAGAGTGGGGGAGGCAGAGCTACAGAATTACCTACAACTTTAAAAACTAGTTGATAATTCAGTAACCACATTTTGCACAAATAGGCTAAGATGTTTACCAGCGTATTAGTGACAGGTTGCAAGCCCATCGCCGAACAGTACTACAAGCCTTTATTCCCTTAGTAGCCTCTTACGACATCCACAGGATGACATGGAGTGGCACTATTCTAACCCGGCAACCACACGGGATTGGTGGAATTACGTATTAGATTTATGTATGCTATGAAAGACATTAGATTTGAAGACTGTATTAACCGCAAGTTAAGAATACATTCAGTAAAATACGAGAACAACAAGAAATTAGTCATTTTATGACTAAGTCATATAACTGTGTCATGTTTATTAGCATTATCAACTAAATTACACTAACTAAAGTAGCTCAACCTATGTAACGAAAAATTCTTAGCCTATGACACTCATGTTCATATTCATTTTATTTTAGTTTCATTTGATTCATCTCTACCTTCCATCATCTCTATTAAAAATCTTAAAACTATGAGCATTACATTAAAATGACTTCTAAGTAGAAAACCGGGAAATAAATGTCACTATGAACGAAATAAATAAAAGAATAACATTTATTCGTGACAAACAGACATCAAGAACAAAATACTGACATAGACTTAATAACTGTTGGCACGAAATGGTTCCAACTCATCGTTAAGCCAGCCCTGGTCTTCCGTTGGAACCATCCAGTGACGTCACGGCTGATTACAAGCCATGTACCTATGTCATGGATTTTAGTCACTCTCCGGACATACATCCGCATTCACTAAATATGATAATATCATATTGGTGAACCAAATATTAAACTTTATAACACTAATAATAACTCTGTAAAGATAAAAAATCCTATGAAAAACGAGACCAGGGAAATTACCACGGGATTTCGGAGGGGATAGGACATGATGTCAGAATGATACACACACGGCATGAAGAAATTAAAACATCTAAGACAAAAATACCATTGAAGAGACAGGCTTCTAAGCTAATGGATGATTTTAAGGCGACAGATTGCTTGAACGTTTTCATTCAAATTGTAATTATAATTTCGGGTGTGCTTCAATCAGTTTTTTTTTTGTATAATTTCATTTAACTAATCAAGAAGAGCATAATGTACATTTACTATTAAATCCAATTGTATAATTTAAAATGTATAATTTAATTAAAAATATTAACTGGCATACTATCAACATAACACTCATTTAGTATAACTATAATTTTGTTATTATGCATTTTAGTCAATTTCTTGTAAAGGTTAGGTTAGGTTAGAACTGTGACCACATTAATAATAATGAAAGCGGTTACAAATATTTACTTTCTAATTTATAAACATAGTTTTGGAAATTATGCAATTCGTGTTATGTAAAATGATCAATTAGTCATAATTTCACCAAATTCCATATTTTTTTTCAAACAGTTCGAATACCTACATCATCAATTTCGTTTTTTTTTGACAGGGCCTTTACTCCTTTACTGACTAATGCTCTTTATAACACTGCTTCGGTCTTTCATTTCTGTATTTTTTATTGTCAAAATAAGAAAATGCCAACAGATAAATATTTTACTTATTGTTTTGTTCGACAGGTTATTTATTACTTATGTAACCTGTGAGAAGATAATTCTTTTTCGTGGACAAATGCCCAATTATAAATAGAATAGTTTTATAATATTAAACAACATTCAAGCTTTATTTACGTTTTCATTTTGATATTTGATTTGAGAAAATAGAACACTAGTGGTTAAGACTATTCTACAAAACAATTACGCACTAAGAAAAAAAGAAAAAAACCTTTTTTCCTTTCTTAAAATTTGTATGAAACTGTTTCAAGTTATTCGTAAATCGCCTTAAGATGAAATTTCGGGCCATACAACCGACGCATGCGAATATAGGTACATCTATGTATAGGTAGAATGGGATGAACTTCAAAATAACCAGTGAAATCGCATGAAAACGTCATGCATAGAAAAACATTGATAAAAATTAGCGAGCACAATCACTTACCAGTGTACCTTGTCCGCTAAACTCGACTCAAGTTAATTAATGAATTAAAACACCAATATTAATTATTAAAAAGTAATTACTGACGCGTCAGAGCCAGCTCGCTGAATTGAGGAAACTGAGCTAACGAAATAGATAATGTTTCATAATATTCAAGGCCTTTAGTTATTGTTAGTACGTTAACGCCTGTTTTTCAGACAATAAAGCCGTTAGAAGAATGCATAAATAGGTGAAGTCAGTCTTAATGATCGCTTCTTGTCTTGGTTGATTGCTTCGTGTTGGTTTTTATACAAAATTCTCGACAGTTAATCATCTTATCTAAGGTTGTGTTACGCTATTTGCGTCTGAACTGTTGTCGTTGCTTGTCTTGCAAGGACAGGACTTTAATGAAGTGATTAATTAACATGTCAAACCGTAAGTTCTCCTTCAATATATTGATAAACTGCCAAATATTTTGTATCGAAAACCAAAGTCGAGCGCTGCTCCTTAGAATTAATTGAATAAAATTGTTAAAAGTGATGATCACTTCATTTCAAATATAACAAAGAATATAACTTGGATATGAAAAATATTTAAACAATAAATTAGGGTGAAAAGTTGTTTTGTTCTTTAACCATAGAACTATCCTGTAAGTAGATTTGAATTGTTTTATTAATATTATTAACACAAACATAACCGAGCGCAGTTAAAGCTTCTGGCTTCTCGCACATATAGAGACAGAATCAATGGAGCGTTTCTTTTTTTTAAAGATAAAGGTGCATATTTCAAACATCATTATTCATTACACCTCGTCCTTGTAAGTTGTTTCTGCTCAATAAAACTTGAATTTAGACTACGAAAAGCAGCAACTCTTGCAGATATGATTTAATATTCCTATTCTTTCTTGTAACTGGATCAAGACAGCAAACCTTGGCATCTTGCGGTATTTATATCAAAACAGCATTAAAGTAGGTAGGTCACCACATCATCATCATCATCATGTCAGCCAAAAGACGTCCACTGCTAGACGTAGGCCTCCCCCAAGGCTCTCCACTCAGACCGGTCTTGTGCTTTTCGCATCCGCCGCGTTCCCGCGATCTAATCTAAGTAGGTAAGTACCTAGGTAGAACGTGCCTATTCTGTCTTTTCCTTTCCTAATGCCTGTAGTTACATTGGCTCCAATTACTTGAACAACGTACAATTCCTATTAATTCGCACGCAACAAACCTGTCACGTCCAAAACAACTTCTCACCCAACAAACTACGCAAAATAAAAACCATGCTTCAGCGCTACTCACAATCTACATCGACTGGCAATGGCTGGTCTACTGTTTCTGTCGGGGGGGCGGTTCGGGGCGGTTCCGTGGTGGTGGTGGTGGTGGGTGTGAGGATGCGAGGGGCATAGTCCTCGTCGTCTTCCGGCGCGTCACCTGAGCCACGGCCGTCCTCGTCGTCAGGGCCGGGGCCGAAGCCGGAGCCCGAGGACTCGTCGGGTTCTAGACCAGAGCCGTCATCGTCGATGAACAGATCTCGGTCTGAGGCGAGGGGCACGGGGTTCGCTGGGAGCTCGGTGCTGCCGTCCTGGAATTGAGATTTGGAGGTTGAATAAAACAGGAACTTAAGGGACATGTAGTTCAGTAAATTAGATACATCTGGTTTAAGATGTCATTAAACAAGAGCAAGTATACTAGTGGAAAGATACTGCTGATGTTGGTGGGATGTGCCACATATACTTTAATAGAGTACATAAAACCATTTTTACAGGTATTGTTATCGCATTGCTAACGTAATGATGTGATAACATTGGTAGCGTCGTAAACAATACTATTGAAATAAGGGTAAAAACCTGTTGGAAGAGGCCCCCTATTTTACTGTACAATGACATGACATTTCAGTGTCCAATGGCGCAGCTTATATGAAACCCCGTGAAGTAAAATCTTGTTAATTTTGCAATGTATAAGAAATTGACAACTGTCACCTAACATTGTCAGGGTGTTGATACAGGCGGCAGGTGTTAACCCGAAACCGCATGACCTATAGCAATATAATGTCAAGTTTATTCCGCAATGCAATGATTACTTACAGGTTGTAAGTGTACGTTATCAGTGATTAACCTTCGTATCAGTATATTTAATTCCTTTCCACCAAAGCATTTTTGTCATTTTTAGAGCATCATAATGAAGAATAAAAACTCTTTTTAAAAGACAGAAATAGGAAAGATCCTTTTTCTTTAATTTTCAACTAATAGCACTTATTCTTAAATACATATAATCGAAGTTCCAAAAAAGAAAAAAAATGGTTTTGATTTCATTAAAACTAACCAAAAATCACGGTAGGTAAACACCAAGTTTATTTCAAAACAAGAGAATAATATGAAAATACCTTCAAATACGCCAGAAAAACTAAAGAATCAGTTGATTACGTCGTAGAAACTAGATTCATCGATGAGATAAAAACGCCCCCCTCCGCTGACGTCATAGACGCAAACACCCAATGCACCAAAACGTCATACATCTATGACACGCCTATCTTACATACAACGACGGAAAAACGTTATAACTGGACTAAGAATCTACACGGCAAAACCTTATATTGCCTTTGACGTGTTATCGTATTGTTTCATCAAAACGTCGACAATACGTACGTCAAAAGCAATAGGGTTTTTACGGTATAGATTCTCAGCCTATTTTGCATTCATCTCTACGACGCAATCTCTTCACAACGTCACAGCATCTGTCATTTTTAATGAGCTCGACCCAATTCCAACAAGTCACCTAATGTTATCAAAAATTCACCACTGACCTCAAAATTCCAAAAATCTGTGTAGCTCCAGTGTTAAATCACAAAACAGGATAACACAAGGAATGAAGGAACACAAATATGTTTGTCTACGTCATCATGAATGGATACAGTCATGAATGGCCCTTCGGTACACTAACATTTAACTCACCTATGGACTTCTTAGGATGTAAAGGCGAGAATATGTAAAGATTAGGCCAGATTTCGACTTATTTCTAGAATTTTGGATAGCTCCGTGTTATGGCAGTGCTTAGCTCGGTTACCGCGATTGTGTGGTTGACCTGTGGGAGATCGATAGTGTGTAGGGGGAGGGGGTCCGGGAATGCTTCCCTTCTTGCCGGCAGAGGCCGGGATTCCGACGGTTGTAACTTGTAGGCTCTCGCGGGAAAAGCTACACAATTTTCACGATAGAGTGCGCTGAAATACATTTTCAAGGCTGCGACAAGGCCGCTGTTTGCCGCGCAAATATTTGTTCATATTGTAAATATTCACAAAGTGTGAGTGATGTTCAATAAAGAGCGTATGTTTGTATTTGTTTGTATTTGGAAATATAAGTAGGTTTTACCATCGAAAAATATTCAACGGGTTTGTTTGAAGCAAGCGTAAGATTAATCATTGAAATAAATTTAATGATGTATTGACATAAAATTGGTACGTATCAAATTGATGTTCCTGATTTCCAAGCTAAGTTCGATAATTGTTCATAAACAAGATTGCAAGAAAAATAACAAAAGCCTCGAGTAAAGTGTTCTTGGGCACTGGTTACAAATGCGGATTTGCGATGGAGTACAAAGTACAAACAAACTGTTATCAAGAATTAATGTTACAGTATCTTCATTAAGAAGTTTCGTTTTTCGATAGCCAGCCTTTGTAAGTTTAATTTACATTCCCATGCATCATGTTACCTACTACTCGATACCGATATTAAAGTGGACTTCATAGTTCTTGCAATGAAATTTTAGTACCAAATACGCTCACGGGGAGGCGCTGTTTCAAATCAAAACCAAATTTTCTCGATAAAAATACTTCTCGTATATCGTTACTTCTCTATTAAAGGAGAAAGTTGGTACAGTCAACCACAAAGATATATCCACCTATGCACCTTATTTGGGTCATTCTTCTTTTTTACCGACAATAGCCTGTCTCTCATCTTATTAAGCGTCTCATTAGAGAATGGATAATTATGTTTTTCGTGTTTAATATACGTCCATGATACTTTTATTTATGTAAGATTACCAAATAATTGTGCTCTTTCTTTAACCCACGTTTTTTTTAATAATATGGTTTTCCGTAGAATGCCGTGACAGAGTGGTCATCTAATACTTGGTCTCGGCTGAAAACGGCCACTCAGTCACAGTGTTTCTGATAAACCATATTAAAAAGAATAAAATATGAATGCAGGACCGGAAGCATTAATTAGTTTTAATAAAGAATAAATGCATTTTTTTTTTTAAATAATGCACTGAAGCCATAGTTATTGATAGTTCAAAAATCTAAAAAACCGAAAATTGACGGTTTATTGTCGGTAAAAAAGAAGAACGACCCATTTGCGGTAAGTCTTTAAGTCTTTGCGGTCGACTGTACAAGGGGTAAAGATCATGTAATATTAAACTGAACGACCCTCCAATGTATTCCGGTCCCTCACAACGACATGTGGATCCATATTTCATAGGTAATTGGACGGGCGTTTTATTTTAAATTAAACAAAAAAATCGTTGGAACGATTATAACACTGTTCAAAAATTAATAATGCCTCCGAATCAGCACGACTTTTACCTCTTCCACAACTATTATTTCCAACGAGCACCTTTATTTAATAATGGCAGCTCATCAAAATTGTACGTGCTGGAATTGCCGAAAAGCAATTTTCCCGCTGCAAACAAAAAGCGTTTTTTACTAATGAGAGGTTCCGCGATGGATATTGTCCGAGCCGAGTCCCAGGTGTAATGAGGAATATTGGTTGCTTCGCGGAAACAGCCCAGGGATTAGTTACGAGAACGTAATCGGTTCTGCATAATTTGTTCGATCAATTATCGATTTTTGATTGGAAATGTGAAAAGCTTAAAAGGGTTAATAAATACATACATATTCATTCACGTCATCATCATTCATACATTCACGCCTGTAATCCCGGAGTGGGCTAGGCAGAGCTACAGAATTACAACTTACAAAGTTGTTGATAATTCAGTAACCACAATTTGCACAAATAGGCTAAGATGTTTACCAGCATATTAGTGACAGGTTGCAAGCCCATCGCCAAACAGTACTACAAGCCTATATTCCCGTAGTCGCCTCTTACGACATCCACGGGAAGACATGGAGTGGGACTATTCTAACCCGGCAACCACACGGGCGGTTAATAAATAGTAACTATAAAATGAAGTCATTGCACTTCCCACCGTCTGTCCCTCTATATGTACGCTAGGATTTTTCAAACTATATACGCAGTGGATTTTAATCTAACTGTCGTGACGTACTGGAAAAGTAACCGTTGTTAAGTTTAGTCCTTACACCGTGTACTTTTTTTGAAAAACTTCAACGAACTTTTAATCTGGGCCTTCG
Organism: Acleris emargana; assembly: GCA_927399475.2. NCBI lineage: Eukaryota > Metazoa > Arthropoda > Insecta > Lepidoptera > Tortricidae > Acleris > Acleris emargana. The sequence goes on along the minus strand of OV656848.1, from coordinate 17,444,182 downwards.
TTCGACACGGTAGAACTATGTTGACCTTTAGCATGTTATCGTGTTATACTTACAATAACTCTTATTTACTTTTAGTTACCCAGTAGAATAAATGATATGTTGAAATGGATTAAATATTCCATGTTTATCGAGTTTAGATAGTCTGGGGCCCTAGCCAAGAAGCATTACGCTAACTAGCGTTTCTATTCGTTTCCTTTTTTAAACCAATCGCGTCACTGATACGTGATACGAAGAGTCACGTGATCTACCAGTGACGCGATTGGTCTAAAAACTAACCCCCTTACTTATAAACGTGGAATAAGCTTGGAATAGTTTATGCCATGTTTTGTCACTTTCTGTCAGATGCAAATGTCACAATTACAGATAAAGACAAAGCATGGCATATACTATTCCAAGCTTATTCCATGTTTATAAGTAAGGGGGTAACGCTTCTTGGATGGGCCTCTGTTCTCTAATTTTAAATATCTGTAAACCGAAATGTATAAACGTCAAACTCTATTCGTGTTTAGAGTAGCATCGAGTTTGAGTTTAACAAGTTAACGTTTACCTAAGTCATATTTGTAAAGTGTGCAATAGCAACACACATTTTGCAAAGTAAGCTTTAAAATTACTAATATGAAACAAGTGAAACCGGCAATGTGTCTTTTTGGGTACTATGTTATATAAAGGTCCCTTAATGGGCATTTTAAATGTTTTATTAGGGTCGGTGATTACGTTAATTATTGTAAAGCTAATTTTACAACATCTCATTTAATTTTACATCAGTTTGGTCATAAATGTGACACTGTTAAAAAATTGAAAGCATGAACGTCGTGTAAATGCAGTTGAAATGCGCTGTTTGCGTAGTATGTGTGGTGTGAAACTCATTGATAGAGTAAGCAATGAAAAAGTCAGAGAGAAATGTGGAATAAAAGAAGATGTAGTGACTAAGATTGAAATGGGCATGCTTCGATTGTTCGGTCATTTGGAAAGGATGGATGAAAGAAGATTGACGAAAGAGATATACAGATCGAAAGTGAGTGGAAGGGTCGGAAGGGGCCGCCCTAGGCGTACTTTCTCGAATCAAATTGGAGAAATACTGGAAAAGGGCCGAATCTTGAGTACCCGAAACCGACGTGCGTGCATGACTCGATGTATGAATGTGGAAGAAGCGAAAGAAATTTGTCAAGATCGTAGCAAGTGGAAAGAAGTGGTCTCTGCCTACCCCTCTGGGTCATAGTCGTGATTTAATGTATGTTTGTATGTATGTTAAAAAAATAAAATGTTAAATTACTCAATATTATTTTGATTTAGTGGCCCCGGACATTTATATAAGTTTATTTAGTCAAGCAGAACATAGTATATACATATATATACAGGGTGTCCGGTAAATAGTGGACTATCTTACAGGGCTGGATAGCTCAGCTCAGGAGTGGCCAAAATATGATAAATTATGTTTAGTAAAAGTCGCACCAAAAACGAGATAACTCAACTTTTAAATTTTTTGGAAATGCGGTGCCCTGGTTCACCGTTTTTGATACCGCAGCCACATTTATAAGATTTTTTCGGTTTCGTTTGCTGTGAAAGATAGCTGTTTAAATTTGCTATAAGACCCTATCAACGGAATTAATAAAAAGTTTTCAGTTTTTTTTAATTTTTCAAATCAAATTTAAAGTTTAGGAATCTGAGTTTAACTTGCGGCAAGTTTAACATCGCACGGTGTAAAAAAAATATACTAAGACTGGTAGTGCTGCTTTCCTAAAAATTGGCCTGATTAATGGAGATTTTAAAATGATATAACAATTGAGTTTATTGATTACAGCAGCGAAGTTATTATTAAGTTTGTCCAACAAAGACTGAATTTTATCAAACTAGCGAATTTAATAAACGACTTTTGCTTCCGTTTAAAATCAGGTTAGCTGATTCTAAATGTTTTAAAAGACAGTTTACATTAATGTGAAATACAACGACACTACGATAAAAGGTAATAACATAAATTTTCTTAAATTTAAAGTAAGTGTTCGAATTTCTTGCCGCCAGCCCTAATGCAGGCTCGGCAGCGTTTCATGAACGACCTCTTGAGTTCGGAGGCATATCGTCGCTCACCAATTTGTCGGCTAGCTTCTGCGACGCGGCTACGCAGCTCTTCCAAAGAGGCAATAGGTTTGCCGTACACACTTTCTTTTAAACAACCCCAATAAAAATAGTCTAGAGGGTTTAAATCCGGTGAACGAGGAGCCCAAAAAATTGGCCCTGAACGACCAATCCACCGGTTAGGATATGTTTGGTCCAAGAACCTTCGCACTGGTAATGCATAGTGGGCTGGACCGCCATCATGTTGTAGCCACATGGTTCTTCTCAGCTCTAAGGGCGTATCTTCCAATAGTATCGGAAGCGACTCTTGAAGAAACTGCAGGTAACCTCTTCCGTTTAAGTTTCCTTGCAGCTCGAAAGGTCCAATGATATTGCCGTCCAAAATGCCCGTCCAGTAATTGATTTTAAATTGATACTAGCTTCGGTCTTCTCGCATTACGTGGGGATTGTGGTCACGCACCTCCCAATAGTGTAGATTGTGGAGGTTAAGATAACCATCTCTACGACATGTGGATTCATCGCTCCAAAGGATTTTGTTAAAAAAAATTGAATCTTCACTGATTTTTTGCAACATCGTTTGACAAAATGTTATTCTTAGTGCGTAATCTCTCGGCAATAGAGTTTGAACACGACTCACATGAAATGGGTAAAACTCGTGTTTTTGTAAAATAGAATGGACAGTAGATTTTCCTATCCCCGTACGTTCGGCTATAGCCCTTACAGACGTTGTTGGATCGGCGTCTCGTTCGGTCAGTACAATTTCGTCGTACTCATTTTGAGGTCTTCCTTCACTGCGGCTAGTTGTACCATGACCAGGTATTCTTCCTTCGCTATACGCGATGTGAACCCGAGAAAAAATACGACGATCTGGATGGCGTGCGTCGGGGTACCTTTCTGCGTAAAGTGCAGCAGCTTCATTGCCGTTTCCTCTACACTCGCCGTAAATAAAATGCATATTTGCATACTCTGCCGATTTGTATGGCCCTCGAGACATTTTTTTCAATGTGATACAATAAGATAGTTTAATTTTGCTTTCAACTTCATTGAATTGTTGACAAGAAAACAAAAAAATAACGATGTAATTGTCTAATTAATTCAATCTGGAATTGAAAGTTTGGTGGCCAGTATTACTAACAACAATTAATCAGAATGGAGTTTATGTGAAAATTACCTCTTTGGAAGCTAGCCGGCAAATTGGTGAGCGACGATATGCCTCCGAACTCAAGAGGTCGTTCATGAAACGCTGCCGAGCCGGCATTAGGGCTGGCGGCAAGCAATTCGAACACTTGCTTTAAATTTAAGAAAATGTATGTTATTACCTTTTATCGTAGTGTCGTTGTATTTCACATTAATGTAAACTGTCTTTTAAAACATTTAGATCCAGCTAACCTGATTTTAAACGGAAGCAAAAGTCGTTTATTAAATTCGCTAGTTTGATGAAATTCAGTCTTTGTTGGACAAACTTAATAATAACTTCGCTGCTGTAATCAATAAACTCAATTGTTATATCATTTTAGAATCTCCAATAATCAGGCCAATTTTTAGGAAAGCAGCACTACCAGTCTTAGTATATTTTTTTTACACCGTGCGATGTTAAACTTGCCGCAAGTTAAACTCAGATTCCTAAACTTTAAATTTGATTTGAAAAATTAAAAAAACTGCATTTTTTTATTAATTCCGTTGATAGGGTCTTATAGCAAATTTAAACAGCTATCTTTCACAGCAAACGAAACTGAAAAAATCTTATAAATGTGGCCGCGGCATCAAAAACGGTTAACCAGGGCACCGCATTTCTAAAAAATTTAAAAATTGAGATATCTCGTTTTTGGTGCGACTTTTACTAAACATAATTTATCATATTTTGGCCACTCCTGAGCTGAGCTATCCAGCCCTGTAAGATAGTCCACTATTTACCGGACACCCTGTATACCACACAGTGTGCGTTAGACTAGATTAAAAAATAAACAAAGAAAGAGTTCTCAATGTCCAAGTTGTAAAAACAAGATTCTTACGAGTATGACCAGAATTCTCATGTACAAATAGAAAAGTATAATTAAATTACGCAACCAGGTCAAATCTAAGTTGGACTCTGCAGCTTTCCCAAAGATGCTGGCGGCATAACTAATATATTGTACGACGACACTGCCACCTCTTCGGTCTCCCGTGAGTAGTTACGTCGTAGGCCTCTCCGAATTTCGTTTGAAATTACACAATTACCCCTTTTACTAATGTGCCTAGATTTATCAGACCGCCATTATCATCAAGAAGCATTACTTAGCGGACGGCAACGAACATTTTCCTTATAACATTAATTTAATAAGAATTAATTTTCCCATTATGACAGTTAAGTGTTGATTCCAATTTGTTGCCCTGCAAATTGCGGAGGCGAACGGTCGTGACGTGTGGGCCCGCCTTTACTGCTGTCGGACCGTGTGGAGGCGGCTTAATTGTGTTATTGATAGCTTAATCGGGTTTAATTGATTGGTGTTAGTTTGGGAATTGGTTAAAACTTAGTTTGGATGAGCCGTTTAATGCACAACACAATACGATTAGTGCTGGATAATGTGGTTCAAGACACGAATAATTAAAAATGCTTTCATGAAACGTAATCGGTAAAGAGGCTTGAGTTTGTGAACGAAAGTTATTTTAGGACTTTATTTTTAAACTATCTCAAGCGTGATGTCCGTTTCCAGCGCGCCTAATACAGCGGATTTCTATGACTTGAAGTGTACGTTGACGATCTTCTTTATCTCGTTTAATAAACTATTCTTTTTAAATGTCACTTTCTACCAAAGCTATGTAAAAATACAACAATCCTGCAGCTACAAAAAGCCTGGCTCATCTAACAATGTTATTTATCCACATAAATTACGCTTAAGGCGCTTCACTAAGCAATTCTTTACTTCCCAAACACCAGCGGAGCCAATTTTCCATGCGCACGGCTCCACGGCCTCAAAAACTTCAACAAAGCCTTTGTGTCTTAAATATGCGATGAATTTTGAAGGCAACTGTTTAAAATGTACAAAGTTTAATGGAAATCCTCTGCCGTTAAGGGAATATTAAGGATAATGGGGTGACATTCACCGAGTGAAATCTAAATATAAGGGCGTTTCAAACAGGTACACGTGGATCAGTACAGACATGCGGTGTTCGCGTGTAGTGGTGAACGCAACACCAGAATGTTTTTGAATAAAATTCACCCACACATGTAACGCTGCTCGTGAGAGATAGAACGTTAGTTACCTTAGTCATATATTTCTACACGATTACACATACACATGCAAGTGTTAAGTTAAATCGATTTAGCGATACGTGATGTTTAAGTTGAGTTAAAATCAACCTTGTGTCTAGGTACTTAGCTGCGTTATAGAGAAATGTAGAGACTCGTTTGGGTGGCTTTATAGTCAGGAACAACAAAGGTGCTCACGTAGGATATGTAAAATCGTCTTATTGAATCGCTCTGCAAGTTTGGATGGTTTGCGTGGACTTGGACTTTACAAAGGATGGTGGTTTGAAGAAAGACACCTATTCATTTATTAACTATTTAGAAAATAAAAAAAGCTACTTTTCATGGTAGCCTGTATTATGAGTATTATGACTTCTGCACATACTCGCTTGCCGAGACTTGGGATGAAACCGACCGCGATCGGGACACGGTGAGAAGAGACGAGAACGAGCGAGACAGGATGAGTGCAGGATGTACACACTCGCTCTTGGCTTGTATCGGGGTATCTCTTCGAGTGTGTACAGCCGGCATTAGTGTCGCACTGCAGGACAAAGGCCTTCTTTCTTTTCTGCCATTTGTCCCTGTTAAATGCATGCTCCCGCCGCTCCCGCCATATTGATTTTAGAAATCTTGATTAGATATATTTTATCCTTTAGCTTATTCGTTATACAAATTAATCCGTGTGTCTGATTGTTAAACTTTTACTGAACATTATATAAGGTTTTTAATGCACTGTGCAATACTCAACTTTACTGTGTTATAAACTACCTGTTTTTTTAAACATATACGTACATACATGTATACTACTATTACTTTAGAAAATAAATATCATTGAAACATTAATTCATCCATTCTGTTGTAGCTTGTATTAATGTAAACGCAGGACTGAACAAAGTAATTTCAATTATTGAAGTGCACACATTTATCACATCTTAACCACTCTGTGGTTGATCGCGGAAGAGGGCGAACATAGGCGCGAATGGCCGTAGTCATAGACTATCAATAACATAGACTACTTAAGGGCTACATTCACATTTATAATCGTGTTGGATGTCCAACACGTTCATATCCGTAAAGAGTTAGGGTCTCTATTCTAATGGATAAACCTATATTACCTTTGACATGATATCGAGATAGCTCGTATTTACTTGACTCATATTGGCTTGACCAACTACTTGAGTAACGTTGACAATAGGAACACACGTGAAACAAACCAAACATACTGTAGATAGAGTGTCCTAAAAAACCATTAATATGCGAGGATATTACATAACCCCACAAACGCTCTTCACGGCTTTGTCAAAGGCTCGGGAGGGTACTTTTAAGCCCGCCTTGTCAAAACAACACCTTATGGTTGGCAAGCCTACATCAAAGGTGAAATGTTTCTTTTCTGCAAATAAAATTCACCTTTGTTTTGAAATGAAGTGTCAAAGCCAAGTTTCGTGATGCATTGTAGGTGTAGACTATGAAGATTCATTAAAAAAATGGAAATGGATTATGATAATCTATTTCTGAAATAATAAATTTTACTTTTTAATTAAGTCAAGATCTCGTACTTAATAAACTATTAAAGTTATCCAGTTATTAAATCCGATGGGATAATTCAGTTCTATTTAGGTATCTTCATAGTTCTAAGACTTAGTACTTCGTAGAAATTTATGATGTATACACGCGTGCAAGTGAGGGGAGACTTGAGTAGAGTGAGACGTCATCATAAGTCTAAAAGGGCACTGGAATACGAACGAATAATTCTAGACTTGACTAGAAGTTATCTCGTGTATTTTATCTTCCATCCTAATAGGCCACCTTCTGTCACTATTACTTGCCAAGTTGTATTTTCTCGCTTGTTGCTCAGTCCGTCTCTATTGTTACTGACTAGATAGAAAGTGAACAGAGCGACAAACAAGTCGGGGGCAACTTGTGCTAGCCGCACGGTGACTTAATCCTCCTAACGTCCACCATACAACAAAATTCCTCAAAGGAATATGAATCTATTGTGAATGAATTAAAGTCAATTTTCTAATTTTACAATTTGTCCTAAAAACAAAAGAAATTCTACTTTACTGCCTTTGCACTAGATCTTTATTTCAATGGCTGTATTATGTACTATTTTTAGTACAAGGAACCTCAGGACGTTAAGGCGACTAATTTAATGAACATTTGTATAACTGGGCATGTAGGCGACACTTTAGTTTAAACACGCTCTCGCTTGTAACTTGAGCACCCCTGAGCGCATCAATCCCATCGTTAACTGACCTAGATGTTTACACAGAGACGGATCATGTACTCAGTGTAAGCCCTGAGCCGCTCTATCGTGGTCCCGGCAACTTGTACCTAGCAGCTTAGGTTCAAATCTGTATTTATTATGAGTAGACCCTGCTATCGGAGGTGCCATTTGGTAGCTCGAATTTCTTAAGGATGGGTAAAACTATTTATGAATGTCGATATCGATACTCTGAGTTTTTCTGACATCTAATTATTAATTAAGAAAACGACATTTATTAGTTTTTAATTTATAATTATTTTATAGTTCGTGGCACCGGAAGATACCGATAATTTGTAATTAATAAAACATTGATGATTTTTATTTTTATACGCGAACAATATTAATACATATTTATATTGTATTTAGTCATGCTTTAAAAGTAAGTTTAATTTTAGTCTAAGACTTTCATTACGGTAGACATAAATTATCGACATACCTATATTGCGAAATATTTTTTACCCATCCCTAAGAACGTCAAGCTACCAAATCGCAACTCCGATAGCGGGGTCTAATTATGAGGGAGGAAGACAAAGTGGCTATAGGTTTAACAAGATGGGTCCATATGAAACAAGACGTTAACTTGCTAAACTAAACTGAGTTTATCTACGAATAAAGTAAGTTTATCTATAACTGGAGGGATGTGATTCTCTTAAGGGTCATCATCATCATCATCATCAGCCCGTTGCAGTCCACTGCTGGACATAGGCCTCTCCCAAGGAACGCCACAGAGCCCAGTTTAATGCTTTATGCATCCAGTTCCAGCAAAATGTTAAACAAGAACGACATAACGAAGCAAGTTCAAATAAAGCTTGAAAAAAGAAGATATTTAATCCCTAGAGTTAAAATGTTACATTTAGGTAATATTTATTTTATTTCCATAAAAGAGCTTTTTCCATCATTTTCGTTCGTATATTATTATGTAACTTTACTAATTTACATCCCAATATGGGACAAAATTATTACGAGTATAATGTTTATCCAAATAACTCTTCTTAACACTACTAATATTACAACTTCAATTAGTTGGTGTAAATATTACAAATAACTATCAATTATAACAATGTATTTTTAATTTCAATTTTTTTTAAGTCTTTCTTTTCAGAACTTGGCTCGGATTTTAACTTTCTTGATTGAGAGTTATAACTTGGTTTATATTCGATTTGGAATCGCTTCAGAAGTTCGTCGGATTGATTTTTATTTTGCGACTTTGGCGAGTTTTGTGATAAGTTGTGAATTGGTTAATGGAATTAAGCGAAATTCATACAAATGGAGTACGAAAACTCTCTAGAAAAGCTTAGGACTATTTTGATCAAATATTCTGTGCGCAAAGTTTTTATTCTGTTAAACAACTAGTTTTCCAATTCGTCGGCCTAGAATCAACCGACAAAATAAAGTTGCCGTGTGCTCTCGTGCACGTTAGGCAGCAGCGTTAGGTTCATACGGTTTTTTTTTTTTTTATGGCATGGGAAGGCAAACGAGCACACAGGCCACCTGATGGTAAGTGGAAACTGTGACCCATAGACATTCGCATTCACAAGACTGCAAATGCGTTGCCAACCCTGAGGACCAAGATGGAATGCCTCTATGCTAGTCATTTCACCGGCTGTCTTACCCCCAAACCGGAACACAACAATGTGAACACTGCTGCTCGGCGGTAGGTCCGGGCTACTTCGTCGATGAATCGTCATGTTTACTTATGTTTTTACTCCTTGTTTTAACAAAGTGTATTTCGCTCATGTCGAATTTTAGACAATCACCATGAACTTTTTAGAGAAATAAGTCCATGGATATCACACACGAGGACAATTGGTTGGTTAAAGAGTATTTAATATTGTGTACTAAACAAAAACACATGGTCAGGTTTGAGTTATTAAGGTTAGCATTAGCACAGACAAAACCGCTCGTCACCGGATCAACTCAAAGAAAGACATTGAACAGTGAGCTTATTGCGGCTATTGTTTTCAACTTTAAAAACGTATCATAAACACCATTCAAACCTCACTTCTCAATATCTGATTTTGAGCCGATCCGGTTCTGAGCGGTTATGTCTGCGCCAACCTTTATTTCTACTGTACTGACAGGTGTCACAATTGACCTCTTATCTTTCTTTAACTATAGTACAGTCAACAGCATAAATAAGTGATCATTTATGTACCTTGTCACTTTCAATCGTTTCACAATTTTGTATAGAATTTCAAACACAACGTTCAAGTGAAAAGGTACATAAATGATCACTTATTTATGCTGTTGACTGTACATGCTAATTTGATAGTTTCCCAAATGTAGTCAATTATTTTTACGTAGCTATGGGTAGCATAAATAAAACGCCAATAAAGTACACCAATTAAAACACCCACTCACAACTTCTTTAATAATATCAGACGGCGTTTATCCACTTTGGTGCTTATAAAAAGTCCTTTTTATACTGCGGTTAATTATAAAAATAAAGGCTGCAGCTAATAAAAAATGCTTATGGATGCTCACTTAAGCGACGAGCATGCGGGCACAGCACACAGATAGGCAGTCACTAGTACTTTACTCTACTGTAAAAACCTGAAGTAAAACCCCTCTTGCATGTAGTTGTAAGGTTGTAACACACCTGTACAGACAGTCAGATATTCTATATATGAAATTTGATGTAAACTCTATATTCATTCTGTACGCAGCTACATGCAAGAAGGTTTTTTACCTATACACAGATTGTTCTGAATTCAAACTCTGTTTATAAAATTGACAACATTTCAAAAAAAAAAGCATTATTGTTTTTTCGCGTTTATAATAGCTGGTTAAAAATTAGACTTCCCGTATTTCTTGGTTTTTCTTTATTTAACTTAAATTCGTCGTTAATAATTTATTAAAGAAATAGTCATTAAAAAGACCGTATATACAAAGTTAGGAATACTGATGTCGTGATCTTAGCCTGATATAAAGTAACTTTAAACATAAACAGAACTGACCGTCATGTCATGTCACTCACTTGTCAATCATTCGCTGCCGTTCGTTCACAAATTTGTTATTTTGCGTAATTTAATTAATTACGTAATTTGTAGACGCCATTAAAATAAATAAACTGTTTTGCGTAGAATCGAAAGCGTGTCGTTAGAATCAAGTAATCCGTCAGACAACATGACAGTTGTATATTTTTTTGAATTCCTTTGGTAATAAATGGACTAAGGGCACTATAAGTGTATTCCTAACATTCACAATCCAACTTTTTTTACTGTTTTTCCTAAATATAAAAAAACTACTGCATAAAAAAATCCAAAGATATTTTTACTGTAATCAGCAGTGTAAAATCTAGAAACGGTATTTTATTTTACTACCTTAGCACAAAATGAATTGTTGTCAATTACGATATACCTAATCAAAATGCACGATGTAACCTACCATGACAATAAATCAAATGTGTCTTGCTCGAGAACCGTCACGATTCAAAAATTCAAAATTCAAAATATTTATTCAGTAAATAGTACTTATTTAAGAGTGCTTGGTAATTCTGTAGCTCTGCCTACCCCACTCTGGGATTGAAGGCGTGAGTTTATGTATGTATGTATGTATTCAGTAAATTGGCCACATGCGGGCTCTTTTACACGTCGGAAATGTACAGTGAATCTACCAGCGCTTCGGACAAGACCATCATTGCGGAGAAGAAGCGCCGCAAGAAACTCCAGCAGAAGGTCATTCACGGTTTTGTCTTATAAGAATAAAAAGTAGGAAACGACTTAGTCATTGTATTGCCTGAAATTATGAGATGTTATTATATCCAAACAATTTAGAATGGTTCAGTGTCAACCATAGGGGTAAAAACTGACATATGTGCATTTTTCTTATGAATGAATTTACTAGTATAGGAGTTTACCAGACTTCCGTTCGAATTTAAAAACTTTACACCCGTTCCAGTAACATTTTTAAAACGGAACAAATAACAAACAACGTACTGTTTTTATCAGTGCACTTTGTCGCTAGTGCAGTGGACCGGTCGTTTGCTCGCTAATTGCCTCTCACACCAATTAGGCACCATAACGTCTTGCCAGTTAAAAACGACCAACTTATCTAACAGCCCAGAAGTGGCGCTACTTTCGCACTTTACACTTACGCTTAATACAAAAGCCTTAGTTCCAGTTTTGACCACCAGCTCAATTAACCTTGTCAACTTTATCTGCAGTTTCAAATTTATGCTTGCAGTACTGACTCGATACAGGCACTGTGTCGCATGGAATTTTCTAGAGGCCGTGTTTTTTCAAAGAAAAATGGTCCTTTGATTACCTCCGTGGAACTGTGGGAACTAATTATAGAATTTAATTACCTTTAAATAATTACGTGAGTAAGCTTGGTAGTATAAAGTAAAAGCCGTGTTACTATGTTGATTGATTAATAACTTTAATAGCTTTAACTCTGTAGTACTTATGTTGAGTTTGCGGAGTATTTTAATGTTTTTGCAAAGTTTATATCAAGCTATGTACGACACTGTTTCATTGTGAACGTAACGAAGAGTTGTTTTTGATATAATTAGACAGCATAATATATAGATAGAAATCCATTTGGTCTCTGAACATATTTTGCATTTATCTCGCTCTAATGCAGAACTATCACCATCCAGGAAAAGACAAAAGGACCAAAGACCAAGGAAAGACGTCCATTTTATTTAGAATCCCCGCAATCCCCAGTGTCATACAGTTACAACTTTACAGACGAAAAAAAAACGATTCTTGAACTTTACAATGAACTTTTCAACTTTTCATTCACGCTCCGTTACTCTGGCAACATCTGAAAGTTGGGAACAGTTTTATTGAGCGAGACGAAAAAGGCACAAAGGAGACACGGAGACATGGTGACAGTTAACGCGTCAGAGACAATCCTGAAGTGGCGCCCACCGTGGGACTAAGTCTTCATATTGACTGAGTATTATAAACTTTTTAAACTTGCCAAGTTCCAGTAAGTTGAAGTGAAAGAGCTTTAGGAGTCGTATAAAACTGTCTCTTTTCATTGCTAAGACCGTATTAAGTTTTGACAGTAATGCGGCCTCTTTCCTGATAGCCCTTAATTAAGTCCGCCATTATTTTTTTCCTTGTTTAAAGTAATGAACAAAGAAAAACAACAAATTATAGGTAAGCTTTTGCCAACGACTTTGTTTATGTTGAATTTGCATTAGTATTATTTCCGTGGTTGCTATTAAATTTTCTGGGATGAAGAGTTCTCCCCGAGGCTCAAGTTACCTACTACTAATTTTATTAAATCAGTTTAAGGCAGTCACACATACTTTCACATTTATGTTATTTACAGTCTCTGCCCGCTACTTCATCCGCTTAGATTTCGATTATCTTTATTCCCTAGGGAACTTTTATTTTTCCAGGTTGTAAATAAGCCTTTGTTAATACAGGGCTACGTCAGTCCATCCAAATCCGTCCACTCGTTGCAGCCTGAAGGAGTATCGAACTAACACACAAATTTTCGCATTTATAATATTAATTCTTGACTTAATTTTAATTTGTACTTAAATTATAATAGACAACTCTTTGCTTGTTATTTTACGTCAAAGCCGCGTAATAAATTTTTCTGTTTTTGTGAATATGAATGTCACGTACGTGCGTCAGTTTCGGGAACTTATGGTTCGGCCCTTTTCCAGTATTTCTCCGATTTGATTCGAAAAAGTACGACTAGGGCGGCCGCTTCCCTCCCTTCCACTCACTTTCGATCTGTATATCTCTTTCGTCAATCTTCTTTCATCCATCCTTTTCAAATGACCGAACCATCGAAGCATGCCCTTTTCAATATTAGTCACTACATCTTCTTTTATTCCACATTTCTCTCTGACTTTTTCATTTCTTACTCTATCAATCAGTTTCACACCACACATAGGACTTTCATGCTACACAGGAAGGTAGGTATATTAGACTAGTCAGATAATAGGGCTCCTTTTTGTCCCGGAAAATTGGATAGTGATCGGATCAGGGCAGTGTGTTACTTAATCGAAATGCACGCAGATAAGGTCGCGTGTTAAAGTTAGTAATAATATAAATTAAATAAAGGTCACGCAGGTCACGCTTAATAGGTCACGTTAACTATAAATGCAAAGTGCTGTTTGTTAAAAAATGTCGGAGTTATTACTGTTCATTCGCGTGAATTCAAATGAATAATAATGAATTTGTTAGAAATTAATTTTGCGAAAGCAATTTCATGCTAACTTTGCACAGGTTTTTCTTTTTGTACTATAATTTACAAGGCGAGAATTGTTCCATATTTAATGTTTAACTAAAAAGTTTTTTTATTGGTTAATAAATTAAAAATATACTTAAGTAATTCTCTTCTCAAAAAATACGTTTAGAAATGTGTTTGCATTTTCCGAAGAGGAAACTCTTGGCTTCAAATTAACCTGGGACCCTATTCTACATTGCCTTTTCCCCTATTTTCAACATATTTATTTTATAATGACAGCTTTCATTAACTTGGCTGTAAAAGCGGGAGTGTTACATCAAAACGATAACAATATATCGCTCATCCAATAGAATAATGACATAATTGCATTTTTAGCATGCATGTTATGTCATTGTTCCACGCGATAGACCTGACCTTTAGAACACTTATGACGGTAAAATCTCAAAACCCGATTTTTTGCAATTATGTCATTATTCTATTGGATGAGCGTTATGTAAGAGCAATGTAGAATATGGCCGCTGCAAGCTTGTTCCACTTCCATTACATCATAATAATAAAGATATGCGACGCCAATTGTGCAAATCCTTGGCGAAGTTTGGCAACCTCCTCTAGGCCTACACACATCAAACTACAAATATATAATATACCGTCTAATAGATAAAGGACGTAACAGTATAAAATTTATACGGCGCTTACAGCCTTTTTGCTTTTGCAGTGTGGCACATTGGCTAGTAAGAAGTCGGAGTACGGTTCATTACCACTGCTTTCCTGGTTACGCACAAATGCGTCTGAGTTCACTTTGCCAGGTGACGAGGGAAAATTCCTGGGATTTGACAGTCAAAGGGCTGTGTTAATTGATAATATTTTACCTGAGTTAGGTTAGAAAATCAAGTATGGCAAGCAAAGATGACAGCAGGACCATTGATGTCAAAATTGGATATTAATTTTGTAAGTTAAATAAATTTTGTTTAAATTCCACCTTTGTCAATTGTGTCAGTTGGGGAAGTTTACCAAAAAGCAATCTGGAAAGAACGTGTAATTTTAAACTAATCAATTTTTACTAACTAGGTAGGTTACCTACACTTATTCGTGTCCGTTATAATTTCTAGATTTTCCGTCAAATGATTGTCACATACAGATAATAAAATAATCAATAATCTGTGTAGTTAAATTAAGTTAAGGTTTGCTCATGTTTTGCACTGGTTCGGTCGAATTTTCCAACCCCGATAGACAAAAACGGGGCTCTAAAAAAGAGAGCAGAAAAATCTAGTTTCCAAAAGTACTTCTTTATTCCATTCTGCTGTTCCAAATAAAGTTGCAAATAGTAAAAACCAAGAAAAATAATGAACAATAAGAAAGAACAACAATTTCTCCTAATGTTTAATGAAGGAAAAAGTGCTCGTAGCTTAGTGAAATAACCTTTGTTTATGCTTTCAGATTATTCTTATTTAGATTTAGAACTGGAATTCTCGTTGCCGTCAGCGGCAGCGATCCTCGTAAACCGTTCCGGTGCATAGTGGAGCAGGGTTGGCATCATTTGGGCCCAATGGGCCGGGAAATCGCCCCTCGGGGCCCCAAATTAGGTCAAGAAGCCCCGTCGCCTTTTTGGGGGTTACGACAACTTTGATTCGATTTTCTTTTACTCGGATCACGGATCTGTGCTATGTAAACATGACTGGCTATTCTGTCTTACTAAGATAAATAGCGCCATTTAGACTATAATCCTGTAGCAATCTACAATTGAAACACGTTTGCAGTTTCAGTACTATGTCTTAATAATGCAGAACTTAAGTAATACACTGTGATTCGAATTCCCACTGCCGTCACACCATCGCCGTAGGACTTTCTTATCATAGTCAGATCGTAGCAAGTGGAAAGAAGTGGTCTCTGCCTACCCCTCTAGGAAACAGGCGTGATTTAATGTAATGTAATGTAATATCAAATACAATAATACTTAAGAGCCGGTTTACAATAAGTACGGTTTTCGACGATTTTAGGTCATAAAAAAACACTAAATCATCTCAATAATCAAGAAAAACTACATAAACTAATGTTACGAATAAGAAATGATAATTATTAAAACTAACAAAACCAACCCAAGAAAACCGTATGAATTCTAAAAAGCTGAACCAATCTCCAATAAGCATTAAGATAAACCTCATTTATTGAAACCAAGCAACTCCACTGCGCAATAAAATGTAATTATGACTCGTTTAGATAAAAGTCAGTCGGGCTGTCCCGGGGGTGCCCACCGGAAAAATAATTTATTCTACGTTCTGGGAAAATTAAAACTGAGATATTCCCGCGTCGCCTCGAGTCGTCATGGCGACTTAAGGCTTTAATCTGGATTTTATTATGGCGTATTAGTGAAACACTTGGGAATATTAATGGACGGCTTCGCTTTGAATGGTTAATCAATGTTTCATAAGTAATGACGTCAAATCTACAGGGTGTCGCTTAAGTCAATGACGACGCGTTGGCCTAGTTGGTAGTGACCCTGCCTACGCATCTAGCAGTCCTGGGTTCAAATCCCGGTAAGGGGGCAGATATTTGTGTGATGAGCGCGAATATTTGTTCCCGAGTCAATGGGTGTTTTCTATGTATTTAAGTATATATTTCTCTAAATAAGTATGTTTATCGTTGTCTAGTACCCATAGTACAAGCCTAGAGCTTAGTTTGGGACTAGGTCAATGGGTGTGAGATTGTTTCCTGATATTTATTTATTTAATTACAGCATAAATAAGCCCAAAATTGTCATGCCACCGTAGGAATTAGACAAGTTGCATTATACTAACGTAACGAGCACCGAAATCAAATAAAAAACGTATTGACATAAGTTGCCGTACGGCCCCGTCTCGCTACCATATATTTTGACCGATTTTAAAAATCGTTAGCTATCGTAGAATGTAACTTGTCAAAGCCTAACCTAACGTTAACGTGCTGACGTGTATTTTCGTCAACGAGCTAGGCTTTTAACTTTTGAGAGACGAACCCGACTGCTCCTCTTATATTATAGTTATTTTTCATAACAATGAGCGAATGCTCTGACAGTTTTTCTCAAGATCTACATTTTCGGGGTCAATAAGATAACAAATTACCCACTTGTCAAGCGAAACCCACAAAAGATAAATACAACTACAAAACGCCCGCTTTTCCGCCCAAGAGCGTAATTTTATCATAACAGGATTAATTAATAACAGCATCTTACAGCCCGACGTGCCCATCGTAAATACTTGTCCAGTATTTTTTGTGTAATTTTTCCGGAGCAAGCTTCATGGCTGTGTAAAAAATGATTTATTAGCCAATCTTTACGCCGTAAATCAAACGCTCAAAAACGTTACGCCCTGTTTCTATGGGTAACTTTGAAACAATCACTACTTTTTTTCGGCGCTTTGGTGTTCCGTGTTAGGTGATTTATTACCTGTAGATATGGAAATGTTGTTACCGTTTTTTTTATTGTGACCCCAATTTTTTTTATCGGTTTTCAACGGATTTTGGCGCGGTGCGCTAAAGGAATTTACTTGTGGGAGGACCTTGTGCAGGGTCTGTCCGGGTTGGTACCACCATCTTATCCATTAACCTACCGCCAAGCAGCAGTGTTCGCATCGTTGTGTTCCGGTTTGGGGATAAGACAGCCGGTGAAATGACTAGCATAGAGGCATTCCATCTTAGTCCTCAGGGTTGGCAACGCATTTGCAGTCTTGTGAATGCGAATGTCTATGGGTCACAGTTTCCACTTACCATCAGGTGGCCTGTGTGCTCGTTTGCCTTTCCATGATATAAAAAAAAAAAAAAAAAAAAAGGAATACAGAACTGCGAATTTGTACAAAACGTAATATTAACTACGCTCGTCAGACTGAAGTCTACGTAGGTTGAACCGTGCACGAGCTGCTGCCTCCTAAGCTAATACGCAGTATGTCAGATAAAATTCCTGTTGCAATATCAACCTTATTACTAAGAGAAGAGAACTAAAACTGCTTTGGTTATTGATTTTGCGATACTGTTTATTTGCTTAGGAGGGCAGCCTGTATCTTGAATGCCTTAGACTGCGATTACCAATTGAAGCTATAAAGAAATTCTAGTTAATGAATGAGTACACACGAAATAAAATTGTCTACAACCTGTAAAAGAAAACCAAACTTTTAACCTCGTAACCGCGTAAAAAATTGTACAGTCAAGGACTTTAATTGTTATGCCACTATGGAACCCTGTCGCATAACGTTAATCATTCATTTTGGCGTAATTTCTTTCATGTAGTTTGACGCTGTCATTATGACAGGGTTCTACAGTGGCATAACAATTAAAGTCCTTGACTGTACTTAATACAGTTATTGGAATAAAGATCCATTGCAAAGGAAATCAAATGGATTTTCCTTTGTTTTTATGACTGACAATCGAATTAGAAAATTAACTTTATGATATTCATAATAGGCTCATATTTAATTGACAAATTTCGTTGTATGGTAGGCCTGAAGAGGTACAGACAAGGAAATTGATTCGTAGATCATTTTGGACTATGTCATAGTGACGTAATCAATCAAAACGTAGGAGGATTTTATTTACAGTGTCACTTTGACATCGTACAAAATGGTCTATGAATAAATTTCCTTGACTTTGCATATTAAAAAGCGTTTTCAAACCGCGCCGACTCAGAGGCTCTTGCCAATATGCAATTTGCTAACTAGCGTTTCTATTCGTTTCGTTTTTAAACCAATCGCGTCACTCGTAGAAGACGTGATACGAAAAGTCACGTGATCTACCAGTGACGCGATTGGTTTAAAAACGTAACGTTAGTTAGCGTTATGCATTGGCAAGGGCCTCAGTGCGTTTGCGGCCTTAAACAATCTTTCAAGAATTATAAAACGGGTAAATTAAAAAAAATACTGATGTTTTATCCATCTCTTATTTCTAGCGAGACTATTTATTCGGTTGGCTAACAAACAAACCAAGCCAAGTCAGTTTACGAACTCTTTTAGGTTTCTTTTGCTTATACATTTATAGTATTAAAACATTAATAAACTGCCAGAAGTCAATTCACGTAGCAAAAGCTATTAACCGACAGTTCATAGTCATACGAATAAATCAATCCATTTTCAGAGCACTCAAAGTGTTAATTATAATATTAATCATTTACAATTGGATTGCAATTTCAAACAGTCATCAATTTTTGGATTAAATGCGCGTTAAATTATTCCAAATATTGAATTAAAGTGTTACGTTCCACGCATATTAAGTACTAGACCCAGGAGAGCACCATTGGTAAACCAACCCCATCGAGTTCCAGCAAAACTATGTCAATTAAAATATCAATATCATAGTGTATGTAGTACGTACTCGCTTTTGCCCGCGACTTCGTGTATAAGTCACAGTTACTGACAAACTTTTAAGAGATAAAAAAGAAAACACGTTGATTGGCTGAGGCGTTGAAACGTGACAGTGGAACTAACAAACAAACTCACTTTCGAATTTATAATATTAGTGAGAGTAAAGATAATAAAAGGGTCAATGGACCCGAGTCTACGTACACTTTTTTAATCAGTGCTATTCCAGAATTTTTAGCTTACAATGTATAAGACCGCCTTAAATAAGAAGCGTCAGATTCAAATTAGCGCTGTCATGCATAGCGCTGTCATTTGATTATGACAGCTGCTCATAGAATAGCAAAGTGTTTTAGCGACACCTAAATAAAATTAGGAAGTTTAGAGGCCACTGTAGAATCGGATCCAATGTATACAAAAAAATAGCCTGGTTAACAACCGCAAAATTAGGAGTAACATATATGTTAGTCAAGTAAAACCTTTTATTTGCCTGCTACTGAATGGGATCCTAAAATCAGTCATACAGACCAAAGCGCTAAGAAGCCATACAAGTTAATATCGAGTTAAATCATATGAACAATCAAAACATTTTAAGAATGTTTTTTTTTCATACACAGCAAGTCTCCACCAATACAGACCAACTTTTTAAAAGTAAATATTTGTCTTTATCCCCATAGTAACTGTTTTCTGCTGATACTCGATGAGTTAGGGTCACCGATTGCGTCCTCTTGGTCTAAAATGTAATGACATTTTATTACGCGACAGTACAACAATAGCAGTATGGCTACCTGACAGTTATGGGCTTCTACGCTCACGGACATATACAATGTCATACCTATACATTATTGGTCACTCAGCTGTGTGGGCGATTGTACGTATTTAAGAGGCAATAATTTTGTTCCTTTTTCAAACCTGTGTATGAATAGTCGCCACTAAGGAACGATTGTAAGGATCGCGGGGTAAGGAGTGGAGAGCCTTGGGGGAGGCCTATGTCCAGCAGTGGACGTGTTTCGGCTGACATGATGATGATGATGAAGGAACGATTTAGGGCCTGGCGACATCACCACTAGGGAGTGCAATTTAACCGGTTATTAACCGTTTTTGTATGAAAATAACCGGTTGAAACCGGTTATTACCGGTTATTTGCATTCCCTAATCACCACGTCACTAAAATAGCTTGTTACACGGCACCGTGTTTCTACAGCGCCGCGTCGTTTCACGTTAACGACGCCGTCCGTCGTGATGTGGCCAGGCCTTTAATCGTCATTAAGTATGAGTGCGGTCCTTAACTTTCAGAAAAAGGAAGACCAGAGTTTCCGAAATCATGTCATCATCATCATGTCGGATAAACGACCACTGCTGGACAAAGGCCTCCAAGGCTCTCCGCTTAGACCGGTCTTGTGCTTTTCGCATCCACCGCGTTCCCGCGATCTTTACAAGGTCGTCACTCCATCTTGTTGGAGGCCTACCTACAGCTCAACTCCCGGTCCGCCGGTGAGATTGTGTACCTAAGTACAGGATGGGCCATAAATTTTTGCAAATAGCAACACTGATTTTTTCGGACTCTTTCAGAGTGAGCGGCGGGAAATTGGTGGGAAACTATAGGTCACTTCGTGCAATTTTATTTATAAAGGAGCGTTTCTCGGGAAAGCAACGGGGTTTTTGTATTAAACAGTTTTATAAAAACAACGATTTGTGTCTTTCTGTACGACGCCTACTTAGAATTGAATAAGGATAACGCCAAGTGAGTGAGTGTCCAAGTGTTAGTTTAATTAAATCTTAGGTCAAAAACTTCAAGCATACTGGTTCGACACTGAATATCAAACAAACAGGGCGTCCACGTTTAACAAGAAATGATGAGAACATACGGCAGGTTAAAGTTTCTGTAGAGAGTAGAGAACGATCCAGAATTATCTACGCGTAAACGTTCAGCAGCTCTAGCAATACCAAGAACTAGTCTACGGCGAATTTTACATCTAGATCTGAAACTGCACCCACTGCATGAATTTGAAGGTGACCAGAACATGGATGCAACAAGATGGAACAACATGCCATACGTCAAACATGAGTTTACCGGTGGTGAAAGAAATGTTTCCGAAAAAGTTGATTTCTCGCAGAGGTGACATTCCAATTCCCATGGCTGCCAAGGAGCCCGAACCTAACACCTTGCGATGTTTTCAAGTGGAGATATTTAAAGAGTCGAGAGTACCTTAATAATCCGATGACAATACCCCAGTTAAAACTAAACATTCAGAATGAGATAGATGCGATCCCTCGCAGCATGCGTCAGCGAGTTTTCCAAAGTGTTTGTGTAGTCGACTGCAGGAGTGCAACGACGAGACGGAGGAGATCTGGATGACGTTATTTTTCAAAAATAAATTGCATTTATCTGTTACTAGGTTAAATAAATAAAATATAAAAAAACATGAAAAGTTAAATTTTAATCGATGTTTTAAAAGTGCAAAAATTTTTGGCCCACCCTGTATAAACAAGAAAAAGCTGTTGAGAAATCTGTGACAGATTAGAACATTTCCTGTTCAATCTCTACTCATCCACCCTAACAAATCCAAAGTACATAAATTAACAAAACGACTTCAAATGCATTACGTAATATATGTTGAATCCAAATACTTCTCTGCGATTTTGGTATTACCCTTTCAGTGCCCGGACATAAGATATTGTGTCAATGTTGTATTGGAATGAGCGGTTGTGGCACCGGCGTCAAATGAAACGAGCTCGGCTAAAAAGCCCTCAATTTTGTCACGTAATTGGAGATTCGATGTGTCGCCAGCTTTTTAGGGTTCCGTGCGTATAATGAAATAGGCGTAGGTTTTTAGAAGTCTTTCGGGTTAGGATTAAGTTGGTTACACTAGCACCAGAGTCAATGAGAGAGAGTGAGAGGGAAGTACAAACCCGAAGATCGTTTTAATAGCTATTGCACTTAATATATAAACCGAACATTATTACTTTTTACCCCCTTATTCATAAAGCACAGTAAACATGTTTTTGTTAAAATGTTCTTTATCTCTTTCTGTCAAATTATCACAATAAAAGACAAGGACAAAAAATATTTTAGGCACACTGGCTATGCGTTTATTATGAAGTCGTTTTTAATACTTTACTACTATCTTATTATGTTTGAGACTCAATATAATAACCAAAACTTAAAAATGGTAGGTATAGGTCAGTCCAACTGAAGTCGGCTTTTGGTAAAAAAATTGTGAGTCGCCGACTTCAGTTGGACTGACCTATACCTACCATTTTAAAAAAGCTTATTTTTTGCGTTTTTAAATTCAGTTTTTTTGTTTTTTAATCATATTTAATGTGGCGTGGAAAAGGCAAAGCATACAGATCACCTGATGGTAAATATATAGGATCTGAGTCACAAAGAAATTTCGTCGGTGAAACTGCAAAACCGCGTAAGTAACATTTTAAATAAGGAGCAAAATGCACCGTTTTAATAAGACAGTAAGGTTTATTCTGCTCTATCGTAAATTTGTTAGAACGGCGGTTTCGCAGTATCACCGACGATTTGCCAACTAATTATTGCTATCCTAAAACCAAATACAAATCAAATTCTCTAGAAACTTAAATATTAAATAGCGCACGTAAAGTAAATACGTACATCAATTACTAAATGTAGTAAGAACCCTTTCTATTCTAATGTAAAATCTGCTCTTGTACGAGAATTCCCTGAATTAACTTCACAAAATACAAACATCTCTCCGCTGCCATTCGGAATCTCTTCTTTACATTGATTATTATGTCTGAGCTCTTTTGTGAACGAGGGTCGACGTTTGCATATGACAGTCAAATACTCTGCATAGTGAAATTGTATGTGCTTGCTTTATTTAGAGCTGGCAAATTAGAAAAGTGCTTTGAAGTTGTTTTTCAGACAGTTAGAAATGTTTGCTTGTTATTAACAAGCTCGTTAAAAACATGAATCAGTAATTATAATAAATATTAAATGTTACGTTTTTAGAAACTTTGAATTAAATTATGTTTGATTCAATTCAAATCAAATTATTTGATCTGATGAACTTTAACATGTGTGAAAATGCTTCGTCTATGGTTTTTTTATATTTCTTTATTTTTTAACGAAGTATTGGAGTTCCATTTTAGCGACTCACTATGATTTATACATTTTGAAAATAAAGTAAGTAAACAGAAATGGATTCAGCTTCTTCAGCTTCCATTTGAAAATATCGCATTTTTTAATCCCCGCAGAGGTCACCGTAAATTTAAAGAAAAGTATGCTGGTCTAGTGGCAAGAGCTTAGATTTCTGTAAACACTAACCAACCAGGTTATTAAAGAACCCATTTTTAACAGTTTTCCTTTATTATGACATAATACAAGGCTTCCGACCGCATGTCCGTTTGCATGTACTCTTAGATCTTTTGAACTACGCAACGCATGCGGTTTTTATCAATACATAGTAATTCAAGAGGAAGGTTTGTATGTATGTTAAATCTAGTTTATTAACAAAGCGAGGACGGGTCGCTAGTAACCTCTAAATAGACAAATACGATAGAAAATATTTTCATAAGTAAACCTTTAACAGCCAAACCGACTTTCATCAACCCACAGCACAAGCACAACAGCCTTCTGTTAATACAATTGTCATGCACCGACATTGTAACTCCCCTTCGTTTGCTTTGGGGGTTAAAAAGCTTGAAACAGTCAGAGCATTCCTCACATAATGCTATCTACACATCGACAGACGCTTCAACCGGTAGAACAACAAACGTAACCTTAGATAAATTCGCGTTCCGTCCACACATTGGCAGACGTTGTGGACAGATGCCTTGCATTCGCACTGTCACCTTTGATACTTGCCACAAAATCTGACACAAACGGATCGATGGCAGATGCATCTGGCGACGTTAAATACCTACCACATCATGTCAGCCGAAAGACGTCCACTGCTGGACATAGGCCTCCCCCAAGGCTCTCCACTCAGACCGGTCTTGTGCTTTTCGCATCCACCGCGTTCCCGCGATCCTTACAAGGTCGTCACTCCATCTTGTTGGAGGCCTACCTACAGCTCGTCTCCCGGTCCGCGGACGCCACTCAAGAACCTTCTGGCCCCATCGGCCATTAGTCCTGCGTGCGATGTGCCCCGCCCACTGCCAGTTCAGTTTGGCTATTCTTCGAGTTATGTCGGTAACCTTAGTTCTCCTGCGGATATCATCATTTCTGATTCTATCACGCAGAGAAACCTACCACAAACGTGCAAATTACCACGTCTACACGTCTGCGGATGCATTCGCCGATAACATCTGCTGATGAATCTTTCGACGTGTACTGGAGGAACTAATCTATTTTCACTAACGGAACCCCCAATCCAATCCGCTTGCTCTTAGCTAGTTTTTTGCAGCGCTTTACTAAGCACTTTCCCCGATTTACCGGCAACAGGGAGTAATTCAGCTTGTTTAAACGGTAAGCGATTGATTGGAGCAGCAATTAGCTTCGTTACTGCTGCCGTTTTATTTTGGACTGTGGAGTTTGCTTTAAATCGGGAGACCAGGGAATTGAAATGGGCAAAATGGCGGTAACAGGTTTGTAGAGTCAGTAAATGTTGCAGAAAATTTGATTAAGAGGACACAAATTCGCACGTTAAATTCAACAGTGACATTAAATTATGAATAAAACTATTGGATTAATGACATTATTGCGATTAAAAAGAATTAAATCTTGTATAAATGCGTTTTTTGCATAGTGTCACCCTTGGATTTAACGCCCACATAAAAATTAAAAGCTATGGCTTTATGTGCTTCAGTGCGGAGAAGGTAAGATGGAGATAGTTTACGCATGCCTTGATGGATTCTAATAATTGCTGTGTGCTTACTTAAATGCGTTTTTAAATTTTGTATTTAAAATATCTTAAACTGATCTGAACAATACCTATATAACAGCAGAAGCGATATTGTAAACGGCTTCTTTCTCAAAAAGGAGACTAAAGCTAAAACTTATTATAAACCCAACATCACTTACGCAATAACGTACAAAAATAAAATCCAACAAGCTTCAAACAAGACAGAGATCAAAACTTTCAAATCTTAATAGCGATCGGCAATCTTCGTTTTTGTATGACACACGAGTGACAAATATACTGTCAGTGGCGAGTGCAAGCGTGATAGCGATAGCCAGCCGAAAGCTATTAAGAAACTGGGAATACTGTATACGTAAATATATATCTAATATAACCTAAAGAATAATCCATACTTAGTAAAAGTAATTCGCACTGCTAGATCAAAACAGCAGTAACTTAATATACAAATGTGTTTTAAAATCAACTTTAATACAACTTCTATGAACTTGAAACAAAAGTAGGAAGGATTTTTAGTCAATGCTGTTTTGATCTGGCAGTGCGATATCTTATTATAAGTATATGCGATTGGAATTATATTAAAAAACCTACGCGTTGAAGAGGAAATCAAATCATAAAGACTTACTGAAAAATCTCTTCAAGGAAAATCCAGTTTCGTTAAAACGAAAATACTCTTGTAATAAAAAGCGGCTATCGTGTTTAACGAAGTAATTAATAGAAGAATAACTGGGGTATTCATAACGAATTTAACAAATTTATAGATAACATTTAAAAAAATCCCCAATTTTGGCGGTATATTGTTATCATCATATTGAAGGAACGGATAATGCAAGTTAAATTAACTGAAATTTGTTTCAAAATATACGGAATGAAGGTATTCTTTGTCCTAATCCAGGATTATCTGCGTGCAATATTCCAACCAAATCCGGTACATACTAGATTTAGTTTCATATCTTAATTATATGTAAGTATAAACGTTTACTCAAACTTCCACTACTGCTCTTTGTGGTAGGATTAAACCACAAACAACCTCATTTTCAAATTAAAACTTATTTACAACACAACAAAGGCAAAAAGTTTTATTTTTATTCGTTTGTCCGGTAAAGTAATCCAAAAACAAATGAAAACCAAACCTCATATCCCTCTTCAGACTTCGCTCATTCACTTCACAAACAATAAAGACGAAAACTTTCCGCAATCTGCCGAATTCATTTCAAAAAGTTCTATGGACCAAAGACTTGAGGGTAAGTGCCGGGTTTATGAAAAACAGGTAGGAGCTTGAATGTGATGATATGGAATGGAATGAAAAGTTAGATTTCAAAAGATTTGAGAACGCAAGGTGTTAGTATAATAGATGTGGATTTGTACAAGATGACAAAAGGGACGAACTTAAGTTCTTAGAAAAAGTACATGAAAATTATGAGGTCACACAAATCAAACTGAATTATAAGGAAGTACTTTGCTTACTGAAGGAAGAGAAAAGTCTGTCGCAGACAATAGAAAATAGACGAGGGAAGATGTTTGGTTACCACTTACCTGTTACGGCACGACGAGTACATAAAGATGATAATTGAAAAAGGAAAAGAGGGAGACCAAGAAGAACTTAACTAGACCAATTAAAATATAAAATATTGTCGCATCATATCAGTTTGTTAAAGAGAAGGCTCGGAATAGGAAATCATTGAAATTACTCCACCGACAAGAGCTTAGCTCTTAAGTAAATGATGATGATGAAAAATCAAAGGATGGTAATATACGATTTTTTTGGGCGGTAGGCATAAAACAAGTGACACAGCTCATAACATTTAATTTTCGAAAAAAATATTAAAACTCCAAATTTTTAAGTTTTGAGTACAAAACCAAGTTTATTTATTTTTAATTATTTTGGATTATTGTTTGCAATCAAATTAATGCACTAGTACAGTTAATACTCACTGTGAATCCTGCCGGCACATTTCATCTGTCAAACTTAACCTATAAGACACTGACTTGCTACTTAAGTATGGCCAATGTCATGGATATTGCTGAGGCACAAAAATCTCTGGAGGCTGCCATAATTAAAAGATTCTCCGAGCTTGAGATGAAGCTGAATAGCTCCCCTTCAGCAAAGGCATCTACCACTCTCCTATACGATGAAGTTGCAGCTTTCAAGGAACAAACTCTGGCACTGTTTAAGTTACTCCGGGAACAAATTCAGGCCCTCAGTAAGACTCAAGACATCATGGAGATGAGACATCGCAGGAAATTCCTCCTATTTTCTGGCCTGCCTGAAGCTAGCGGCGAGGACGTAAGTTGTGCGATCTCATCCATTATTTCAGACCAGCTGCAAATTCCAAATGTCTCGGCGGCATCCTTCAAGGCTTGTCACAGATTGGGCAAGATCTCAGAAGGCAGAGACCGCCCCATCTTAGTCCGCTTTGTTGACCCTTCCATAAAATCATCTGTGTGGAAAAAGAAAGCCGCACTAAAGGGATCCAATGTTGTCATCTCTGAGTTCCTCACTCGACATCGCCAGGCGTTGTTTGTAAGCGGGCGTAAACAATTTGGGATGCAGAATTGTTGGTCCCTTGACGGTAACATCTTCGTTAAGCTGCCCAGCGGCAAGCGCGTGCGCATTGAGTCAGAAGAGGACATTGGGCGCTTTGCAGCGGGCTCGGGTAAGCGGCTACCTCAAGCGGCGACGGTGTCGGCGATTTCCACGAAGGTTGCTGAGCCCGGCCCCGTGCCTTATCTCAGCACTGGCAGTCAGCCCCGGCCCGGGCGTGCGG
Source organism: Acleris emargana (assembly GCA_927399475.2). Lineage (NCBI taxonomy): Eukaryota > Metazoa > Arthropoda > Insecta > Lepidoptera > Tortricidae > Acleris > Acleris emargana. Next base: position 17,416,544 of record OV656848.1, on the reverse strand, counting down.
CGAAGGCCGCAGCGAAGTCCAATATAGCTCAATCGTAAATGCCCCCTCTTATCTAGCCATTACTTTCGTTTTTGTCACCCCTTATCTTGGTTCCCTACTGTAATACCGTAATACGGCTTGACTGTGATATAATAGTAGTTATACATTTCTAGTAGTTTATATAAATGTAGTTTTACCCACTTTTCTGCAATTATTGTTTCACTTCAATGACTTTTGTTCTGTCATGTCACTGTAACTACAGTACTGTCAGTCAGACAGGGGTGTTCGAGCGTTTGGTTACAACGTGCGTATTTACACTTCTTCTTTTTTTTTTTTGTTTCTTAGAGTATGCGGGTTTGTTCCTTGTGAGTTTGTAATAATTGTATTTTGTAACAATTATTTTATTAGTTTTGTATGGTTCTGTTAACTTTATTTTGTTACCCGGCAGGATGAGCACGTTTGTGAGTTGTCCTGTGCATTTTTCTAATATATATTTTTTTTTTTTTTATACTTTTACAATAATAGATCATTTATAAATTTTATTATCTCTTTATATCGACTATAATATATATATACATATTTTATTTATTTATGTTGTAAGTTTATATATATTTTATGTCAGATGATGATACTTTTTATTCTGCAGATGATGACAATTCTGCCTTTTTATCTATTAATTCTCTCAACTCTTCTAGTGATTTGAATTCGCTGCTATCTCGGGAATTACCGGATTCTAATAATTTGAACGTATGCCATATCAACGCCCAAAGTATTCCGTCTCATTTTAGCGATCTTTTAGATACTTTTCAATCAGATTCCATCCACGCTGTCTTGGTGTCAGAAAGTTGGTTGAAACCTACTTTACCCTCGACATCTTATTCTCTTCCTGGGTTTGTTCTGGTTCGGAATGACCGCACTGGAAAGGGTGGTGGTGGTGTGGCTATTTACCTAAGAAGTAACATTCCGTATAAAATTATTGATGCCTCCCCTTCTCTCTACTCAGGCGCTGCAGAATTTATATTCCTTGAGGTGAATGTCAGAGGGGTCAAGGCCGTTCTTGGTGTAGTGTACTGTCCTCCTTCGATCGATTATTTCTCTTCACTTGAACAAAAATTGGAGTCGCTTAGTTCGGATTACGCTCATCATTTAATCATGGGCGACTTTAATACTGATCTTTACAAAAAATCTCCCCGTAGTCTAAAATTTACTAATATTATTCAATCTGTAGATTTTTCAATTCTTCAGTTAGACCCAACCCACCATTCTTCATCTTCCGATACCTGGCTAGATATTATCCTTACTTCATCTCCTACTCATATCATAACGCACGGTCAGGTTCCAGCTCCAGGGTTTTCACATCACGACCTTATTTTTGCATCATATCGAATCAAGCCACCTAAAGTTAGGCCTACCGTGGTCCAGATGCGCAGTTTTGCAAAAATTAATACCGCCGCTCTATTGAATGACACTGCTAATATTGATTGGTCTCCTGTGACAGAAGCAACGACTGCTGACAGTATGGTGTCTGCGTTTAACAATACAATTTTGCAAGTATTCAATAAACATGCTCCCTTGCGCTCAGTCCGAGTCCGAAGACCACCTGCACCGTGGATTACTAGCGGCGTTCGGATGGCGATGAGGAGGAGAGACCGGGCATTCAAACTGTATAAACGCGACCGTACTGACGATAATTGGAAGCTGTTTAAGACTGCTCGGAACCGATGTAATCAGATGGTGCGGGCAGCCAAGCGACGATATATACACGATAATGTGACCTCTAGTTCCATGGCTGATGTCTGGAAATTTCTTAAAACACTGGGCATTGGTAAATCTGCAAATCCCTTTAGTTCCCCGTCGTTTTCTCTTAATGATCTGAATAGGCATTTTTCCTCTGCTCTCTGTGTTGACCCAAACACTAAAATTATCACCCTTTCAGAATTATATTCACTTCCTCCTTCTTTATATAAGACCTTTTCTTTTTCCACCGTTTCTCAAGAAGACGTAAAGAAAATTATCTCTGCCATCAAATCCAAGGCAGTGGGGTGTGATGATGTGAGTCGTGTCATGGTCGTGATGGTCCTCGACTGTGTACTCCCAATAATTACTCACATTATCAACTTTTCCCTTATCAGCGGAGAATTTCCTTTGCTCTGGCGTAAAGCCTTCGTACTTCCCCTACCCAAAATTAGTAATCCCACGTCCCTTAACAATTTCAGGCCAATTTCTATTTTACCATTTGTATCTAAAATTGCGGAAGCGGTTGTACATAAACAACTGTCTGGTTTTATCCATTCCCAGAATATTCTTAGTGCCTATCAATCTGGTTTTCGTCCTAGCCACAGTACCTGTACAGCGTTGCTCAAGGTTACAGAGGATGTTAGACAGAGCATGGAGGATGGTATGGTAACAGTTCTCATTCTTATTGACTTCTCCAATGCATTTAATTCAGTTGACCACGACATTCTCCTAGCACTTCTTAAGTATCTTAATGTTTCACCTCTTGTTCTTACTTGGTTTTCTTCTTATCTCCGGGGGCGTCAGCAGGCGGTTCGAGTCGATCGGTCCTTTTCCGATTGGTGTGACTTAGCTGCTGGCGTGCCACAAGGAGGTATTCTCTCTCCTTTGCTATTCTCCACCTTCATTAACTTCATCACACCCGATCTTGGCTGTTCCCACCATCTGTATGCCGACGACCTCCAACTGTATGACTGTTGTAAAGTGACCGACTTACAATCTACCATCGACAAGATTAATGACGATCTCCGACATATATTGCAGTGGTCCGAAAAGTTTGGCTTGTTCGTTAACCCTACCAAGTGTCAGGCTATTATCATTGGTAGTTCAGGCCAGCTGAATAAAATTAACCTCGATGCTGTTCAGCCACCAAATTTTAATGGCATTGATATCCCATTTAGCTCCAGCGTCAAGGATCTCGGTATTTACATCGACAACTCCTTCAGCTGGAGAACACATGTCGCCGAAGTAAGTCGTAAGGTCATGGGCTCTCTTCATTCTCTTAATAAATTAAAACACTTTTTGCCTATTAAGACCAAGGTATCCCTTGTGCAGTCCCTAATTTTCCCCATCATTGACTACGGTGACGTGTGCTATCCGGACCTGAGCGAGGGACAACTGGATAAGTTGGATCGCCTTCTTAATAATTGTATTCGTTTTGTTTTCTGTCTTCGTAAATATGATCATGTGTCTTCCTTCCGCTCTCAACTTAAATGGCTTCCTATTCGTCAACGTCGCAAAATGCGATTACTTTGTTTCCTATATAACATCCTGTACGATCCTAAATCTCCTGATTATCTAAAATATTTTTTTAAATTTCTTGGTTCCACCCACCTCCGTCAGCTACGATCCTCTGGCAATCTCACACTATCCATCCCTCTTCACCGCACAGGCTTCATGTCCAGCTCTTTCGCACTTCAAGCAGCACGACTTTGGAACGACCTTCCCCTTGATATCAAGCAAGCTCCGAACAAGTTTGCTTTTAAAAAGAAAGTTCGCGATTTTTTTTCATTTTGTAGGTAGAATAGTCATCATCTTGTTTCTCTGATGGTGTTATCTGTAATGTTTTGTGCTTATCCTCATTTTTATATATTTTTTTAAATTATGTATTTATATTTATTTTAATATATTGGTATGTAGGTATATATTATTACGTTTAAGCAACATATATGTTAGACCCTATGTTGCACCGCCACCACAATCTCTGCTTTGCCCAAAGGTTAACTGGTAGAGAATGCCTTACGGCATTAAGTTCGCCTTTTGTATACAAAGTGTATTCTTTTGTGCAATAAAGATTAAATAAATAAATAAATAAATACGAGGTCAAAAGTTAAAACTGTAACACACAATACTCGTAGGAGTAAAATGAGACAGGAAGAGTAAGCGGAAACAATTGTCAGTTTATTTATGATTTTTAATACAGACTCCAGAGTGAAGGGTTGTATGTTTATGCTTATAATATTTGATATTTTTATAGTAAAGGTCACAAAGAGCACTCTCCTTCGGCACTTTCAATGGTAAAAATAACTTTCTCAAACATGGAATGAAATGTTGGCGTTATGTTAGTTATTTTAGGCTTCAAAGTATCACGTTTCAGGCGGAACAGCTCGAGAGAACTGTAAAAGGATTTCATACAAAATTAAATATTATAAATCTATCAGACAGTTGTTTCTATGTCGATATTCTTAATACACTAAGTACACACTTACAAAATCAATTAACTTGATACTGATAGTCAAAAACCCTTTCAGACTAGAGCTACTCGTTGTTGATTACAAGTAACTACTTTCATTATTAACTGAAACAATATATATTTACTACGTAAACGAAATATCTACGAACCGATCTGGCAAAAGCTGAAATTACCAAACACTCAGCAGATTGCGAACATAAAAATCGCGAAATAATAAAATTCAGTGGGCACGATGAGCGAGTTACCGCACCCTTAGTAGCTACAGATGCCTCTAAGCAAGGACTCGGAGTCTTTGTACATCTATGTTACTATGTAACACTAACCAGCCGAGTTTGACCCTTCCAAGGTAGATTTCGAATAGATACTTGTCAATACTAATTATCATTAGTATTAGCCCTTTAAGGCCGAACTTGGTAAGGAAGAATGGTAGGTATTGAATCTTTCTAGTTAATGCACATAACTCGTATTGCATTGCTTTTAGGGTTTAAATTCATTTGCAATTTTTTTTGCTCAAGGAAAAAAGGTTCCTTTTCAATGACATTCAACCAGCACGATCGTCCGATCTGTTCTGTAAGGTTTTTTTTTTCAAGTAAAATCGTAAAGATGCTCAAAAACAGGCTAAAAACAGCTGTCTGCTGTCGGCAAACACTCAATGGTTCTTAAATTGCAATCGTTAAATAAAATTGAAACTCATTCAATTCGGAATCATACATTTTAACGATTTGTTTATTAAACAACACCGTAATCATTCCGCTGAAGTTCTGACAGTATAGGGTAAGTAAGTATCGCAGAGGCCCACCTGTTGGGACGGGTCAGTGTAGTTGTGAATAAATCACTTATTAAATTGATTGTATTTTTAATTATTTTTGCATATAATACATACATACATACATAACTTCACGCCTTCTTTCCCAGAGTGGGGTAGACAGAGCTACAGAATGACCAACAACTCTAAAAACTTGTTGATAACTCATATAATAGTAGGTTCATAAATTAAATAATAAATTAATGCGTTGCTAAGAAAATGAGAATATCGATCGATATCTGAATCGATCATAATAATTTTGAATTTCGAAGGATTTAGATCAATAAAAGAAACGTAACAGTGGCCAGGAACGAAACCAAAAAAGGTTATAACAACCTTGTAACAAAGCCACACAAACATAATAATATTGCATCTTGGACCCTCCAGTTCGCACAAAAGTAAAACGTAACCGTTTCTAGCGACTTCAGGGTTCAAGGTAGTCTGGTATATCATGAAGCTTGTTGGCGAACTCGCCTTTATTACTTTAGAGGATGCCATAGGGATCCAATAAGGGGATTCCTCGGTAACCATGTCACTGGGTCACACGCACTGCATGGGAATCTCAAATGTTCGGGACGCGAGGTCAACGATCAAATGAGGGAAATAAATGCTCGCGTTTTGTTTTTCTGTTATTAGCATTTAAAATGTTTTTATGGGTCGGTCCGAGCTCGGATATTGTCCGCATTTAGTGGTACGTAAGCTTTCAAAATTATATTTTTGTTCAATTTGTTCGGATTAAAACGTTTGCTGTTTTGGGATCCGATTTCATTATCCGTGAACGATAAAAAAGGATTTAAAAAAATTAGGCGGCTGGGTGAATTTTAGCAGATGAGTGGATCACCTTTTTTAAATTGAACTGTGTAATAAAATCGACTACATTGAATATAAAAATGAACAAAGAAAAAACAAAAGTACACATAACAAGCCCAGAAACAATACGATACGAAACATACTACATAAAGCACAAGGTCCAACAGAAAGCTGATCCTCCCAAATCCCGTAAAATCTAAAACTTGAACAATACAAATATTCCCTGACGAAACCTAAATCATCCGGTCCATTGCAAGAGGGCGTACTTATCGTCTCAACACATTCCCAACCAAAGACACCAAATTGAGCTTATTTGAAGGCACTCAAGGAGCAATGGAATGGAATGTGTCTACTGAGGGCTAATTTACGACAGGGCAGGCCCTTCCTTACCTATCCGTAATATTTACGGGGATTAGCTACTCCCTAGTCCATGATAGTTTGTATACAAGCGTATAACTGAATAGTCAATTTGAACAACAATTACTAAAGAGTGATCGTGATACTGTGAATTGATACTCTTTTTGAATGTGATCAGAAAGTAGAGGTTCATAATTATGCTTTGGGTAGTAACGCCAGTTTGTTTGTCGATGAAGAGATTAAAGATATTGTTGATGTAGCAAAATCTTATATTGTTTGATTAAATATGGAGATTCCGACTTGTTTCGGAAGCACGAAACAAAATATAAAACGTACTTAGTACTTTGACCTGTTAAGGTATTGTTTGTAACTCGGCCACCATTACGGTCAAGAACTTTAGTTTAGTTTACTTGTGGGAGGACCTTGTGCAGGGTCCGTCTCGGTTGGTACCAACATCGTATCCATTAACCTACCGCCTAGCAGCAGTGATTGCATTGTTGTGTTCCGGTTTGGGGATAAGACAGCCGGTGAAATGACTAGCATAGAGGCATTCCATCTTAGTCCTCAGGGTTGGCAACGAATTTGCAGTCTTAGGATTGCGGTCTTGTGAATGCGAATGTCTATTGGTCACAGTTTCCACTTACTATCAGGTGGCCTGTGTGCTCGTTTGCCTTCCTATGCCATAAAAAATATATAAAAAAAACACAAGATTTATCAAAACGTTGATAATACGATAACAGCTCAAAGACGACATGCTTTACCGCCACAGCCCTGTCTAATTGAATATTACTCGTAATAAAAATCAAAACAAATGATGATCAAGCTCAGCCAAATTAAAGGAACACGTCCGAAACATGTCAAAAGACGTCCAGGAAAAACGAACCGCCGCGAGCGAGACGTGAGTGATTCCTCTGAACTGCGAACTTCTTGAACTGACCTTATTCCCAACTTCAGTAATTACATGAAGGGCAATAAGTGCCAAAAACGCCGGCCCACGGGATAAACAGTAACACTTTAGAAGTTTAAAAAATCGCCGGGGATTACCCAAATTTCCCTGCGGTGGCAAAGCAGAATAATAATGGGACAGGGATTTAAGGAAACTCCGGCGACATTTTGTAGGTGTCTTTGTTGATAAATTGCAGTGTTTTTTGCTAATGGCCTCCTTTTAAGACGTTTTCCTATTTAGGTATTAAACCGGGAGGGAAGGAGGTATTAATCATTGAAGCGATCGGACACGGAGCGGGGAGGGCATTATCTGCTATTATGTTCCTTCTTTTCTGCTTATCCTTGAATAACTGTTCTAATCCTATGTTATATTTTGAATAGGTAATGTCTAAGTACAAACAGCTTTTGATATAGCAACAGATACTTGTAAAGAGGCACTTCAAGTGCTTAAAAAATAATATTGAATAGTGGAAAAAAGCAGAAATGTCTAAAATAATGTTAAAATGGTATATTACCCGTTACTGACAAAGTTGTTTCGGATTTAAATGCAACGACGGAAAGGTAGATTTTTAAAAATCTTCCAGTGATTAAAGCTCATAAAAATTACTGATTATTTACTAAATAACGAAGAACGTCAGTATTTTTTCCCTGCTCAAGCCTATGCATGCATCAGATACGAGTGCTCCCACGTAAACAAGACCAATGCGTGAAAACTACTGGGTCTTACTTTTTTACAGCATGGAGAAGGCGAACGAGCACACAGGCCACCTGATGGTAAGTGGGATTTGTGACCCATTCATTCTCAAGGCTACAATCTTAAGACTGCAATCCTAAGACCATAGACCACAAATCCTACGGACTGAGGTGTAATGTCTCCGGACACAACAATGGAAACATAGCTGCTTGGGCGGTAGGTTAAAGAATATGATGGCGGTAGCGATCCAGACGGACCTTGCACAAGGTCCTCATTATAACTAAAACAAGGTGTAATTACACTAAAGATCCCAAAGGGTCGACGTGTATCCATAAGGACCCCATCATATAAGATAAGATAAGATAAGTCCTGTCTTCAGCAAGATTCAAGAATCCCAGCAGGGTTCATCAGCATACGCATAGGGAACACTTAACTTTACAAATACACATCGTCGGTGATACTGCAAAATCGCGTAACTAACAAATTTATGATAGAGCAAATTAAACCTTACTATCTTATTAAAAAGGTACATTTTGCTCTTTATTTAAAATGTTACTTACGCGGTTTTGCAGTTTCACCGACGACATGATAAGTCCCGTCTGTGCAAATATGACAAACTAAATTGAAATTCACATGAAAATTCCTAACAGCGACCACAGCAAGAGTAAACCTCCAAACAATTCCGGACCTAGCTCCAGTCAGAATTAATAATAGCATCACAAATGTCACATTAACTCGCCTAGTTAGCACTAGATGACTAACGCAATTAAGTTCCATTAATGAGTTAGAATCACGTCACGTCAACCGGAGCGTATACGCGTACGGAAATTAGTTATATTGTGAGATTGTGACGGAGAGTTCAATAATATTATACTCGTATATTGTACCTGCAAAATTAGCCCTGAATTTGTAGTGTGATTAAGGTGTTAGCTGATTTGGAACATTGTGATTGCGGTGTTGTTTAAACGCTTTAATTATTTTAGTTGTTATGTGGATGATATTGTTAAACTAGCATTACCGACGAGAAAGTTCTCTGACACTATCCAAAGATAAATTCTTGGTTATTTCCAAGAATTTTATGATGTATACTTTGTTTGGAAAGAGAACCTTGACAATGTTTTCCAATGTTTTCGAGAATGTTATCAGTATTTATTTACATATCGGAATTATATACATTACTCTGAATATTTTACTGTCTGTTATATATAGCTAGGTGTGCCAAATAAGAAAGAAAGAAAGAAAAACGTTTATTAAGTGCAAGACATTAGACCTTATTATAATATACTTAAAGATGCACTTAAAAGGTGACCAGCTCAGTAAGATGCTGCGGCTTATAATCACAGCGCTGATTTTCAGCTGGACCAATGATTTTACTCGGAGAGCAGTCCCGTGTCTAACATACATATCGTCAGTGAAACTGCAAAACCGCGTAAGTAACACTTTCAATAAGGAGAAAAATGCACCTTTTTAATAACACTGTAAGGTTTATTTTGCTCTATCATAAATTTGTTACTTACGTGGTTTTGCAGTATCACCGACGATATATAATTTAACATTCGATGACGTGAAATTCGATATAAAATAATGAGAAACTTTGTGTAGATATAGTTAACATGATATCGTATCTAATCGATATACGAAAGCTTCTTAACCACCTAGAAAAGACCTCAGATTCCTTCCGTCAGTTGGTTGGATCTTACACTTTACTCATGTAAAATATTTGTTACAGAATCAAAACATCAATGAGGAAAACCTGCCAAGTGCGAGTGGGAGTCGCACACGAAGGGTTTCGTACAGTCAACATCATAAATAAGTGATCATTTATGTACCTTGTCACTTTAACGTTGTGTTTGAAATATTATACAAAATTGTGAAACGATTGAAAGCGACAAGGTACATAAATGATCACTTATTTATGCTGTTGACTGTACCATCGTTTATGATTTAAAAAAAACGTCAAAAGAAACACGTTTCGCATGAAGACCAACTTTGATTATTAAACGACTTCATAAAAGGAGGAGGTAATAACACATTCTGTGAAAATGTTAAATTATCTATTGTACATTATATTGCGGTTGTACAGCCCGCAGACAGACGACCGAACGGGCAGCGGTACTAATAGGGTTCCGTTGGCACCTTTTAGGTACAGAACCCTAAAAAGATCAAGTTTTAAAAAATAAATTGTTAGTAAATATCAGTAAGTGGATAAAGGGTGTATAAATCCAGGGCGTAGACAATATCCTGACGCGGGTCATTCCCAGGACGCGGACGGGAGTCTCCAGACCTGTCCCGGGATAGCACAAGTTGTTCGGTACTCCCTTTCTAACTAGCGTGTAATGAAATAGACACTGAGCGAGGAGCAGGAAAATAAAACTTGTGTGAGCATCTTAGATGTTTTATTGTGTAAGGCTTAATGTAGTGGTTGAACGTGTCATGTGCTTGTGAAGGCATTATTTATGTTAATAACTTAGAGAGACCAGACAGGATATTTAAAAAAAGAAATAAGTACATCTATTTTCTGATTTTACCAAAGGTCAACTGGTAGAAAATGCCATCAGACATTAAGTTCACCTTAAGTTTTTATTTTCATGTATTCCAATACAATACTTAAATATTACATGTAAATTTTTACACTTTATAAAAATAAAGTCTATTATTCAATTCCATTATCATCAAACATCAAACAAAATTATCTTCATATTTCGAGCCTTTCAGTACCTATATTGTACGTAGCAAAAGACTAATGCAAAAGGTATAAATAGACGCACCAGGACAATTCTGAAAGATTTTCGTATTCAATCCTTTCAAAGGATAAGAGCACTCCTACAATAGGTTGGATTTGAATAAAATAATAGTTTCAGGACCGACCACATGGCCTGAAAGCGAAGGGACGATGGGCTTTTAAGTAAAGTTGCTTCGGGGCATCTGTTCCGCACGAAATTGCAAACTTCGTCTCGTCTCTCTTGTTTAAATCTTGTACAACTAAAGTGGGAAAGGGATGTCTACTTAGTTTAGTTATTTTCACAATTACTTTTGCAGGTCACTTTGTTGGATGGGTCTTATCCTCGAGCAGTAATCGTGGGAACTTGGGTGTGGAGATGTTTTGCAGTCTATCGGGTTATATTTGTACAGTTTTGTAGTTTTCGACTTAGGGTCGGGGTAATAAAAGAGATTTTACAAGCTCTTGTTTTTACTTATAGTACGCGTCAGTCTTGCGTATGTTGGAACCGTTTGTAGAAAAACGTCGTAGGTTTAGTTTTCACTTAGTTTTATTGCAATTATATTATTATGTATTCAATTATTCTAGTTTCTTGTTATAGCTTTTGACTTAGAGGATTCGTTGTGTTGTTCTTCTAGTACTTATTTTTAATTTAATGTTAATGACCTTAAGTTCGTGATGATTTTATTTGTGTTACTTTAAATTATAGTAATTTATGATTTAAAATATGACTCCTGGAGTTTCTTGCAGCGTTTCTTCTCCGCAACGATGAGTTTGTCCGAAACTTTAGTAGATTCACTCCATATTACCGACGTGTAGAGCCCTCATGTGCAAAATTTACTGAATAAAAACAGTGAAATTCAGCCAATTGAGTGAACAAAAAAAGTGTACTGGTTTCGATTAATTGACATAATTATGAACTTCCTCATTCTTTTCATCATCATCATCATGTCAGCCGAAAGACGTCCACAGCTGGACATAGGCCTCCCCCAAGGCTCTCCACTCAGACCGGTCTTGTGCCTTTCGCATCCACCGCGTTCCCGCGATCTTCACAAGGTCATCACTCCATCTTGTTTGAGGCCTACCTACAGCTCGTTTCCCGTTCCGCGGACGCCACTCAAGAACCTTCTTACCCCATCGGCCATTACCCTCATCCTTTTGAACTTAGGCAAATTACATGGATGACGTCAGTAGTCAGTCAATTAATCAAAGAGGCATTCAGTATCTACCTAACGATTCATCACAATCAAGTTAATACTAACATCCCGCCATTTCTCATGAGTTGTACTCAATCCCAAGCAGTAATTACAGTTACAAATTATAGACACCTGTGTACGTACTCAAGTGAGGCTGCTCAATTAAGCGGCGGAGGCAAGACGAAAGCGAGGCAAAGG